>OW285236.1:462500-1662500 GCA_935421215.2 Melolontha melolontha | reverse complement strand
GTTAAATCCGGTGAACGCGGAGGCCAATTAAAATCGCTTGTACGGGAAATAATTCGTTCACCAAAGATGTCGCGTAAAAGAGCTATTGTGTCCCTCGCAGTGTGCGCTGTGGCTCCATCCTGTTGGAACCATACTTGCGGATGGTTTTCCATGGCTGGACTTAAAAAATTTTCCAACATTGTCCGATATCTAACACCAGTGATGGAAACGGCGACACCGTGTTCATTTTCAAAAAAATATGGGCCAATTACCCTTTCCAACGAAACACCGCACCAAACGGTACAGTTAAGTGGGTGTAATTCTCGCTGTTGAACTACTCTTGGATTTTCCGTAGCCCATATCCTGCAGTTTTGCCTATTAACGAACCCATTTAATTGGAAATGGGCTTCGTCGCTCATAATTAAATTATGAATAAAATCATGATTTTCTTCTGCTTTTTGACGAAAATAAATTGCATAATCATGTCGCTGCTGGTAATATGTCGGTTTCAATTGTTGGACAAGCTGAATTTTGTATGGAAACATTCTTATTGTATGCAAAATTCTCTGCAGCGACCCTCTTGAGAGGCCAAGTTGTGTCGAACGTCTCCTGGCGGATGTTTCTCCATCTTCCCGAATACTCTCTTGTACCCGTTCAATATTGTCATCCGTGTGCACCGTTCGTCGTCTGCCGGCACCAGGAAGGTTCCTTACTGCCCCTTTTTCTCGAAAATTTGCAACCAGACGGTTTATTGTTGACTCTGAGGGTCCAACCCGCACATTAAAATAACGATGAAATGCACGCTGAGTCAAAACAATGGATCGTTGATTTGAGAAATAAAGTTCAACGATTTTGGCACGTTGTTCAATTGTGTACTGTTCCATTTTAAATTCCCCAAGTCTTCTTTACATAATACTGAAAACAAAAAAAAATATAATAAAAAAGTTATAACGAATTAAAACTCCTTCGGTCATTTTAGGCCACCCTGTATCATGTTCTAATCAATACTTTCCCAGTTCATACTTATTATTTGTGAAATCTAACAAATATCATATTCTACAATTGCTTCCCCACTCTCCGAAGGAAATACCTATGAATTATGTAGAAACATTATATTTCAATTAATTATTACATGTTAAAAGTGCAATTTGGAAAATTTAAATGTGAGAAAAGTGTTAGTAAGTGTGGTAAAAATTGTTGTTTATGAACCACGTCCGATACTGTTTTGCGGAACAATTGTCAAGTGGTGAAAAAAAGTGGAGATCACCAAAATGAACTGCTACTGTTTACACTATGGGTGAAGACAATTTGATATCCCGTTGTAATTTCAACTATGTGCGTCCTGAATTAAGCGCTTCAGCAGTAGAAAAGCAATTTCTTGTAGCAGAGGCAAAACGTAAAGCTACAGAAGAACTTAATGTCCAACCTAAACGAATTGTGCAGTCGCTGTTAACAAAATGCGACCATAGTGAATTAACAATGGGCGATTTGAAATCGGTGATACGAAGTATTTATGGCGAAAGAAGAAATACATTTCCGAGTTTGCCCAAAAATATAAAAAAAGTGTTTGAAACTTTGGAAAATATGAAATCCGAAATTAGTACGAACAGAGACGAAGAATTTTTGATTGTGAGGGACAGCAACCATTGTATAGTAATATTCTCTTTCATGTCAAACCTGGAACATTTGTGTAAGTGCAAAAAGATGTTTATGGACGGAACATTTAAATATTCCTCAAAATATTTTGTACAGTTATTTACCATCCATGGACAATATCACAGGCACTATATACCCCTAGTGTTTTGTTTACTCAAAGATGAAAGTTCAGAAACCTATAAACAATGTTTAAAATTTGTAAGTAAAAAATGCGAAGAATTTTCGTTGCAATTTCGTCCTGCAAAGGTTGTTATTAATTTCGAAATGTAGATATATAAGCTGTCAGTTGCATCTGGAAAAATATTAAAATAATTGGCTGCCGATTTCATATCTCTCAAGCTTTGTGGCGAAAAATACAAAAGCTAACAGGATTAAACAAAGATTATCGGAAGAAACTGTATCTGCCCCTTTAAATACCTCGTTTATGTGAAAAAATACAGTGTACTCTCTCTTAAGGGGACAGCCATAGGACTGAAAAATTTGTCCGCTTATGAGAAGTGTCCGCTTATGAGAAAAGTACAAAAAGAGTAAATAATAATTTGTAATATATTTATCTTTAAACAATTCTATTTCCAAAACAAGAACATATAAATATTAGATAAAGTAAACAGAATTTTCATTAACATTTTTGCGAGAAGTAAAAAAAAAAACAAAATTTGTTATGCAAGGTATTAAAATACATTTAAAAAAGTCAGAAATTTTAGCTTGGCGCGTTTTTCCTTTAATTTCATTATCTTGGAGATGTATTTGAAGATCAGTAAGCAATTGAACACCTTTAAGGTCGCTGTGATACAAAGAAAAAAC
Organism: Melolontha melolontha; assembly: GCA_935421215.2. Lineage (NCBI taxonomy): Eukaryota > Metazoa > Arthropoda > Insecta > Coleoptera > Scarabaeidae > Melolontha > Melolontha melolontha. The sequence continues at coordinate 1,660,061 of OW285236.1, read as the reverse complement.
CTTTAGTTTTCTTATAGCTAAATAAGCCTCTTTATAGGAAGTTAACTTGTCTTCAATTTGACTTTCTAGCTCATCTTCAGACGAGTTGGCGAGCGTTTCTTGGGAAGCAATTAACATTTCAGTATTAATGTTTTCCACATATTCATCATTAATGAAGACTTCATTATCTAAATTAATATAGTCTTCGACGTCAATTTGGATGGCTCTGAACTTGATTAATAATATTGGAGAACTGAGCAAGTGCTGATAGTGGAAGCTCATCTTCTGCGGTCCAACCGCTATCGTCATTTAGGATATCTGTTTTCTCAAAACCAGCCTTCCTGAAACAATGTTTTATTGTCTGGGGACCCACTTGCTCCCACGCTTTGTGTATGAAATAAACATCTAACAAATTTATTGATTTTGATAAATCCAAAGCAGAATTTGCGTCTTCCATCTGCAGCAAAATATTTTTTAAAAATAACGATTTGTACAAAAACTTAAAGTTTTTTATAACGCCTTGATCCAGGGGCTGACAAAATGCTGTTGTGTTTGCTGGAAGAAAAATAAATTTAACATTTTTCAATTTAAGATCGCGAGGATGAGAGGCCGCTTTGTCTAAAAATAGCAGGACGTTCCGTTCTTGAATTTGCATTTTTCTATCGAACTGCGCTAGAAAATCAGTCGTCAAATCAGACGTCATCCAAGCCTTTTTGTTTGATCGCCACGTAACTGGTAAATTGTTCAAATTAATATTGCGAAACGCCCGAGGTTTGGCAGCTTTCCCAATAACAAAAAGGGGTTCCTTTTCTCCAGCCATATTGACGCAGTGCAAAACCGTTAGCCTATCCTTAGCCATTTTTCCACCAGCGCATTTTTCACATTTTAATGCAAATGTTTTATCGGGTAATGCCCGAAAAAACAATCCAGTCTCATCCGCATTATAAATATCTCGTGAATTATATCCTTGAATCAAAGATGGCACTTTTTCAGTAAAACTTTTGACATCATCTTGGTTTACACTAGCGGCTTCTCCAGAAATGGCACGGAAGGTTATGTTATGCCGTTTTTTGAACCTTTCCAACCAGACAGATGATGCACTAAAATCTGCGTAATTCAATTTATCTGCAATTTCTTTAGCCTTGCTCCTGATAAGTGTGCCCGAGAGAGGAATACATTTATTTCGAGCCTTCACAAACCTTTCGTATCACAATTTATCAATGTTAACGCCTTTGACGTTCAGCATACTCCTTTTTCTATCCGGATTGACATCAGTGACCCACAATCTTGAAATTTGGTCTCTGTTTTTGATGATACAAGCAACTTGAGTTTTACTGATCTTACATTTCTTTGCTAACTCGCGTACACTAAGTTTCTCATTTTTTAAAATTTCAATGACATTAACTTTGTCTTTAATAGTCAACACTGCTTTAGGCATAGCGATTCAAGTATGTATACAATAAGAATCTATAAATGTACTATGTATTTATGTACTACATTCAAAACAACAAGCTGTGCGTATTAAGGGAATTCCCCTTTGTTCATACACGTATTATTCAATAAGCAGCATCTGTACGAATATGAAGAAGAGTAAACGGAAAAACAGTGTTACAGTGTTGTAAGCTGTCCGGTTATGGGGAACTAAAATAACTTTGGTGTGGGAAAAAAGTGTCCGCGTCCAGTTATGGGAAGGTTGTCCGCTCAAGAGAGAAAAATTTTAAAAATCCCTAAGTAATCTTTTGGTACTGCAAAAAGTGTCCGTTTATGGGAGGTGTCCGGTTAAGAGAGGTGTCCGTAAGGAGAGAGTACACTGTATATCGCAAAAATTTATTTAAATAATTCTCAGATGGTACGGTCCTGATTTGAGACTCATCACCTGTGGGAAGCAGGACACACAAAATACGGGCTGTATTTTTAAAATTCATAAGCTTCTATTGATAATGCATTTTATATTATAACTCCCCCCCCCCCCAACCCCGCTAAAATTCCTATGAATTAGACCAATTTCTTTTCCATTTTTCATAAAGTCCATCTGAAATATGCATATCGACGGCTCAACCCGAATTAATCGTAATTTCAAATAAATAATAAATCGTTCAAGTCTTAAGATGGCTACCGGCAATGGAACGTCCGACATTTTCTGCTCTACGTCCCATCAATAATTCAATACGGGAGTTGTATGTGAGGTAATTTTTTTCCTTTCCAATAATGTCCATGTAAATTATCGGTTCCGAGAAATAACTTGTGTATAAATTGAGGTTTTATAATTAATAGTAATTCCGTTTAGAAATTATACGTTTTCTTCCGATAGCCAGAGTATAGATACATATAGAGAACATTCGCCCCTCAAACATTCGCTGACCGCTAAGAACCCAGTCGTTGTGTGATACATGAAATATCTGGCGTATGAATAATAAATTTTCGTTTTTCTATAAACGAATATATGCATGTCGCTGTTTGCATACGAAAACTAGAAACCAAATAACAAGTTTCACGATGAAAAACGTTCAGTTCGATTGCGGCGGTCAATTTTATCGAAGTCTTGAACGGAAGAGTCGCGATGTAGCAGAAAGTTAATTTTCCTCGAGTTTCTTTGTCACTCTTTAATTGCCTACGATATAATTTGTTTTATTAAACTTTTATCCGTGTGTTTGTGCTATGAAATTATTCGCCAGTCAACACATAATTTTCTCTCCGCTAATGGTCTTCTGTAATATGTACGAGAATAAGAAGCCGGTCGAATGTAATTAAAAGGAAGGATTTTCTTTGCAATTTTCGCACTGTTGTTGACATTCTCACGGTAAATTACAATTATTGTTTGAGAAATGAATTCGTTTTATTCTAAAACGGATACTTCATTATCAAATGCAATACTAATTATGAACAAAATAATTTGAAAAACTTACATGAGTAGGTAAAATCTTACCATATCTCTCTATACAGAGTGCTTGGATTTCCTTGTACACTCATATTTTAAAGAAATTAAAACTTCTTGAAACTCGTAACACTTGAAAAACAAAAGATCATGCAATGAAATTCTTTTTTTTTAATTGAACACCCTATATATTATTTAATATTTAGCTAACTTACGCAATTCTGAATACAGTTTTTCTTTTCATTGAGCAATAACGCCATAATTACAAAAATTTAAAAATAAGTTTGCTTTGGAAATGTGACCGAGTAAAAAACAAAATATTATTTAAATGTCAGTTTGTATACCAGTTGATGAGGTGACACAGTTTAGCGATTAGTGAGTCATTATCAGAGAGCGGACTGAAGCGATTGAATGGCCAATTGCCCCGATAAAACGTTGTTCCGATCTCAGGGATTCTATGCATATTATAACAGCCCCACTATTTGCTTGCTCGATTGCATTCCTCGAGCAGGTGTTTTTATTTCCTTCATTGTGAATAGTACATTGTGTGTATTCCTTCATAAATTCAATTTAACAGTGGCGTGTAAGACGGAACATAAATTTATATATTATTTCGTTAGTCTTCGTTGAAATAATCGCTTAGAAAATTATATCCGCTAATTTCCAAAGTGTATTCTCGTGTTTACATGCTGTTATACATGCATATACATACAGTGTGTATAAGCCAAATGGAATAAATTCATTATTTCGGTTACTGTACATATTTATAAAAAATCCCGAAACATGTCATATTTAATTTATAAATTAACATTCTTCAACGTGAAAATGCGATCCCTACCTTCAACCCCCTGCGAATGACAGGTACAACCCCCATTTTTTTAAATGGGAAGTATAGGCTTGAGATATATCGTTGTAAATGTTAAAATTTTCATGTTTGTTGCAACAATTAAGATAGAATAAAATAAAATCATGTTGTTATCGAAATTCGCTACAATATACTCAAAAAATAAAATTTAATGCAAAATGTAAAGAAAAATTTAAAACGCCAAAAGAAATATGAATGTCAATGAAGTAGATGTTCAAAATGTTCACCATGAACGTCTTGGCAACATCCTAATCTTAAATAAAACTGTCTTCTAACATTATTTAACATATCAGGCGTGATCGACCTAATCGCAAGCGTTATTCGCTCTCTTAAGTCATTTAAATCCAAAGGTTTAGTTTTGTACACAATGCTCTTCAAATATCCCCATAAAAAAAAATCAAGCAAGGTCAGATCAGGTGATCGCGCTGGCCATTCTATCGATCCTCGCCTTCCTAGCCACCGATTGGGAAATATTGCATCGAGGTACTGCCGGACATTGCGTTGGTAATGTGGTGGTGCTCCATCCTGCTGAAACCATATCGTATTCATTGGAACTTGAGGGTTTCCTGGATCAAGATATAAATTTGCCAAAGTTGGAATGACATCATTTTGAAGTAGTGCCAAATAACGATCGCCATTCAAATTGCCCTCAATGAAAAAGGGACCAATGATATGGTTTCCAACAATACCTGCCCAAACATTAACTTTTACTGGGTATTGTGTGTGTTCTTCCCTCATCCAGTGAGGATTTTCCGTAGACCAGTAGCGGCAATTTTGCCGATTAGCATGACCGCTAAGAGAAAAAGTGCACTAATCAGAAAACATAACGTCTTCTAAATTGATAATATTGTTATCCAGCATGTCCATCATTCGCTCACAAAAATAAGTTCTTCTATCAAAATCGTCTTCCATAAGCTCCTGAGTAGATATCATTTTATAGGGATGCATTTTATTTTCTTTTAATATGTTTACTATCGATATATGGCTAACATTTAATGTAGTGGATGCATGTCTACTCGATGTATGTGGGTTTTCCATAAACTCAAGCATCACATCTACTTTGATTTCATCGCTCAGTGCATTGGCAGCTGGCTTTTTATCTGCCTTACATGACCAAACTCTCGAAACTGCTTCTCTATCTTACTTATTGTTCCTTGAGCTATAGGCGGTAAATCAGGAAATTTCTCATGAAATAGGCGGGTTACTTCTTGTTGTGTTCGGGTTCTATCTCCGTAACAAATCATTTGTATGACTGTTATTTTATGCATTTCCGTTAATCTAACCATTTCCCAGAATTGTATTTTACGAAATTCAAACTAAAATTATCAAACTGTCAATTTAAATGACAACTTTTAAATACAAAACAATTTACTAAGGCGTTTTAAACAAACTAATGTTGCCACAGAAACTTTTTAAAGTATTTTTAATGGATACCATCTAAAAAGCGCATTGGTATGGTTTTTACTCACTTTCTTATTATGAAGACCTAAACGGGAAGTAAGTAATGCAATGATGCCTTTGATGTATGTATTAAATCTTTATAAACGCAAATGAGCATCTACTTCATTGACATTCATTTTTTTTCTGGCGTTTTAAATTTTTCTTTACATTTTGCATTAAATATTATTTTTTGAGTATATTGTAGCGAATTTCGATAACAACATGATTTTATTTTATTCTATCTTAATTGTTGCAAAAAACATGAAAATTATAACATTTTTGAATAGAGAATAAAGAGTCCTTTTCAACGATATATCACAAGCCTATACTTCCCATTTAAAAAAATGGGGGTTGTACCTGTCATTCGAAGGGGGTTGAAGGTAGGGATCGCATTTTCACGTTGAAGAATGTTAATTTATAAATTAAATATGACATGTTTCGGGATTTTTTATAAATATGTACAGTAATCGAAATAATGAATTTATTCCATTTGGCTTATACACACTGTGTATTTATTATTCTTGAGATAGCATATTTTCTATTCTCTTCTATAAGGGATTGTTTCTGGTTTCGTTTCTTTCAGTGTTATTTGGTTACAACGTTTAGTATTATAAAATATCCGTTTTATATTGTTATATTTTATATTTATCCTGTAATTTTTTTATAAATATTAAGTTTAATTTACTTCCTTATTTTTTGGAGTAGTTTTCGTTTCTGCTTTTTAGTCCATTTCTCTCTGTTCTTAGTATTTCTTTCTATTTTCATTAAATATGGAGAATTCTCGTAGGACTACCATGGTAGAATGGATTAGAGGCCGTACAGATTGGTTGCATATTCGTAATGATACCGAAATATATTGCAGTTCCTGTTCCTTAAGTTTAAGGCGTCCCCAAATATATAATGTGCAGAGATATGTTTCTGCGAAAACTCATCAAGATAACATATGACCATCTACACCTGACACTTTTAACGAAGAACTTTGTGAAGCTTTCATGGCGGCCAATATCCCCCGCAGAAAGCTTAACAATTCAGTTCTCAAGAGGTTTCTTACAAAATATACTGATCGTCATATAGGTACCAGATGAATCTACTTTACGTAAATACCACTTACCAAAATGTTATTTGAGAACCATTGAAAAAATATGAACCAACCTATCTGGTCATTATCTTTAGGTAAGTGCAGACGAAACAATGGATCTATATGTTAAATATAACTGTTGGTATTCTTTATCCGACAACTTCATACCAACTATACTTAATTGCAACTAAAATACTGCCAGTCATAAATGGTGAAACATTTGCATAAGTAATTGATCTATGTATTCATAATATTCTGTCATCAGATAACAACTATAAAGACAAGATGCTATTATTTTTGACTGATGCGGCAGCTTATATGTTAAAAACAGAGAAGTTATTAAAGCAATCTTATCCCAATATGCTACATGTTACCTATACAGCACATGCACTACACAGAGTATGTGAATACAAAGGGTCATTTTCCAAATGTTGATAAGTTAGCTTAATCATGTAAAAAGATATTTCTCAAAGCACCTTCACGAATGGCATTATACAAGGTATCCCATATCGTTATACTTAGACGTTATAGTAGACTTCATTTCAAGTTACAAAAACGCAAAACTTGTATATCCATTTTTATTTGTTTCAAAGTGACAGATCTATGAATGTGATTGTCAGATCATGAAGAAAAATATAATCCTAAAGTCAATACAAACTGATTTTATTTAAAAAAAAGTTATACGATTCAATAACAGGCCTGTGATTGTTAACGTCGGATAATAAAATGTTATTCTAAAATAAATAAACATGTGTCGTAGTGCTTACAGTAATTTCTTGGAGATCTACAAAAAAGAGTACTGGAAATTGATTTATGATAAAGAATGGTCTTACTTTTTCGTAAGTGCTGAACCATGAATATCATACAATAAACAAATATTCAGATGACTGTTAACGTAGCATTTTTTAATAAAGGATCACATTACGTTTCAGTTCATACAACAGCTTATTAGTGAGTGGACACGTTTTCTCTATTCAAAATGCCTTACCGATTTTCTTCTCAAGAGTATGCGGACATGCATTTTGTGTATGGCTACTGTAACGGCAGGACCCGTCAAGCAGTTATTGAATACCGACATCGGTTTCTTGATAGGCGCATTCCTCATTACAGAACGTTTCTGCAAGTACACAGACAATTTCGGAAATGCGGACTGCGTGATTATCTTTTCGACCGAGGAGTAAATTTGCCAGCAGACTTAGAGGAAGAAGCAGTAACTATTGTTACAAGGGATACAACTCTCAGTGTACGTTGAATCGCTAGACAACTAGGAGTGCCACAAATAACAGTTTGGCGAATTTTAAAACGTGAGGGCTTATATCCATATCACTATCGCAGGGGAGACGGTTTGCTTGAGGCAGACCACTATGCTCGTCTAGCTTATTCTACCTTGATATTAAGACAGTCACGGCTTCATTTTAATTTCTGCAGAACAGTCGTCTGGACAGATGAGATGAATCTACGTTCACGAGAAGTGGTGTTACTAATCTGAGAAATCTGCACAGGTGGTCATCAGAAAATCCCAAAGTTATACGCCCATCTAAATTTCAACATGAATTCGAAGAAATACTTCCAAATTTACCTTTACCCCCAGTTCCTGTATTAACTAGGTGGGGAACATGGCTATAGAAGCAGCATTTTTCTATTCACAACACTTGGATCAATTAAAAAACTTTGTTTTTCATCTTCACGATGATGATACGCAAAGCATTTCTAATTGTAAACACCTGATACAAATTCAAAATTTACAAAACCAGCTAAACTTTATTAAAGCTAATCTCCAGTGTCTTACGGATACGATTATTTACATGGAAATAAGCTGAGACAAAAAGTTGATGCCATATTTAGCAGAAATCCAGATTTGAATATATTATATCAATTCTGCACAGAGCCGATTGAAAGATCTATACATTCGAGGTATGGTGCACTTTTGCATCCGTGGTGATGTGGAACGAACATTTTCTATTTTTAAAAACGTTTTAACATCTAAAAAAAACTAATTTAGCACAGGAACACTTTGAACAAATTGTAGTTGTTCATAGTAATGTTTTACACTTTCAATGTTTCACAGAGAATGCATAGTTTTGAGTATTGTTCGTAAATTATTTTTATTCAAAATTCGATACGCAATTCGCTCGTCAGTATTACTTCTGTTTCAGCAGTAGTTGCTACCGGTTACTAAATCGTTTATTACATTCACTCTGTTGTGCATTAACAGATACACATTAACTATGCAGGTGACCACACGTATCAAATTGTTAGAAACTCACGGATTGTTTACAGAAACAAACCCATTGCGAATACAAGGCAGACGCCTATGGTCTGTGAATCGTCAATCGCTCGAGTCCATTCTCTGGTTATAGTACTTTACAAGGAATCTAAAAAAAATTAATATTCTATTTAAAATACCAAAGTTTTCTGTGACTTCTGGTATAATCGAAAGTAGTTCATGAGTGTAAATATTTTATTTTGAGACACCAAGTAGCAAGATTACGTGCCACAAATTATCAAAAGTGTCCTAAAACGTTAATAGAGAAAACTTCTAACGGACGCCTTAAGTAAAAACCCCTGTATATTCATTAATTGAAATACACTTAAAATAAAACATTGATTTGTAAAAAAGTTTTAATTTGTTTTAAAAATATTAAAACTGAAACCATTTAAAAATGTTTATGGTACTCCATCATAATTTATTCATGGTTCGATAATTACAAAATACTCCATAATAAATACTACATCTAGTACTTAGTTACATTATACCCTTATACAGGATTAGTTAAAAGTATGGAGACGGCGATTTATTGTCGTTAATATTCGTTTTAGGGAATTATGTTCAATATAAAAGTTTGTTAGGATATTTTGAACTACATTTGAGAATATTTGAATTTTTTTTTTCTTCAATTGTTTTTTAGTTACGCCTGTCCGCGCAGTTTTTTTTAAATGGGAACTAGTAAATTTTACTCTACCATTCGATAGTGAATTTTTTTCTCTTAACAATAATATTTTTGTTTTTTTTAAATTCATTTTAATAACTTTTTTATAAGAAAAGGCCGGTTCATGTGTTTAACAGATGTTCGGTAAATCGCAGATAGACAGAAGCGTAGCGATAGACAAACTTGAGCGCCATAATTTTATCAGTGGTCATGTGTACGTCAAATTTTTGACAGAAATAATTGATTTGTGCAATTTGTTGCTATTAATATTTACAATGGCGAGTTTAAGGGAACATGAACGAATTGAAATACTTATGATGTTGGGTTATGGAGATAGACGCAGAAGTTTACAAGATGTTTGTGATTTGACAATGACCCAATCGATTTACAAAACCCCGAACAGAGTTCTGTAAAAAATCTCAGAAAATTTCTTGAATCGTTCTGGTAATTCGGATTTGTAAATCTTCGACGTTATCGGGCTTATCTTTGTAAACTTTGTTTTTTACGTATCCCCAAAGAAAAAAATCTAAAGGACTTAAATCTGGCGAACGGGCTGGCCATTCAATGGTTCCTCGTCTTCCAATCCATCTGTGGGGAAAAACGTTATCCAGATATTGATGAACATTTACACCGTAATGTGGTGGGGCGCCATCTTGCTGGAACCAGATACTGTCATTGGGCAGGTGTTCATTGTTTTCATGAGGATAGAGCGTAGCACAAGCAGGTATTATTTCATTTTGCAATAACTGCAAATACAGAGCCGAAGTTAAATTGCCATTGATGAAAAAGGGACCGATAATATGACCGCCTAGAATGCCAACCCAAACATTAACCTTTTGGGGGTACTGCGTATGGTGCTCCAAAAACCAAGAAGGATTTTCCGATGACCAGTATCTGCAGTTATGTCTGTTTACTTCACCGGTAAGGCAAAAAGTAGCTTCGTCTGAGAAAAGAATATTGTTGACAAAATTTTCATTGTTCTTGCAAATATTTAACATTTCTTCAGAAAATTGTAATCTCCTATCAAAATCATCTTCCGTTAACTCGTGTACAAGGTGTACCTTATAAGGTTTATACTTTTCACTTTTTAAAAACGACACGATCGATGACTGTGAAATATTTAAATTGGCCGCTAATTGATTGGTTGATAAATGGGGATATTCAAATACAGCCATTAAAATATCCAGTTTGTTATCATCGCTCTTTGCTGTTCTAGGTCTACCACTCCTTGGCAAATCTTTAACGCTACCCGTTTGTTCAAAGCGTCTTAAAGTTTTACCAACAACGGATTTAGAAATTGGATTTCTATTTGGATGCGTATCATTAAATAAATTACAAACGTCTTGTAAACTTCTGCGTCTATCTCCATAACCCAACATCATAAGTATTTCAATTCGTTCATGTTCACTTAAACTCGCCATTGTTAATATTAACAGCAACAAATTGCACAAATGAATTATTTCTGTCAAAGATTTGACACAATAACCACTGATAAAATTATGTCGCTCAAGTTTGTTTATCGCTACGCTTCTGTCTATCTGCGATGTACCGAACATCTGTTAAACACATGAACCGGCCTTTTCTTATAAAAAAGTTATTAAAATTAATTTTAAAAAAACAAAAATATTATTGTAAAGAGAAAAAAATTCTCTATCGAATGGTAGAGTAAAATTTACTAGTTCCCATTTAAAAAAACTGCGCGGACAGGCGTAACTAAAAAACAATGGAAGAAAAAAAAATTCAAATATTCTCAAATGTAGTTCCAAATATCCTAACAAACTTTTATATTGAACATAATTCCCTAAAATGAATATTAACGACAATAAATCGCCGTCTCCATACTTTTAACTAATCCTGTATAGCGATGCGTGCTATTCTTAACTAATCATTTAACATTTCTTGGCCTCCATTTTAATTAAAATTATTCTTAAAAATAGCATTACACGAGCAAGCTCACCATTGAAATACCTAATACGTAATCACGAGCGCTTTACAAAAGAAAAATAACGTAATTAACATTGCTAATGTGTGTTTCTTTTGTTTCTTCATTATACGGATCACGATTAAAATATTCAAGGGGTTCACGATAATAAAAATTAATGTTATGCACAAAAATATCGAACGCCACACCTACAACGGCCGCGGCGGCCAATGGGGATATAGTATAAAGGCAAAGATTATCAGGCAGACTCAGACGAGGGTTATTATAGGTTAGGATTGGTTTATAAATATGTATGATCGGGTCGAGAACACGCTAGAACATACGTGTGTTGGTTAATAAACCTCTCCTTTATTCTAGTAGTGCTGTTTACACACATTAAATGTAATGTAATACACGTGAAGAAAACAAACTCTTCAATATTTCATTTATGGAATGTGAATATTTTATTTTTAAACATGGCACGACACATGGTAGATAAATATGTGACAAGTGTCCTGAACTACCGTGTTATTATTTCTTCCGGTATTCTTTTCGCGTATTAAAATAGTAAAATATAATGAGGTAAATTCAGTGAACACACACAAAATAATAATTTTGATTTAACCCTAGAATGCATGACCTAAATTTTTTACTCTTTTACATATAGTGAAGTGAGTCTTTGAGACTCACATAAATTAAGTACGAGAAAATAGGATTTAGCTGCCTTTTCTTGGTGCGTTTCTTTATTATTCATTAGTAGTTAGTAGTTTTGGTTTAGAAAAACAGTTCTGTAGCATTAAATACATTTTAATAACTCAAAAAATGAAAATACAAAATACCATTTGATATCCATATGGATATTCTAAAATAATGAAATACCCTTAGCTTACATTATTATAATTGTTCCAAATAATAAAAATTTTTAATGGCAGCTACTACATATCATAACACTATGCTCCTTACACATATTGTTCTTACATTTATTACAAATCTGTTTGCTCATTCTTCCTAATTTTGATGGACATATATGACAACGCCTTTTCTTCGTAGGTGGCTCCTCTTGTTGCTTTACTGGAATTTCAATCTTTATTGCTTCGACTGTTCTTTTATGTAAAAACGGATTTTGAGATCTTCTAGTCATATAGGGTAATATCAGAGCTACGGAAAGGTTTTTTATAAAAATCCTACCGCGATGTTTTTTTTCGTGCTTCAAAATCTGGATGTTCAGTTATATAAAGAAAAAATGCATTTACTGCACCGATATCTAACATGTTTGAAAATACGGCAAATGGCCACCGCCGTGTTTGCCTTTTGCACGTATAATTGGTAACCATTTGATCCATATGATCTACATCCCCTTTGGTTTTATTGTAAAATTCGATGATTTCGGGTTTTTTCTTTATACTATCTTCATTCACAGCGCTGTCATGGTGCATTGTACTAAGCAATATAACTGATTTATTTTTTTTGGGCACATAACTAACAAGGGTTAAGTTTTCACTGAATCCAAACAACGAAGAGGATACCTGACGATCTTTCGAAGCTTTGAACTCTATGGGAATCTCCTTTTTATCTTTACGAAGTGTTCCTACCGCGGTGATACCGACTTTTAGCAGATTTTGAAACAAATCTATAGTGGTAAAGTAGTTATCGCAGATTCAATTTCGAGAACTATTCTTTATACTAGTTATAAGAGTAGTCACTACAGTTTCTCCAAGACGTCGTTGGACTTCTACTCCAGGTTGCTTTCCAATATATATAATACCATCAATAGCGTACCCAGTTTCACTTTCACAAAGCTAGAAAAACTTTATGCCGTATTTACATGGCTTACTGGGCATATATTGTATAAAACTACAACGTCCACGAAATCCCAGTAATTGTTCATCAATAGTCACGTTCACCTTTGGTATCATAACAGTTTTACATTGTTTGATAAATAAGTCGCAAATATATCTTATTGGTGCAAGTTTATCTGTTCCCAAACCAGCGGCACGCGTTCTTTTATCATCAAATCTAATAAACCGTCTTATGTTCTCAAAGCGATTTACTGTCATTGTAGCTCTGTACATCGGATTATTATTATTATTATTATTATCGGACTATCCCATTGTTTTTCGACTCCTGCTAACAGCAACAATCCCAGAAATGCGTTCATCTCATCAACTTCCACATTTTTCCACTCTTTACCTTTGTCAGAATATTGCCGCTTTGCTTCCTTGTTAGTACAAGCAACAACTTCTTCTAGGATTTCTCGGGTAAGAAAAACATTCCAAGCATCAATAAATAATATTATCCTGTTGCGTTGCTTTGGACCAGGAGTAAAACGAATAATGTTGTGACATGAAATTTTTGTCTGAGCTGGAGCATCGATTTTCCACTCGTACCCATTCTTTCCTTTCATACCCTGAGAATTCTGATTTTCAATGATTTCTTCTAAATCTTGATCATCTGATTCTAGAGCTTCATCTTCACTGGCTGATAAAATGTCTTCCTCCATATTTTCAATTTCCTCGTTCCTGTTTGGATGAACACATTCCTCGGCTTCCTCTTCTGAATCGCAGTCGGAGCTAGACACATCTAAAATCAGATTCATTTGCCCATTGCAGGACCGTACTTTCAAAATCAGCGTCGCCATACCTCACTGATCTTTTACTGCTGCCGGAAGCCATATGAATATCTAACTTTTTACTAAAAAGGAAATGCAATGTTGCGATATTATTTTCTAAATATGAAAAATAGTATCTTACCTTCTCTTCAGAAGCTATTCATAACCTCTATACAACTATATTACCGTAATATAGTTGTATAGAGGTTATGAATAGCTTCTGCAACCCTGTAAAGACTGTCAGTCTTTACAGGGTTGCAGTGTATAGTAGTTGTGCGGAAGCGTTTATTTTACTTTACTGTGCCCCATGTGTGATTTTTAATTAGTAGTTTTTACCTACTGATGATGACAACTTAGTTGTCGAAATACATATTTAGGATACGACTAATAATTGTGGTAAGGGGTTATATACCTTTTTTAAATTAATAAAAATATGTAAACGGTTTTATTTGCAGTAAATACTTACATGGTAATAATCCGAAAATTAATTTATTTAAAGAATTCAGTGCGATTGGGCGCGCGTGAATAAGATTCTACCATAAATATCTAATATGATTTAACCCAAAATTCCCCCGGCCAAGAGCTTTTATACTTTCCCATTTTAAATAGGTACATACCCTTCATCGTATTATTTCAAAAATTACAAATTTAAAAATAATTTGAACGGTACTTCCCGTAATGAGCTTATGTATTATATAAATTATTTATTGCGAGAAAATTGTTTCGACTGCTAAGGTATAGATGTCACTTTACGTAGGATCTATAATATTTAATAATAATAAATAACGCAATCTATTTTGATAAATATATGATTTCATGTAAACTACAAATCGAAAAATACGTAAAATAACTAGATTTTACTAAAATACAGAAGCTTTTCACTAAATCACGAACACAGTACTCAAATCGCTAGATCTAGTGAAAAATCACTAGACCTGGCAACCCTGACCACGACACGCGGAAGGGGGGAAGTTGCAGCTTCAAGTAGGATCGGTCCACTTTTACTGAAACAGACGCTGTGGGGGGGAGTAGGGAAGTAGTTTTCAATATAAACTATTTATGAATATGTGGAACTGTATTTATGTTGTTTGACGGGATTTATTCAACCAGGGTCTATGTAGCAACGACCGAGTCTCTGAGACTCACTTGATGTTTATGTGCAGTAGTAACACAAAAAAGGTGTATGTGTACCACTTGTGACCCCCCCCCCCCCTTTTTGAAAATATTGTGAAAGTACTTATAAAGGGGTGATAGAGGCATTCCTGAACGGAAAACATGGTACACAGAGCCGTTTGCAAAATACAGGCAGTCAAAACGCGCATCGAGTCCGAAAGACTCACTTAAATATTAAATTAAATATTATTTTTTTACCAAATATATATGTACTTCAATTAAAACACCATAACATCTAGGTACAGTAATTTTTTTAAATTTTGCGGGCAGTTGTTTCGCCACACAGTGACTTATTCAACTTCTGCGTTAAAGAAGGTTAACAACAGTGGAAAGTGGAAACATTGTTTCTTAAACCATTTACTCTATTTGTACACAACTAGAATTCTCAGATGATTGATCGACCACTAGTATTTCTTTTATAGGAATTGTATTAATATACTTTTTTTGGTGTAGATAACTATCTGCATTTGTTATTTAATTTTTCAACTTATGATCTCTGATGACATTTTCGCGATTCTTGATGAAATGTGAATTGGGCACGTTCGTTAAAATGTGAATTGGACATGTTCGTTAAACAGTTAACTTTGAAATTTCCGACTATTAAATTCACGACAGAAAAGGATAGAATGATAGAATCCCATTTCTAAATACATTAGTAATTAGAGATAAACATAAAATAGAAATCGATATTTTCCGGAAAGAAACCAATGTCAATAGATTCATAATTGCGGATTCAAGTAATAGTTTTCAACATAAGACAGCTTCTTTTAATTTCTTAGTAAATCGGTTACTAAACGTTCCGTTAACAAAAGAAAGATACTAAATAGAACTAGATTTCATTAAAAGCGTCGCGAGGTACAATGACTACGACATAGAAAAAATTAATGAATTAAATAGAAAAACGAATTTAAAAAAGACAATCAGCGAATCCACAAGTTTGATATCCCAACGTAACCAAGAGAAAAAGTATACCGTGAGTTTTTCTTATTTCTATAACAAGTGTTCATTTGAAAAGTCAATCTAGTAGCATGTGATTTACTGAGAACATTTTGAAGTATGTCGTAAATTAAAATATACTGCTTAACCTACGAAGTCGTATATTTTGACAGTTTCATACATACAAATAAATAACAAATAATAGGTATTTATTGAAAACTATAACAAATGTTGAAAATGTTGTCCTTCAAGATCAGTGCACTTTAAAATCCTCCGCTCAAAATTTCTGATGCAATTCTGCAACATTACTGCATTGTTATTAATTTCCATGCATTTCTGTTCGATTCTCTATCTCTATAGCATATCATTCAAATTCAATATAGGTGTTCGAAATATGTTAATTTTTAGATAAGGCCACAAAAATAAGTCGCAAGGTGTTAAATCGCATGAACGTGCAGGTCAGGCAATTTCAGTATTTCGACTAATTATACGCCCATCAAAAAATTCTCTTAAATAACACAGGCCTGCATAAAATTTGTGATGACGTGATTTTTGTTTGTTAAGCTCAGTTTATAATAGCAATAACTAATTAAAATACAGTTGGTCTCTACAACCCACAGATTTTTTTTTGCACAAAAGAAAAAGAAAAAAATATAAAAAAAATCTTATAAGAGGCGTTTTAATACATTTTAAAATGAATGTACTACTTCAAATTCTAGGTATTAACCCAAAAATGATTTTCTGTTGTGGTTTTAAAGAAATTTGTTAAATAGGCTCTCATTACCTGATGTAAATCTTTGATTACATGTATTAATTTTGGACAAGATTTCCGGGAATTTTTACCTGCTAAATCCTATTTATTATGCTTTCACTTTATTAGTACTGCGAAGAAGGATTTCAAGTTTCTCACTCCAAACAAAATCTATATTTGAATGCCATTTATGTACTTCATTATAGCTGAGTGTCGATCAGTAAACAAGTAAAATTAATTTGTCTTTAGTGTTGTGCGTGGCATTTGATAAATAAACATTGATTAAAAATATGTCTAGCCGGTGTTGCAAAAACAAACCCGATGATTTCTGTTATATTTGTGGATATTTCGTCTTGAAAAAGTTTAAGAGACTATTTGATGAATTTGTGAAAAATGCATATTATGCTTATTTCAAAATCGAATTAGGAGATCAAGATAAAGATTGGGCACCGCACGTTGTTTGTAAGGTATGTGAAGAAGGTTTAAGACATTGGATCAAAGGGAATAGAAAAAGCCTTTCTTTTGGAATACCGATGATTTGGAGAGAACCACAAAATCATCATGAAGACTGCTACTTTTGTCTTTGTGATATTAAGGGGCATAATAGAAAAACTTTGAAACATATTTTGTACCCAAACAATATTAAATCAGCTATCAGACCAGTTCCTCATAGTGATCATGTACCTATACCTATACTCCCCAAAGTACTACAAGAAGATATTGAAACCTCTTCAACTTCCGGCTCCGTACAGATGGATAGTGATTTTGAACCATCAACCTCAGGTCAAAACCAACCTCAGTTATTTTCACAAGCCGAACTGAATGATTTAGTATGAGATTTGGGACTTTCAAAAGATCTTTCTGAAGTGCTGGGGGGTCTAGGTTGAAACAAAAAAAATTGCTTGCCCCAGAAACTACCTTCTCTTGGTATAGAAATCGTGAGGCTGGATTTGTAAAATATTTTGCAAAAAACGGACTACTCGTGTACTGCCAAGCAATTGCTAATCTACTTACTTTCCTCGGAGCTCCTGAGTACACACCTTCTGACTGGAGACTTTTCATCGACTGTTCAAAAAGGAGCCTTAAAGCTGTTCTTTTAAATAATGGCAATGTTTTTGCTTCTGTTCCGGTCGGCCATTCTGTTCATTTAAAGGAAAACTATGAAAATTTACAGGAATTACTTTTAAGAATACAATATTAAAATCACAACTGGGAAGTGTGTGGATATTTAAAAATTTTAGGCCTTGTCTTGGGTCAGCAGTCTGGATATACTAAATTTCCATGTTTTCTGTGCGAGTGGGATAGCAGAAATCGAGTACAGCATTGGATAAAAAGAGTCTGGCCACAAAGGGTGACTTTAACACCTGGAACCAAAAATGGAATTCGCGAAAGTCTTATTGACCCTCAAAAAGTGTTACTTCCACCGCTTCACATAAAACTTGGACTTATGAACCAATTTGTTAAGGCATTAAACAAACAAAGAAATTGTTTTAAATATTTGTCTAAAACATTTCCGACTCTGTCAGAGGCAAAATTAAAGGAGGGAATCTTTGTAGGCCCGCAGATTATGAGCTTGTGAAAGATCAAGAATTTGAAAATGTGATGGAAGATAAGGAAAAACATGCATGGCATGCTTTTAACGAAGTTGTACATAAATTTCTAGGGAATTATAAAGACACAAACTATGTTGAGATCGTTGAAAATATGCTGGAAAAATTCAGGATTCGTGGTTGCAATATGAGCATAAAAATTCACTTTTTACATTCCCATTTGGACTATTTCCCAGAAAACCTTGGGGACGTGAGTGAAGAACAAGGAGAAAGATTTCACCAGAATATTAAAGAGATGGAAAAAAGATACCAAGGGCGCTGGGACACAAAAATGATGGCCGATTACTGTTGGACATTGAGAAGAGATCTTCCTATAGCTGAATATGACAGAAAAACAACCAAACGAAGCTTTTCTGAAAAACGAAAACTTTTTTTAAGAAGCATAAAGAATAAATAACTATTTCTAATAGTTTCTATGTGTATATTTTTGTTTTTTTTTTAATATAATATAAAACTAGCTTATAAATTAAATAAATCTTGTTTTTTCTATATTTTTTGATTTTACTGGTTTGAAAAATAATCTTACGTGATACAAAAAAAATAAAAGCAGATTTGAAATCAGCGCTACCCAATTACTAGAAAACAGTTAAAATTTTTAAATCAACATTCAAAGAGTTGAAAAATGCAGGCCTGTGTAATAGGTACACGAAAGTAATATGTAAAAATTGCAAATTTGCTTCGTTTTTTGGAGCTTGTTTAAAATTTGCAGCCCCTAGCATTCGTATAGATTTAATAACTTTACAAAAAGATATTTGTTGAAGTAATTATTAGAATTGCTGAAGCATGAAATTTGTTTTGATCACTTAATCGATACATTTATCGATTAAGAGATCATAACAAATTGCTATCTAAGTAGTTAATTATAAACTGTACTTAAACGGTACATATATATGTACATGAATATTACCTATTAATCGTTCCAGATATAATTGTTGACATAGTTATTATATGTCTTCACCTTGATTTGCAGAAATTGCAGACCCGAGTAAAATTTATGATTCTATATAATGGGGAGGTCATTTGTACAATATTAGCTAGATATATTATTAATCTGATATGATTGACTATCATAAAATACTAACTTTACTCAAGTTGAGGTTATACTAGACCTGAAAATATTTATGGAGACAATGTAAAAAACATTTTATTATTTTTTAATGATATCTATATAATTTTCCAAACGTTCAAGCTAATTTGAAGAGCATTTTTTCACTCTGAAGCTGATATTTTGGAAACCAATATTCAGAATCACTCAGGGGCTGCTTCGAGAGACGCAAATGTCTCGCTACGTATTTTATTTTAGATGTTTGGCAACATCTAGTTCACGTGAATTATCTTAGAAATAGAAGGAGAATTGTCACTATACACATTAACGATTCTCGACTGAATTTCGGCCGGTGTTAAACCATTTCTTACGAAGAATTTTATCACCTTACGATACTAGAATTTTCCCATATCCAACAACACACCCACCGCAACTGATTCAAACGATTGCCTACAAACCATCGTTTCTCAACCTAGAGGTTGCAACCCCCTTTAATATCACCGCGAAATACGCTGAACAATAATGTAAAATCATTTTATTATAAACATTTTTCTTACAATAAGTACACATCTAAAGAAAATTTGCTTTTTCCTTTTCATCTTTTAACATCATTGTATTTGTTGGCACTTTACTTATTATAGGTATACTGTCGTAAAATATTTTCTCACGTTAGTTCAATTTGTAAGTATATTTTTATGGTATAGATATTATATAGTATGTTGTACAACTTAATTACGGTTACTTTACCCTGATAAAACACACCAAATGAGTGGCGAAATATTGGTTAAAAATAGACATTTAAATGAATATTTTCAAATTTCTAACCGAGACTCCTGATCTTAACAAATTATACTTTGAATTCCAATTGCGTACCATAATTGTCTATGTTACAGATTTGTATTTACACCGCTCAACTTTTGAACTGGTACACTTATATAGCATGCAGTAAAAGTAAACAACCCTTCGTAGGCGTTAGGCATGACTTCCTATATAATCAGAGCTGTGTTTCGGAATGCAAACAAATGTCTATCGAATAACATTTGCAACTCCATTGTTGTTTGTTGGTATTATCTGTCATAAGTGCAGTTACTGAGCTCGCGGACGCTTATACTTTTATCAAGTTTTAAGAGAATTTTTGCTACTTTCTCGAATAAGTTTAAATGCAGAGTGGTCGATTGCATTTTAGAGATGCCATTAAGGCGTTTAAGTATTGAAGAGATGAGCCAAGCTATGAGAATGCTTATGACTGATGCATCGCTAAGAACTGTTGCTGCCCATTTCAATGTGAGCCACAATGTGATCAGAAGAGTTCGAATGCGTTTTAATGATACTGGATCTGTCAAACATAGACACGGCGGAGGGCGAAATTGCAGTACAACAGTCATGGAGGACCGTTTTATTACGGTTCAATGTCGAAGGAATAGATTTTCTACCGCAAAAACACTCCAAATTCAGTTATTGAATGCAACAGGTACTCAAGTATCCACTCAAACAGTAAGAAGAAAGCTCCATGGGGTAAATTTAAGGTACAGATCTTCTAAAAAATGCCCATTGTTGACCAGAGCCCACAAAAGAAGAAGGCTAGAGTGGGCACATCAACATGCAAATTGGAGTGTTGAAGATTGGAGTCGTTGTTTATTTAGTGACTAGACAAGAGTGCGTCTCCATAGCTCAGATGGAAGTGTTAGAGTTTGGAGAAACAGAGGAGAACGCTATATTGAGAACAACGTGACTTACCATCAAGCTTATGGAGGTGGTTCGATTACTGTCTGGGAAGGTATTTCTGCGACTCGTCGTATTGAATTGGTTATGTTTGGAAATGCTATAATGAATAGTGTCCGGTATCTTAATGAGGTATTACAACCTGTAGTGTTGCCATTTGCTAATGAAATAGGCAATTGTTTTTCTGTTTGTTAATGATAACGCGCGTCCTCACAGAACTAGACATATCAATGCATTTTTTGAAGAGAACAATATTACGCACATGGATTGGCCAGGGAACTCTCCAGATCTTAATCCCATAGAGAACGTATGAGATTACCTGACGAGGTTGATAAGATCAAGAGGAGTGGATCCAAACAATCACCATCAGCTCCGAACTGCCGTTTTGGAAGAATGGCAAAATATTCCTCAGCATTACATTCGGAATTTGATTTCCAGCATGCCAAGACGTTGCCAGGAGGTCATAAGAGCTAGAGGAGGTCCCACGCATTATTAATCTTTAAGTGTTTTGTTATCTTTTCTTTCCAAAGCAAACTTTTCTGTAATACTAAAATGAAGATTTTGTTATTTTTCTATTAAGACATTTGAAATTCGTTATTTAAGTTTTATTCTTTTAATTCTTCGCTTTAAAAGTGTTTCCCAGAACCATATACTATCAATTAAGCAAGCAAGTGTTGCTCAAAAAGTAGTAAATTGTTATTTATATATGTCCTTGTAAGTGTACCAGTTCAAAAGTTGAGCAGTGTATTTGCAAATATGTAATTAATTTAAAAATAATCACTGGTTAACATAACATTTAATTTAATTTAAACATTACCACAATGTTTGCCATCAACTTCCAAAAAATCGGAACAAGAACAATTTAATGAAGATTTGAGTCAAATTTTTGTGTCGGCAAATATTCCACTACATAAATTAAACAATTTAAATGTGAAGTTATTTTTGCAAAAGTACATCAGCAAATATAACATTCCCGACGAGAGCACGTTAAGAAAAAAATTATATTCTCTGTATCTATATAGAAACATTGAACAGCATTTAGAAGGTTGTTGTAAACAATTATCTTTATATATGCGTAGATGAATCTACTGATAGTGTGGGCCGATCACAGTTCATTTAATGATTGGTATCCTTAAGGTATCGCTTCAAGCAAAATCTTATTGAATTTCATCCGAACAGTTGGAAAAGGCAAATTATTTGACAATAACAAGGTTTATACAGGAAAAACTGTCAACTTTCTTCTTACCGGAATCGATTGTTTTTGA
This sequence comes from Melolontha melolontha, assembly GCA_935421215.2. Classification (NCBI taxonomy): domain Eukaryota; kingdom Metazoa; phylum Arthropoda; class Insecta; order Coleoptera; family Scarabaeidae; genus Melolontha; species Melolontha melolontha. Next base: position 1,637,863 of record OW285236.1, on the reverse strand, counting down.
CGGATGCTGCACCATACATGGTGAAGGTAGCTTTCAACTTGAAAATCTTTTACTCAAATTTAATTCGCACAACTTGCTTGGCGCACGGACTGAATTGTGTTGCAGAAGAAGTCAGAAACCATTTTCCCTTAGAAAATACTTTATTTAGTAGTGTTAAGAAAGTATTTTTAAAGGCCCCATTCTGAGTTCAGTTTTATAAACAAGATCTACCCGGTGTACCGCTTCCTCCTCAACAAGTAATCACAGGATGGGGAACGTAGTTGGAGGCTGCTTTTTTCATGCAAATCATTATGAAGGAATAAAAGCACTTTCTTGCTTCTATTACTTTATAATTCATTTAGAATTATTACATTTAAAATAAGAATATATTGGCAAACAATTAGAAAGCGCAAAAGAATTGAAATACCTAATGTGTGTTCATTTGAAAAGTCAATCTAGGTTACTTTGAAATTTTGGTAGAATAAGACGCAAATATATTAGTATGTGTTTGTTGTTCCGTAAACGTAAATCCAAATGACATTTGATAATGTCAATCACAAATATCAATTAGTACATAAAATAATCGTGCGTCGTTTCTGGTTTAAATAAATTGCTTCTCAGTTTTAAAATGGCTTTCACTTTAGAACATACAATTTTTTAAGTCCAGGCTTATTTTCGAAGTGGTAATCAAATTGATGGTTTATGGGTTTATTCAGTTCAAGATTGCATGGTAGAATTTCAAGTTGAGTTTCCACATTTTGTAATAGATTATATACAATTTAAGAATACTTTGGATAGAACTTTAAAACTTTTTTCTGAAACTGGTAGTCTCTTAAGAAAATCAGGCAGCGGAGCAGTTAAGAAACATACACCTCAAGTTGTCAATCGTGTTGAAGAATAATGGAAAATTTAAGTCATTCACATTTGAGTCAACAAATAAACCTTTCTGTTGGTACAACTCACAAGTTATTAGAAAAAAATATGCAACTTTATCCATACCGTGTCACAGCAGTACAAGAATTGTTAGAAATTGATTACCCACGTAGACTACAGTTTTGTAATTGGTTTGGTTTGTAAATATGAACAATAATGGAGAACTTTCGCAAAGAGTCATCTTTACTGATGAAGCATGGTTTTATAAAACGGGATACCTAAATTCACAAAATACAATAATTTGGAGTAGTAAAAATCAACATGTAATTATTGAAGAATCGCTACATCCAGAGAAAATTGGTGTTTGGGCAGCGATAAGCCAAAGGCGAATCATTGGACCAATATTTTTTCAGGGAACGTTAACTGCTCAAAGGTACCGTACGGAAATTTTACAACCATTTGTCAATCAGTTGCATGATGATGAACTTCAAAATGCATATTTCCAACAAGACGGAGCACCTTGTCACTGTACTGCAGAATCTTTGGATTATTTAAGAGAATTTTTTTATGAGCGTATAATTAGTCGAAATACTGAAATTGCCTGGCCTGCACGTTCATGCGATTTAACACTTTGTAACTTCTTTTTGTTGCCTTATCTAAAAAATAACATATTTCGAACACCTATATTGAATTTGAATGATATGCTACAGAGAATCGAACAGAAATGCATGGAAATTAATAACAATCCAGTAATGTTGCAGAATATCATCAGAAATTTTGAACGGAGGATTTTAAAGTGCATTGACCTTGAAGGACAACATTTTCAACATTTGTTATAGTTTTCAATAAATACCTATTATTTGTTATTTATTTGTATGTATGAAACTGTCGAAATATACGACTTCGTAGGTTAAGTAGTAAATTTTAATTTACGACATTTTTCAAAATGTTCTCAGTAAATCACATGCTACTAGATTGACTTTTCAAATGAACACTTGTTACTTGTATCAATGTACTACAGATATGGAGATATGCATATTCAAGTTTTTTCTACACAAAAAGCTATTTATAATGTGAATAAAAAGAGAAAACAATATTCTATGTGAGAAAATAATTTCAAATATATAGTGATAAATAATTACTTCAATATGTCCTTTAAAGAAAAAAAAAAGTTTTTTATTTGATTTTAAAACCACCTGTCAATCGTAAAAACAATATAATGCCAGACTCAAATAATAAATGTAATTTATAACGCATTCAATAATATTCCCAAAATACGTGTATTCCAAGTATTAAGATCCGTCATTTAAATCATTTAAATTATAAATCTTCAAATAATAAAGAACAGGAAAAATTATTTAATATTGAGAATCCTATGATTTAATTGGTAGTTGCATACGAATTAATAGCTGTCATTGGACCATAATCGGTCAACGTGGACTAGGCATCTTTCCCTTATCATGTGTGAAATGCCAGAGTGGGAGTGGTTTTGCGATGAAACGGCAAACAACGTGACAGCGGCCGCCAATAGTCATCCGCGTACGCTGGTAATGTCAGGTCAATGCCCTAGCATTGGAACGCCTTCGAGAAAATTCCAAGAACTGTCGCTAATGGATTTTTATAAAAAGTAGGTCAGGAGACGATTTTTTAAGTGTTTTTGCGATTTTAAAATGAAATAGAAATGTTTTTCGTCTCTTAAAATGCGTGTTGAAGTAATTGTTTTTATACGATATTTGAAATTATTTTCGTACATAAAACATTGTTTTGTCTCTTTTACTCATTTAAAAAATATTTTTCGTGTAAAAAGATTACTTGAATATGTATTAATATCTTAGCAGATTTTTAATATGAACACAATTCCTAGAATTTTAATATGAATGGTGCCAGAAACATTTTGATATTTTTATGCACGCTCGATTGATTAAATATTTTTATCTAAATGAAATATAAATAATACAACCAAGAAAACCTGACATACATGAAATTGTTTTCGTTTTTATGATTGATTCGTTGTTCTAAAATCAAATGAAACCCATTTTTTTTTTGAAAAGGCTCGTTGAATTATTTATTTTTCATTGCATATTTGAAATTATTTTCTTACATAGAATATAGTTTCGTGTTTTTTTCATATTATAAAATGCTTTTAATGTAAAAAAATACTTGAATATGCATACCTATCTGTGTTACATTGATACTAGTATTTGAATTTTTATATGCTTACTAATTGTTTGCGAGAATATATTAATTTTAAATGTAATAATTCTAAATTCTAAATTCTAAGTAATATAAGCAAGAAGTTAAAATGTATTTCAAATAATACATATTAGATTGTTAGATAGTTGTATAATTAAATATTTAAACCGAATAGTAAGAAATACAGAACATACGCCTGTAATATCAAATCTAGGCTATAGCCTCAGAATGCATTATAATAAAATTTCAAGAAATGTTTTCGCTAATGGATTTTATGAACCAGAAATAAGAAAAACAGCCTAACCACAATATATATCAATAAATTCTATATACGTATTTATATACGTAGCGTTTTGGGCTAAGGTAAACCTTAGAAGATATGTTCTTCACCAAATCGCCAGTGGGATAAAACTGTCAGTGTTATCCCACTGGCGATTTGGTGAAGAGCATATCTTCTAAGGTTTACCTTAGCCAATAACGCTACGTTTAACATTTTTCAGTTTTCTACTGAATATGGCAACTTAGTTGCCGAAATACATATATAGAATTTATTGATATATATTGTGGTTAGGGCGTTTTTCTTATTTCTGTTTCAGATTACAAGCCACAGTCTCCACCAATTTCGAATGGATTTTATAAAAAAAAATAGATCAGGAGACAATTTCTTTAAGTGTTTTTCGTTCCAAATTGATTTTGCGATATTAAAATGAAATACAAATATGTTTTTCCCTTAAAATGCATATTGAGGTAATGTTTTTAATCCATACTAGCTGTTCCCGGCCACGCGTTACTGTGTCTCAGTCTGGTTAAATTGAAAGGAAAGAAAATTGAAGACCACACATTTCAAATATGCTTAATTTTACAAGGCTTTTGGGTACCTATATAATATTTTTTTTTCCTTTATCTGTACAGATATATAGATTTTCTGGTGTGCCTCCGAAACATTGTAAATGCTAACTGACAGTGGCTGTCAAGAAGCACGTTGTCCGGCATGAGCAACATTTCGAAGAGTTTTCCTTTGGAGGCGTATCCTAAACAAACAATTTTCCCTTAGTAAATACTTTAATTAGTAGTGTTAAGAAAGTATTTTTAAAGGCCCCATTATGAGTTCAGTATTACAAACAGCATCTACCCGGTGTACCGCTTCATCTTCAACCAGTAATCACACGAAGGGGAATGTAGTTGGAGGCTGCTATTCTTCATGCAAATCATTATGAAGGAATAAAGACAATTATTAAGCCAATTTCAGTTTTATTTCCACTTCTATATTGCAATTGGAAAAACAATTTATTTCGCTAATCGAGAGCGTTGAAATAATAGACAAATTAAAAAAGTTATGTTTTGATGTTTTAAAGTTGGAGTGGGACAGTCTATGTATGAAAAATTTTTAATTGTAATAGGAAAAAATTAGGGTTTTAAAAAGCTAAAGGACATTGCTAAAATCTTGTGTGGTGATTCAGTAGAAAATATTGAGTTGACAATAGATGATATTTTTAATTCTAAATATGCTCCTATAACAAGCGTCGACGTAAAACGAACCCTTTCAATATAACAAGTGTTCATTGGAAAAGTCAATCTAGGTTACTTTGAAATTTTGATAGAATAAGACGCAAATATATTAGTATGTTTTTGTTGTTCCGTAAACGTAAATTCAAATGACATTTGATATTGTCATTCACAAATATCATTTAGTGCATAAAATAATCGTGCGTCGATTCTGGTTTAAATAAATTGCTTCTCAGTTTTAAAATGGCTTTCACTTTAGAACATAAAATTTTTTTAGTCGAGGCTTATTTTCGAAGTGGTAATAAAATTGATGGTTTATGGGTTTATTCCGTTCAAGATTGCATGGTAGAATTTCAAGTTGAGTTTCCGCATTTTGTAATAGATTATATACAATTTAAGAATACCTACTTTGGATAAAACTTTAAAACTTTTTCCTGAAACTGGTAGTCTCTTAACAAAATCAGGCAGCGGAGCAGTTAAGAAACGTACACCTCAAGTTGTCAATCGTGTTGAAGAAATAATGGAAAATGAACCACAAACATCTGTTCGACATTTGAGTCAACAAATAAACTTTTCTGTTGGTACAACTCACAAGTTATTAAAAAAAAGATATGCAACTTTATCAATACCGTGTCACAGCAGTACAAGAATTGTTAGAAATTGATTACCCACGTAGACTACAGTTTTGTAATTGGTTTGGTTTGTAAATATGAACAATAATGGAGAACTTTCGCAAAGAGTCATCTTTACTGATGAAGCATGGTTACCTAAATTCACAAAATACAAGAATTTGGAGTAGTGAAAATCCACATGTAATTAATGAAGAATCGCTACATCCAGAGAAAATTGGTGTTTGGGCAGCGATAAGCCAAAGGCGAATCATTGGACCAATATTTTTCCAGGGAACGTTAACTGCTCAAAGGTACCGTACGGAAATTTTACAACCATTTGTCAATCAGTTGCATGATGATGAACTTCAAAATGCATATTTCCAACAAGACGGAGCACCTTGTCACTGTACTGCAGAATCTTTGGATTATTTAAGAGAATTTTTTGATGAGCGTATAATTAGTCGAAATACTGAAATTGCCTGGCCTGCACGTTCATGCGATTTAACACCTTGCGACTTCTTTTTGTGGCCTTATCTAAAAAATAACATATTTCGAACACCTATATTGAATTTGAATGATATGCTACAGAGAATCGAACAGAAATGCATGGAAATTAATAACAATCCAGTAATATTGCAGAATATCATCAGAAATTTTGAACGGAAGATTTTAAAGTGCATTGATCTTGAAGGACAACATTTTCAACATTTGTTATAGTTTTCAATAAATACCTATTATTTGTTATTTATTTGTATGTATGAAACTGTCAATATATACGACTTCGTAGGTAAAGTAGTAAATTTTAATTTACGACATACTTCAAAATGTTCTTAGTTACTAGATTCACTTTTCAATTGAACACTCTTTATTTCGGTGAGCAAATAATTTATTAACTCACCGTATGCCATTTTCGATAACACTCTACTCCGAGTTAACTGTTTGCGCAATTGGGTTGAAATGAGTAGGTATACACAAGATTTAGAATGCAGACAATGTGGTTCAATTTCCTTCTACAGTTTTCGTTTAATAATAGCTTAAATTCTTGAAACAGAATTTATTACAGCAATAGGTATATTTAATTTAAAACTTCAACTTACTGGATAAAATGCAAGAACGGTTAATTTTATAATCATTCACCATAAATTATTCCACGTACAGTTTGTACATAATTTTAATTACTTATTAACAAAATTAGTATTAAAAGAAAGATATCTATTACATGATGAAAGATCCATTATTCATGCTGTTCTTCACTCTGTAAATAAAATAAATGACGGCGAATGTGTTATTATTTATTATATTCTATAATTCAGCACGTATATGTATATTAATTATGTGCCAACAGTATTAATCTAAGGAGAATTATATATTTTTTGCTGTACCACATGTGGATATGTATATATTTTATTAGCAATGATAATTACGAGATGTTTTATTTTTAATTAACTTGGAAATAATTATTCTCTTTTATTCATTTTATTATTTGCAAGGAAATTATAAGGTGATGATTAAAATTGTGATTAGCTGAAATAAGACTTTTGTGCCCATTATACCGGGTGTATTATGAAAAACCTTTGGGGCTGTAGCTTCCTTATATTTTATCTGATTTTAATGAATAATATGTCAAACTAAATCGTTTTTAAAGCACTGTAACCTGTTTTTAAAAAAAAAATTTTTGGACATTTTGTTTTTGACAAACAGTAGTAAATTTTTTTTTTTAAATTGTACTACATATTTTTTTTTTCCTTATTCTAATAAACGTTTATTTCCTGAAGACACCTCCATTAAATTGAGTGACAAATTTTTTATTATTAAAAAAAAATACGAAATTTACAGAAATCAAGCTATCATATATTTTAATGAATCAAATGTTCGAAATTGGCCCCATTTTGTTCCAGACACATTTGACACTTTCTATTAACTCCAACTGCTGCGTTTAATATAAGATTTTGTGGTATTTCATGACATACTTGTACTATCCTTCTTACTAAATCATATCTGGTATCAGGTGGAGTCAAATAGACATGATCTTGAATGTAAGACCACAGAAAGAAATCCAGTGGATTCAGATCTGGCGATCTAGCAGGCCATCGAATAGTTCCGTAAGTGCCCATCCATCTGACGCCAAAATAATTATTTAGAAAATCAGTATTCATTCGTGCATTATGGGATGTGGTACCGTCCTGTTGGAACACCACCCTGTTTAACTCAGCAAGTGGCAACTCATCTAAATAATCGCCTAATTCATTGCGTAACAAATTATTATACTTTTCTTGGTTTAGATTACCCTCCACAAAAAGGCCCTACTACTCTATCGCCTAAAATGCCACACCATACATTTACACTGAACCGATTTTGAAAATTGTTTTGCATCACAACATGATTATTTTCAGTGCTCCAATGGCGATGATTATTTCTGTTGAATACACCATTTTTCCCAAAAGTGCATTTATCTGACCACAACACACGACGATAAAAAATTGGATCTTCCCTTAGTTTATTCATGAAAACCGTGCAGAATTGAACTCTTCGTTGAGGGTCGTTTTCATCGAGAGCATGCACCTTGCGTGGTTTATAAGTAATGAATTTGTGCTTCTTCAGAATGTACTGAACTGTAGAATGTGATACCTGCATGTAGTGAGCAATTTCTCGCGTAGACGTATTAGGGTTTTCTTCCACATAGAGCAAGACACTTAATCCAAAATTTCGTAAATTTCGCACGAGCCTTCCAAACTTATCGGCACTTGGACGCAGTCTGTCAGGAAAACGATTTCCATAAAGTCGCAAAGCAGCTGCAGAATTTGTTCCGCATTCAAAATATGCTTGAATCGCATCCACACATTCGCCATTATCCATTTCAATAACAAAATTTAGAAATAAATCGTTGAAAATGTTATAATGAATGTGTGACTGACAGATGTCACAGCTCTCTTCGAAAATTTGGAATGCACTTTTATCGTTGAATATGACAGCTTGACTTTTAAATTTTTAAAATAAACACTGTAAATGTTGTTGTTGACCCACCGCTCACTGATAACATTGGTTTGTAATCCTTTATGGGCTTAAAAGGTACACACATTTGCTGGTAATAAAATAAAATAGAGTATTTAAAATGCATTTAAGAAATCTCTGTGTTCGGAAAAACCAGAATAAATCGAACTAAAAAAAAACCTTCAATTTCTCGTTTTTTTTTCATACAATGATATCGTTGTTTACAGTTTCATATTCAGAAAAAGTAATATATTTGAATAAGGAAAAAAAAAGTATAGTGCAATTTAAAAAAACACAGTTTGCAGCTGTCTGTCAAAAACAAAGTGTAAAAAAAAATTCAAAGCGGATCACGTTACAGTGTTTTTAAAACGATTTACTTCGACGTATAATTTATTACATTCGGATAAAAAATAAAAAAGTTACAGCACGAAAGGTTTTTCATAATACAGCCGGTATAACATATACCGTGTGTCGCATTTTTTAAAATACTCAACTGAAATCTAAACTTTAAGCTCAGTCTAGTGTCACTGATAGTAATAATTTGACACATTGTCAATATAGTAGTGTCATGCATTAGAATATTTCAGTAAAATAAAAAGCACTTACAAAATAGTATATTAAAGTACAAGTTGCATAAGACATGATTTTAGTGCACGCGTTCAAGTTTAGAAAACGAGCCGCAAGGCGAGTTTTCTAAAGAACAAGTGCACTAAAATGTCTTATGAAACGTGTATTTTATACTATTTTTTCTATTTCGGACATTAAAAGTTCAAAAAGACTTAAAATAAGAGGCATGTTTTGTACGAAAATTGTAGAAATTTTCTTTTTTTGAAGTTGGTAGCATTGATGTTTAACTAGAGCATTTTAAATATTAAAAAATCGGCGGTGTTATATGTCATTTTAAGTTTAAAATTTAGATTGATTTATGCAATAAATTATTAATGAAATGGACGAAGCAAATAACTGCACGCCCCCAGAGATTCGCAAAATAGCAGAAGATAATTTACAAAATCTTTTGCCAACAATACGAGCACTTTTTAACTTGGTGTAAAGAAAATAATATCGCGAATATTACTGAAAATGTAATTATTGCTTATTTTGATAAGGAAAGCAAGATAAAAAAGGCATCGACCTTGTGGTCCACATATTCGATGTTACGATGTTGTTTAAAAATTTATAAAAATATAGATATCTCAAAATTTTCTAGGCTTCTTGCATATTTAAGAAGATTATCTGAAGGCTGCGAGCCTAAGAAATCCAAGATTTTAGAAATAGATCATATTAACTGTTTTATAATAGAAGCCGATGATAAAACATATTTAGCAATGAAAGTAAGTAATACAAACATCCTTTTAATAGTATTTTGTTAATGTTCTACATTATTTTGTTGTAATAGTCATATTAATATTGATAGGTTGTCCTTATAATGGGTTATAATGGAGCTTGTCGTCGTGAAGAAATCATGAACATGATTTTAGATCATATACAGTTTAAAAATGATGTCATAATGGTTAGAGTGCCAAAAACTAAAACTTATATTCCAAGACAATTTATTATAACAGAAAAATTATGGATTGATTTGGTTAAAAAATATTATTCACTTCGTCCCACTCATGTTACACATAAACGCTTCTTCCTGCAATATAGAAATGGTTCTTGCGTGAATAATCCAATTGGCATTAATACTATAGGAAAAGTACCAAAAGTTATTGCTACTTACTTAAATTTGCCCAATCCTGAGCTCTTCACTGGACATTGCTTTAGGCGTTCAAGTGTGACACACTTGGCTAATAGTGGAGGTGACTTAATAACAATTAAGCGCCATGGAGGATGGAAATTTTCAGCTGTGGCTGAAGGTTACATTGATAATTCCACCATGAAAAAAATTGATGTTGCTCGAATACTGTCTAGTGCACCTAATACATCCACTAAAATTATTCAGAATCCATCGACTTCTGATGCAATAGGCAGTGATGTGTCAATCAATGTGAATCAACAGGAATTCAAGCAAAACATAGTGTGTGAATCTGCCTGGAATCTCCATTAATGCACATGAATCTTCTAGTGTTACAGTAAACGTTTATATCAGTTGCACTATTCAAAATGGGAAGTAAATGTCAATAGTAGCATTAGATCTTCCAACTCTGTTTAACAATTTATATTGTTAATTAGTATAAATAAAATGTTAGCAAGTGTTTTTTATTCGTTGTACCTATACAACTTTTACTACACATGCTTGTTATACATATTTATATTTGACATTTACATATGATTTAGTTCCATTTCTTTTTTGTGACCAACCTCTAAAAACAATATTTTGCGTGCGAAAAAGTAATACTTTATGCAACCTAAACGGGTGTCGAAAAGTGCACTTTATAGCACCGAAATAGAAAAAAATAATTATTTTATTGTTCTAGGAAAACAATTTTTAGTAATTGATTAAATTTAGGAAAAAGTAAGCAATAATTTTCATAATACAAATAATTAACTACAAATTGTGATCTCTCTCAACTAGTCCTCTGTTTATTCGAATACATTTTCCGATTCTTTTGCGATTGTATTTAGCTACTCGTCTACGTTCCGGGATGCTGATTTATTGACAGACTTGCCTCATTCTGGCACAAAGTTGATCTCGATTTCTGAGCCTTGTTTTATAAACTTTATTTTTTACCATTCCCCAAAAATAAAAATCGAGGGGTGTAATATCGGGAGACCTCGAAGAGTTCAAAAGGACTGTTTCTTCCTATCCAGCGCATAGGAAATGTTTGGTTCAACCATTGACGAACAATTCTTGAATTATGGATGGAAGCACCATCTAGCTGCAAATACATATCCTGTCGCACATTAAGAGGAAGATTTTCAATTGCATAACAAAATTCCCTATCGAAGAAGTTAACTAAACGACCAGCATTCAATGAATCCAATTATATCCAATCAATGAAAGGACCAATTATTCGGTCTCCTAAAATTCCACACCAGACATTGACTTTCTGGGAATATTAGTCTTTAGAATTTATAACTCAGTGAGGATTATCTCTGGCTCAGTATTTACAGTTTTTAAGATGACACAACCCTATTCGTAGTGAATGTAGCTTCATCAGTAAACATAATCTTCTTTAGAAAATGTCTGTCATTTAAAAAATTACCTTGAACCCAATAACAATAGTCTCATGTTATATTATCAATACCTTCTTTCAATGTATGTAAGAAATTCAGTTTATAGGGCTTAATTTTGTGCCGAACGAAACATCTTCTGATTTTATCCTTGCTAATATTCAGTTGAGACGATAAATTTCGAAAGCTCATGCATGGCTACTACGAACATGATCACCAAACAGCCGAATTATTTATATTTTTTCTCTTAATGTTAATGGCATTTTACTTCTGTGACCATTCATTAGAACTTCGCAATAGACTCAAAGTTTAATCTGACTGACATTTGGAACGAGTGTCAAATTATTACTATCCATGGCACTCCAACTATCAAAATGAAACTTAAACGTAATAATTTTGTGTGTAGACCAAAAAATAGAAATAAAAACGCGAGTTTTGTCATGAAACTCGGTATATGGGGTTATAATAGTATTCTGAACAACTTTTTTTAATAATTTGTTTTTGTAGCACTAACGCGAAGAAAAATATCAAGAATTGATCCTGTTTGTAAATTTGTAGTAGGCTGAGCTTAAAATTAAGATTTCATTTGAGTGTCTTAAAAAATGTGACCCATCATTCAAATCTGTATTCCTTCAAATAACGAAAATATGGGAGTGTCTTCATCTTAAATGCGACACACGGTATAGTAGGGTTAGGTAAATGTATTGATCCATTCGAATATCTGTGATACAGTTACTTAGATTTTAATAAAATTTTCCACATTTAAGTTAATGCAAATTTTAGACATCCGGTTTAGCTAGAAATAATGCTAACTTTCTTATTTTAAATAAAACAACCTGTATATTTTTACGTATGTTAAGAGGGGTCTGCTCTGCGAGTTCAGCAATAAGAAGATTTGGCAACCTTTTGTTCAACCACCACATAGATATTTAATTAAATCTAATAAACTTAAAAAGGTATATAACCCCTTACCACAATTATTAATCGTATCCTAAATACGTATTTCGACAACTAAGTTGTCATCATCAGTAGGTAAAAACCACTAATTAAAAAGTCGCACATGGGCCACAGTAAATCGAGAGAACCGCATTAACGCAATAACTACTTTACACCACGTCCACGTATAGACTGATGAGTCTATACGTGGACGCGGTGTAAAGTAGTTATTGCGTTAACACGTCCACGTATAGACTGATGAGTCTATACGTGGACGCGGTGTAAAGTAGTTATTGCATTAATGCGGTTCTCTCGCTTTACTGTGCCCCATGTGCGACTTTTTAATTAGTGGTTTTTACCTATTGATGATGACAACTTAGTTGTCGAAATACGTATTTAGGATACGATTAATAATTGTGGTAAGGGGTTATATACCTTTTTTAAGTTTTTTACTTAACCACAGTCTCCAACGAAAGAAATCTAATAAAGCAAATTTTATTGAGAACAAGAAAATTGAACCAAAAATATAAATAAAATTAATATCAGTTAAGAAAGTTTTCGAAATGACCATTCAGTTCTTCGCAATATGCAAGTCCATTAATGACGACAAACTAACATAGAGACCCTCGACGTCTACCACGCCTGAAAACATACCAAAAGCTCAACGGGTCATGCATGAAGACCGCCATCGGACTATTTTTAACATAAAGCAATAAAGTTACAAGCGGATATGGTACATGTCAGCGAATTATAACTGAAGAATTGGGTATGCACTGCATTGCCGCGAAATGCGTTCCGAGACTTCTAACTTATTACCAAAAACACGAACGAATTGCAATTTGCACTGAGCTTAAACAACTTGCTGCAGATAATGAAAACTTTTTGTCAAGAGTGATTACTGGTGACGAGAACTGGATTTATGGTTACGATCCAGAAACTAAACAACAATTAAGTCAGTGGAAGAGTCCGAGGTCGTCAAGACCCAAGCCGGCATGTGAAACGCAATACGATGATTAGAGACTCGACGCATCAAGCCGAAATTATGATGGACCATATAAATAGACTATAACATCGCTAAGTACAACACGCAGTTATTGAATAACACTATTAATTCGGTTAACCGCACATCTGTTTTTTGTCGTTGAATTGTGACGCAATTACTTCAATATTACAGTTAAATTCCTTTCTTCATGGGCGTGGATAGATGGGCGAGGAGTTTTTTAATTTTATTTTATTTATTAATTCATATTTCGCAAGATAAATAATGTACCGTGAGTTAATTTCTTTTTTTCATTGTTTTACCTGTTAATTATATTCTTCGTAATTTTTGTAAGTATTCAGTGAGTTTCGTTAAGTTTCAATAACTTACGCATACATTTTTAATTTCCATTTATTTAAATCTAGAACATTGTTTAAGTTACTTTTTCAGATATGATATAGAACAACGTTGAGAATGGCATCGTGAAACAATGACGAGTTGGATTAAGGGTCAAAATGATTGTGTGTCCATTGCCAGTGATTCCAAAATTTATTGCAAAGTCTGTAAAATATCGTTAATAAAATTCCAAGAAATCGTACGTAAAACGTCACTTAGCATCGCAAACATACACATATATTAGATCTGGTTGAATCTGATAATTTTAACGAGGAAGTCTGTGAAACTTTAATGGCGGCAAATATTCCATTAAATAAACTTAACAATCCCACTTTCAAAACACTTCCCCAAAAATATACTGGTCGAACGGTTCCTGATGAATCCAACTTGCGCAAATATTATGTTTCTAAGTGCTATACGAAATCAGTAAAACGCATTAGAAGCTTAAGAAGATTAAGCAACATCTTCAATTTTATTAGCATCCAGACGATTAGAATAATGTAATGCCGAAAAAATTTCAGAGGTGCTATTAGATACTTTGGAAAAATTAAAACTTTCGAAAGACCAAGTATTAATGTTTATGACCGATGGTGCCGCAACCATGTGTTCTGTAGGCCGGTCTCTTAGAAAATATTGTCCTAACTTGTTACATATTACTTGTAAACTCCATGCTCTACACCTTGTGGCAGAACAGGTTCGTAGATGTTATCCAGAGGTAGATGCTTTAATATCGAGTACAAAGGCAGTATTTCTGAAATCTCCAAAACGTATTCGGAAATTTCACGAATTGTGTCCCCATACCCCTGAGCCACCACAGCCGATTCTGACACGTTGGGGTACATGGTTACGGGCGGGGTTTTACTATCATGAACATTTTGAAAAAATTAAGGACGTGGTTTTATCATTCGATCCGAAAGAAAGTGCAGCTATCAATACAAGCCAGAAAAAATTTCAAGATGCCCAGATTAAAATGGATTTACAAAGTATTCGTGAGAATTACTTGCGACTAGAAAAAGCAATAACAAAATTAGAAAATTCGTCGCTGTTGTTAGAGGAATCACTGCAAATCGTTAAAGATGTTCACGCACAACTGTGTGCTGTAGAAGACGCAAAAAGTGAAAGTGTTCTTATTAAATTTGAACATGTTTTAGACAGAAATGCAGATTTTGACACCTTAACACGTATTTGTGAGGGCACGTCTACAGGTGCGTTAAGTTGCTTAAAAAACTATTTTGATTATGCGAATATAACATCACTTGATGTAGAACACTCGTTTTCCGAATATAAACATATTTTTTCCTCACGGCGGACATTTTTTTCAGAAATAACCTTAGATGTTGAAAATATACAATCGGATTTCTCCAGTTTGTCAATCCTTGGAAGACGCTTAAAACGGTAAGTGTTTTTTCTTAATCCTGTGTCGTGCACACAATCACTGATTTCATACATTTTCCATTTTATTTATAGGTACGTACAACGCTGCTATAATCTGTACTATTCTTATTTTTCGTGTGTTTATGCATATTACTTTAATAGCAGAAAACCAGATGTATATTTAATTATTTCTGTTAGAATAAATGTCTCTACTTCTATACTTATATGGGTAACAAGCTCATGTTGTGTCCCTATTCTTTCGCATATTCTAATATATTACGAATTACACTCCCATACCCGCGGTCATGGCGGGCACGGAAATTGGTCTGCTCTACTAATGACCTACCCTTCGTTACTGATATTTCTGGGCTTAGTTTTGACGTAATATTTACACTAATTTGTTTCGCCCACTTATCACCGTTTAAGATCGTTACAAGGTACAACCTTGATTGCAATGAATTATGTAGAATACATACATCAATAACCTTATAGAAAATTAAAAATAATAACTCAGTACTGTCATTAGTCGAACAATTTTCAATATTTAAAATTATTAGACGCATGCATTATTCATTTATTGAAGACGCCGATGAGGTTACGTCAAAGAATAGGTGTATAAATATTCAACAGTTCTTAACAACTAAATGATCCGTGAAAAAGTTAAAATAATTTTCCATATAAATTACGAATAATTATATTTAATAAAAGCCACCGTAACTTGACACTTCACTCACACATGTGCATACCTACAGGCAAGCAAACAAGCTCATGTGGATACGAATTTACATTTCTCATGTAAACTGTACATGCCGTACGTGAATGGTTCCATTTTAACGTGTTGTGAATATTGACAAATTACATACATTTTTCTACCTGTCAATTAGTCCTAAATTTTCTGTTATTATATGCATGAATGTAAAATAAATGCTTTTGAATATATACGAAATTAGAGTAATATGTCCAAAGTGGCTCGCATTTAAGCAACTGGGGGCAATTTTTATTTCTTACTTAAAACACAAGCCCCTCAGTGTCTCAGCGAAAATTTGTATAAGCAAATCTTTCCTTTAAAATGGAAATTTATGGAAATCATTGCAATTTTATAATTTTATGGGATCTGTTTATTGACTCTAAACACATAAAACTCAATTCTAACTAAAGAGCGGTTTCATGTTCACGGTTAAAACCCATTTATTCCTATAGTTGCGTTAACGCAACACCAAAATTTTTTTTTCGTACTAAAAAGTAATAACTTTGAATGTACTGTCAGAATAAATATTTAAAGAACCTAATAAACACTTTGGGACGGGTAGTCGCATTTTCAATTTCGAATAAAAATAAAATAAAACTATGGAATTTTCAAGAAAAAAACTTGTGTATCTAAGTTTAAATTAAATAACATACAGCTTACTTTTTCATTTATCATTAGGAGGTTTCATATAAAAGATACTTCACGTAACATTAGTTTGGAAAAAATCAATCCTCTTTTTTTCCGGAAATATTTCTCAAACGGATTTGAAACATAGCATTGCGAAAACGCAACATTGGGACAATTGGTGTAATTGAAGTCATGAGTAATATTCCTGTCTGAACATGCTTTTTCACGTCTGTGGGAAGTTTATTGGGTATCCGTTGTGTGATGCGAGTTTATTCAGTTCATTTACGCTGTGAGATAGAGAAGTTGAAGAAGTTAGAGTTCATAATAGTGTTATCTTGAGGATTACAGAAATATTATACAATGGTAAGTACAACAATTTCTGAAGTATGTGTTGGTCGTTGATGTTGATGATAAAATTATTTTAGTCACGTGAAATATCGCGATGATCCTACCAGACCGTTGACTTTGAAAGAACTTGAGGCAATTGTTGAAGATCTTGATCTGATTGGGGAAATTGATGCTTGTTATATACGACCCGACGTCGATGATATAACGGACGAGGAGGACGTTGATGATAATGTTATAGGTGGAGTAGAAAATTTGCATGTAGATATAGCGGGAACTTTTGAAGTAGTGTGTCCGAATAACTAAATTGAGATAGAGGATGGTATACATCATGAGGCAGCTTTATCTACACCAATCAAAACGGCAAGAATTGGAAGACATTATTTGGTGTAAAACGCCCGTTGACTACGAGGAAGATGCTACGTCAAATGAGGATGGGAACGTACAGAATACTGTTGAGGCGCTACATGGAAAGTATGTGCTTGATTTCTTTATGCAAATGTTTGATAAAAATGTTGAACAGCTTATTATTTCAAACTCTAAAAAATATTCCGAGAGATAATAACCGTGCTCAATTCGCCTTAGATCAAAATGATCTAGAAATTTTTTTGGGAATATTGATTTTGAGTGGGTATCACACTCTTTCACAGGTAAAACTTTACTTGTCATCTGATGAGGATAAAGGTGTTCAATTTGTGAAAAATCCGATGTCTCGAAACAGATTTCTCGACATAAAGCAGAATATTCATCTTGCTGATAACAATCACAGACAAATTTGCGAAAGTAAGACCGCTGGTTGACCTCAACTTCTTGAAGTATGGTGTTTTTAGACATCACTTATCAATTGATGAGCAAATGGTACACTACTTCGGCCGCCATTCAGCGAAAATATTTTTGAAAGGGAAGCCGGTACGTTTCGGGTTCAAAATGTGGTGTGTGGCATCTAGCGATGGGTATTTATATCAATTTATACCTTATGCTGGAAAAACTGGTGAAAATGCCAAAAGAGAATTCGGTTTAGGTGAAACAGTGGTCATCAATCTTTTGAACGTACTAAAAAATAAGTCGACTCATAAGGTATACTTTGGTAACATTTTTACGGGCTACAAGCTATTAGCTCATCTGAAACGTCAAGAATACTTTGCTACTGGAACTGTACGTGAGAACAAAATGCTGAAATGCCCTTTAGAGACTTGTAAGTTTATAGGAAAAAAACCTCATGGTACAATGGATTCTCGTTACGATCACGTAAATGAAATAAGCGTGGTCCGTTGGAATGACAATTATGTGGTTACAGTAGCAACCAATTGTGAGTCTGCACTGCCTAATGTGTTTGTGAAGCGGTACAATCGTAGAGGAAAAAAAAGACATCTCTATACCACAACCAAGTATGATTGCCAAATATAACCAATATATGGGAGGCGTTGATCTACACGATAACGCAGTTGCAAATTGCCGAATAAATATTCGTGGAAAACAATGGTGGTGGCCGTTATTTATAAATATGTTAGATTCTACTGTGGTGAATGCTTGGAAACTGCACAGACTTATATACACAGAGAAACCCATTTCGCAGCTGGATTTCAGGTCTGAACTTGTACGAAGCCTCATTAGTGCTAACAAATGTAAAACACAATCTGTTCGAGGACGTGGTTCCAGTGCGTCTCTATCATCCAGTGCACGTTTAGATAATGTGGGTCACCTAATTGAAAGAAATCGTGAAAATTGGAGGAGACGTTGTAGAGTATGCAAAAGTTCAACCGTATTTATGTGTAATAAATGTGGAGTTCCATTACATTCAGACTGCTTCAAAGACTACCATAATTAATAATTGTAATATTTTTTTGTGCACATAGTCCCATTGTTGCGTTAACTCAACGCAAAAAAAAATATATGAATCAATGGTTTGTCTTTTTTTTTTACTTTAAAGGATGTTTATAAATACCTAAATAAAAGTTTATTCCTTAAAGAATTTGCGTTTTCCTTGATTTGTCTAATAGTGGGGAAAGAATTATCTAACAATGATCTGTCACCAGAATTTATACATATAATGTCATAACATCTATTCCTAGACGTTTACAAGAGGTGTTAGACAGAAATGATGTCGAAATAAAGTATTAAAATTGAAAATCCAATAATTGTAGTTTTCTGATTAATAAATTCTTGTATTTCATTTATTCACTCAGTAACATAATTTTACAAAAAATGTGTAACATAATTTTGTGTGAGAGGTTACAGATAAATGTAAGTATGCTGTCGTCTACACAACAACTCAATTATACGAAAACCGAATCACAATGCTTAATTATAGCAAAAATAAATATCTAATCGTCCGGATTTTAAATGCCGTGATAGTACATAGTTGTCGAATTGTTCAATACAATTCGACAACTGAAAAAATTATTTTTAAAATTTAATTTTAAAATAACCTCTATTGACGGTGTTGCTATAGTATATATCCTACATAAATTAAACACGTAATTATAATGAAGAAAATTCTTGTTTATATTTAATTGTAGTTTTCCAATTAGAAATACAATATCGCTTATCAGCACGAACGGTTTGAGCATACACTTGATGGTTGGGTTTGTTAATAAATCAGCTTTGGCGCCCTCTGTTGAACTAGATTCTATCACATGTGCAATATTTCATAAATTACCATGCAGTGTTGTTCCGTCTACCCATTTTTCGGTAGATCTACCGATTTTTCTACACTTCTACCGATCTACCGATGAAGCTATCATATCTACCGATTTTTAAACGAATGAGAAAAAAAAATTAAATTGTGCTAAAACTGTTTATATTCATGTAAATAATACATGTAAAAATACAATATAATAAATTACTACTATAATGGCATTCATCTTTAATCTACGACTATAATAAATAGAAAATTAAAACAGGCAAGCAATTTTATGAGTAGGGACAGTAATAAAATCTACTATGCTTGAATTCAAAGGCAACAATTATGTCTGTCGGTAGGTATTTATTTGCACGCTTCTCAAGCGCTCTTTATTCTAAATAAAGGGACTATTCTGGTTAAAAATTATCTTAAAGAAACATTGTTTTTCAAATAAAAATACTTATTCCCCCGAAAATAATTATTTCAAAATACTACAACAATGAAATAATCCTTTTCATTCGAACAAATGAATGAATGAAATAAATACAACATATCATTCAATAATGAATCAAAGCGATATCTATTAGGTTATTTACTTATTTCTATGAGTTTAAAACATAGGGGCATCTTGAGTGAAGGGTTTGTTTCTGTTTTTGCATTTAAAATTTGAAATCAGTATCCTATATCGGTTCTAGAAGAACACATACATAGGTGTCACTTGATTTTTTTTTTAATTAATATACCTAGTGTTAAAATATGGGTAGTGACAGTGACTGAACAAGCTGGCCCAAGTAATATATCAAAAAAAATAAAATATTCCCAAAATTATAAGGAAGATTGGGAAAAGCTGGAAGACTTTGAGAGATGGCTTTCTAGAAGTAAAAAGGGAAAAAAATTTGCAAGATGTAAGATCTGCAGTAAAGACATATTAATATTTCTAGCGGAAAAGATTCTCTGATGAAACACAGTCTTTCAATAATTCATAAACATACAGCAAAGATGATACGCAAACAGCCGCGTTTAACCGAATTTTCAGCAGGTATGGCAGAATCGGCGCAAATAAAGAATAATATTGCCGAAGGTATGATTATTTAAATTATTTCATGTTTACAATAATTTTAATTATCTTGGTTTTAGCCGAAATCCGCTTGTCTGCATTTATTGCAGAACATAATTTGCCATTTTTGGTAATGGATCATTTGCCAAAACTAATAGCTAACATTTGTCCTGATTCAAAGATTGCTCAAGGCATATCGTGCGCCAGAAAGAAAACCACAGCTATTGTTCGAAATGTCATAGGTGCTGAATGTTTCGAAAATATATGTGAGGATATTAAATATAATAAATTTTCCCTTATTATAGACGAGTCTACAGATCGCTCAACGATAAAACATCTTTGTCTCGTCGTCAGGTATGCAAAAGACAAATTAAACAGAGACTGTTTTTTTGCTCTTGTGAAATTAGATAGTGCGAATGCGGAAACTTTATATAATCATGTTATAAATACATTTGTCTCAAATTCTGTTCCTTATAAAGATAATATGATTGGCTTTGCTTCTGATGGAGCAAATGTAATGATGGGAAGACATCATTCCGTTACAACATTACTAAAAAAAGGTATACGGAATTTATTTGTCATGAAGTGCATCTGCCACTAATTTCACTTAGTTGCTTCATACGCATGCGAAAAATTGCCAAATTTTCTTGAAAACTTAACAAGAAATATTTTTAATTACTTCAAGTCTAGTCCAAAAAGAATCAGCGAATTCCAAGAGTATCAATTATTTTGCAATGTTAAAATCCACAAAATTTTACACCCGTCCCAAACCAGATGGTTATCGGTTGATTCAGCTATTAAACGAATTCTAGAACAATACAATCCGCTCAGATTATATTTTACAACTGCTGTTGCCGATGGCGATGTCTCAACAGCTGAAAACATACTCGATCATTTAAATAATTCGCTAACCAAAGTCTTTCTATTTTTTCTAGATTATGTTTTGCCACTCTTTAATAGTCTAAATCGTGAAATGCAATCAGAATCGCCAAAACTTTACAATTTATATAATAGTGTATCCAATATTTTTCGAACAATTTGTGACTGTTTCCTAAAACGTAACTATTTATTATCTACAGCATTAGAAAACATTGAATTTAAAAATCCACATAATTATCAAGCATTAGAAGATCTGTATTTAGGAGCAAATGTTAGAATTTATCTACAAGAAGGTGAATTGAGTTCAGAACAAATAAAATATTTGCGACTACGTTGTTTGGATTTTTACGTTGAATGTTGTTCACAAATCACGACTAAATTTCCACTAAAAAACAATCCACTTAAAAAATTTAATTTCATTGACCCCGAGATAGTAAAAAGCGGAACTATAAGTTCAATCGCAGATATAGCTTTACTTTTTCCGAATTTAATACCACAAAACAATCTTGAAAATTTAGATAGCGAATGGAGGCAATTACGAAATTACACAGAACGCCAAAATTTCAGCACAGATATGTTGGAATTCGGGGCTAGTGTCAGGGCAATAAAACGTGGTGATGAATCGAATGTCTTTCCATTATTATGTAATTTTATTAAAAATTTGTTGTGTTTACCACATTCTTCCGGAAATGTGGAACGAATTTTTTCCTCCATCAATTTAATGAAAACTAAACAACGTACTAAATTAAGCACGGAAACAGTCACAGGACTTCTTCATAGTAAGACATAAGACATATATAAATAAAAATAGCTGTTTCGATTTTAAAATAGACAAAAAATTGATATTGAAAATAAATGAAGAAACATTAAAAAATATACCTGATGACGAGTAGAGTTTATTAACTATTATTATTATTAACGTCATTAGTCATTAGTTTTATAAAACATCATGTACATAATAATATAAGTTATTGTTAGTGTGCTTCATATATATTTACATTTTTATTATATTTACTAGTTATATGATACCATTAATAACTATTATTATATGTATTTTAGAAATTAAAATTGTTTTCATATAATTGTTTGATTTTAAACTAAGGATAAAAAAATCTACCGAATTCTACCGAATTTTCACGAACCATTCTACCGATTATCTCAACAGGTCACGGAACAACACTGTTACCGTGCAAGCAATAATTCTTGAATATCTTTTTTGTATTGACGGTGACAATAATATAAACAATAGTACATTATTTATTTTTACAGAACTACATTAAATTATTTGGATAAAATTTATTTTTGAAAAGTCGAAATTACAATTTCAATATCAGCATGAAAGGTTTGAATATGCATTAGATGTACCTAGATGCAATGTTAGAGTATACAATTAACTGGATCTGTTAATAAATCAGTCTCAAAACCATCATTTGAAATTGATTCTTCCGCATAACTTAAACGAATATAAGTACCTGTAGCATAAATGAAACTGTAAATAATATAAGAAATAACAAAAAAATATTAAATAAAAATAACTCAAGAAGAACTGAAGAAAACATAATTTTTTTAAATATAAATAACATGCATACTGAGATATTTCTATAAAACGGCGAGTACTTATCGTATCTAATAATTACGCTAACATAGTTCTTACAAAATAATTATTATTCTACCTGGGTGCAAGAGATTTATGTAGTCGTTCAGTTCAATATTGCGATAAAGCATTGATTTTGGCCACTATGTCTAGTTTCGCTCTGTTCTATTACTTCTCGTAACGATACTAAATCTCGAAGCTATACAACTTACAGATAAACTATATATTTATATGGTATTAGGGGTAATGCAAGTAGACCTGTGGCTTTAGATCTAATTAACAGGACATATTTTGTACAGATAAAGTTCACAAACCTATTAGAACAGACAACGAAGATTAAATCTCATTTTTTACCAATAACGAAGTTCCTCAACGATCAATACTGGCACCTTCGTTTATTTTCGTTATATATTAATTATATTCTTTTATTTCTCTCAGAAAGTGTATGCGGGTGATATCCAAGTGTCCCGTATCGTTATGTTCAAATTTTAGGAGTGTAAAGTAGACTTCATTTCATGTAACAAAAACACAAAACTTGTATATCGATTTTTATTTGTTTCAAAGTTACAGATCTATGAATGTGATTGTCAGATCATGAAAAAAAATGTAATTCTAAGGTCAATAAAAACTGATTTTATATAAAAAAGTTCAATTAATAATATTTTCGAAATGTCCACCTCCTTGTTGAATGCAGGCTTGTGTCCATAAGCCAACAGAAGAAGTACTTATCCGAATTTCGTACTTGTTTTGTCGGATTTGCTCGGCAGCCAGGTGAATACGATCCAACAACTCTTCTCTTGTGTTCGAAACTTGCGCGTAGACAAAATTTTTCATGTACTCCCGTAAATAAAAGTCAAGGGGATTAAGATTGGGTGATCTGAGTGGCCATGCAACAGAACCACCTCCACCAATCCATCTTGGATAACTGACGTTAACCCAATTTCGGACAACAATTCCGAAATGTGGTGATGCCCCATCCATGTGAAACCACATGTCTCGTCGAACAGTCAGTGGGACATCCTCTAAAAGACCTGGTAGTTCGTCAATAAGAAATTGAAGGTAATTGTCCGCATTTAACCTCCCAGGAGAACGACAGAACCAATCAACAAGTCATCGATTAGGGCCGCCCAAACGTTAATAGAAAATTCATGTTGAAATTTAGATGGGCGTATAGCTTTGTGATTTTCTGATGACCACCAGTGAAGGTTTCTCATAACACCACTTCTCGTGAACGTAGATTCATCTCATCTGTCCAGAGGACTGTTCTGCAGAAATGAAAATGAAGTCATGACTGTCTTAATATCCAGGTAGAATAAACTAGACGAGCATAGTGGTCTGCCTCAAGCAAAGCGTGCCCGCTGCGATAGTGATATGGATATAAGCCCTCACGTTTTAAAATTCGCCAAAATGCCGTTCGTGGCACTTCTAGTTGTCTAGCTATTCGACATACACTGAGAGTTGGATCCCTTGTAACAATAGCTACTGCTTCTTCCTCTAAGTCTGCTGGCAAATTTACTCCTCGGTCGAAAAGATAATCACGCAGTCCGCATTTCCGAAAATATCTGTGTACTTCCAGAAAGGTTCTGTAATGAGGAATGCGCCTATCGAGAAACCGATGTCGGTATTCAATAACTGCTTGACGGGCACCGTCGTTATAGTAGCCATACACAAAATTCATGTCCGGATACTCTTGAGAAGAAAATCGGTAAGGCATTTTGAATAAAGAAAACGTGGCCACTCACTAATAATCTGTTGTATGAACTGAAACGTAATGTATACCTTCATTAAAAAATGTACCGTTAACAGTCATCTGAACATTTGTTTATTGTATGATGTTCATGGGTCAGCACTTACGAAATAAGTCAAAACCTTCTTTATCATAAATCAATTTCCAGTACTCTTTTTTGTAGATCTCCAAGAAATTACTGTATGCACTACGACACGTGTTTATTTATTTTAGGATAACGTTTTATTATGCGACATTAACAATCACAGGTCTGCTATTGAATCGTATAACTTTCTTTAAATAAAATCAGTTTGTATTGACTTTAGGATTACATTTTTTTTCATGATCTGACAATCACATTCATAAATCTGTAACATTGAAACAAATAAAAATGGATATTTGGATATACAAGTTTTGCGTTTTTGTTACTTGAAATGAAGTCTACTTTACACTCCTAAAATTTGAACATAACGATACGGGACACATGTATATTTTTTCGGTACATTATAATGATGACAGTAATAAATTACCAACTTATTTAATATTCTTTCTGTCTGGTTTACTAAAAAGAAGTTGAGTCTTAGTTCTAAGAAAACTAAGTATTTAATATTCCATTCCAGACAAAGACAAGTCGACAAAAAAGAATATTCAAATTAACAATCCTAGTTCAAGTTCTTGTAAACCTATACTTTTTCTCAAGTAATCTATTATGGAAAGAGCACTGTAATAAATTATTATTATTCTCGTTGGATTATTACTAATACTCCAACGAAAATTATTTCAGGAAAGGCAATTCTTGTTCCGACGGGTGAGAACATATTCATTACAAAGTGCGTTGATAAATGTATACTATGCAAAATTATATTCGCGATTTCAATATGGTAATTTAGAGAACGGACACGCTTACCACCCAGTGCAGTACTAGCGAAAGGCTGTATTTCTAAAATATTTAATTTTATTTATATAATTGGAAAACGAACTATCTATAAAATTACGAAATACATATTTATTTGTTGAAAAGTTGTATTTATAAGGTTTTTAATTTTATTTATATAATTGGAAAACATACGGGTTGTGATCTATCTATCTAAAATTACGAAATACATATTTATTAATTAATGTTATTTATATAATTGGAAAACAAACGGGTGGTGATCTATAAAATTACGAAATACATATGTATTTGTTGAAAAGTTGTATTTTTAAAGTTTTTAATTTTATTTCTATAATTGGAACATTTTTATTTGTTCATTTTGTCGTTCAAGTTGAGTAAAGGAGTATTAATATTGTCTAGCAATAGTTTCTCAAGGTTTTCTTCTGTCAATTTTGTTCTCTTTGAATTAAGTACATCCTTATAAATAGAAAACGTCCTTTCTACATCGCAACTGGTTATAGGTGCATACTGGAAATATTCTTTTATTTCTTCATATTTAGCCGTTAGATTTTGTGGAATTGTCTCCATACATAATTGCTGCAATGTAATTAAATCTGGATTTCTATTAAGAATTGCTTCAAACTTTTGCCGAAGGCCACAACCGAAGTCACTTGGAATACTTTTCAAATTATTAACAGCCACATCTAATGTGGTTAATCCGTCATTTAATTTGAGATTTCGATTTTCAAAATAAGTGATTAGTTTTGGCAATTTTCCAAAGTGTTCGTGAAGAAAGTACAACTGATTTTTTAAATTTGGGATTTGTGTGAGCTCCTTGCACTCACCAATACTTCTAGCATCCTCCTTTAGCAGTGTTACGAAATGTTTTAGACTATCGAAATTCTCAGCATAATAACTAGTAGCTTCCAGCCATGTTCCCCACCTAGTTATTACTGGAGTGGGAGGCAGTGACAGAGATGGAAATTTTTCCCTGAAAAGAGCTACTCTCTATGGTGCTTTTCTGAAAACTTTTTTAAAAGCTGATACAAGTCTATCAACTTCCGGAAAAGTGTCTCTGATATATTCACAGATTCTGTGGAGAGCATGTGCTACACAAGTAATATGCAGCATATTAGGATATGTTTTCTTCAATAGTCTGCCTGTTTTTAACATATATGCAGCACTATTACTGACAAATAAAAGTATTTTTCTTTGTACGTGGCGTCCGAATGAAGCATTTTTTGCATATTCTCCTTAATGGTTTCAGCAACTGTTTCCGCATCAACTCTATTTATAACACTTGTTGCTATTACATATGAGTTATAGGGAATAGTTGGATGTAGTACACCAGCTACAACATTTACCACACAGCGTCCTAACATATCCACCGTTTCGTCGGCGCTTATCCATATGTATTGATTTAAAAGATGGCTTCTAATGCGTTCTACTGTTCTCGTATAGCACCTAGAGATATAATATTTGCGTAAAGTTGATTCATCAGGAACATTTCGACCAGTATATTTTTGAAGAAATATTTTTAAAGTGGGATTGGTAAGTTTATTTAATGGAATATTAGCCGCCATAAAAGTTTTACAGAGTTCAGATGTGTTTGCGATCCTAAGTGACGAATTTATGACGATATTTTACAGATTTTGTAATAAATTTCGGAATCACTGACAATGGACATACAATCAGTATGACCGTCAATCCAATTCGCCATTGTTTTACAATGCCGTTCTCGACATTCTTCCATATCATGTCTGAAAAAGTAACTTAAACAATGCTCGAGATCTAAATAAATGAAAACTAAAAATGTGTGCGTAAGTTATTGAAACTGAACGAAATTCAATGCACACTCTTACGTCGAAATAATTGGTAGAAGTAGATTCAATCAAACGATATTAAACAGGATCTATCACAAAAATTACAATGTAATTAACAGTTAAAACTATGAAAACAAGAAACTTACTCACAGCACTTTATTTATCTTACGAAATATAAACTATAATATATAATAATATATAATAACTAATAAATAAAATACATTATAAAAACCCCGCTTCTATCTACGCTCATGAAAACACTTTAAAAAACACTATATTCTCCGAATACAATAGCTGGCTTGTCCATTGTTATCGCGGCGAGACCAGGTATCCGAGTAAGTCAAACAAATACTTCATTGAATTACGCCGGGATGTACTGAGCGACGTTATACACAATTCCAATTGCCGATTGCGTTTTATGGAAATTGCGTCCGTTCTCTAGGTATAACTTTATGGAGTGCCTCCGCACCAGCTAGTGAAATATTTCCATCACAAAAAATGATTTTTCGCTGTATTATTGGAGCACATTTTACGCACTCGTGCAGACCTATCTTTCGAAAGTTGCATTTGTTTTCATTGGCTTGCATATATATTTTAGAAGCGGTTACATTTTTAAGAACGAAGATAAATTTAAGAACGCAAAAAAAGCAATTTACACAGATCCCGAATATACTCTGCTAATAACAAGTCACCAGTAGTAATGTAATGTTCTGAAATATATAATAACAACAGCAATAATAATTATTATTTTCATGTATATATTTATGGAATATAATTCTGAATAAACATTCATTTTCTGGTAAATATCATAGCTATAAAATCCGAAACTATAACATATCATCAACAAGAAAAAAACTACTTTAAATATAGACTTGTAGGTGATATTTTAACATACATTTTTTCAGCAGTTCAAAGCAAAACAAGAACTTAAATGGAGGAAAAAGAAAAAATAGGTTTCTGTAATTACAGTCATCCGAATTTAATTATTAGCCAGACAGAGTATGATCTTTATTGGCAGCCGCTCAAACAGAAACATAAAACGAAATTACAAAACGAAACTCTCTGTTTCACAATTCAATAAAATGGAAATCGATTTCGTGTTTTCTTGTTCCTTAATTGGCTGGTTTCTGGTTTCTAACATATGTGTGTACCCAATATTTATTTTATTTTATAAAGTTCGTAGATATATATTATAGGAATGATAGAAATCAAAGAAGCGTCAATTTCGTGAAAACACATATTTCATAACACCTAAGTACGAGGAGAATTTTTTGTTATCTACCTAGAGCTATGAAAGAAACAAGTTAAAAAGCAAACGAAAATTTGTTTTCAACGTAAGAACCACTAACACATTTATTCCAACGTTTCTTTAATAAAACTATTTTTGTAATTCCGCAAAATACAACCCTACAGATTGTACAGTGGATGTTGTAATTCCACAAAGCTGCATTAATTGATTACTGCTTGAAAAATTCGTGGCTTATACACCCTGCATTTGTCGTACAGAAGTGGAGTTTTCTGGCCAAAATAGCGAATATTTATTTGCAAAATGTTTCTTCCTCATTGGATTGTTTATTGACGCGCTTTCCAAAAGCAACTATTTACATAACGGGTGACTACAATATGCTGGGTGTGTAATGGAAAAAGGATCCTTTTCAAGATCATGTGCTTATTGCTTCTGGTGGTGCGGCTTGGGAATCACAAATTTGTGACGCAATAATTTTTTTAGAATTATATCAACTAAACCCCGTTTTTAATTTTGGCAATGTAATACTGGATTTGGTCTTATCCACAGCTGGAGATGCCACTGTACTTAGAAGTAATTATAATATTATACCTCCAAATAACCATCATCCTACGTTGTTTGTGAAGGTACTACTAATGTCCGTGGTATCCTTTATGAGTGAAGAAAATGAGTGGAGGTACAATTTTAAAAGGGCTCCTTACGGACTCATATTTAGCTATGATTAGCCGGGGATTTTTTCGGAGACAGATAATGTTAATACTCTACTATATATTTTATAATTGAAGCGTTGAGTGGATAAAGGTGTTATGTCATAAAAATATAGATTGAAGAAAAAGCAACTTAAAGTTTTTTGTGTTGGAACTTTCATATAAGGCATACAAAAGTGTACTAAAAATTTAACTTTGAAATCGTTTTTAATATCCAATGACTAATTTTCCTATAAAATGCGGACAATATTATTTTGATATTTTGTGTACATAACACCTTTATCAAAATTAGTTTTAAAACAAAATGGAGATATTTTCTGATAAAGGTTCCATGCAAATACATTGTGCAGTGGATTCTTCCCCGCAGCATTTAGTGAAAAATATTATTTGATGATTAAACCATAATTTTGATAACTCTGTATATTTTGTGAAATTTAGTTATGAATATTAATTGTATTTTGATGTATTTTTGAATTATTAGGTTTTGATTAGCGCAGTTCCTGGAAGCCGTTTGGACTTGCTGGGCGATATTCTTTATAACTGTATTTTTTATGTTTGGATGCGTGCCGCATGTATCCAACAGACACGTCTAGATACCCGAGTAAGAGTGTTGCATATTTGTAGATAAACTTTTTATCTATTATTTCAATTAAATTCGGTTTTTGTTTTTGAATTCATTGTGGTTGTGATTGCTTTACTCATTACCGAGTTTGTACGAGGTTGTATACTTCGTAATTTGGATTTAATTAAATTTTTACTCGAGGTGTGTGTCTCATGTATTATGAAAAAATATATCTTTTCGTAAGTTGAATTTTTATTATATTAATATCTCTTTATTGTATGCATTTATTGTATTATTGTTTGTATGAATTTCTATATTTTAATATTAGTTAAAATTAGATGACAAAGAACGTATTTTAAAAATTTCTTAGTAAAAAAGTTTCTTTAACGATAAAATTTTGCACGTTTGTGTCAAGGGCATATAGTTTTTTATGTGGATCACACATGCGTAGAGGTTAGTTCGGTCTGTCATATTTTGTTGTTTACATTTTATATTGTGGGAGAAATTTAGAACACTTCTTTGTAATTTATTAGTTGTAATTTTGATCGGTGTCATTAAGGTGTTTTGATTATATGGCCTAGTCAATATTCATATAATATTTTTGCCTTAACAATATTGTTTATTCATGCAATATTGGTCTTTATATTTTATAAAGACATTTTTTTTTCTTTTTTTTATCATTGTAATTAAATTTTATTTAATTTCATTGTGTTTTTGAATTCTACCTTTTTTCTTTTGTGCTTCTTTATAACTCAAAGACTTTATTAAATATTTTCTCAAACAAGTTTTGAGTGGCGTCCAATATAAGTACAGTTAACTAACATTATTGTGTTTTCCACGTTTTCCATTGGAAACCCGGAGAGGAAAGCAGTCCCATTTAAAACAAGTAACCGAATGAGTATTTAAGCTGGGCAGAGTTGTTGTGAATAGTGGTACATCTCAACTACGAACTCACTATACATAGCAATATGTATAAAGAAATACATTTAACTAATAAAATACTTTAATAGTATATAAGTACATACGTATAAATAAATTCATTTAACTAACAAAATTCTTTAATAACAGTGATCAATGATTACTGTTATTAAAGAACAAAACATGATTACTAATCATGTTTTGTTTTCAAATTATATACTAAATTTTCAAAGAGTCTTTCTTTTCCTGCCTTTAGATTCGTTTGTTTGTTTTGGTAAAATTTGTTCGTAAAACCAGCGATATTCTTCTTTAATAAATTTTAATTAATCTTGCAAATTTTGTATTTTGGCATGTGATAAACTACCTCTTTTTTCGTCAATTCTATTCATAGTAACTTTTGTCACAGTCCTGCTTCCAGTTTTGAGTAAGTTAACTTCCATAAAAGGTTCTTCTTCATTTAAAGATCCTTTGTAATGGTAACTTCCGAATTCGTTAACTCGAATCCACTTAACATTATCTCTAAAGTTAATTTTTTGGTTAAGTTAATTTTTTTCTTGTTAGTTAGGTGAAGATTTGAGCCTAATATATATATTATAAAAATAGTTTTTCATATCTGTAACGACAGTGTTTTTTGGACTTGCATTAAGTATTATTTGTCTGTATTTGTCTTGTACGTAAATGTTTGCTACTACTCTAATTTTTTGCTCAATTCTCCTGAAATCTCTGTCCAAATCAAGATACGAATGATCTATGTACTTCTGGAAATTTGTGGTAAATTAATTCGAACCATCCTTTTAAAATAAAAAACTGGTATAGCGATATTACATTGATATTTTTATTTTGACCAGCACACTATTCAGACCATATTAAAAGATGTCTAATTTTGTTACCATGCATATCTCTCAATAGTTGCGCAAATCTATACAAACAACTAGTAATTTCAATACTACCACGTACTACCAAGTCCTCCGTTCAGTTGCAAAAATATGCTTGATTTCCATATGTTGTAATAGTATGGATTCCGAAATTATAGAATTTAATTTTAGCAACGGCATAGTTTGCTGTAGGTCCATAGTTATATAACACGCATTTGAATTTTATCCTGCAAATTTTCGGTCGCTTTTCTGTCTTTCAAATACCAGTTCATATTTTAATTCATGTTCGTCAGTTTGTTGTCCAGCGTCGCAAGTGGAATAAGTGTCACTTTTAAGGTGCCCAAAACTTA
Organism: Melolontha melolontha; assembly: GCA_935421215.2. Lineage (NCBI taxonomy): Eukaryota > Metazoa > Arthropoda > Insecta > Coleoptera > Scarabaeidae > Melolontha > Melolontha melolontha. The sequence continues at coordinate 1,605,957 of OW285236.1, read as the reverse complement.
AGTTAAATCTTGTTACAAGTATCTTACATTTGTATACTTTGTTTACTTCGCACTCTTGTAAGTCAAGTTGGTACATTATGTTAATATTCAGTATTGGAGACATGGTATGGATTGTGGTTTCTAGAATAATGTGATGCCTTCGTTGGAAATTTATTTATGTGTTCAATAATACAATTTACTACATCGTTATGTAGTTTATGCGGTCTGTGAAGGTGGCGTCCTCGTAAATCAGGCGATGGAGCACACTGTCCACCTTTTAGTTATTTTTAATTATATGTAAATGGGATTTAAGTAAAACACTTATACTAATTTCCAGTATATATTACACTTTATTATATATTAATAAATAGATGACATGTTTCGCTACGATGTAGCTTCTTCGGATCTTATATTACTACTAATACTACTATTAGTAGTAATATAAGATCCGAAGAAGCTACATCGTAGCGAAACATGTCATCTATTTATTAATATATAATAAAGTGTAATATATACTGGAAATTAGTATAAGTATATAATTTCCAGTATATATTACACTTTATTATATATTAATAAATAGATGACATGTTTCGCTACGATGTAGCTTCTTCGGATCTTATATTACTACTAATACTACTATTAGTAGTAATATAAGATCCGAAGAAGCTACATCGTAGCGAAACATGTCATCTATTTATTAATATATAATAAAGTGTAATATATACTGGAAATTAGTATAAGTGTTTTACTTAAATCCCATTTACATATAATGGATTTCCAGCAAGTATCGGCCGATTCAATTAAATTTTTTTAATTACTTCAATTTTTTTCTGCTAAATTGATAGAGAGCAAAGTGCCTCTTTACATACCAATTCAACCTTTTTATTGTAAGTAATGGAATAATGAAAAGTGTGCTGCTTCATTTTTTTAGCATTTGCTCTGTGTCTTAGTATAGGTGAAATTGTAATACTTTTGAATAATAAAGCATTCTTTGCGTTCACGTCTAAAGAATAATAATTTTGTAAAATACGTTTCCTGTCTTCAAGGAAGGTACACTTTTTTCTCGGTACACTTAAGGCGGCAGTTTTCGTTACATAATGTACCATGCTTTATTTGTTTAGGTGCTACTATCTTTCCAGTTTGTGACAAGTAGCCTTTTCCCTGTTCTCTTGCTTTAGCAGCTTTTTGCCTTTTCGAATTCTGTGGTGCTCTTTTCCTTTTCCTAGAAGTCTTTTATTTCAAATATTTTCCTCTTAACTCTCTCCTTTTTTTTCTATGAAAATATTGCAGGAGTCTTCTCCAGTAACGTGCTTAATACGATCCGCTTCGTACAGTATTTCTTCAGGCACATACAAATCTCTCGAATCATCTATATCAGATACTTTTCTCACCTGCCTCTTTTTTTGAGACGTATGGTTATTATTTACTTCCTCTTCATGCAAGGCATCTTCTGAATCCCATTCGCTATCACCTTCCTCATTTGGCACATATTCATCGCTGGAATCACTGCTATCTGTAAATATATATAGACCTAGTAATCAACAACCTAGGCAGATAAAGCATAACACTAGCATTCGTATAACTCAGTGTTCATGTATTTAAAAAGGTGCGAACTGTAATATAAATAATCTAAAACCTCTAACTTAATCTTTGTCGGTACAGATTCGTGATGTTTAAAATACATAAATATCTACTTATATTATGCATAGATACCTTTTCCGTTAGCCATGGACTTTTCAATTGCTAGTTGGACTAGCCATTTTCCCCCTGAAAACATTGTCGGTTAAATATAAAGAAACTAGGAACTAAACATTCCCATAATAGAGCTTATACTAATTAAAGTAGTATAACCTCAAATTTATGACAGAAGCCTTAAAGGTGTTATGTATCCAAATTAGAAGACGTTTTACAGTACTATGGAATTGATAAAGGTGTTATGTTACCATAACACCTTTATCAAGTGAATATATAATTTTTTTGTCTATATAGCACCTTTATCAAGATTTATTTCTGTATAAGGCAGTATTTTGGGGTAATAAAGTAACAAAGTATTTAAACAATGAGGGGAAATAGCCAAAAAAGTAAAAAAGTAAAAATATAGAAAATCGTGATATAACAACTTTATCCAATCAACGCTTCAATTGTATTGAACAATATCTTCCGAAGTATTTTGATAATACAGGAAATTTTCCCCAGTGGTTTACGACTGAAACTAAACGACTTGTTAACAGAAAATATAGTGCTAAGAAATAAGTAATTAAACTTCTAGTTTCAAAAATTCTTTTATTGTAAATACCACTACAATATTGTTTCACCATACAATGGCTTCATCAGGTGGATGAAATACTGAATATGTACAATACAAGTTTGAATATTTATGTGAAAATTATTGGGGAAATGGTGGTGGAAAATTTTTTTTTTTTTCTTTTTTTTTTTACAATCCTAAATTTAATAGAGGGGAGTTGTTTAAATCTAGTTGGTCATTTAAAGTTAATCCTAAACTATTGTATCTATTAATTTCTAAGTTTTCTAACAGGTTAAGTTTTTTACTTTTTTCTTGAATATGTAAAATTTTTAAATCTATATTAAATCTATGATTGATATCTATAAAATGACTTGCGAAAGTTGAATCTGTTTTCTTTTCTTTATGGCTTCTCTCGTGTTCTTTCATCCTAATTTTCAATGTCCTCTCCGTTTGTCCTATGTATACCTTATTACAATCTTCGCATGTTAACTTATATACACCAGAGTTTGATTCTTTGTCTATTTTATCTTTGTTGTTTTTAATAATGTTCTGTATAGTATTGTCTATTTTAAATGATATATGTTCGTTATTAAGTTTTTTAATGAAAGTACCAATTGATTGAATTATAGGAACTAATTATCTTGTATTTTAATTTTGGATAAACTAAGGAAACGGTTTTAGATGTTTGTTGGCTATTTAGGATGTTATTGACAATATTTATAGAGTAAACATTGTTTAATGCTATTGTGTATATTCTATTTAGTTCAAGGTCGAAATTACTTTTACTCATAGGTACATAAATTAATTTATATACCATTGATTGGTATGCTGATAATTTGTGTGTTATAGGATGAAAAGAATTAGCGTGTATTGTGGTATCTGTATGTGTTGGTTTATGGAATATAGCGAACTCGTGTTTATTAGTTTTGTGTGATATGGTTAAATCTAGAAAATGAATACTTTTATTTATTTCTGTTTGTATAGTAAAATTTATTTTGGGGTGAATAGTGTTGATATAATTATGTAAAGTTTTTAATTGTCTATCTGACCCGTTAAAGCAAATTAATATGTAATCAACATACCTAAACCAATATACACAATTACCAAACAAGGGATGTGTACTAATTATAGTTTCTAAATTGCTCATGAAAATTTCCGCTAATAATGGGCTTAGTGGGTTTCCTATTGCTAGACCCTCTGTTTGTTTATAAAATTTCTTTTTAAATTGAAAATAATTTTGTTCTAGGCACGTTTCTAAGAGCTGTAAAATTTCGGTCTTTGTGACAATGTTCGTGTTTCTACGTTCTAGTTGTAAAGTAATTAAATCTATTACCTCCTGGGGTGGGATACTAGTGAACAAATTCGAGACATCAAAAGAAATGAGTTTACATTTGTTTGGTAATTGCAAGTTTGAAATGTTGTTAATTAATTCCTGGGAATTTTTAACGGAGAACTTAGATTTGAATTTAGTGCGTGTAAGAATTAAATCTATTAAGTGTTTGGACACATTTCTACAAGGTGCTTTTACGTACGATACTACTGGTCGTATAGGTGTATTTTCTTTATGTAGTTTAATTAAACCGTATAATTTGGGAGGTAGGGGATTCACAGTGGTTAATATACGTTTTTGAGTGTTATTAAAAAGAGAACCTGATTTTTCTATAGTTTGTTTAATCTGTTTTTGAAATTTGTTAGTAGGATCAGATTTAAGTTTTATGAATGAATTATTATCGAGGAATTCATGAACTTTATGTATATAGTTTGATTCCGGAATTGCTATAACTGTATTTCCTTTATCAGCTTTTGTAAATATAATATTGTTACTAGTCGCTTTCTGTTTAATTGATTTAATTATTTTATTTTCAATATTAAAATGTTTAGTAGTACGGTAATTTCTAGAATATGTTTAGCTGCATATATATTTCCCTGGTTATCCTTTTGCTTATTTAAGGCTAAATCTGTTTCTACTGCTAAGATTTCTTATTGTTTATTATTAATGTTAGGGGTTAAGTTGTAGTTGAAACCTTTAGATAAAAGATTAATTTCTTAGGTTTTGAATTCTACATCCGTAAGGTTTTTACATCGTCCTTAAAAATTAATATTTTGATTTATGTTAACTAAAGGAATCGGCATTGTGCTATGTTTTTTACAGGAAATAGGTTTATCTAGTTTACTATTACTGAAAAAAAAAAAATTGCTTTAACGGTTCAGATAGACAATTAAAAACTTTACATAATTATATCAACACTATTCACCCCAAAATAAATTTTACTATAGAAACAGAAATAAATAAAAGCATTGATTTTCTAGATTTAACCATATCACACAAAACTAATAAACACGAGTTCGCTATATACCATAAACCAACACATACAGATACCACAATACACGCTAATTCTTTTCATCATATTACACACAAATTATCAGCATACCAATCAATGGTATATAAATTAATTCATGTTCCTATGAGTAAAAGTAATTTCGACCTTGAACTAAATAGAATATACACAATAGCATTAAACAATGGTTACTCTATAAATATTGTCAATAACATCCTAAATAGCCAACAAAAATCTAAAACCCTTTCCTTAGTTTATCCAAAATTAAAATACAAGATAATTAATTCCTATAATTCAATCACTTACTAAGGAAAAATTTCGGAAAAAAATGGTACTTTCATTAAAAAACTAAATAACGAACATATATCATTTAAAACAGACAATACTATACAGAACATTATTAAAAACAACAAAGATAAAATAGACAAAGAATCAAACTCTGGTGTATATAAATTAACATGCGAAGATTGTAATAAGGTATACATAGGACAAACGGGGAGGACATTCAAAATTAGGATGAAAGAACACGAGAGAAGCCATAAAGAAAAGAAAACAGATTCAACTTTCGCAAGTCATTGTATAGATATCAATCATAGATTTAATATAGATTTCAAGATTTTACACATTCAAGAAAAAAGTAAAAAACTTAACCTGTTAGAAAACTTAGAAATTAATAGATGCAATAGTTTAGGATTAGCTTTAAATGACCAACTAGATTTAAACAACTCCCCTCTACTAAATTTAAGATTGTAAAAAAAAATTTTCCACCACCATTTCCCCAATAATTTTCACATAAATATTCAAACTTGTATTGTACATATTCAGTATTTCATCCACCTGATGAAGCCATTGTATGGCGAAACAATATTGTAGTGGTATTTACAATAAAAGAATTTTTGAAACTAGAAGTTTAATTGCTTATTTCTTAGCGTTATAATGAAGTTTCAATAAGTATCTTCTTCGTCAATTAACTATCTAATGATAAGACAACTTTTCAATAAATTGACTTAACTATTATAGTTTTCAAAATTTATCTTTCGAAAAGCATTACTGTAGCAGTGTTCCCAAATTTATATTGAAATCGTAAGCTACTCTAAATAAAAATTTCATCTTCGATTGTATATTATAATGACCGCTTTAAAATTTTCATACTGTAAAAATTCCATTCATAAAGAAAACTTGACATATTTTACGTTCGGTGTTATTATTTATATAGATATATACATTATGCATCATATATACTTGTAAGTTCATCAAAATAAAAGAAGAAATCAAAATCATTTTAGCGTGAACAATCAACGACTAGTATCCCAGAACAATTTACTGATAAATGTTTAATTGTGACGGCCACTGGTCGCGTGATTGGACAGTTTAATCTGCAGCACCTATATCCTATAAAATATTAATTACAATTACTGCCGGCCAATTTTGGTTCGAACTCGCAACAAAACGAATATGTATGAACACACAGTCGACAGTACCTGTTCGCGTTCTATTCCCTAAAAGTTTTCCACGAATTTCTATAGTATTATTTATTTAATGCACCGATATTGGTTTTTTGTCCACTCAACATAAAATTCAGAATAATTATTTACGTTAGGTTAACCAGTATTATTAACTTTTATTTAGGAAAATAGTTATGATAATACTGAGAAAAAATTGTTTAAGATTTTTTAAGAAAGCAATTGAAAACAAATTTTGTTATTCCAAATTTTAATAATTACATGTGCGAGATACATACGTCGCGCAGTTCTAATTAAGTTTCACTACAATAATTAAATTTCTTAGTTATTTAAAGCAGTTAATATTTAATATTTTGTGTGAGGACATTACTGTTTCGTCATAAAACGAAATTACATATATTTATACACAGTGTGTATAAAATATCGCAAGAGCCACACGTAGCGATATTCTTCGTTCGGATCTTAATAAAAAATTGTAATGTTCAAATGTGTTATCATTAGAGCAGACCAATTTCCGTGCGCGCCATTTGCGCCGATGTATTGCATCAGAACTAATAGAAAGCATTCAGTATGTGCTTGGTACTTGCTTAGACTGCATGTAACTGTAAGCATACGTAATAAAATGTCGACACAATCGAGAAAACTACCGTTGTCAGGTGAAGTGAATAAGTTTATTATGAATTTCCCGGACTTAATATACGATGGCTCAAAAATTAAATGTTTAGTGTGCAATACATATCTAATTTGTTGGTCAAAAACACATTGTAAAGAACACGTAAGCAGTTCGAAGCACAATAATAACAAAATTAATCGACAACAGTTTATACATGAACTATGTGTAACTATGATTGTGTGTACACTGCCGTTTACCTTGTTAAGTGTTAAGAGCTGTTGAAGTTTATTTTGAAAATTATTTTGATCGACGTCAGCCGTCGCTACCTACTTTTAAGAGATTATGGGATAATTTAGCAGATTATGGTTCGTTCGTTAAACCAAAATCAAAAAAAGGGATGGATGAAGATAGAGAAATAAACATATTAGCAAGTGTCGCTCAGAATCCATCTACATCGACCCGACAAATTAAAAACAGAAATGGGCTCCTCTCAACGCACTATTGTCAGAGTGTTGAAGAAGCATAAATTTCGTCCCTACAAATTATCAGTATCACAAACTTTACATGAAGGTGATAACATCAGACGAATAGCTTTTTGTAGATGGTTTAAAGATCAGTGTCAAAACGATACACACTTTTCAATGAAAATATTATGGACTGAATCTCGTTTCACAAATTGTGGAATGTTTAATAGGCACAATGAGCACATATGGTCTCAAACAAATCCACTTCACGTTGAACATAGGAGACCACAAATTAAATTTGGGTTTAATGTTTGGTGTGGTGTTATAGGATCAACTGTTCTTCCTCCTTTTATTTTTGATGGATCACTAACTGGCAATCGTTATCTTAATTTTTTACATCAAGATTTGGAGGAAATGTTAGATAATTTAAATTTAAGAACCCGAGCAATGCTGCAATGGTTTCAACATGACGGAGCGCCTCCGCACAATCAACTGAATGTTAGAAATTATTTAAATTTGAACTTCCCTAATCAGTGGATAGGGCGAAATGCACCCATTGAATGGCCGGCTAGATCCCCTGATTTATCAGTTTTGGATTTTTTCTTGTGGGGTGTACTAAAGGACACAGTATACAAAAGAACATATGAAACAATCGACGATTTAAGAGAAGCTGTCTTAGTTGCTTTAATAACATCGATAGGCGTAAAGTCCGCAAAGCTACAAATTCTGTTGTGAAGAGATGCAATTTGTGTATTAATAATAATGGAGGTATCTTTGAACATTAATAATGTTGTGTGCCCTTAATAAAAGTTCTTATAGTTTTCATTTTATTACTACATAAGATTTCAAAATAAGTTTTCGTTTGGTTTGTATTTTATCAGTTCGAAATTCAATTGTTTTCCATAAAAACCATAAAAATGTCTATATCATCTTTATTTTTTAAAATAACCATATCAAACCTTATATCATTGTAATCAGCAAGAAATAAGCTTTTTAATGGTGTCAAAACCAACTATGGTTTCCATTAAAAAAAACAGAAGTTTGTGTCGTAACTCGATAATGGTGAACGAAAAAAAAGTATTAGCTAGATAGTTTTATTTGGCGTCAAATTATCTAAAACTTTTGTCTCAACACTTTTTCTCTAAAATTACTATTAACGATGCTAAGCATGTTTAAAGAAAATCATAAAATTTAGTTTTCTTTGAATATCTAATAAGCCATGAAAGTTATCGGAGAAACAAAAGCAGTTTTAAATCAAACTCGTAAAACTGAGCATCTTTCCTCATTTAAGCGTTTTTCTATCTCCAGTAGTTTCTGAGATCCCAATGCTAAACATTCAAAAAAACTCACCCTGTATATATTTCTATGGTATATATATATATATATATATATATATACATATATATTTAGTGTTTAAAGAATTTTGTTTTTCTTTTTTATTTTATTGGCCGTGTTTTAATATTAAAAATAATAGATTTTTATTGGTTTTAGCGACCCTTTATTGAATTTAGATGTTTGCTTGCGACGTTTCGACTTTTATCAAATCAGTCTTTTTCAAGCATCTGGAAACAAGAAACATTACAATGAACATGAGAACTGTGTTTGTTTTGTGTGATATAACAATTAAATTAACAATTTTAAATTTAAAATTATATTAAGAAATGAATTACGAATTAGGTTAGCGTTTTACGTTGAAAATTAAATAACATTAAATTAAAATAGCTTAGAATGGTAGGGGGACATTAATGTGATTAATATCTATATGAATTAATTGGAGACTTAACAATTATTAACAATTTTAAGTTTAAAATTAGATTAAAAAATGATTACAAATTGAGTTAACATTTAACGTTGAAAATTACATAAAATTAAAATAAAAATAGCTAAAATGAACAGGTAGGGAGACATTAAGGTGATTAACAACTGTATGACTCATTGGAAAGTTGAATTACACTACAATAAGTAAAGAGAACAAAGAAAAGACAAATAAAACTCACATTTGTTGTTTGTTTTTGTTTTACAAGGGTACGCATTCAAGTGACACATGTGTTTGGACATCCGGGACCCAATTTCCTTAGAACGAACGTGCTTGTGCGGATTTTGTAAGTGAACTAATACTTTAGTTTGCGGGGGGTTTTAATTTCTGTTTTTTGGAATGAGCATGGTGGTCAGGACCGTCTTTAGGGGTATGTGTTGTTTTTTCTAAAGGGCGCTATTTTTTTCCCGTTTTTGTCTTGTGCGTGCAGGGGGGGGGTTGATTTTTCTATTGTTTTATGAGAGGGTAATAGAGTTTTGAAAGCCCATCGATTTCGTTTCTGTCGTTGATTGTTTTGCTATTTTTGAAAATATGTATCATTTCTAAGACCTCTCTAGCTTTTGTGTTCTTTTTTTGTGTTATTACTTTGGTGTTTTCAAAATCAAAATTATGTTTTAGTGTCAATTGGTGTTTTTTTTAAAGCAGTTTGATTTTTTGCGTATTTGTGACCTTTCAATATTTCTTGTAGTAACTGTTTTGTTTGGCCTATGTATATTTTGTCACAGTCTTTGCAGGGTATGTTGTATATTGTGTATGATTGTTTTAGTGTAGGTGTTGAGTCTTTAAGTTTGGTGTGTAGGAATTTTAGGTTTTTACCGCTTTGGTGTGCTATTTTAAAATTAAATGGTTTGAATATGTTGTCTAATTTTTCGGATAATCCAGTTATATAGGGTGTGGGGATATATGTGAATTCATTTTTTTTTTTTGTTATTGTTTTGGTTGTTTGTTTTGTTATACATTTTATTGAGTCTAAGTTTTATAATTTTTTGTATGAATTGTGGTGGATAGTTGTTTTCTGACAAAATTGTTTTAACTTTATTTAGTACTGTTGGTCTGAAAATTGGGTTTGTGAGATTTAAGGCTCTGTCTACTAACGCTGTTACTACATTTTTTTTGTGGGCTAGGGGTTGGTTAGAAAAAAAGTTTACATATCTGCCGGAAGCGGTTGGTTTAGTGTACCATTTTGTTTGTATGTTGTTTTTTGTTCTTGTCAGTGTTAGGTCCAGGTAGTTTATGGAGTTGTTTTTTTCTATTTCAATGGTAAACTTTAAATTTGGGTGGAAATTGTTGAAACTATTTTGTACCATTTACCATTTAATTTTAAAATAGCACACCAAAGCGGTAAAAACCTAAAATTCCTACACACCAAACTTAAAGACTCAACACCTACACTAAAACAATCACACACAATATACAACATACCCTGCAAAGACTGTGACAAAATATACATAGGCCAAACAAAACAGTTACTACAAGAAAGATTGAAAGGTCACAAATACGCAAAAAATCAAACTGCTTTAAAAAAACACCAATTGACACTAAAACATAATTTTGATTTTGAAAACACCAAAGTAATAACACAAAAAAAGAACACAAAGCTAGAGAGGTCTTAGAAATGATACACATTTTCAAAAATAGCAAAACAATCAACGACAGAAACGAAATCGATGGGCTTTCAAAACTCTATTACCCTCTCATAAAACAATAGAAAAATCAACCCCCCCCCCCTGCACGCACAAGACAAAAACGGGAAAAAAATAGCGCCCTTTAGAAAAAACAACACATACCCCTAAATACGGTCCTGACCACCATGCTCATTCCAAAAAACAGAAATTAAAACCCCCCGCAAACTAAAGTATTAGTTCGCTTACAAAATCCGCACAAGCACGTTCGTTCTAAGAAAATTGGTCCCGGATGTCCAAACACATGAGTCACTTGAATGCGTACCCTTGTAAAACAAAAACAAACAACAAATGTGAGTTTTATTTGTCTTTTCTTTGTTCTCTTTACTTATTGTAATGTAATTCAACTTTCCAATCAGTCATACACTTGTTAATCACCTTAATGTCTCCTTACCTGTTCATTTTAACTATTTTTATTTTAATTTTATGTAATTTTCAACGTTAAATGTTAACTCAATTTGTAATCATTTTTTAATCTAATTTTAAACTTAAAATTGTTAATAATTGTTAAGTCTCCAATTAATTCATACAGATATTAATCACATTAATGTCCCCCTACCATTCTAAGCTATTTTAATTTAATGTTATTTAATTTTCAACGTAAAATGCTAACCTAATTCGTAATTCATTTCTTAATATAATTTTAAATTTAAAATTGTTAATTTAATTGTTATATCACACAAAACAAACACAGTTCTCATGTTCATTGTAATGTTTCTTGTTTCCAGATGCTTGGAAAAGACTGATTTGATAAAAGTCGAAACGTCGCAAACAAACATCTAAATTCAATAAAAGGTCGCTAAAACCAATAAAAATCTATTATTTTTAATATTAAAACACGGCCAATAAAATAAAAAAGAAAACAAAATTCTTTAAACACTAAATGTAATATTTTCGTGACCTTGGTATGATAAGGTAAACTTAATAAGTCGGCGATTAAAGGTCTGGTTCATTACTTCAAAGTATATATATTTAAAACAACCCTACATGTTTCGGCACTGATGCCTTTGTCAAGGGAATACAAAATATATTTTGTATTCCCTTGACAAAGGCATCAGTGCCGAAACATGTAGGGTTGTTTTAAATATATATACTTTGAAGTAATGAACCAGACCTTTAATCGCCGACTTATTAAGTTTACCTTATATATATATATATATATATATATATATATATATATACCATATCCCAACGTAGACCATATTTTTCAAATAAAAAAATTTCGTATGATTTGCTTTGTAATTTGTAGACAGCAATGTTTACATCCCCACTTACTCTGCAATTACATAAATTCTAATTTGATATTTGTAAATATTTCATATAAAAGCCGAAAAACTCCAATAATTTATCAATTGTTATATATATATATATATATATGTCTACGTCCTCCAAATCTCCTCCAAACTCCTCCAAATCATAGTTCCATCAAAAATTACTTTTCTTGAATTTTAGATGTAATATTGATCCTAGTGCTAGAATAGCAGGCTGTGGCAAATTAATTTTCAGTTCTTCATACAAGTTCTATTTAGGAAATATAACCTAATGAAACTTGAAGGATTAACACCGATTAAATAAACTAATTAAACGAACGATTTCTCGTTACACAAGCTCAATATGCAATCATTTATTTTCTATTTATTTTTGTTTAATTTCTTAACAATATTTTTGGCATCAGTTACGATATGTTAATTCCGAATCTATAATAAAGAAATCCTTTGTAGTGGTAACATCTATGTTTTAACATTAAGCGTTCGGTCCCGCTTATTTTATTCCAGTCTTCGAAGAATTCGGAAGCGAACCTAATAACACAAAATTTTTAACAGAGCAACATCAAAAATATGTTAATTAATGTAAATCAGCCGAAACATTTTAATATTACAGACGTGTCGTTTCAGAGCGTTTAATTTTTTTGTACATTTACCCCATAGTTTCGGGAATGTATAATAATAATAGTCGTAGTAGAGAACCAATATTGGCGCCGGCCAAAGACCTATTTTACAGCCATTAATTATACAAATTATTTAGACCTTAGATCCCGAAAAATACGAATATTATGTTTATGAGTGGATAAAGCGAAGCCTACGTGTACTAAAAGTATTTTTCCGTCAAATATGTTTAAGTGTCGTGACGAGACGTAGATGAAAATTTATATTTTATACATTACTCGGGTTTGTGGTAAATTATATCTCCGGGGTGAACATTTAAGAAGCTACTGTCTTTTGATACAACGCGATGACCATGATTATTAAAGAGGCATTAGGATATCTTCAAAATAAAGCAAATTAAGGAAAATTATACAGCAGTTTGTTCCTTATCGTCTCAAAAGATAGGTATATTCATATTTAGATGTTAGACGCCGGTTAAATACCAGGCTATTTTATTAGCATTTCATTACGGTGAATGTAAAACTCTTGAATATTTATACAAAGTGTTCCCTTTTTATTATTAAAATTTATCGAGCAAATTAAACAAACGTCGTATATTAATAATAGGTCATTAAATGAGTAATTACTGTATTAGATATGTAAATAGCGAGTTTGGTTCCAGATAAAATAATGCACATTACATTTCTGTGGGGCAGATGTCTATCTGTTGAAAGGAATATTATTAACTTTTTGCTATTTAATTCATTTTCATACATTGTCTTATGTCTTTAACCTTTCCCTGTTTAAAATTAAGATGCGTTTTTTTGTGCTTTAAGTATATGTAATTTAATCTACACCTTAATTGAAAGAAATTTCGTCTCATTATGATCTCTGTGAAAATAGAATTATGTTTGAATAATAAAAAATTAGGGCTAGAACAAAATACGGAAGAAAATTACATGAATTTGAAATTCTATGACGTGTTGAGCTTATTATTTTTTTACCAACACCTTTTCTCATAAATTACGTAAAAATTATGTTTAATTTAATTAAAAAAATTAATTCGTTTCCTCATATCCATATTATTTGTGACAACTTTATTAAAACAATTTTAAAATTTATATTTTGCAAATAATGAATTGACTGACGGTTTACTCGATGAAAATACATGTTCATCTCCATCCAGGTAAAATCTACTATCACAAACTTAGCACTTGTAACTCTAGGTTGATTAATATATCTTTAGTGTCTTACAAATACAGCAGACCAATTTCCGTGCGCGCCATGTGCGCCGATGTGAGGATGAGTGTATTGCATCAGAACTAATAAAAAGCATTCAGTATGTGTTTGGTATTTGCTTAGACTGCATGTAAGTGTAAGCATACGTAATAAAATATCGTCGACACCGTTGTCAGACGAAGTGAATAAGTTTATTATGGATTGCCCGGACTTAATATACGATGGCTCAAAAATTAAATGTTTAGTGTGCAATACATATCTAATGTGTTGGTCAAAAACACATTGTAAAGAACACGTAAGCAGTTCGAAGCACAATAATAACAAAATTAATCAACAACAGTTTATACATGAACTATGTGTAACTATGATTGTGTGTACACTGCCGTTTACCTTGTTAAGTAATGATTTATTTATTTCATTTTGTAATAAATACGCGAATCAAACATTACCGAGCACAACAACGTTACGAAGGAATTTACCATTGGTGCGTAAACAGGTTGAAAACAAAATCAAAGCCGTACTGAAAAATAAAAAACTGTGGTTATGTGTGGACGAAACAACTGACAGCAAAAAGCAATTAGTAGTAGATGTGATGGCGCGTAATATGGAACCACATCAACCAACGTCTTCAATTTTATTAGCATCCAGACGACTAGAACAATTTAATGCCGAAAAAATTTCAGAGGTGCTATTAGATACTTCGGAAAAATTTAAACTTTCGAAAGACCAAGTATTAATGTTTATGACCGATGGTCCCGCAACCATGTGTTCTATAGGCCGGTCTCTTAGAAAATATTGTCCTAACTTGTTACATATTACTTGTAAACTCCATGCTCTGCAACTTGTGGCAGAACAGGTTCGTAGATGTTATCCAGAGGCAGATGCTTTAATATCGAGTACAAAGGCAGTATTTCTGAAATCTCCAAAACGTATTCGGAAATTTCACGAATTGTGTCCCCATACCCCTGAGCCACCACAGCCGATTCTGACACGTTGGGGTACATGGTTACGGGCGGGGTTTTACTATCATGAACATTTTGAAAAAATTAAGGACGTGGTTTTATCATTCGATCCGAAAGAAAGTGCAGCTATCAATACATGCCAGAAAAAATTTGAAGATGCACAGATTAAAATGGATTTACAAAGTATTCGTGAGAATTACTTGGGACTAGAAGAAGCAATAACAAAATTAGAAAATTCGTCGCTGTCGTTAGAGGAATCACTACAAATCGTTACAGATGTTCACGCACAACTGTGTGCTGTAGAAGACGCAAAAAGTGAAAGTGTTCTAATTAAATTTGAAAGTGTTTTAGACAGAAATGCAGATTTTGACAGCTTAACACGTATTTGTGAGGGCACGTCTACAGATGCGTTAAGTTTCTTAAAAAAGTATTTTGATTATGCGAATATAACATCACTAGATGTAGAACGCTCGTTTTCCGAATATAAACATATTTTTTCCTCACGGCGGACATGTTTTTCAGAAATAACCTTAGAAACGCACCTGATGTTGAAAATATACAATCGGGTTTCTCCAGTTTGTCAATCCTTGGAAGACGCTTAAAACGGTAAGTGTTTTTTTAAATCCTCTGTCGTGCACACAATCACTGATTTCATACATTTTACATTTTATTTGTAGGTACATACAACGCTGCTATAATATGTACTATTCTTATTTCTCGTGTGTTTATGCATATTACTTTAATAGCAGAAAAACCAAATGTATATTTAATTATTTCTGATAGAATAAATGTCTCTACTTCTATACTTATATCGGTAACAAGCTCATGTTGCGTCCCTATTCTATCGCATATTCTAATATATTACGAATTACACTCCCATACCGGCGCTCATGGCGCGCACGGAAATTGGTCTGCCCTAGTTATTAATATGTATAAATCTACAAAACTGACTTTAAATTGAAATATAAAGATAAATTGAAATTGCCATGAATCAAGCTCTGAAATATTATGTTAAATTAATTATGAAAGGAAATAAAGAACAAAAGAAAAATATCGAATATAACTAAACTAGTACAAAATAAGTAGTACAAATTACTTGTTTCCTTACCGTACGTCAAGCCCTTTGGAGATGGTTTTTATGTTCGCCCTTGAGAAAAAAACTCGCTAATTTACGGTTTAGATATAGCTTGGTGGTAACCAGATAAATATCAACGTGGTAACCCCAGATGATAGAGGGATGTAGTGCCTATACGACGTCTTCGCCAGAAAGCTTATTCTTCCCGAAGATAGGACCGGAATGCCGTTATAGTTACAGTTTGGTTTAAATAACTTCTCCAAACTACTAAATTTGCTACAGACAAAATCGGCTATTCCATAAATATATAATCACTACTAAGAATTGATCCGCTTAATGCGATAAAACTATACGTCTAATAGCTGTGATTATAGCTTTCCTTCTTAAAGATCTGCACTACTTAAAAAGACCCAACTTGATACCACGAAGGTCGGAGGTCGAATCTCTAATCACCCGTTTGCATAGAAAACGAAAGGGGGGGGGGAGTGATACAGTTACCAAATTTAAACACAGATAGCGATATACATACCCGTTAAATAAAGTCACTAGATAAATAAAGTACCGCAAACCTCCGCCATTTTTGGGCAAAAATTTGGCGTCAAAATTGAATTGCTGTGTTAAATAAAAAATCAATTTAGTACTGTATTCTTAAAAGAACGCAACTGTATAAACATGCGTTAATAATTAAACCGCAGATAGTAAGGCAATTAATTAAAACAAGCAAGCACTGTTTTCATTATTTATTATTGTTGGTTTACTAAAGCACGCATTTTCGCCTTTTGTGGTTGACAACCAGATCAGGGTGTGCATTTGGAGTTAGTTTTTTCATGTCATCTGCTCTTGATTGTTCAAATTGGGAATCAGAAAAATGCACCTTACATAAGTAACTAAGTGTTATAACAAGTGATCTGCTTTTACATATGTACTCACCTCACAAATCTTCGCATTTACCGGCACATTGTCTTGATTAATGTCACATAACCACACTTTTCTTCTGTCTGCATTCCTTTCACCACTGGGAAATGAAAATAAACGGAAACCTTTGGCGACACTGTTTTTGCAATTGATAATACAACAAACAGGCTAATTACACTTTATGTTGCCAACGGTGGGTTTAGATGCAACGATGCAACGACAAGTGATTTGACGTTTGGCGGCCATGTTTGGGCAAAAGTAGCGCTTTCTCTCTCGCACTCTTTGGCCTTATGGATAGCGGTACTTTATATGTATCTAGTGACTTTACCGTTAAACGTATTTAAATGACGCGCAGATAAATTAAGATACAGGGATTCGACAATAAATAAAAGGAAAGCTAGAAAGAAAATAAAGGCGTAACCTCATATTCCCATTTTCGACCTTCCCACCCGCCAAAAGAGTCGTCTATGGATTCACGAAGATGAGGAAACTCCTACAATAACTAAGAGGCAACGAGCTATGAAAAAGGTTATGTAATGCGATATTCTTCAGAAGTACGGGCTTAGTAAATGCCATTAAGCTAGATGGACAAAAGACAGTTACAGCTATGTGGTACACTGAAAAATGTTTGCCTGAAGTGTTCAGTAGAGTTCCAGACAAGGGAATTATACTCCACAATCATAATTAGAGATGGCATATTGACGCCACATACATAGCCCAGATATTTCAGACACGTTATCGGGTTTGATATCGGCAGCTAGCCGTGCGAATGAAAGGAACGTTTAATTGCAAATTAGTATGCAGTCGTGTCGTCTATAAGTATGCCACGATCGGTGAGCTCGCTTAACTGTCCAATGTGGAATACAGTGCGTAATTTTATTGACAATTTCCCGGATCTAAAATACGATGTTTGTAGAATAAAATATAGATTTTTGATGTCGTAAAAGGAGGATTGCATAATACACGTAAACAGCATAACCCATGGCAACAAAAAATTGAGTGTGTCAGAAAGACAGATTTTATTTTGATTTAACTTTAACTCTCTCTAAAGAAAATCCTAAAGAAATTTGGTCTTTTGTGCGTACAAGGCAGGGTACTTCACGGATTCCTGGCAAATTGCTTTACAATGGAGCTTGGACTGATTCACCTCAAGACATCGTCGATTGTTTTGCATCACATTTCTCCGTAGACTATTCGGGCGCGGATATTGATACTGTACCTGGTACTTTTACACTACTTGAGTCGCTTGCCATCTACCCTGTAACACAGGAAAGTATTAAAAGTATTATGTCTACTTTTCCAAACAAATTTACTGCTGGTGATGATAAAATTCCAAGCTTCGTGGACAGAGATTTTTGCTCCGTTCTTTCACAGCCGCTCACCAAAATAATTAACCTTGCTATCAGAACGTCAACCTTTCCTGATAGTTGGAAACGTGCGCGCATAGTGCCCGTCTTCAAAAAGGGTTGGACTACGGATGTATGTAATTACAGACCTATATCCATACTTTCAAATTTTGTAAAAAATTTTTGAGCAAGTTATATATAATTCAATTTATCCTTTTGTTCGTTCCCATATATCACCTGTTCAACATGGTTTTATGACAGAGCGCTCGACTACTACTAATCTTGTGAGTTTTACCCAATACGTCTGTGAAGAGTTGGATTGCCAGGGACAGGTTGACGTTATTTATGCAGATTTCTCCAAGGCCTTTGATACAATTAATCATAAACTCCTTATACAGAAACTTAATTGTTTTGGTCTGAATGTTGCTTTTTGTAAGTTAATCAACTCTTAATTGTCCAACAGATGTGGATATGTTTTCTATAATGGTTTTAAGTCATTAGAATTTGTTGCATTGTCTGGGGTTCCACAAGGATCGAGTTTGGGACCTTTGCTTTTTAATATATACATCAATGATCTGTTTCCATTAATGTCTTGTCAATGTCTAGCATATGCAGATGACGTTAAACTCTTCCATTGCATACATAATCAACGCGATGTAGACATGCTTCAGGATAACTTGAGTGCACTGGCCAATTGGTCCGACAGGAATAAGCTTGTTTTGAACGTTAACAAATGTTATGCTATGACTTTCACTAGGAAAAACCGTCCATACTTGTCCTCTTATTCAATTTATGATGTTCCACTCACCAGAATGAGTGAAATTAAGGATCTTGGTGTGTCATTTGATTCATCTTTATCATTTAACAGTCACGTTCAAAAAATTTGTTCGTCTGCCTCAAGAATGTTGAGATTTACTATCAGAACTTTTAAATATTTCAGTGATGTTGCGCTTCTGGAGTCTTTATATTTCGCTCTTGTTCTTCCTAAATTGGAATATGGGTCTGTCGTTTGGTTCCCTCATTATATATCGCAGCAACTTCCTATTGATCGTGTACAGCGACGCTTTTTGAAATTCTTGATTTTCAAAAATACTGGAGTGTACCCTGACAGAAATGTTTCCTATGATGAACTAAGGCCACGTTTTGGGTTCCAGACACTTACTGATCGGAGGATTGAACAAAGTGCTCGTTACTTATTTAAACTTGTCACCAATAGTATTGACTGCGCTGGTATATTAGCTGCTGTTCGATTTAATGTACCTTCAGTTAATACTCGCTTTACGAGTACATTCAACTTGAGCACCCCGAGGACCAACCTACTAATGAAATCACCTGTTTGCCACATGATGCGGAATGCTGATGCAATATACAGTGATATATTTACTGGTGAAATCATTAAATGAGTTTGCGTGTGTGTTCTAATTTATTAATGTACACTTTTTTGTT
The DNA here is from genome assembly GCA_935421215.2 of Melolontha melolontha. Taxonomy (NCBI): domain Eukaryota; kingdom Metazoa; phylum Arthropoda; class Insecta; order Coleoptera; family Scarabaeidae; genus Melolontha; species Melolontha melolontha. Next base: position 1,586,508 of record OW285236.1, on the reverse strand, counting down.
TATTTATGTATATCTGTAATTTAACATTTACTATATTTTGATTTTTTTCTGTTTTGTCATATGTTTGTATGTATGTATTACACAGTTGTCGCCCTATTACTGGGTATGAACCTGTTGGGCGAATAAACAATTATTATTATTATTATTATTAACTCTTATTGCATGTAATATACCGTTTGGAATAAATACGGAAAGTGCTAATTGCCAAGTCTCTTCTTCTGATCGCAAAGATATTAAAAAAGGAATTAAATCGGAATTAAAAGATAAAAGAACTGTGATTGTACGTAGGTGAAACGACGGATCGAAAAAAACGATGAGTGGTTAATGCTATGGTACGTACAATGGAACCTTATCAGCTGCCACCTGCTATGTTATTTGCTTTCAGACAAGTTGAAACACTTTTCAACTTGTCTGCCAATGAGATTTTGAAGGTGGTGTTGAAGTCATTGGACAAAGTTAAAATTTCACCAAAGCAAATATTAATGTTTGTGAGTGACGGTGCTGCAAATATGCTGTCTTTATGTCGATCCCTCAAAGAACCTAGTGCTAACCTCTTACATGTAACGCGCAAAATCCACGCTTTGAATCTTGTGGCACAAACGATTCGTGAATGTTATCCACCAGTAAATGATTTAATAACTAATACAAAGGAAGTATTTCTAAAGTCCCCAAAACGTACTCGACTATTTCACAGACTGTGTGCCGAAATATCTGAACCATCAGTACCTAAAATTATGCGTTGAACAACATGGTTGAAGGCTGCGTTTTACTATCATCAATATTTTGTTCATGTAAAGAAAGTAGTTTTAAAATTCAATCCGACAGAAGCTGCAGGTATCAAGAAAAGCCAGGAATTATTTGAAGATCCTCAGGTTAAAGAAGATTTACAAAGTATACACAACAATTGCTTCGGACTAGCCGAAGGAATAGAAAAATTACATAATCTTTCGACGTCGTTTGTGGATTCTATTCAAATTGTGAATAATGTTCAACCACAGCTATGCATGGGCTGTAGAAGACGATAGAAATAAGTTTGTGACAGAAAAATTTGAAAGTGTTTTAGGCAAAAATTCTGATTTTCACATAGTAAAACTAATTTGTAAAGGTGCGTTCTTTCCAAGATTATTTTGAATATGCAAATATAACATAATTAGATGTGAAACGGTCGATTTCCGCCATAAAGCGCGTTTATTCCGCACGTCGAACTAACTTAAGTGAAACAACTGTGTAGACATATCTGATAACACAGGTCTACAAAATTAAACTTTTTGACAGGTGTTTTTATTTTGAAAACTGATTTTATATAATTTTGGTAGGCTGATTTCAAAAATTCTATGCATTTATTTGTATCACGTAAGGCTTTTTTGCAAATATTAAATGAAGAAAAACGATATTACTAAAAAAAATTATTTGTTTATTGAGTAAAAAGGTGGAATACAAGTTAAAGAAGTGGAAAAAAATACTTTACTCAGTCTTTTTTAAGTGAAATCTTTGTCTTTTTGCCAGAAAGCTGCGTTGTCCGGACATTCGGTTGTATGTTTTTAAGGGCATATCCCATTTTAACATCCAGCAGTAGTCCGCCATCATCGTTATGCTCCATCTGCCTTGGTATCGCCGTTCCATTTCCTTAATGTCTTGGTGAAACCTCTCCCTTTTCTTCGCTAACTGCTCCAAGATTTTCAGGAAAATAGTTCAAGTGTGAAAACAGGAAATGCACTTTCAAACTCATATTACAACCTAGACGATGAAAGTGTTGTAACATATTTTGAACAATATTTTCGTAGTTTTCGTCTTTAGAGTTCCCAAGAAAGTTATCAATTACTGCTTTAAATGAAACCCAGGCGTTTTTCTCGACATTGGTCATTTTGTTTTGAAAATCCTTGTCTTTGCATAATGTTCTTATCTGCGGCCCAACAAAAATACCTTCCTTTAACATGGCATCGGATTAGGCTGGAAATGTCTCGCACAAATATTTAAAACACTGTCCATTTTTGTCTAGGGCTTTAACAAACTGCTTCATCAAGCCAAGTTTGATATGGAGAGGAGGCAGTAAAACTTTTTTGGGGTCAACCAAGCTATCTCTTAATACATTTTTGCTACCAGGTGTAAGGCTTGTTCTAGAGGGCCATTCTATTTGAGTCCAATGTCTATCCCTTGCTCTATCACACTCACAAATAAAGCATGGAAATTTTGTATAACCTCCTTGTTGTCCTAGTAGCATGCACAGCACTTTAAGGTCACCACAAAGCATCCACTGATGTTCTTGGTAGTTTATTTTCTTTAAAAGAAGTTCAAAATTTTTATACGTTTCCATTAAATGTACCGAATGGGCAACGGGAACCGAGGCCAGCTCGTTACCATTGTGCAATAAAACGCCTTTTAAACTACGCTTACTTGAGGCAATAAACAGGCGCCATTCTTCTTTTACATACGGCACATTTCCTAATTTTGAAATTAAGTCAGGAATATTGTTGCAATACACTAGCGGTCCGTCTTGAGTAAAATATTGACATAACTCTTTTTCGCGATCCCGGTAAAAGCTTGATGTGACGCCAGGTGCCAGTAAATGTTTCTCACGAAGTCGGGAGGCTAACAATTCGGATGCATCCTTTGGAAGGTGCAAATCTATAATTAAATCATTTAGTTCGCTCTGGTTAAACACTTCAGGCTCTCTGAAATCTGGTGTGAAATCTGAGTCATCTGGGTCGCAATTAGATTCCTCTGATTCTGACGATATGACGTTTTCTAGTGCTTTTGGGGCAGTAGGTATCGGTACATCTGGTCCATGAGGAACTGGTCGAATAGCAGAGTCAAGATTGGGATACACAATTTGTTTCTTATTTTTTCTGTTGAATCCTTGAATATTACACGAACAAAAATAATAATCATCACTGTGATTTCTAGGCTCTCGCCATACCATAGGAACACCAAAGCTTAAACATTTCTTCCTACCTTTTTGCCAGTTTCTTAATGCTTCAACGAAATCGGAACAAACAGTATGAGGAGCCCAGGACTTGTCTTGGTCGCCAATTTTTACACCAAAATAAGCGTGGTATACATTTTTCACAAACGAAGTTATAGTTTGCCTCTGCTTTACTACGACATAACTACCACAAATATAACAAAAGTTATTCGAATTGTTCACACAATGTCTTCTTTCCATATTTATACGTTCTAGAACACTTAAAATACGCAACAACGAAGACAACAAGCGCGCGGACACAGTAGCACGACGACTAACACAACCAAACTGCACATAAGCAGGTTTCAACGTTGTATTGACGCTTCTGCGCCGACTCTGTTGCTTTGCTGAGAAATCTAATATTAACAAGTGTTGCCAAATCACATTTAATTTCATAATAATCAATTCATTTAAAAATCATGCCTAACATGGAACAAACATATTCTTGTCATAGGTATGTATTAATAAATTAACATTTTTAAGATATAGAGCGCTATAAAAAAAATTTACGTGATAGAGCAAAAATATGGCGTTTTTTGGAATAAGGGCCCCCAAACATATACAAATTAGCAAACAGCTTTCAATCATCAAAATCACTGTAGACCTATGTAATTGGAATATTTGAAAAATCTTACCCAGATAACGAATTCACTGATGATTCATAATGCGGTAAGTGTTTGTGCACGTTTTATAATTTTAGTCTTCTAATTTAAATTAACTGCAAAATTGCATGCGTATGCATCTAGTATGTGTGTCGAATTTACCATCTCTAATGATAATGCATTGTCCCATATGGCAGTTTTAACTCTCAAGTTTTTAATAATAGAACATCCGCTGTACACACCTGATTTAGCAATGTGTGACTTTTGTCTATTTATTGGGGCTTAAAGGCAATTTACAGAGTAGAAGGTTTTTGTCTGAAGAATAGATTGATACCACAGTTCGCGCTTATTTTGAAGATATTCCGAAATAACATTGATTGGGAGCTTTTAAACAGTGTAAAAAAGAATGGTCAAGTGTATCATCGCTGAATAGAACAACTTTGAGCATATTTAAAATAAAATCCTATAAAATATTAACCGTGTTTTCATTCTCAATAATTTCAGCTTGTCCTTCGTATATGCAGATCGTACTCAATATTACAATATTACACATTGATGTTGGCGAAACAAATTCTAATTTTACCATTCAACAACAATTCGTAACAAATCATTTTCATTCTCAATTGTGCTCTGTTATTATCTCGGCTAACAAACAAGGATATTATCCAATCAATCTTGTACGTAGTTGCTTGATTGAATGACCTAAAATGCAAAAATAATATGCAAAACAACCAACTGTATTCACTTTAAGCACCGCAAAAATGTTACAATTCTTCTTAAGGCTACGACATATCTCTCAGTATAGAAATAATCGCCGAGCTTTGCCTTAGTTTCTACGAACAAGTTGCACAACATTAACGCCAGAGGGTGCAACTCTCGGATACCCAGATACACATATACGAATACAAAAAACTCGTTACTAGATATACATACATAGAGCGACGTATATGTTTGAGTGCGTATGTATGTGAATACATTTTACAAGAGGGCATATACGGATTTCAGGCTTTCCCATTTCGCGTGGATTTAAACACAGCCTTCGCCATTTGTTATTAACATTTTTATGAAAAGCGGTCTGCCTGAAACACATGTTTTGCAGTTTGTGTTTTACTCCGAGCCGTGTAATATAAGTTTCTGATTTCTAGGTAGCATATGATTCACATTAAACGAACTTTTCCTTTTCGCTAGCCCGTATTTCCTATCACGCGCGATAAAGAGGGGAAACCAGGAGCGACACACTAATAGTGAATATCGTCCACGTATTTACTTCTAATGCCGTATCGTCACGAAATAATTAAAATTTTAATGCGAGTCGGTGATTCGCGAATTTCCACCCAGATCCTGATCTACTGAAATTGCAATCTTATTGGGATTAATTTCGGTTTAGTTGTAGGTATCGGTAATGGTTCTGATTCAAAAGTTGTTTTGTAATTACAGTTATGGCGTATTTAATACTTTTACGAGATATTTTAAAATTAAGCTACTATACCGGGTGTGTCTTTAACTTGAAACTTTCAAATATCTCGAAAAATAAGCAGTTTATGAAAGAACGTCCAGATTTAACCCTGCACCTGAACCCTGGGGTCTTAAAAATCCTAGACATTTTTAATAGCGTTCACACATGCGCAGTAAAGCTCCTAATATCTTAATCTTTGTGTGTAAAGTCAGTATTGAATAATAAGTGCAAGGTGGTGTGTAGTGGCTGCCGATTTGTGTAATAATTAAGTTACTATAAACGTGTATGTTGATTTATGGCTATTGCAGACTCCAGGGTTCAGTCGACTGAAGTTTTATTGGAATGTTGTTTTAATTTTTATAGTAAGATGACAACTTCTAATCAAGATAGAAAGCGTCCATTGTCTGACGTTGAGTTACAACGTATTGCAGAAAACTTCTGAGACGAGGAAGTTGACGATAATGAGAAGGATAACGAACTGTTTGCAGATAATTCTGATGAAGATGAAGACTACATTCTAGAACAAACAGACAGCGGGAGTGAACAAAGCGTTGACGAAGATGAAGAGATATTAGAAGCAGGCGGGGCTCGTGATGACGTATTTGGGAGTGCATCTACAATGATGCGAGTGCCTCGTGTGTTTTCGGTGTTTACTAAGAAAACGCTACAGTTAGTACACGAGAATACACGAAGCACTCGCATCATTGTACATGCACTCCCAAATACGTCATCACGAGCCGCGTCTGATTAGAAGAATGAAAATGAAAATGATGCAATCGCTTTTATAAAACAACGAAATAAATTCAGTTTGCAAGGAAAAAACGGACATAAGTGGAGTTCTATTCCAGCCAGAGTCGATCTTCCAGCCCCGGGTGCGACAATAGTGTGTCGGCGGAGCTTAGCATGAAAACTAATAAAGTTGTAACAATGAAATTTTACGTACACATGTAGTATGCTACAGTGCATTTTCAATTTTTATTTATATATTTACAGAGTGTTCCAAATTTCCGCAACCACTTTCAATTTCTTTTTTAAATAGATTGCTATACTTTCTTGTTATTACGATGATAGCCACCCATATTAGCATTGCAATGATATATAACAATGTGCACTTACAACTGTTAGTTTTGGTTTTATTGCAAATTTAGTTAAAATTTTGACTGTTGCAGCGTCTAACATTTTAAGTCTTAGCCTGAAAATGGGTGCAGTGCCTCACGTAACTATTCTGTTACCAATTTATGGACTAACACGTTATATATTTTGAGGGTGAACAACGTGACAACATATACAGGGTGTTATATATGTTGTGCCAAAGTTATCGAAGTTTAAAGGCTATTTTCTCTTTTTTTTTAAATTGAACCTATAATTGTTTTATTAGTCAGCAAATTCTTTGTAAAATTGCCGTTAAAATGGTACCAATAACATAGTACTTATTTCTGGTATTTTCGAAGTTATAAGTTATAACCCTTTAATGGAATATATAGAAAGCGCCAATTAAGTTGGCGCGAGGAGGGGTAAGTACGTGCAGGATTAGTAGTAGTGGGAAGATTTGTATTTGGTACTAAGTTCTGTCAATCGTCAATGACAAATGTATTCTAACAATTACTTGAGTAGTGGGGGTGGATGTTTTTAAAAACGGCTTCTGCGCACCCCCTCCTCGCGCCAACATAATTGGCGTTTGCTATACCTATGTTTATAATATTCAATATGCGGTGCTGCATCTAATAATTGGTTGGTTGGCCATGAAATGATATTAAGCAAAAATTGCTATTTAACCAAACGTCAAATATCTACTTAAAAGTTTTCGTATAAAGTGTTTTTCTGTAGTTCCTCTTTGCTGTAATCGCGTTTAATTGTTATAATTTAAGTTCGGCTAGTTAATTATCAATTTCCGTTTGTTCGTTGTTAGTTGTTATCTTGTTGTCAGTTATATCGTTTTGTTGTCATTATTTTTTATTTACATGCCATAATAGTTTATAGTTGTGTTTCTTTAGAATGAATTTTTCGAAAGAGGAGCTAATAGACATGGTATTTGTTCTTGCCGCTAGCAATAGAAATCCACTTTTAGCATCAAGAACATATGCTATGGAGTATCCTCACCGAAGAGCACCAGATATTAAGACGCTTAAAAATTTGCTGACAAGGTTTCCTCGGACGGGTTCATTGAATTACGTCAAACATGAAAGAACTAAGACTGTGGTTACAGAAGATAATGAAGTGACAGTCGTCCAGTCCGTTGTGGAAAATCCGCGCATATCTACAAGGATAATTTCGGAAGAACACAGGATAGAAGTCACTGCTGTAAGAAGGATTTTAAAAAAACATAAATTTCACCCTTACAAGATTCAAAATCATCAAGGCTTATTACAAACGGATTTCGAAAGGAGACTTGTTTACTGTGAATGGCTACTTTTCCAATTACGACAATATCTAACTTTTCTAGATCATGAGCTTTTCACAAATGGAGCAACATTTGCTAATTGTGGAATAACAAACAGAAAAAATTCTCATTATTATGACACTAGAAACCCTCATTTTGTGCAACCCATTTTATACCAACAAAAATGGAGTGTTAACAACTGGGGAGGCATCATAGGAAACACTATTATAGGTCAATTCTTTTTTAATACTTCTTTAAATTGTGAAATCTACACAAATTTCCTACAAAATAGTTTGCCATTACTGTTATAAGGCCTACCAGATAACGTCATAAGGAGATTGTGGTATCAACATAATGGTGCACCTGCACATTACGGTGCTGCTGCAAGAGCACATTTAGTTAGGGTATTCACCAATAAGTGAATTGGGAGAGGAAGCTTTATAAGCTGGCCACCGCGATCACCAAATCTAACCCCTTGTGATTTCTGTCTGTGGCCTACTGTAAAAAATATAATTTACGAAACACCTCCTACAACGGCAGAGAACATGCAGCAACGAATCAGAAACGCTTTTCTTCAATTAACTGAAAACAACATAGCTCAAAATGTAAGTCTGTCGATGCAGAGGCGATTAAGAGCATGTGTAGAGCAGAATGGACATATATTTGAACATAGGTATTTTAAATTAATTTTGTTTTATTATGGAAAAATTACAAAATGTAATTCTAAAACTAATAACAAAGAATTAAAAAACAGGTGTTTGTAAAAGTTACTTTGTTTGATATCATTTCATGGCCAACCAACTATTAGATGCACCGCATATTGAATATTATAAATATGGATATATCCCATTAAAGGGTTATAACTTCGAAAATACTAGAAATAAATACTATGTTATTGGTACCATTTAACGGCAATTTTATAAGGAATTTGTTGACTAATAAGAAAATTATAGATTCAATTTAAAAGAAAAAGAGAAAATAGCCTTTAAACTTCGATAATTTTGGCACGACATATTTAACACCCTGTATATGTTGTCACGTTGTACACCCTCAAAACATATAACGTGTTAGTCCATAAATTGGTAACAAAAGAGTTACGTGAGACACTGCACCATTTTCAGGCTAAGACTTAAAATGTTAGACGCTCCAACTGTCAAGATTTTAACAAAATTTGCAATAAAACAAGAAATTATAGCAATCTATCTAAAAAAAATAGAAAGTTGTTGCGGAAATTTGGAACACGCTGTAAATATATAAATCAAAATAGAAAATGCACTGTAGCATACTAGAAGTTTACGTAAAATTTCATTGCTACAACTTTATTAGTTTTCATGCTAAGCTCCGCCGACACACTATTGCCGCACCCGGTAGTTTTACACTTACCTGGGCTAAAACTGAAAGCCCGAAATGTCAAGACATATGAAGAAGCTTGGCGTCTCGTAATATCTGAGGAAATGTTAGATACTGTGTTATTTCATACTAACGAAGAGATTCATCGTAAAACTCCAGGTGATGTACAACCGAACTACAAGAAATTAACAGATAAGACTGAAATACAAGCTTTTATAGGTTTATTATACATAGCTGCATTACGGGCTTCAAATTGTAGTACAGAAGAACTATGGTCTACGACATTTGGCAATGGAATATTTATGCTTGCCTGAGGTTTGACGATAGAAATACGAGAAAAGTGAGAAGAGAAGAGAATGATAACATGATTTCTAGGATTGACTTTGCAAATTTAATGTAACTTAAATGTTTCTATGTACCTGACATGTGCTTACTAAACGTATTCGTTCCCGCTCGAATTTCCCGCCGGTCGCTATTGTTGCCCGTTGATTGGCCGATGCTCCCTTGTCCGTGATTTAACGATTTCAAGCCTTGATGCCGTTTATAAAACAATTGCTTTTCCAGTTCGCGGTCATTTTTCCCGGGTTTTTTTCTTCTGTGGCACCGTTTTGAAACGAAATTTTTCGTTGACTTGCCTGGATATTTTCCAATCTTTTTCCTTGCGCCGTTGGTGATCCTCTTCGCCTGATCGCCGTTGGTGATCCTCTTTGTCTTATAAATTACATAATTTTTCCGTCGATATGTTATTGGTTATGAGCGGTTTACCGTTTCTTGTATCACTTGGTGTATAAATCGCTTTTTGCACTAATATTTTTTATAAAATGTACTTCTAAGATTTATATTTTATTTTGTTTCTATTTTATTATCTTTGTAAGTTAATCACCTTAGTTTAACGCTATTTTTCACTGTCTTATTCGCTAGGAGGGAAAGCTACGTCAACCCTCATTCAGAGTCCTAGCGCGAATCCCGTCACTAACCGTCTGAGTTGCAATTATTTTTCGTTTCCTCCTTGACGTTAGCATCTTAGATTAGGTCTGAAGCTGTTCGTAAATTAATTTGAAATTTTGAATGTATACTGTTTTTTTTTTATTGATTGATTATTAGTATAAATACCTGATTTTTGAATGACTGTCGTGGATGCGTTTTTACATTAGTTATTTACATTTTCTAAATTAATTTTTCATTTTAATAAAATATGTTCTTAAAATTAAATCTTAATATTTAAATATACATTTTTCCCCGTTTTTGTGCACATACCTTTCTTTGTTTGCTCTTACTAATAAAAGTTATTTAATGAAAATAAAAATATAAATTCCACTCTTGTTACGTTTGTTTGTTGTTTGGAAATATTTGATTGAATGTGCTGATTGTTACGACATTGTTTATAGTTATGTGTGTATGAATTGTGCGTTTTTCTTATTTATTTGTATCGTTTATTCCTTCTGCACTTGTGCCTGTAATATCCTACTATAATATCGATATATCGATACTTGTATGAAATTATTAATAAAGAAGTAGAAAATAGTATACAAGATACAAGTTTCATAAGACATGATTTTTGCGCACGAGTTCAAGGTTTAGAAAACGAGCCGTGGGGGAGTTTTCTAATGAACCAGTGCGCAAAAATATCTTATGAAACGTGTATTTTATACTATTTTTTCTATTCCGTCTTTTAAATATTAAAAAATAATAGTCATGTTCAATACGAATATTTTAGATATTTTATTTTTTTGACGTCGGTTACACTGGCTTATAATTTGAACATTTCAAATATTTGAAATATTGTTATGTGTTTTGAAATTTAAATCTTAGACTAATTTATGTAACTATCTAACATCAAAATGGACGAAATAAATAATTGCACGCCGCCAGAGCTTCGGAAAATTGCAGAAGACAATTTGGAAAATCTCTGCCAAAAAAATCTCGACATATTTATTAAAAGGAATATAACCAATTTATAACTTGATGTAAAGAAAATAATATCGTGACTATTACAGAAAACATTATGACAAAGAAAGTAAAATAAAAAAGGCATCTTCCTTGTGGTCGAAATATTCGATGTTAAAACATTGTTTGAATATTTATAAAAATACAGATATCTCTAAATTTTCTAAACTAATAGCATATTTAAAAAGATTGTCTAAAGGCTATGAACCTAAGAAATCTAAGATTTTAGAAATAGAGCACATTAACCGATTTATAATAGAAGCCGATGATAAAACATATTTAGCAAATAAAAACATAATTACAATAGTATTTTACTAATTTTGTACATTATTTTGTTATAATAGTCATATGAAAATTATGTTAGGTCATTCTTATAATGGGCTTTAATGGAGCTTGCCGTCGTGAAAAAATAACAAACATGATTATAGATGGTATACAGTTTAAAAATGATGTCATAATGGTTGACGAGCTAAAAACTAAAACTTATGTTCCTAGACAATTTATTATAACTCAAAGGTTATGGATTGATTTGGTGAAAAAATATTATCATCTTCATCCCAGTCATGTTACACATAGGCGTTTTTCCTGCAATATAGAAATGGCTTGTGTAAAGATTACCAATAGGTATTAATACATTAGGAAAAGTACCAAAAAGTATTACTACTTACTTGAAATTACCTAATCCTGAACTTTTCACTGACATTGCTTTAGACGATCCAGTTTAACACATTTGGCTAATAGCGGAGGAGATTTAATTACAATTAAGCGCCATGGAGAATGGAAATATTCCGCTGTGGCTCAAGGTTACATTGATAATTCCATCAAGAAAAAATAGACGTTGCTGAAATACTATCTAACGCTGCACCTAATACGTCTACTAAAATCAGAGAGAATCCATCAACTTCTAATTCAATGGACAGTGATTTATTAGTTAATGTGAATCAACAGGGATTCAAACAAAATATAGTGTGTTCCCAGAATCTGCCTGGAATATCTATTAATGCCCACGAATCTTCTAGTGTTACAGTAAAAGTATATAACAATTGCAGTATTTACAAACAAACAAAAACGCAAAACTTCTATATTCATTTTTATTTATTTCAAAGGTACAGATCTATGAATGTGATTGTCAGATCATGAAAAAAAATGTAATCCTAAAGTCAATACAAACTGATTTTATTTAGAAAAAAGTTATACGATTCAATAACAAATATCCTAAAATAAATAAACACGTGTCGTAGTGCATACAGTAATTTCTTGGAGATCTACAAAAAAGAGTACTGGAAATTGATTTATGATAAACAAGGTTCTTATTTATTACGTAAGTGCTGAACCATTAATATCATACAATAAACTAATGTTTAGATCACTGTTAACGTTGCATTTTTTAATAAAGGATTTCATTAAGTTCCAGTTCATACAACAGCTTATTAGTGAGTGGACACGTTTTCTTTATTCAAAATGCCTTACCGTTTTTCTTCTCAAGAGTATGCGGACATGCATTTTGTGAATGGCTACAATAACGGCAGTGCACGTTAAGCAGTTATCGAATACCGACATCGGTCTCCCGATAGGCGCATTCCTCAATACAGAACGTTTCTGGAAGTACACAGACAATTTCGGGAATGCGGACTAAGTGATTATCTTTTCGACCGAGGAGTAAATTTGCCAGCAGACTTAGAGGAAGAAGCAGTAGCTATTGTTACAAGGGATTCAACTCTCAGTGTACGTCAAATCGCTAGACAACTAGCGACAGTTTGACGAATTTTAAAACGTGAGGGCTTATATCCATATCACTATCGCAGGAGACATGGTTTGCTTGAGGCGGACCACTATGCTCGTCTAGTTTATTCTACCTGGATATTAAGATAGTCACGGCTTGATTTTAATTTCTGCAGAACAGTCCTCTGGACAGACGTTCACGAGAAGTGGTGTTACAAATCAGAAAATCCCAAAGCTATACGCCCATCTAAATTTCAACATGAATTTTCTATTAACGTTTGGGGGCCCTAATCGATGACTTGTTTATTGGTGCTGTCGTTCTTCCTGGGAGGTTAAATGCGGACAATTACCTTCAATTTCTTATTGACGAACTGCCAGGTCTTTTAGAGGATGTCCCACTGAATGTTCGAAGAGATATGTGGTTTCACATGGATGGGGAACCACCACATTTCGAAATTGCGAAATTGGGTTAACGTCAATTATCCAAGATGGATTGGTCGAGGTGGTCCTGTTGCATGGCCACCAAGATCACCCGATCTTAATCCCTTAGTTAATTTAGTCTACGCGCAAGTTTCGAACACAAGAGAAGAGTTGTTGGATCGTATTCACCTGGCTGCCGAGCAAATCCGACAAAACAAGTATGAAATTCGGATAAGTACTTCTTCTGTTGGCTTACAGGAGCACAAGCCTGCATTCAACAAGTAGGTGGACATTTCGAAAATATTATTAATTAAACTTTTTTAATAAAATCAGTTTTTATTGACTTTAGGATTACATTTTATTTCATGATCTGACAATCACATTCATAGATTTGTAACTTTGAAACAAATAAAAGTGTTGCGTTTTTGTTACTTGAAATGAAGTCCACTTTACACTCCTAAAATTTGAACATAACGATACCGGACAGCTTGTATAACAATTACAATATTCACAATGATAAGTAATCTCAATAGAAGTATTTATAGTGTCTAGCTTTTTTAACGAATTTATAGATACACTCCTTTAGCAAGAGTCTGTGGAACGCTTTTTATTATGTATAATATAATTAGTACTAATAAAATTTTAGCAAATGTCTCTACTATTCTCTCTATAATTTTTATTTACATTTTTATCACCGTCAAACGTTCATATCTAACCATATCTAACTTTTAAAACGATTTAGTTCTATGATTTAGTTACTTGTTACACTTGTGACCAACTTCGAAAAAAAAAAAAATTACGATACTGTGTAACCAAGCAACAGGGTATCGTAATTAGCACTTTACGACACCGGAATAGAAAAAAATGTACAAATATTCTTGGTTATGCAGTATTTGTTATTTATAAAAGATCAGTTAATCACTTTACGACACCGGAATAGAGAATAGTATATTAAAAAACGAGTTTCATAAGGCACCATTTTTCCGCACGAGATCAGTTTAGAAAACGAGCCGCTTGCGGCGAGTTTTCTAAAGAGCGAGTGCGGCAAAAGGCCTTATGGAACGAGTTTTTTATACTATTTTTTCTATTTTGCGTTTTTTACATTAATAAATTGCTTAAATTGGAATTATTTAATTTGAAAGTTCAGAGTTTAATTTTTATATAAAGCATGCAGTTGGTCACATTGATACTTGACATTTCCAAATTTAAATCTTGCTATCCGCGAAGTATATTATATTACATATTATTTATTAATTTTCGTTAACATTACTTGATATTTCATTTAAAAATATAAACATGAGTGACATAGTAAACATATATATGTTGTTGTCAATTGTATACAACATACGTTGTTTGTGTAAAATATGAACATATATCGTATCTGTCAAATGTACATAAATTCTTAAAATCATATGACAGCAATGATATTTATTTCTGTATTCGAACAACGCCAACATTGAAAAATGAAAAAAAGTGTATCGAAATAGAGCTCATTTCGATACTGTTTCTGGTTTCATAATGAGTTCATTTCGAACGCAAAATAGAAAAAATTATATAAATATTCTTGGTTATGTAGTATTTGTTATTTGTAAAACATCAGTTAATCACTAGACGTCCGATTTTTTTCGGCTAACTAACAGAGATATTAACAGTTGGCTAGTACCAAATTACAAATGGTGAATACCAGTGACTTAACAGTTACTTAAATTTTAACAGTGGGCTAAACGCAATTGTGAATACGGTCGTTAATCAATCTAAGACATAACTGATTTAACTCGCTCATGGCATACTCTAAAAACTTATTTGTGGCTTAAACAATGTCTCATTTCCTAAATCTAACCAACGAGCTACCGTACCTACTGTGTCTATTATTATTGTCACTAGATGTCAGTTCTTGTTGTATGCATATTGAGTTTGACATAATATGTTAATGCGTTTTGAGTTGAAATATTTCCACAAGTCAGCAAATTTGCACTTAATATTTAGCTAGAAAATTAACGAGGATTCAAACATATGGCTGCTAATCACTATTCTTGAATAGCAAAAACGTGATCAAGCACTTGTCGAGAAGGCTATGTAATTATGGCGTTTTTAATCTTTCGACTTGTTTTCTTTCAATCTTATAATACAATCTCGGCTCAGTTATAAGTTGCATTTAACTCATACGATATTATGAAGTCTTATTGCACATGTTCCGGAATAAAAATAAAACGATGAAGGAATGGAAATCACGAAAAAATGTTCACGAGAAGCAAATAAAATCGGAAAAAAAAATGGAAAGGAACACACATAAGTTGAAAGTCTCTTGAAAGTCGTTCGCGGACAGCCTCCAAAAGTTGAAATTAAAATAAAACTATGGCAAAACACTACAATTACGCTATGGAAAACATCATCTAAGCAAAAAGACTTAAACAGCATAATTCCATACCTCGTCATTGTTCATAACTTAAACACATGTTTTGTATTAATAGTCCAGTCGCTATCGAGAATTATGCTTTTGTAATCGATTTTGAGTGAAATTATGGTAATTTCGAAAATAATCGCAGTGCTTGTTGCTGGTATTTTTTACGTAGCGGATCTACACGGAGTTTCACCGCTGAACCGTCTACCCATCGTGCAGTAGTAAGGATCGTAAAGGATGCTGTTTTCCGAAGTGTTCGGCATCCGTCGGCCTTTCTGTCCTATTAACTTGTGTTTATGCATATAGAATTTGTTCGCGACCGTCGCTAAATTGCCCCGGAGATTATACGTATTAGATCCAAAATCGAATTGCGTACTTTGGTTTTTTTGGGGCTAAAAATTTTTGCAGATACCCGTAATTTCGATGCAGAAAGGGTATATCACTCGGGGAACGACGATAATTTCGATGATTGAAGAGTATAATAGGTAGAAGACTGGCATATGGATTATTGGGTGTCCATTCAATTAAGTGAGGACGTAATTATAATTTCGCGATTATAGTGTTTTCATCCCCGTTCAAGGGTTCTGCGAAAAAATGCGTGTTTAATAAGGTAGAGGGCGTTAACAGAATATTTTCTAAATTTATTCTCTTTGCGAAAAGATTTTAAAATTACTTGACTATACACTCTCTATTCCGGTAAACTAACAACCGGAATGGCTTTAATAAAACCGGAAATATTTAAGAAATCTTGCCAAAAATAATTTTGTTTCTTCGAAATATTCTACTTCAACAGAAAAACAGCGGTTTGTATCTCTAAGAAAGGAAATCAAATGACATTTTTTATAAATGTGTAGATATTACTCGTTATTAACCATTGAGTTTTTTTTAATCGATGCAAAATAGTTTTACCATTAATTGATGTTCAGACACTTACTTCTTGGTGAAACATTTTAGTAACTGAATTAGATTAAATAGTGAGAATAAAATCCTTGGCTATATTTCACTAAATTTATTAGAAAAACTATAACTTGTGCTTCGGCTGTTATGGGGTTGTGGAAGAGTTATCTTTAAATCTAACTTAATGGATGTATAGTTTATTTGAAATTATAAGAATATAACTTTGAGCGGTTCTAATGCTTTTATTTCACCACCTGCGGCAATAACTACCTGGCCGCTCAATACGATTATCTTTTACGCAAACAAACTGCTGAGGTCCGTAATGACAAAATTTAAGTAAATTGTAATTACTGCAATTTAGATGAAATAAAATTTAATAATAATATAAGTACCAACAGTTGTTAATTTTAGTATATAGTTATTATATATAGTTAAATAGTCATTAAATTACAATTTAGATGGAATAAGTGCTTATATTTATTAAACAAAATTTAAATAAATATAGTTAGGAGAGTTGGTATATATTACATCTAATATTGAGTCTATTTATCATTTATTGTTAATCTTTACTGCTGTATACATATTTGATTTTTCTCTGTTTACTTAACGAACATGTGGCGACCTTTTGCTGAAACTGTTAGTGATTATGATGTGGATAGTGATAATACTGTTGGAGCACGACAGAGAAAGCATATATCAGAAGATGCAAAACAGATAATTTTCAATGTCTATCATACCCTGATGGAAGAAAATAACGAACTACAAACCCAGAACATTCAACGAACATCGCAATTAACCAAGGTGCCTTTTGGAACAATATATAAAATAATTAAGAATAACGCAGGGCCTCGAAAGCAAAGAAGTGACAAAGGAGCACCGAGAAAAATTGAAGAATATGAAATTGATACTATTAGGCAGCAAGTATACTCCTTCTACAGAGGAAATGATGCATCTACACTTGACTGCTTACATAAAAGAATCAGTGATAAGCCTATAAATATTCAGTGTTCTAAAGCAAGCTTGTGGCGGACGCTAAAGAAAGCTGGTTTTAAGTTTGGCACTATAGACAAACGTCGCACAATTATGGAAAGCCCGAGGTTACAGAAACTTCGATATGAATACTTAACGGCAATTAGAAGGTATAGACAGGAAGGACGATTAATATGTTATTTAGACGAGACGTGGTATGACACCCATGACACAATTTACAAAGGTTGGGTGGATAGTTCAAGTATGTGTCAGTTGAGCGCGCCGGTTTCGATAGGGAAGAGAATAATAATTCTTCATGCTGAGTCAGAAAAAGGATGGATTGGACAGCCGCTATTATCTGCTAAAAATGTTAAATACTCAAGTTTAGATTACCATGAAGATGTGACCTCATCTTTATTTGAAGAATGGTTTTGTGACACTTTGCTGTCAAATTTACCAAGAGATAGTGTGATAGTGATGAACAACGCTCCGTATCATTTTCAACAGCAAACCAAAGTTCCTACAAAATGTAATAATAAGAAAGATATTAAAACATTTTTAGAAGCAAATGATTTATATTTTGAGGATCATTATACAAAAAAACAATTTAAAAAAAAGGTTTTAAATATATCTATACGTTAATATGCACGTATAACGCTTTTGTTTCATTATGAAACAGATATGTAAAAAATTTACATATCTGTAACTGTATACTTGGACACAACCTCGTATTTCCAGCATTTACTTCTGCTTAAGACATATGATTCTGCCATCTATAGGCGTCGTCAGTTAAGCTAGTGAAGCAATGTATACTAATGATACAAATCTTTATAAATAGATCTGTATCTGTATATGCCATTAAGCCGGAATCCCTTACTAGATAAAGCAAATTTCATCCTATAAGGTGGCACTTATTTAATAAGTGACATCTGACGGACGAAAGAGACTGTGTCGAAAAAAGGGATCTTTCGTTTGACCAGCTATGCTGATACAAAAAACGAAGTTTGTCCAAGTATACAGTTACAGATATGTTCATTTTTTACATGTCTGTTTTATAATGAAACAAAAGCGTTATAGGTGCATATTAACGTATAGATATATTTAAAACCTTTTTTGTATATTTATCGCCATCTGGCTTATTTATGGACAACCCGTATTGTTTCGTTTTTTGTATCAGCATAGCTGGTCAAACAAAAGATCCCTTTTTTCGGCAAAGTCTCTTTCGTCCGTCAGATGTCACTTATTAAATAAGTGCCCCCTTATAGGATGAAATTTGCTTTATCTAGTAAGGGATTCCGGAATCCCTTACTACTTAATGGCATATACAGATACAGATCTATTTATAAAGATTTGTATCATTTGTATACATTGCTTCACTAGCTTAACTGATGACGCCTATAGATGGCAGAAACATATGTCTTAAGCAGAAGTAAATGCTGGAAATACGAGGTTTTGTCCAAGTATACAGTTACAGATATGTAAATTTTTTACATATCTGTTTCATAATGAAAAAAACAATTAATAGAGGTGATGAAGACAAAAGAATATTTAAAGGATTATTATGTGGTTAACAGAGCCAAAGAAGCAGGACATACAATTTTGCGTTTACCACCACATTGCATTTGCAATCCCATTGAATTGATATGGGCCCAACTGAAAAATACCATACGACGAACAAATCAAACACCGAAATTTTATGAAAGCAGTGTAACACACATAAAAAATGCTATGGAACATATAATTGCTGTAAATTGGAAAAATGCTGTTAAACACGCAATAGCAAAAGAGGACGAATATATGCGCATGTACAAAATAGTAGCACCTTTGATTATAAATTTGCAATACGCTTCAGACACAGACACCGATTTGCAAGACGACTCAATCACAGATGATTTATGAAATGCGGTGACACATAAAAATGTTATTGTGTATTACAAATAAATTAGCTTTATACAGGGTGAGTTTTTTTGAATGTTTAGCATTGGGATCTCAGAACTACTGGAGATAGAAAAAACGCTTAAATGGGGAAAGATGCGCAGTATTACGAGTATGATTTAAAACTGCTTTTGTTTCTCCGATAACTTTCATGGCTTATTAGATATTCAAAGAAAACTAAATTTTACGATTTTAGCAACATTAATTTTTAATTTGTTAGAGAAGCACCAATGAGCTAAACATGATAAATTCGCTAGTTTTTACTCGAGCGGATAAAGGGAAGACGGTTGTAGCAATAAATAGAGTAGATTATTTGAATAAAATGAGTTTTTAGTACGGAATAAAATTGAAATAATTAAGAGTGATCCTACAGCAAAATTTCAACAAACTCTAAAAACAGTTATAAGAAATTCTGCTAGTCTTTTTAGTGAAAAGGAACAAAATAGTTTAATTATTATGAACCCTTAACCCCCAAAATTATATTCCCTTATTAAATTACATAAAGAAAATTACCCAATTCGTCCAGTTGTTTCATATGTGACAGCTCCGTCCTACAAACTCTCGAAAAGGCTTGTAGATATCATTATTAAATATATATATAAATATATTTAAACCTAAATTAAGCATTAAAAACTCATATGTACTAATAAACAAAATCAAAGATTTTACTTTAACGTCTAACACAAAACTCATTTCCTTTGATGTCCAAAATTTATTCCCTAGTATCCCTCCAGATAAAAACGTTTATTTTAGTAAAAGATCTTCTCCATAAAAATAATGTAAATCCAATAATCATTAATGAAATTCTTAATTTACTAAACATATGCATAGAACAAAATTACTTTCAATTTAATGAAAATATATACACTTGCAAAGAAGATTTAGTTATGGGTAATCCCCAAAGTCCGTTATTAGCTGAGATTTTTATGGATCATCTTGAAAATTCGATTTCAAAAAATCCTCTTTTCCAAAATATATTATTTTGGTACAGGTACGTGGATGATATATTACTAGTTTTCACAGAAACAAAGAGACGATTAAATTTATTATTTGATTATATTAATACATTGCATCACAATATTAAGTTTACAATGGAACAGGAAACAAATAATAGTATTAACTTTCTCGATTTAACGATTACTAGAATTAACAACAAATGTAACTTTGCAATTTACCACAAACCGTCAAATACAGATATAACTATTCATAACACTTCTTGCCATCCGATACAACACCAATTAGCGGCTTGTCACAGTCTTATACATAGATTAATCAATACTCCTTTGAATCAAACAAATTTCGAGAAAGATTTAATTTTAATTAAACAAATAGCTATCAACAATGGATATAAAAGTAATATAATAGATAACATTTTAAATAAAAAACTCCTTACAAAAGCCATATCACAAGCTTACACAATATTAAATATTATAATATAATAAATAATAACACCAAAAAATTTAAAATGATCACGTTCATAGGCTCTTCAAGCACAAAAATTTGTAAATATTTAAGAAAGTTTAACATTAATGCAGCGTATAGATGAAACAGACATGTAAATAATTTACATATCTGTAACTGTACACAAGGACAATACACCTCGTATTTTCAGCATTTACCTCTGCTTAAGACATATGTTGCTGCCATCTAGGCGTCTTCAGTCAAGCTAGTGAAGCAATGTATACACATTGATACAAATTTCTTAAACAATAGATCTGTATCTGCTATGGCTTGGAGACGGTTTTGGCGTAATGTTGATACAGCTACATATTCGAGCGGAAGATCGCCTTTTCTGGCATAGTCTCTTTCGTCCGTCAGATGTCACTTATTAAATTAGTGCCATCTGATAGGAGGTAACTTGCTATGGCTTGGAGACGGTTTTGGCGTAATGTAGATACAGATACAGATCTATTGTTTAAGAG
This sequence comes from Melolontha melolontha, assembly GCA_935421215.2. Lineage (NCBI taxonomy): Eukaryota > Metazoa > Arthropoda > Insecta > Coleoptera > Scarabaeidae > Melolontha > Melolontha melolontha. Next base: position 1,565,545 of record OW285236.1, on the reverse strand, counting down.
TGTTCCGGTTTCCCGGAAATATTTATAATAAGGTTTTGTTTCTATCTTATTTTTTCTTTACTTTTAGTTTTTTTTGTTACTATCATATGATTTCATGTATGTTTCTTTTGGACGCACCTGTATATTCGTATACATATCCATATAATATCAACCGCTGTGCACAAAAGCATTTAACTAGAATTATTTTAGAATAAGACATGCAAATCTCGTTAATATTTATATTACAGCGTTTATACTACAAAACCTTCGAAGGTAATTATCCCCTAAACTTAGCAGATGGGAATTTATGTAGCTTACTTTGAAAGTCCGAGCCGCTTATTGCCATAAAATAAATGCGTATTATAACCATGGGTCATAAGAGAAATTGTTTGTATCGATACATTTTATTACGGTCATGTTATTATACTTTGTAAAGATATTGCAATAATCATTTATTCTCAATTTAAGTTTGGAAATTCCACAAATACGTAATCAATGCATCTGAGAGATATTGTTGCAATATCTAGTATGAACCGTTATTTACGCCAACCCCCTTTCACAAGGGTGGGGACCATTTTCACCCAGACAAAATAATGTAAGAAACATTCATTCGAAAGGTTCACAAACGAGAAATAACTTAGCAATTGTTATGTATCTCCTGTATCAAGTGTATTAATCTCGTAGTAAATAAATCCGTATACATATTTACATGCGAGTATTCCTTTCAACAAAACAAAAAAGTGAAAAATCCAGCGTAAATCGTTCAAAGAGATTTGTATCAATGTGTATACATTGCTTCACTAGCTTGACTGAAGACGCCTAGATGGCAGAAACATATTGCAATGGATTGTGATGTTGATAGCTTAATTAAATTGAGTTCACAATCCACAGTAGCTTTTCCGGTCTAACTCAGTTGGGTCGCCTTCCTTGAGCTCCTCGATCTGCAGGGCTACCCTCGTAGGGTACGTCGTGCCAAAAATTAAAACGCAGGAAATTAGGAATTGAAACAACAAATTACCCCTTACAATTTTAATCCCTCATAAAAAAAAAGGAAAAAAGAAAAAAAAATCGACTTTACAAAGTATAAAGTCGAACTGATACAAATCTCAGTATTGAGGAAACTTTGATACAATATGAATGTAAAAGAGGAAAACCTCAATAAAATGACCACGAGCAAACATTCAAATTAAATAAATATAAACAAAATTTATCAGCTGTCAACAATTACGTTAACCCAACAAATCAAACGTTAAAATAGAAAATTATCTATTTTCGCACGCATCCAAAATTTTTAATCATGCTCAAACACATACATGAAGCAAATAAGTTTTCCCGCCTACTAACGTACTAAAATATTTTATTTGAACAAAAACCACTATCAAAAAAAAATAATCTGATAACTTTTCTTAATATTTTCTCTGATTACAACAGTTTTACAAATCTAAAATTACTGAATTATTGAGCTCTTCTGTATACTTAAATTATATTACGAAAAATATACATACATTAATTAATGTATCCAATTCACTAAAATGAGAGATTTTTTCATCAGATAGGTCTATTAAATTAAATATAAATTACAAGTTTAAAGACTCATAATCAAACGAGAATTAATTTAACACATCAAAACACTAATAAAAACACACACCGTAATTATCCAAACCTTAAATTGAATAAAATTAAGTTCTATCCAATTACAAATAGAACACGACCTATCTGCACAAAAACTACCAAATCTCTAAAAACATGAAGATCCTGGAAACAGCATGATACCCCTACCTAACATAAATATAAATCAAAACAGCTACAATATATATATATATTATCCTAACTTCCAAATTGGCGCGAACTGCAAACATCCCATAGACCCGTACGTTCTACAGTTGTGGACAAAAATACACATTATAATAAATTTTTATATAAAATATCAACTCTTTATAATTATCCGTCTGGAATAAAATGTAGTACATAAATATATTGTCTTTTATAGTTTCTTTTAATTTCTTTCTTCGGGGAAAAATCCATGGCATCATGTCTTAAGCAGAGGTAAATGCTGAAAATACGAGGTGTATTGTCCATGTGTACAGTTACAGATATGTAAATTATTTACATGTCTGTTTCATATTGTAACAAATGCTTTATACGTGCATAACGTATTGTTATACATAAACACAACCTTTTTGTATACAGCGTATAGAACTAACAACAATTTATCCAAATTTATAAAAAACAATAAAGAATTAACAAATAACAATAAAAAGTCAGGAGTCTGAGTTAACTTGCGGTAGTTGCCCCATGACGTATATCGGACAGACAGGCAGATCGTTTGAAATATGCATCTAAGAAAATTTTTCTTAATTTAGAAATAATAAAAGTGACTATTCCTATGCGTCTCATATTAATTCAACGAACCACAATTTTAACAAAGAATTTAAAATATTACACGTAGAAAATAAGGGCAAAAAAACTTAATTTATTAGTCACTTGAAATTAATAAATTAAAGAAAACCGACAAGATCCTCTATGATCAATTAGAAACAAATAATTCACACTTACTCAATTTATTTATTTGATATTCAGACAGTCATATATTGTATTTTTCCATAGAACTTCTTTACCTCCCTGTAACATAAAGTAGACCCTCAGTTTTATCACTTAAGAACAGTATTGTATAAACCGTAGTGAAAGTTTTGTGCATAGACATTTTAGTAATAAAAAGTACCCATTCCATTCAACTATTCAAAACAAAACATGTGTTTGTTACGGTACATTTGTGTTAAAATTTGTACATAAGTTAGTTATATGTCTGATGAAGCTCAGGTTGGAGCGAAACGGTCGTTACGGTGTAAATTAAAAAGTGAAATTCATTAAAATTTGTTTTATTTTATCCTGATAATAATGAGCCAAACGATCAAGATTTTGATAAAGAAATACAGGGTCATGCTCAGACGCGACGGAAGTATAAATTTTAACATCGTCAGCTTGCATACGCTGACGATGTTAAAATACATGACATTCAATACAATCGAGAAGGTCATTAATGTACGTCAAGAAGAGCAGAGAGCCCAGATTATATCCTTGAGGAACGCCAGATGTAGAGACGAACTCATAAGAGCAGCATCCATTATAATTAAATTAAGGAAAACAGAACCCGTTCCAAAGTTACCAAGCCTCGCCAATGATATTCCGTTGTCGATAGAATCGAAAGCAGCTGACAAATCAGTGTAAATCACGTCCACCTACTCCCGCCTGTCCAAACACTCACTAATATATTGGGTTGTAGAAACAAAGCTGGTCACCGTCGATCTACCAGGAAGAGACACATGTTGGTAAGGAGATACGTATTTACGAACATTTAGCAGTAGGGACGAGTATATGACTTGTTCAAATACCTTTGCAAAGTTTGACAATATTGCTATGGGTCTATAATTATTTATGATTGATTCGTCACCCTTTTTGAAAATTGGGCTAATTCTGGTACGTTTCCACAAATTGGGAAAGGTTCCAGATGTAAAAGAGAGATTTATGACCTTTGTTAACGGCTTAGCAAGACCAAATCTGGCATACTCGGAACATAGTCATCAGCAGCTGTAGAATTACATGAAAACAAAGCCATAATTTTTAACAATTTCTCATCAGTAATAAGTAAAAGACGGAAAGGCAATCTGTCAGAATGAGAATGAAAATTATCGAATGCGGAGCTTGGAATTTGAGTGCTTGAAATAATATTTGCAAAAGAATCTAAAATATCTTATTGCTTACATAGCAACCAAGATCCTGAACTTATTTACCATGTTCAAACAATTCTGACAATACTCTTATTTATACTCATTCCTAATACCCTGACAAACATGTACAGGGTGGCCCAAAATGACCGAAGGGGTTTTAATTCCTTATAACTTTTTTATTATTATTTTTTTTTTGTTTTCAGTATTTTGTAAAGAAAACTTGGGGAATTTATAATGGAACAGTACACATTTGAACAACGTGCCAAAATCGTTGAACTTTATTTCTCAAATCAACGATCCATTGTTTTGACTCAGAGTCAACAATAAACCGTCTGGTTGCAAATTTTCGAGAACAAGGAGCAGTAAGGAACCTTCCTGGTGCCGGCAGACGATGAACGGTGCACACGGATGACAATATTGAACGGGTACAGGAGAGTATTCGGGAAGATGGAGAAATATCAACCAGGAGACGTTCGACACAACTTGGCCTCTCAAGAGGGTCGCTGTAGAGAATTTTGCATACAATAAGAATGTTTCCATACAAAATTCAGCTTGTCCAACAATTGAAGCCGACAGCCATTTTCTGCTTCGCATAGAAAATGGCCACCACTTGCGAGATATAATATTTCATAATTAAATTAAAAATATTCTCCATTAATATACTGTATTTAAAATTTAAAAAAATTAATAATTATGTCTTAAATAAGAAGTTATAATTAGAGAACGGACATTCTTACCACATGACTCGGCGTAATTCAATGAAGTATTTGTTAGACCATCTGGCCATCTAGTCGACAGCGATTACAATGGACAACACACCTATTGTATTCGGAGGATATATTCCATTAAACGCAATCGGCAATTGGAAATGTTTATAAACATCGCTGAGTACATTCCGGCGTAATACAATGAAGTATTTGTGTTTGATTTTCTCGGCCACCTGATTTCGCCAGCGTTAACAATGGACAACGGCTATTGTATTGGGAGAATTTAGTCATGTGGTAAGAATGTCCGTTCTCTAGTTATAATGAACTCAAACCCCTTCGATCATTTTGGGCCACCCTGTATATAGCAAAATGGATATAAGGCCATACTTCCTTGGTTATATTATTGTATTTAGAATAATATCTTTTAAAATAAAAATATTTTACAACCATAAAAAAATATATAAATACTTGTCACACGATTTAAATTCTGGGAATTCTTTACATATTAAAAAATTGTACAGATGTACATATCACAGTCTTTTTTTTTCTCGTTAAAAGATTTTTTATAATTTCCTTAAAATATATTTTTAGAGAGAAAAACATTTATAAAATTTACAAATCACAAAAACAATTCCAACTAAAAGAAATAGTCTGCACATGTATAATATATAATATATATTTAAGAATCCTTTTTATAAACCTTTTTCTAATATGAACCAAGAGAGAAAAACAATATTCTGTTAGAAAATAATTTCGAATATGGAATAAAAATAATTAATTCAACATCTATTTTAAGAGAGAAAGAAATTTTTATTTAATTTTAAGGACAGAAAAACAATTACAGCAAAAAAACACTTAACGAAATCGTCTCCTTCCCTATTTTTCGTAAAATCCATATTAGTGAAAAAAACATTTCTTGGAGTTTTTTAATGCATTCTAATACAGTGTGAGCAAAAATGATTGATATGTGCCGTTCTATTAGAAAAGGGTCGCTGCCGCATAATAAATATTGTGGACCGTTACTGTATTCATTGGCGTAAAGTAAAAAATTAAGTTCATAATAATCACAATTGATATTTGAGAAAGGACTGAAATTAAGGACAATTAAACGCTGTTCAATTAGGATATTTTGTATTAATAACAAATTAGTTAATTATGAAACTAATCAAAGAAGATTAGATAAACACTGGAGTAGAATAATAAACAAGATACACATTTATTAAATATAAAACATATAAGATTATAAACAATATTTACAACATATGTTCAAAGTGTTCTTCATTGGTTTGTACACATAAATTAATGCGAGATTTCATATTATTGAAGAATTTCTGGTGTTATGGCATTTACTTCATTCGTCACAACTTCTATTAGTTCTTCTATTGTATGAATGCGATTTTTAAATACCTTATTTTTTAAATGACCAAACATAAAATTGGTTAAAGCAAGACATAAATGAATACTTCCAAACACCATCTTCGCCTCTTTCTCCAGTGCCAAAATAGGCTTCTAAAATAAACCTATTAATGCACGTCGATGAACATTCTAATCTGAAAGTAACACGTATTTATCATTTATTTTTACGCGCCTTAATTTTAAATTATTTCACATACCAATTTTTTCCGAGCAGGCACGACAATAGGTTTTTAAAAAGAAAGGTTTTAATATGTAGAATACTTACCAGCAAATGATTAATAAGAGAAACAGCAAATAGAGAAACACGTACGCATATGGATAAAAACATGTAATAAAATGTAATTGAAAATTGACAATTTTACCGCTTTCTGACATATGAAGGAAATAAATACTGATATATGGAATATATTTTTGATATCGCGTTAATGAAACTGCAACTTCAGACGTGTCAATCATTGTTGCTCACAGCACAGAATAACCAGAATGGACAAGAGCGGATCATGGAATTTATGCGTATAATCAAAAATCGCCATGTTGTAAATAGCGTTTCTTTATGTTTACGTTTAAGCTGTTATTTAATAGGCAAAACTGCAGGATATGGGCTACGGAAAATCCAAGAGTAGTTCAACAGCGAGAATTACACCCACTTAAGTGCACCGTTTGGTGCGGTGTTTCGTTGGAAAGGATAATTAGCCCATATTTTTTTGGAAATGAACACGGTGTCGCCGTTTCCATCACTGGTGTTAGGTATCGGACAATGTTGGAAAATTTTTTAAGGCCAGCCGTGGAAAACCATCCGCAAGTATGGTTCCAACAGGATGGGGCCACAGCGCACACTGCGAGGGACACAATGGCTCTTTTACGCGACATCTTTGGTGAACGAATTATTTCCCGTACAAGCGATTTTAATTGGCCTCCGCGTTCAACGGATTTAACCGTTTCAGACTGTTTCCTTTGGGGTTATTTGAAAGGAAAAGTCTATATTAAAAAGCCTCAAACCATACAGCAATTAAAAAATAATATACGAGACGAAATCAACAGTATAACACCTGAAGTTTTGCGAAAGGTTATGGAAAATGTTTTGGAAAGAGCACGAATATACGAAGCAGAAAATGGCCACCACTTGCGAGATATAATTTTTCATAATTAAATTAAAAATATTCTCCATTAATATACTGTATTTAAAAAAAAATAATTTTAATAATTATGTCTTAAATAAGAAGTTATAATGAACTCAAGCTTCTTCGGTCATTTTGGGCCATCCTGTATAAACATGTCGCTTTCTGTACATTTCCATATCACAATCAAACAGAATTTGTGTTATTTTGAATTCTGCCTGAGCACGGGTGTAATCATCATATTTGCTTAACTTGTGTGCTATATGCTCTCCAAAACCAGCATATTCATTTCTGTGTTTTTGACCAGCATTGCGTATAATGTTTTGAGCTCTTTCTAAAATTGGATCTGCAGTCTTAGACCTCTGTGAGGCACGTGGTTTTGGAGTACTAATTTTGAAACTTTGCATGTTCTAGATAAAAGTAAAAAACTTAATATATTAGAAAGTTTAGAAATTAACAAATATAATAAATTAGATATAATTTTAAATGACCAACTAGACATAAATAACTCCCCCCTACTAAACTTAAAACTCATACATGTCCACCCCCTCTTAGAATGAGATTAGTTCTGTACTTTGCATTGATATATATAAGATCTAATTGATATTTTGAATTAGTATTTTCATCCACCTGATGAAGCCACAGTGTGGTGAAACATATGTAGTGTGTTAACATTATATATATTATTTTGAAACTATACAACTGTGTTTTATTATATCTATATAATGAAGTTTCAACAAGTATCTCCTTCGTCGATTATTAATTTATTATTAGTTGTTGCATTTTCACTGTCCACTCCTGTGTTTGGGGTATCTTGAGTCAGAATAAACGATATCGCATTGAAAGCAAACCATTTCACTTGTTTACCACCAGCACTACCACTTTTAATCCTCTTTTTTTCCTCATTTTTTGCGTAAGTTCTCAAGCTTCTGAATTTTTTGTAAGCCTCATCACTTGATATATCAAATTTTTCTGCGATAACAGCCCATCCATCTTTTTTAGCATTTCTATCTTTATATACTCCGGTTTCCACGTTCCACAACTCGGGGCGTAAATGTATTTCATTAATAAAGTCAATAATCCTCTCATTATTCCAAGTATTAGTCATTGTATTCCTCCGAACTTTTCCAAAACAATCACCACAACACAGTATATTGCAGAGTATTTTTCGCTAGCCAAACGATCGTCCGGCAACCTGCCTGCAACAGATAAATCTACATCGGCGATATCAAACATGTGTGGCTATATGGCCGGGATATACTAAAAACATTACCCTATATTGCATGAGTCTGGCTGTTATTGTTGGCAATGTTGCCGGCCACTCTATTGCAGCCACATATTGCAGTAAAAATATTACCCGTTTAGAAGCACCTTAAGTAATTTTTGCTCATATGGTATAAAAAACCTGTACTATTTTTTTTGTTTACAGACCTGTGTTAAGGTGCTTCTAAACGGGTAATATTTTTACTGCAATATGTGGCTGCAATAGAGTGGCCGGCAACATTGCCAACAATAACAACCAGACTCATGCAATATAGGGTAATGTTTTTAGTATATCCCGGCCATATCGCCACACATGTTTGGTATCGCCGATGTAGATTTATCTGTTGCAGGCAGGTTGCCGGACGATCGTTTGGCTAGCGAAAAATACTCTGCAATATACTCTGTTGTGGTGATTGTTTTGGAAAAGTTCGGAGGAATACAATGACTAATACTTGGAATAATGAGAGGATTATTGACTTTATTAATGAAATACATTTACGCCCCGAGTTGTGGAACATGGAAACCGGAGTATATAAAGATAGAAATGCTAAAAAAGATGGATGGGCTGTTATCGCAGAAGAATTTGATATATCAAGTGATAAGGCTTACAAAAAATTCAGTAGCTTGAGAACTTACGCAAAAAATGAGGAAAAAAAGAGGATTAAAAGTGGTAGTGCTGGTGGTAAACAAGTGAAATGGTTTGCTTTCGATGCGATATCGTTTATTCTGACTCAAGATACCCCAAACACAGGAGTGGACAGTGAAAATGCAACAACTAATAATAATGTAAATATCTTTATTATTGTATCTTATACAGATTAAGAATGTAGGTATCCACTGACTTATTACATGTTACAGACTGATGATTTCAACTTCTTTGTGCTAAATATTTATCTTGCCATGCCACGCGACCCTGTTCTGTCATAAAATAATGCATAAACTCGTCTCTCATTGCTTTTGCTCTTGTAGTTGCATTCCTTCCCAGTATTCTTAAATCTGTTAAATGTTGTTCATCCACTCTCCACGACCCTGGTACTACTGTTCCAACGTCAATATCTTCATTATCAAAGGACCCAGGTGGTGAATACAGAGCCTGTGCTCTTGTGTTTCGTCGCAAAAAATTATGTAAATATGCACAAGCAATAACTATATTTTGTACATATTTTACGTCAATATCAATAGTTGTGGGTAATATACGAAAAACCGAAGCCAGGATACCGAAAGAGTTTTCCACAACCCGGCGTGCCCTGGATATTCTGTAGTTACATACACGTTTAGGAGATCCTATGTTCAAATCTATGGTATAGGGCTTACAAGTATTTTCGGTTGAAGGAAATGCATCATCAGCCAGGAAAACGTATGGTGTTAACATATCTCGACCGGGAAGGGAATCAGGAGGCGGTACGTTAAGACTCTGGTTCAAGAGGGCTTTTCCAAAAGCTGTATGTCTTGAAACTCCCACATCGGATATTCTTCCTTGAACTCCAGCGTGTACATACAGAAAATTGTAACGTGCGTCCGTTACAGCAAATAGCACTATGCTAAAAAACTGTTTGTAATTAAAATATTGACTACCACTATTCGGTGGACAAGTAATTACAATATGTTTGCCATCAATAGCACCCAAACTGTGAGGAAAATTCCAACGATTCTCGAACTCTCTCGCGATTTCTTTCCACCCCGTCACTCCTGATGGCATCTGAAAAAGAAAACAAGTTTTACATAAACTCCACGTCAAAAATACCTTCTTTATATTCACTATTTTTTGCATTTTCAGGTGACTAATAGCCTAGACACTAACATCAGTGCTGACCAAGAAGAAGTCGTGGATTCAGAAACAACTGACTCTTTGCTGTCCTCAGTGTGCACTCCAAAACCAGGTGCCTCACAGAGGTCTAAGACTACGGATCCAATTTTAGAAAGAGCTCAAAACATTATACGCAATGCTGGTCAAAAACACAGAAATGAATATGCTGGTTTTGGAGAGCATATAGCACACAAGTTAATCAAATATGATGATTACACCCGTGCTCAGGCAGAATTCAAAATAACGCAAATTCTGTTTGATTGTGATATGGAAATGTACAGAAAGCGACCGTTACAGAGTCCAGATAACGGTAGCAGAAGCGGAGCTACATCTGCACTAAGCCAATATTCAGATCTCTCTTCATCTTCAACACTGCAAAACAATTCGCAGAACATGTATGTTCCTCGGTCTCAAGACTATGTCATTGCAATAGAAAACGAGTCAAGGCTAAATACCTTACAGCACATTACTGTTCCTCTGTATCACCATCTTGCCTCTCCTGAATTAACTACAAATTCTACTTATGAGGACCTTGTGACACTTACTGTTCGCCAATGTGATGAATAATACTTTATGGAGCAAAATTCTTATTACTACCACTTACTATATTATTATTATTACTTATGATTACTGCTACTTTACTATTAATATTACATATTACCTACTACTACTGAGTATTACCATTATTACTTAATAAATTAATGTTGCCTTACCTTGATGTACTCTTTAAATCCTTCTATTAAGGCTGCACAAACTTCTGGAACTATAACAGAAATTGACGCAGCTGAAACTCGGAACAGATACATCAAACTTTTATAGGAATCGCCAGTTGCTAAAAACCGTAACGTTATCGCCAATCTTGTGGTAACAGGTATTGCTTTTCTCATGTTTGTATCATTTCGTTTTATTTTTGGTCCAATTGTGTTTAAAAGCAATTCGAAGTCACCCTTTGACATTCTTGAAAAGTTTTTAAATAACTTATTATCAAGACTTATTTCTAGACTTATGTTATCTAAAATTTCACGCCTATTGAAGTAAGGTCGAATCCAGAATCTTGCCTTTTTTTTCTTTAACTTTTCTTTTAAAACAATATAAGCCGCTGCGATATGTATGACTTCGTCAGCCATTTTTATTACCCGATTGTGTAGCCCGTTTACGAAACAAATTTACAGGCCATACCGCGCCATGCTGTTGCAGACAATATTGCCCAGATATATAATTGCAATTCGCAGCAATTCGAAGTCACCCTTTGACATTCTTGAAAAGTTTTTAAATAACTTATTATCAAGACTTATTTCTAGACTTATGTTATCTAAAATTTCACGCCTATTGAAGTAAGGTCGAATCCAGAATCTTGCCTTTTTTTTCTTTAACTTTTCTTTTAAAACAATATAAGCCGCTGCGACATGTATGACTTCGTCAGCCATTTTTATTACCCGATTGTGTAGCCCGTTTACGAAACAAATTTACAGGCCATACCGCGCCATACTGTTGCAGACAATATTGCCCAGATATATAATTGCCGAGCCCTATGCTGCATTTAAATGTTGTTATGATGGCTGGTCCATTGTTGCCAGTATTGTAGCCACATCTTGCAGTAAAAATATTACCCGTTTAGAAGCACCTTTATTTAAGAAAACTGCCGCTACTAATTTCGTTAAAATACAACCATTCCAGTTATTTTGGGAGCAGAAAGTTTAGTTTTAAACTTTGTTAGTTTTTACATTCACCAATCTACAGTATTTGTAACTTTTAGTGCGCAGGCATTTAACTCTATAAAATATACATCGAAATAAATTAAACTACCAAATTGTTCATGCACTATAAATTATTTAAGTACACATTCACCCTTGTGTCATTATTAATCATTAAAGACGCGTTATTTTATATTAAAAGTAAATGAATGGTGCTGTACATACAATATATATCTCTTGTAGGTAGTAATTTTTCCTTCGAACCTTACTAAAATACATACTATCCAACAAATTACCTACAATTGAATAGAGTAGAAGCAGCGTCCGTAAGTACGTGTATAAATCAGAAAAAAACAAATACATTTAGCGTAATAAATATGATCAAATATTTATGTACATAGTCAAGTGATGAGATATTATCGCTACGATGAGTGGGCAATCGCGTTACATCTGGTTAACATATCATTTACGGCTAGTGGACATCGTTCCAAAGACAATTAATAATAAAAGTTTGGACTCAATGCTTGGTTAGTTTATAATTTATGTGCAGACATTTATATGTATGTCTGCCCACGTGCAATCTTAAATGTTTGAAATATTGTATGCGCTTACGTGCGAAGCATTAAAAAGCACTAAAATACTATATTTTATAAAACAATTTTGCATTTAAAGAAACGAATTTCCGAAATATTTTTTCATGTTTCAAATATGTAACTTATCTTTTGACAGCATTGAACAAAGTAAAGTCCATTCCGCTCGACTCATCTTTATACATAGTGAATCAATATTCACTCCCCAAGCCTCAAAGGTATGTTCTACAATTAAAAATAAGACAAATATGAAGAATACTAAAATCCTGAAAGCACAGACTTTTTCTGGTAATATTGAAATTAAAATTAACATTTTTTAATTTATAATTTTTTCAGTTTGTAGTAATTCTACAATAACTACACAGCCCAACAAACATTTTGGCATCAGTGATTTGGTACCTACAAAAGGTGTAAGTAATAAAAGTCCACGAAAAACTTGTTAAAAAAGTTGTTCAATACAAACACCCTCCTAGGACTTACGTTGCATGGGTGGGTTGAATTTAAAGTGACAACAGTGGCGGCTAGTACTAAAGGGCACAAGGACACATGCCCACCCAACCACCAAGATAAACACAGAAAGAAATTCGCATGTAATTCATTGCATTATTTTATTTTATTATTTTGGCGTATTTTTATAACGATGGTAACAAAGTTTCCTTCCGCACCACAGGCACTATGCCAACACTCAAAACTATTGTGATGACTCATTCAACAATACGTCATGTATAATACCTCTCGGGCGTTCTCGGCAGATCTAGAAACAGAAAGACCCAGACTAAGAAAAATCGAGAGGCTCGGCGGCCCATATATATAAGCCGTCGAAGAAGGGATGGGGATGCCAGTCGATACCGAATTATCGCAGAGCGTACTTACATAAAAATAAATACATAAATGTGCTTACTGTTAGTAATTAGTTTTTATATCGTTATTCGTTTTATTATTAATATAGTGTGTGTCTAAAGTTACCGTAAGTTTTATTAAGAACCCGAAAAGACAAACTTTACACTATATTCTGGGGCACAATTTCAGATGTACCTATTCCAAATATGGATCGCCATATGCGTTTATACGTCGTTTTGCGAGCACAAACTCGCTCGCTTGTAATTGCATTGTTTTAGGCGCGTACCGCACGTATATGATTTCAAAGGCTTGAAGTGACGTTTATTATTAATGATGGAAGTTAACTGTGTGCAAAATCTTTTAAAAAAACAGCGATCATTTGAGGAAAAACTTTTAATTAAGAAAAAAGGAAGGCCTATCCCTGAACTTCAAATAAACTACACTTCAACAAGTAAAACTCGAATTTAAAATAAAGTATATAATAAATATATATATATATATATATATATATATATATATATAAAAGGGTGGATTAGCGGAGAGTGCATATTTGCGACATAAAATTAAGTACAACAAAAATGTGGAAAAAAATCGTCATATTTTGAGACATTGACGTTGGAAAATACAGGTATTTATGTAGGCTTAATCAACTTTGCACCTAAATTCACTAACAAATAAACTATTTTGCTTTATCTGCTTAATTTTTAAGAAAGAGGATAGTGCGTGGAATAAACAAAGGTTGAATGATTTAAAGCATATTGCAGACAGAGCAAAGAAATATACAAAAAAGGTTTTAAATATATCTATACGTTAATGCACGTATAACGCTTTTGTTTCATTATGAAACAGACATGTAAATAATTTACATATCTGTAACTGTATACTTGGACAATGCCTCGTATTTTCAGCATTTACTTCTGCTTAAGACATATGTTTCTGCCACCTATAGGCGGCGTCAGTTAAGCTAGCGAAGCAATGTATACAAATGATACAAATCTTAATAAATAGATCTGTATCTGTATATGACATTAAGCCGAAATCACTTACTAGATAAAGCAAATTTCATCCTGTAAGGTGGCACTTATTTAATAAGTGACTTCTGACGGACGAAAGAGACTTTGCCGAAAAAAGCGATGTTTCGTTTGACCAGCTATGCTGATACGAAAAACGAAAACAATACGGGTAGTCCTTCAAAAACGAGCCAGATGGCGGTAAATATACAAAAAAGGTTTTAAATATGTCTATACGTTAATGCACGTATAACGCTTTTGTTTCATTATGAAACAGACATGTAAATAATTTACATATCTGTAGCTGTATACTTGGACAATACCTCGTATTTTCAGCATTTACTTCTGCTTAAGACATATGTTTCTGCCATCTATAGGCGTCGTCAGTTAAGCTAGTGAAGCTTAAAATGATACAAATCTTTATAAATAGATCTGTATCTGTATATGACATTAAGCCGAAATCACTTACTAGATAAAGCTTAATGTCATATACAGATACAGATCTATTTATAAAGATTTGTATCATTTGTATACATAGCTTCACTAGCTTAACTGACGACGCCTATAGATGGCAGAAACATATCTCTTAAGCAGAAGTAAATGCTGAAAATACGAGGTATTGTCCAAGTATACAGTTACAGATATGTAAATTATTTACATGTCTGTTTCATAATGAGAGCAGAGAAACACGTAAATTGCGTTTCTCAAATGAATGCAAGCGTGGATTTTAGTGTTCTAGGCAAAGTGGACATACGTTAACAGTTAAACAGGGCTTATTTGCGACATAAAATTAAGTACAACGAAAATGTGGAAACAAATCGTCATATTTTGCGCCGGTTAATTATGTGTATAAAATTTGGCGTTACGAGGCCATGATGAGACATTGACGTCGGAAAATCCAAGTATTTATGTAGGGTTAATCAACTATGCAGCTGAATTAGACGCTGTGCTTACAATACATATGAAAGGTTCACAAGCCAGTATAACAGCATGTAAACACGAGAATACACCTTGGAAATTAGCGGATACAATTTTTTAAGCGATTATAAATGTATATTCCGTTTTACATGCCACTGAATTGAATTTATGAAGGAATACACACAATGTACTATTCATAACGACAGAAATAACATCTGCTCGACGAATGCAATCGGGCAAGCAAATAGTGGGGCTGTTATAACATGCATACTATACCTGGTACCGCCACGTTTTATCGGGGCAATTGGTCATTCAATCGCTTCAGTCCGCTCTCTGTTATTATGTTATATATGTTCTTTATAACGAGCTATTATTGAACGTTTTGTTTGACCTATATATTTCAAATTGAAATCACGGTAATTAATTTCATATATACCCCATTTCTGGTTCAAATCTACTTTATCTTTGAATTACCAAGAAGAGATTTAATTTTGTCTACGAACCGTGAAGCAGCTTGGAGACTCCGCTCTTTAACAAGATAATAGGCTGACTAAAAAAAAAGTCAGCCTGTATCTCAAAGACTAGAGCCTATTCTTTAAATTTGCTAATTAATAATATCCAAACTCAGTTCTTACTTTTCCGATACTAAGAGAAAAATTGCATCTTGTTGGGCTGTGTTATCAATTTTCTGTAGTAACAAAGCTTTTGCTATAATTATGCATTAAAATATACTGGAAATTATGGCACTGACCCCACCCATTAGTGACATTTCTATAAAATGAGCATGACCCCATTTTTTATGGACAATTACTGTTTATTTTCTGTTGTTTTTTATTTATATATGAAAAAATATTATTAGTTTTCATATATAGACAAAATATTATATAGTTTTATTAATAAATTAAGAAATAAATAAACTTTTGCAAGAATATGACAATAAGTTGTTTCTTCCAAAAAAGAAAACAATAAAAGATACTATCTAAATGCGTAGTACCTAGCTGTACAAACATCGCACAAATATTTATCATTAGCGACGACAACGCGTGCGTATTTCCATTGTTTCTAAGAATTGGATAAATTCCATTCCTGTGGGAAATAAGGTGGAGTGGCATTTTACATATTCCACTGTCACTATACGGAATTCGAGAAACGGATAAATGAATTAAAAGTTGGACGACATCGGGCCGTATCTTGTCATTGTATCAGGAAGGGACGCTCCCTCGGTCTGCGCACTGTCTGTGTTGAACCAGGTAAACCGGAAGCGATGGTCGGTGGCCAAAGGACAGCGTGAGATTTCCATAATTCTTACAACAATGCTTATGTTGAGTTTATAATTATGATGTATGTATATGAACGACCTAGATTTACGTATGACAATGGTTTCAACAAAAAGAAATAATTACAATATATGGAAATACCTTCATTACTATTTATTGGATTATTAATTTTTAAAAAATCTATATTTCTAATACACATACATGGTATCCCGTATGGTTATGATCAAATTTTAGGAATGTAAAGTAGACTTCATTTCAAGTAACATAAATGCAAAACTTGTATATCCATTTTTATTTGTTTCAAAGCTACAGATCTAAGAATGTGATTGTCAGATCATGAAAAAAAATGTAATCCTAAAGTCTATAAAAACTGATTTGGTTTAAAAAAGTTCAATTAATAATATTTCGAAATGTCCACCTCGTTGTTGAATGCAGGCTTGTGCCCGTAAGCCAACAGAAGAAGTACCTATTCGAATTTCATACTTGTTTTGTCGGATTTGCTCGGCAGCCAGGTTGTTGCTTCCTCCTGGTTTGAAGGAAGTCGGTATGTGTAGACCGAAGTATGTGTTGAAATAATACAATATTTTTTGTATTACACTAATATATTTACAAGTTTAATCTTGGAGTTCCGTTAAATAAATGCAGTATCTGGTCTTAATACTAAAGACCGAGAAAACTGGCTAATAAATAATATTGCTCCTATTTTAGATCACTGAGATCTTAGTAGGAACTGTTTGTTAGATCACTGAGACCTAAGCTTTAACTCGAAGAGATCGTACTTGTAACTGTAGCGAGCTCTAAGAGATCTTGTTTGGAACTATTTCTTCATTACCTTATTTTTCGGCAAGAAAGTTTTCTCCCCGCAAGTCAAAGAGAGGGAGAAAACAATGAAAAAGAGTATAAGGAAATTTCCATATAACCATTTTTACATTTCCAAGAAAAGTATATGCTGTAGTTTCCGACGTCACAAATGTATTGAAATAAACAATATACGCCGGAAACCCTTAATTATAGAAAATAGTCTTAAAGTAATAAATATACAATGCACAGATAACCTAATGTTCGCAGAATCCTATCGAACCGAAACCATTTAACCTATTATAATAATATATAACAGGAAATATATACAATAAAACTTATTCTATTATAATTATTCTTATTCAAATACATTATTTACCTAATGGATGCAGAGGGTTGTGTCTGTAATAAAAATAAATCGTTTTTATGACTGTAGAAAATAAGACAATGAAGAAATGTAATACCTGACCAGTCCTAAAGTTATTAACAATATTAAAGATATCTCAGAACTCCAAGACCTTTTCTATATACAATATATAATATTTACAATTTAAAAACTAGAATTAAATATATTATACCTACATCTAAATAAAACTAAAAATACAAAATTAAATCTATTTTGCCCGAACACAGGTGAATACGATCTCTTCTCTTGTGTTCGAAACTTGCGCGTAGACTAAATTTTTCATGGACAAATAAAAGTCAAGGGGATTAAGATCGAGTGATCTGGGCGGCCATGCAACAGGACCACCTCGACCAATCCATCTTGGATAATTGACGTTAACCCAATTTCGGACAACAATTCCGAAATGTAGTGGTGCCCCATTCATGTGAAACCACATGTCTCCTCGAACATTCAGTGGGACATCCTCTAAAAGACCTGGGAGTTTGTCAATAAGAAATTGAAGGTAATTGTCCGCATTTAACCTCCCAGGAAGAACGATAGGACCAATCAACAAGTCATCGATTAGGGCCGCATAAACGTTCATAGAAAATTCATGTTGAAATTTAGATGGGCGTATAGCTTTGGAATTTTCTGATGACCACCTGTGCAGGTTTCTCAGATTTGTAGCACCACTTCTCGTGAACGTAGATTATCTGTCCAGAGGACTTTTCTGCAGAAATTAAAATGAAGCCATGACTGTCTTAATATCCAGGTAGAATAAATTAGACGAGCATAGTGGTCTGCCTCAAGCAAACCGTGTCCCCTGCGATAGTGATATGGATATAAGCCCTCACGTTTTAAAATTCGCCAAACTGTCGTTCGTGGCACTCCTAGTTGTCTAGCGATTCGACGTCCACTGAGAGTTGGATCCCTTGTAACAGTAGCTACTGCTTCTTCCTCTAAGTCTGCTGGCAGATATACTCCTCGGTCGAAAAGATAATCACACAGTCCGCATTCCCAAAATTGCCTGTGTATTTCCAGAAACGTTCTGTCGCCTATCGGGAAACAGATGCCAGTATTCAATAACTGCTTGACGTGCACTGCCGTTACAGTAGCCATACACAAAATGCATGTCCGCATACTCTTGAGAAGAAAATCGGTAAGGCATTTTGAATAAAGAAAACGTGTCCACTCACTAATAAGCTGTTGTATGAACTGAAACGTAATGTAGTCCTTTATTAAAAAATGTAACATTAACATTCATTTGAACATTTGTTTATTGTATTATATTCATGGTTCAGCACTTACGTAATAAATAAGAACCTTCTTCATCATAAATAAATTTTAGTACTCTTTTTTGTAGATCTCCAAGAAATTACTGTATGCACTACGACACGTGTTTATTTATTTTAGAATAACATTTTATTATCCGACGTTAACAATCACAGGCCTGTTATTGAATCGTATAACTTCTTTTAAATAAAATCAGTTTGTATTGACTTTGGGATTACATTTTTTTCATGATCTGACAATCACATTCATAGATCTGTAACTTTGAAACAAATAAAAATGGATATACAAGTTTTGCGATTTTGTTACTTGAAATGAAGTCTACTTTACACTCCTAAAATTTGAAATCCTCCTAAAATTTGAAAATTGAACATAACGATACGGGACACTTGCATATGCTTTCTCATACGAACTTCTCAATATAAAACATGCAGCAGAATTACTTAGCAGGAAATGAGCCGTCAAACTAATACAATTCAACATTTCAAAAACTTTCACGAAAGTAGTGATAACGGCAACAGGCTATAATTCTGAATATCGGAGATATCACCCTTCATAAAAATTGGTAATATTCCAGCAATCTTTCGAGATTTGGGTTGAAAAAGTCACAAAATAATTTTTACTAAATGTTAAAACACGTATCTGTGTAAACTTAAAAAAAAGATATAAACCCCCTTACCATAATTAATACTCGTATTCTAAATACGTATTTCGACAACCAGGTTGTCATCCTCAGTAGGTAAAAAGACAAAGAATCTCGAAACATTTTGCAAGGCGGCCGCATATACATTAAATTTTAAGAAACTAAGTGTTTGTTCTCAGACCATCGTTTCCTACCTCTTTTCTAAAAATTCCAACAGGCAAGTGACTGAAACATTGTCTGTGTTGAACGTGTTATTTTTGTTTTTAACGATATGAATGTTTTCGTATATGTCCAGTTTCCACGGATTGCTTATATTTTTAATAAGTTTTAAACAATCTACCATGATGTTATGATCAGCTTCTAATACAAGACGAGCAACACTCGATTCTTCCGGTCTATTGAAGTTAAAATTCGATATATGTTCTTGATAACTAGTTATTGAACGTTCTGTTTGACCTATATATTATATAATGACTTTATATAACTATATAAAATTATAATCACGGCAATAAATAATATTTAATAGTATCGGAATTTTCCACATCAACAAAAAGAAGATTTTCACCTAAAGAGCAAATAAAATAAAATAATATAATAGGCTTAAATTACTCAAGAGGGGTTCAATTTACAAAAACAAGAGGAATAACTAAACATAATAAGAATGTATTTGAAATTTTGGAAAAAATTACAAATATTTTTTAAATTCGAAAAATGAAGTAAATTATATAAACATAACATTTGCTGAAAGGGCATAAATCATAAATAACAATATTTTAAAATCAAAAACAACATTAATTCAACAATTATAAATATTTAAAAAGAATAATCCAAAAACTGAATTCTAAAATAGGAAATTCAATTGCAAAGAGTCAACACAATTTTTCACATCAGCTGTTTTTTGTTCTTGCTTCTCGAGAATCCACGAATCTGATTTTAAAATAACACAAAAATAATAAAACTTTTAAATCTTAAAAACACCTCTGTGAATACCAATCGATGCGCCCACGATAGAAAGAGTTAGCTGAGGGAGAAATCTGAAAAGAAGATTAAATAACATTTACTTGACCGCGCCTATCCAGAACCTAATTCAAGACTTGAGAAACACAACACAAATTAGTAAATGCGGAACGCCCAGGAAGAAGCCATGCTTAGTGTGGGATAAAAACTGACTAATATTTCCATAGATTCGACTATAAAACGTGTGTATAAATTGTCGCAAAAGCTACACGCAGCGACATTCTTCGTTCGGTTCTGAATAAAAAATCTTAATGTTAAAATGTCGTATCATGCTTCGTTTGTTTTCACGGGGTTCTTGAAGTTCAGACTTTTAGTGCGTAACTAACCATTGCTCTTCGATATCTGTTAATAGAAATAGATGCAATTTAGTTTAAGGAAAAAATTTTTACTAGTATTATTTCGTAAACGTTTTCTTTTTGATTTAAAAGCTTGTTTTTAACATTTATTCATTAACGTACATCCACGAAAAACACATTTGGCAACGTTGTAGAACAATAAGTTTGTATTTCAAATTGAGTTCAATCAAAATCATTACTGTCAAATTTTGAGATTTACGAAGCATGATACGACATTTTAACATTAAGATTTTTTATTCAGAACCGAACGAAGAATATCGCTACGTGTAGCTTTTGCGACAATTTATACACACCTTGTATAAAACCTGTTCAAAACTCATCGCAAAATTGGATAGAATCACAATAGAATAACAATGACTTATCTCCTTTTTTTATGAACGGGGCAAACAACTACTCGCTTCCATAGATCAGCAAAAGTTTCTGTTTTTATTGAAAGAGTCATAATTACTGCTAAAGGGGAGGCATATACAAATCTGCAGTCACGTACTAAAAAGCTTGGTAGAAGGTCATCACCAGCAGTAAACTCATTGTTAAGATTGGACATACATTTAACCAACTCATCCACAGTAATCGCAGGAACGTTGACAGATAAACAATGCGCAAAGGATTCAGGATAATTTGAACTGTCATTTTGTAAGTATACGTTAGAAAATATGTGGGCAAACATTTACATTTAACCAACTCATCCACAGTAATCGCAGGACCGTTGACAGATGGACAATGCGCCAAGGATTCAGGATAATTTGAACTGTCATTTTGTAAGTATACGTTAGAAAATATGTGGGCAAATGCATTAACTATGTCTAAAGGTTCGGAAAATTTAATATCATTGTCAAAAATAATACCAGGAATTCACTTCTAATTGACCAGCCATCCTCTAATTTCCTAATAGCACGGGCTCTTAACACTTCTGACGTTTGCCCAGGCATTGTTCATGTGAACAAGAATTATAGATATTTATTGTACAAGTGTGTTATGTTACAAATATGTCACGCAAGAAAATGTTTAGCTCACGAGTCCGCTAGGACGAGTGAGCTACTTTTCTCAAGTGACTTATTTGTAATTAACACACGTGTGCAATACAAAACTTTATCAAACACCTCTTAAGATCCGTTCAAAATGGCTTTTAATGTTTTATAAATTTGAAGTTCCATGTCATATTTAAATTATAGATTTGACGTTCCATGTCAAATTTAAATTATAAACGGCTAATGCAAAAAGTTCATATACAGTAATGCAGTTACTATGGAGAATAAATAATGCAAATCAACAAGCAAACAAAATTAGTGATTGATTAATAATACTGCAGTTCAAAGTTGATGGTAATGGAAGAGTTGCAAGAGGCTGTTTTCATTCCGCTAGAAGTTAAGAAAGAAGCTCAAGCAGCATGTTATAAATTACTGCCAAAAAAATCGAAGGATAATTACGACAAAAAATTTCGTCATTTTGAGAATGGAGAAAACAGCAAAGTATCACTGGAATTAACGAAGAAGTTATGCTAGTGTATTTACATATTTATAGAAGGAAAATAGCACCTTCTTCATTGTGGACGAAGTATTCCATGTTAAGAAGTACTTTGAAAGTGTATATGAATAATGACATATCGAAATACGGCAAACTGGTTTCCTATTTGAAGAGTGAGGCAAGAACCCACAAGTCCAAAAAGGCGAAAATCTTGGAGAGGCTACATATAGAGAAGTTTCTGAATGAGGCTCCTAACAATAAATATTTGATGATGAAGGTATTATTTATTTTCTTATATTTAATTCAAAATATTTATTCATTATTCGTTCGTGTATTCTATGCAGGTTGCCTTAATAATGGGTATATCAGGTGCGTGTCGTTGTGTTGAAATAACTAAGCTGAAAGTTGACGATATAAAAGATAAAGGAGGATACTTGTATGTTTCGATACCTGACACAAAGATAAACGTATCTAGAAGTTTCACTGTGATGGCAGAAGGATTTACAACAGATATTCTTGACCTCTACAGAAAATATGTCTGTATGAGACCAAAAGGTATTCCACATGGCAGATTCTTCCTAAATTACAAGAAAGAAAAATGCACTATCCAGCCAGTTGGAATTAACACCATTTCTAAGATACCTCAGAAAGTTGCATCTTTCCTGAACCTACCAGAAGCTCAATTATACAGGACATAGTCTCAGACGTTCGTCAGCATCTCTTCTGGCAAACGCAGGAGCTGATATTACAACAGTTAAACGACATGGTGGGTGGAAATCGTCGACTGTGGCAGAAGGTTATATACAAGATTCAGTATCCAACAAGATTGATATAGCCAGAAAGATACAAGGTCCAGACAGTCTAACGTCCTCGACTTCTGGTCATCAAATTTCTGTTCAGGATACTTCAAATACGTCTTCTAGTATAACTCTAAATTCGAATAACTTGAATGCAGAGTCAGATACAAAGAGGATTTCCTTCAACTTTAATATTAATGTAAATGTTAATTAGTTGCTATTGTTTACCCTTTAGAATTAATATAAATGTGTTAATACTATAGCAGTTTGAATGTCTCTATGCAATCTAAATTTCACCTTGTTTTAACTCACTAGTGAGATAAATTATGTTTTTAACTCACTAGTGAGTTATAAGCTACATAATTGATTTAAAATCGCCATAGTTATAGGTCTATTATTAGGAGGTGTTGGATAAATATCTTAAAGAAATTAGTTTGACAGCGACAAATGTATTCCTAAAATTTTCTCAAGTTTCCATGGATACAATAGTCATACTGTTAATTCAAAATGTCAAATATTAGCTGTGCGCTTTTTTTCTGAAATCAACCGTACGCCGGTAAGTAATACCCGATACAATAGATCTCTGATTTTTTGACAAGCAATACGTTCTAGAAGCTAAAAGGTTACTTATATTTGTTTGAATTTAAGAGAAGGAAATTTTGAACAACCTTTTAACGCGTCTTTAGTCTCATGATCATCTTTATGAGTAAATTTTTATTAATTTTGACATCCGATCCAACAGAATTTATGTTTAATCTCTCTTTTGTTTTAACTGCTTTATTTTCCATCCTATTTTGCAGCTTCTTTTTATGCCATACCCAGGTAGAAAACGTAAAAATATTTCTTCGTATGAAATTTAATAGATCTGGGTTTCATATTCGCGTTACACTCTATATTTTCTGCGACGGTGGGCCACGTTACTCACCGCAGAAAAGAAAATTTCCGCGACCGTTACGAGTGCGTACTTAAGAGTCCATAATATAGTGCGCTGGTGGAATTCCGTCGTTCGTGTCGTTCCCGTAAATTTAGCCCGTAAATCTTCGTCGAGGGCGAATGAAGCTGAGACAAACGAAGCATCGGCACTGTGACAGTTGAAAGAGTGCGTTTCCGGTGGCGGAACAATCGCAAGTGCAACGGAGCGAGGAAGATTGCGCCGTGCCCATCATGTCCCTATTATTGCTCGCCATCTCTCTTGTCTCTGTGTCTATTTGGTGACTGTCTCTGTGAATGTACGTTCACACATCGTCTATATCAGTACATTTGGATAAATCAAACGCTAAATTATTATGATTTGTTTGTAAGTTTGAGCAATTTAAATCATTAAATGCATACTATTTTTCGTGGAAGTAAAGGACCCATGAATATTTCTAGTTTTCTAGTTTTAAATTAAATCGGAAAAATATTATGTAAATTATTATCACAGGAAAGCGCTTTTTTAAATTTTTTATATATTCTCAGGTCAATACATAACACCCTTCATTATACAAACACATTCTGACATTACTCCATTATACACTTTCTCTATTTCTAAATCTGCTTACTCCTCCACTTTCAGCTACACATTGCATCATATCGTTACTGTTACATAACAAGTGTTCATTTGAAAAGTCAATCTAGGTTACTTTGAAATTTTGATAGAATAAGACGTAAATATATTAATGTGTTTGTTGTACAGTAAAGGTAAATCCAAATGACATTTGATATTGTCAATCACAAATATCAGTTAGTGCATAAAATAACACAGGTCTACAAAATTAAACTTTTGACAGATATTTTTATTTTGAAAACTGATTTTATATAATTTGGGTAGGCTGATTTCAAAAATTCTATGCATTTATTTGTACCACCTAAGGTTTTTTTGCAAATATTAAATGAAAAAAAAACGATATTTCTAAAAAAATTTATTTGTTTATTGAGTAAAAAGGTGGAATACAAGTTAAAAAAGTGGAAAACATACTTTACTCAGTCTTTTTTAAGTGAAATCTTTGTCTTTTTGCCAGAAAGCTGCGTTGTCCGGACATTCGGTTGTATGTTTTTACAGGCATATCCCGTTTTAATATCCAGCAGTAGTCCGCTATCATCGTTATGCTCCATCTGCCTTGGTATCGCCGTTCCATTTCCTTAATGTCTTGGTGAAACCTCTCTCCCTGTTCTTCGCTAACTGCTCCAAGATTTTCAGGAAAATAGTTCAAGTGTGAAAACAGGAAATGCACTTTCAAACTCATATTACAACCTAGACGATGAAAGTGTTTTAACATATTTTGAACAATATTTTCGTAGTTTTCGTCCTTAGAGTTCCCAAGAAACTTATCAATTACATCTTTAAATGAAAACCAGGCGATTTTCTCGACATTGGTCATTGTGTTTTGAAAATCCTTGTCTTTGCATAATGTTCTTATCTGCGGCCCAACAAAAATACCTCCTTTTAACTTGGCATCGGATAAGGCTGGAAATGTCTCGCACAAACATTTAAAACACTGTCCATTTTTGTCTAGAGCTTTAACAAACTGCTTCATCAAGCCAAGTTTGATATGGAGAGGAGGCAGTAAAACTTTTTTGGGGTCAACCAAGCTATCTCTTAATACATTTTTGCTACCAGGTGTAAGGGTTGTTCTAGAGGGCCATTCTATTTGAGTCCAATGTCTATCCCTTGCTCGACTATCTCACAAATAAAGCATGGAAATTTTGTATAACCTCCTTGTTGTCCTAGTAGCATGCGCAGTACTTTAAGGTCACCACAAAGCATCCACTGATGTTCTTGGTAGTTTATTTTCTTTAAAAGAAGTTCAAAATTTTCATACGTTTCCATTAAATGTACCGAATGGGCAACGGGAACCGAGGCCAGCTCGTTACCATTGTGCAATAAAACGCCTTTTAAACTACGCTTACGTGAGTCAATAAACAGGCGCCATTCTTCTTTTACATACGGCACATTTCCTAATTTTGAAATTAAGTCAGGAATATTGTTGCAATACACTAGCGGTCCGTCTTGAGTAAAATATTGACATAACTCTTTTTCGCGATCCCGGTAAAAGCTTGATGTGACGCCAGGTGCCAGTAAATGTTTCTCACGAAGTCGGGAGGCTAACAATTCGGATGCATCCTTTGGAAGGTGTAAATCTCTAATTAAATCATTTAGATCGCTCTGGTTAAACACTTCGGGCTCTCTGAAATCTGGTGTGAAATCTGAGTCATCTGGGTCGCAATTAGATTCCTCTGATTCTGACGATATGACGTTTTCTAGTGCTTTTGGGGCGGTAGGTATCGGTACACCTGGTCCATGAGGAACTGGTCGAATAGCAGAGTCAAGATTGGGATACACAATTTGGCTCTCTAGGCTCTCGCCATACCATAGGAACACCAAAGCTTAAACATTTCATCCTACCTTTTTGCCAGTTTCTTAATACTTCAACCCAAACGGAACAAACAGTATGACGAGCCCAGAACTTGTCTTGGTCGCCAATTTTTACACCAAAATAAGCGTGGTATACATTTTTCACAAACGAAGTTATAGTTTGCCTCTGCTTTACTACGACATAACTACCACAGATATAATAAAAGTTATTCGGATTGTTCACACAATGTCTTCTTTCCATATTTATACGTTCTAGAACACTTAAAATACGCAACAACGAAGACAACAAGCGCGCGGACACAGCAGCACGACGACTAACACAACCAAACTGCACATAAGCAGGTTTCAACGTTGTATTGACGCTTCTGCGCCGACTCTGTTGCTTTGCTGAGAAATCTAATATTAACCAGTGTTGCCAAATCACATATAATTTCATAAAAATCAATTCATTTAAAAATCATGCCTAACATGGAACAAACATATTCTTGTCATAGGTATGTATATTAATAAATTAACATTTTTAAGATATAGAGCGCTATAAAAAAAATTTATGTGGTGGAGCAAAAATATGGCGTTTTTTGGAATAAGTGCCCCCGAACATATACAAATTAGCAAACAGCTTTCAAACATCAAAATCACTGTAGACCTGTGTAATCGTGCGTCGATCCTGGTTTAAATAAATTGCTTCTCAGTTTTAAAATAGCTTTCACTTTAGAACATAAATTTTTTTTAGTCCAGGCTTATTTTCGAAGTGGTAATAAAATTGATGGTTTATGGGTTTATTCAGTTCAAGATTGCATGGTAGAATTTCAAGTTGAGTATCCACATTTTGTAATAGATTATATACAATTTAAGAATACTTTGGATAGAACTTTAAAACTTTTTTCTGAAACTGGTAGTCTCTTAAGAAAATCAGGCAGCGGAGCAGTTAAGAAACGTACACCTCAAGTTGTCAATCGTGTTGAAGAAATAATGGAAAATGAACCACAAACATCTGTTCGACATTTGAGTCAACAAATAAACCTATCTGTTGGTCCAACTCACAAGTTATTAAAAAAAGATATGCAACTTTATCCATACCGTGTCACAGCAGTACAAGAATTGTTAGAAATTAATTACCCACGTAGACTACAGTTTTGTAATTGGTTTGTAAATATGAACAATAATGGAGAACTTTTGCAAAGAGTCATCTTTACTGATGAAGCATGGTTTTAAAGAACGGGATACCTAAATTCGCAAAATACAAGAATTTGGAGTAGTGAAAATCCACATGTAATTAATGAAGAATCGCTACATCCAGAGAAAATTGGTGTTTGGGCAGCGATAAGCCAAAGGCGAATCATTGGACCAATATTTTTTCAGGGAACTTTAAATGCTCAAAGTTACTGTACGGAAATTTTACAACCATTTGTCAATCAGTTGCATGATGATGAACTTCAAAATGCATATTTCCAACAAGACGGAGCACCTTGTCACTGTAGAATCTTTGGATTATTTAAGAGAATTTTTTGATGAGCGTATAATTAGTCGAAATACTGAAATTGCCTGGCCTACATGTTCATGCGATTTAACACCTTGCGACTTCTTTTTGTGTCCTTATCTAAAAAATAACATATTTAGAACACCTATATTGAATTTGAATGATATGCTTCAGAGAATCGAACAGAAATGCATGGAAATTAATAACAATCCAGTAATGTTGCAGACTATCATCAGAAATTTTGAACGGAGGATTTTAAAGTGCATTGATCTTGAAAGACAACATTTTCAACATTTGTTATAGTTCTCAATAAATACCTATTATTTGTTATTTATTTATATGTATAAAACTGTCAAAATATACGACTTCGTAGGTTAAGTAGTAAATTTTAATTTACGACATACTTCAAAATGTTCTCAGTAAATCATGTGCTACTAGATTGACTTTTCAAATGAACACTTGTTATAAGTAAATCTAGGATAAAGAATTCAACTATAACATTCCCTATTTTATAAATATTCAACGTACATTTTCAAATTTAAACCATTGTATAACCGAATTTTATTATTATATTCAAATTATAAAACTTTCTCTAAATTCTAAGAAGCGGCATCTTTTACATTTGCAATTTTATTACTTCCTAGATAAGCTTGTTTTATTACCTAGGGTGAACAAATTCAATAAACGAAGTTTAATCGGACTCTCTATTGTTAAGTTCAAGTTTACTAAATATGTACAATAAACTCCGTTACCAAACAATGATATTTATTCGGAACTACATGTAGTTCTCGTCAAGATAATTTAAAATGATTCGTATATAAGTAATCACTATCCGAATGGAATCTTTAAATAGCAGTAGTAAATACAACAGGCGCGTATTAAGGTGGAATATTCTTAAGCCGATTTTACAATACCGTCTTTTACATTTAATTTAACTAATTAGTTTGTTAGTTTCCGAGCAGATTAAGAGGGACGGGAAAGTATAGAAATGTGTAGGTATCAAATAATGATCCCATTAATTGATTTCGGATTATTAAATCCATTATTTGTTAAATATGTTGTTCCCAATGTATTGTTTACCTTTATTATGAATTTGGCGTTTAATTTTCTAAATAGTTAATTGGAAAATTATATCTTTGGATGATACTTTAATTACCTGTTTCTTATACTTTCGCTCTTGTTCTTCATGTATCTTGTACTTGTGTTTACTGTATTTGTTTTTTTTTGTTTATACTGTCTTTTGTTACTACATTGTACTCGCGGTACAAAAATATATTGAAAAATACATTAATAATATTAATGCCAATAAACTGTATTATATTAAAAGATGTATTGTGGAAGATATACTTGTATCATAAATCTCCCAATAAAATGTTTATATATACAAGTGTCCCATATCGTTATGTTCAAATTTTAGGAGTGTAAAGTAGACTTCATTTCAAGTAACAGAAACGCAAAACTTGTATATCCATTTTTATTTGTTTCAATGTTACAGATCTATGAATGTGATTGTCAGAACATGAAAAAAAATGTAATCCCAAAGTCAATAAAAACTGATTTTATTTAAAAAGTTCAATTAATTATATTTTCGAAATGTCCACGTCCTTGTTGAATGCAGGCTTGTGCCCGTAAGCCAACAGAATAAGTACAGGTGAATACGATCTAACAACTCTTCTCTTGTGTTCGAAACTTGCGCGTAAACTAAATTTCTCATGTAGCCCCATAAATAAAAGTCAAGGGGATTAAGATCGGGTGATCTGGGTGACCATGCAACAGGACCACCTCAACCAATCCATGTTGGATAATTGACGTTAATCCAATTTCGGACGGCAATTCTGAAATGTGGTGGTGCTCCATCCATGTGAAACCACAGGTCTCGTCGAATATTCAGTGGGACATCCTCTAAAAGACCTGGCAATTCTTCAATAAGAAATTGAAGGTAATTGTCCGCAATTAACCTTCCAGGGCGAACGACAGGACCAATCAACAAGTCATCGTTTAGGGCCGTCCAAACGTTAATAGAAAATTCATGTTGAAATTAAAATGGGCGTATAGCTTTGGGATTCTGATGGCCACCCGCGCAGATTTATAACACCACTTCTCGTGAACGTAGATTCATCTGTCTAGAGAACTGTTCTGCAGAAATTAAAAAGAAACCGTGACTGTCTTAATATCCAGGTAGAATAAACTATACGAGCATAGTGGTCTGCCTCAAGCAAACCGTGTCCCCTGCGAGAGTGATATGGATATAAGCCCTCATGTTTTAAAATTCGCCAAACTGTCATTCGTGGCACTCCTAATTGTCTAGCGATTTGACATACACTGACAGTTAGATCCCTTGCAACAATAGCTACTACTTCTTCCTCTAAGCCTGCTGGCAAATTTTCTCCTCGATCCAAAAGATAATCACGCAGTCCGCATTACCGAAATTGTCTGTGTCCTTCCAGAAACGTTCTGTAATGAGGAATGCGCCTATCGGGAAACCGATGTCGGTATTCAATAACTGCTTGACAAAATTCATGTCCGCATACTCTTGAGAAGAAAATCGGTAAGACATTTTGAATATAGAAAACGTGTCCACTCACTAATAAGCTGTTATATGAACTGAAGCGTAATGTAATCCTTTATTAAAAAATTCAACGTTAACAATCATTTGAACATTTATTTATTGTATGATATTCATGGTTCAGCACTTACGAAATAAGTAAGAACCTTCTTTATCATAAATAGAGAACAGACATTCTTACCACATGACTAAGTTCTCCGAATCAATAGCCGTTGTCCATTGTTACCGCTGCGAAAAATCAGGTGGCCGAGAAAGTCAAACACAAATACTTCATTGTATTACGGCGGGATGTACTCGGCGAAGTTTATAAACATTTCCAATTGCGGATTGCGTTTAATGGAATATATCCTCCGAATACAATCGCTGTGTTGTCCATTGTAATCGCAACGGACCAGATGGCCGGGTAAGACAACAAATACTTCATTGAATTACGCCGAGTCATGTGGTAAGAATGTCCGTTCTCTAATCATAAATCAATATCCAGTACTCTTTTTTGTAGATCCCAAGAAATTACTGTATGCACTACGACACGTGTTTATTTATTTTAGGATAACATTTTATTATGCGACGTTAACATTCACAGGCCTGTTATTGAATGGTATAACTTTTTTTTCAATAAAATCTGTTTGTATTGACTTTAGGATTATATTTTTTTTCATGATCTGACAATCACATTTATAGATCTGTAACTTTGAAACAAATAAAAATGGATATACAAGTTTTGCGTTTTTGTTACTTGAAATCAAGTCTACTTTACACTCCTAAAATTTGAACATAACGATACGGGACACTTGTAGAACTCAATAGAATGTACACCATAGCTATCAATAATGGATACTCAGTAAATTAGTTAATAAAATTCTGCAACGTAAACTAAGAATTCAAACTCAGTCTTTAATTTACCCTAAAATATTGAACAAGACGGAAAGCAAATATAATTAAATCACATAAAAAAATTGTTCAGTTTACTATTACCTGATGCCAAAGTTTGGCGAAACAGTATTATAGTGAACAATAAAAAACTTTGAAACTACTCTGGTTTATTTTATTACTTTAAAATGTACTTTTAACAAGTATCAGCCCATTCAGTCTATTACCCTAACGTTGTCCCTACCTTGATATTTTTTCATCTTTCTCACAACCTCTCAAACCTACTAATCTTAAAATTACTTTGTTTTTAACTTTGGATTAACCGCTTGCGTGGCTTTGCCTATACTGTCGTCATCAAATCGTTCGTTAATTTTTTATTTGAATTTTACCAGAAAACAGCTTCCCTTTCGGGATTTTTGGCTTATTTCTAATTGTAGGACATATATCTTAAGACTGGGGAGTGAATTCAACCTGTATTCACTTGTAAAAATATGCAATGGAATGCGCTTAAAGTTTAAAAATGTCCGGTAACATTTAAGATAGTGTCTACAGGATGAGTTTTTTTGAATGTTTAGCATTGGTATCTCAGAAACTACTGGAGATAGAAAAACGCTTAAATTGGGAAAGATGCGCAGTTTTACAAGTTTGATTTAAGACTGCTTTTGTTTCTCCGATAACTTTCATGGCTTATTAGATATTCAAAGAAAACTAAATTTTATGAATTTCTTTAAACATGCTTAGCATCGGTAATAGTAATTTTAGAGAAAAAGTGTTCAGACAAAAGTTTTAGATAATTTTACGCCAAATAAAACTGTGTAGCTAATATTTTTTTTTCGTTCACCATTATCGAGTTATGACACAAATTTTTGTTTTTTTAAATAGAAACCATAGTTGGTTTTGACATAATTAAAAAGCTTATTTTTTGCTAATTACAATGATATAAGGTTTGATATGGCTATTTTAAAAAATAAAGAGGATATAGACATTTTTATGGTTTTTATGAAAAACAATTGAATTTCGAACTGATAAAATACAAACCAAACGAAAACTTATTTTGAAATCTTATGTAGTAATAAAATGTGCCCTTAATAAAACTATAAGAACTTTTATTAAGGGCACACAACATTATTAATGTTCAAAAATACCTCCATTATTATTAATACACAAATTGCATCTCTTCACAACAGAATTTGTAGCATTGCGGACTTTACGCCTATCGATGTTATTAAAAGCAACTAAGACAGCTTCTCTTAAATCGTCGATTGTTTCATATGTTCTTTTGTATACTGTGTCCTTTAGTACACCCCACAAGAAAAAAACCAAAACTGATAAATCAGGGGATCCAGCCGGCCATTCAATGGGTGCATTTCGTCCTATCCATTGATTAGGGAAGTTCAAATTTAAATAATTTCTAACATTCAGTTGATTGTGCGGAGGCGCTCCGTCATGTTGAAACCATTGCAGCATTGCTCGGGTTCTTAAATTTAAATTATCGAACATTTCTTCGAAATCTTGTTGTAAAAAATTAAGATAACGATTGCCAGTTAGTGATCCATCAAAAATAAAAGGAGGAAGAACAGTTGATCCTATAACACCACACCAAACATTAAACTCAAATTTCATTTGTGGTCGCCTATGTTCAACGTGAAGTGGATTTGTTTGAGACCATATGTGCTCATTGTGCCTATTAAACATTCCACAATTTGTGAAACGAGATTCATCAGTCCATAATATTTTCATTGAAAAGTGTGGATCGTTTTGACACTGATCTTTAAACCATCTACAAAAAGCTATTCGTCTGATGTAATCACCTTCATGTAAAGTTTGTGATACTGATAATTTGTAGGGACGAAATTTATGCTTCTTCAACACTCTGACAATAGTGCGTTGAGAGGAGCCCGTTTCTGTTGAAATTTTTCGGATCGATGTAGATGGATTCTGAGCGACACTTGCTAATATGTTTATTTCTCTATCTTCATCCTTCCCTTTTTTTGATTTTGGTTTAACGAACGAACCATAATCTGCTCAATTATCCCATAATCTCTTAAAAGTAGGTAGCGACGGCTGACGACGATCAAAAGAATTTTCAAAATAAACTTCAGCAGCTCTAGTAGAATGGCACTGGCACTGGAATGGCACTGGCACTGAATGTAACATTCAACCATATCACGCTTTTCTACGTTAAAAAATTCCATAGCCAATGCAAACTTATGATTAACGGCCGTTTGCACCGCTTATAGTTACGTTACAATTAAATTAATTAATAGTTAATTGTCAATGTTTGACAATTAACTTGACTTAAAAGTAAAAATTAACAGCTCTCACTTCTGTGACTCAACGTGAAAGCAATGTTAGTATATTTATGTCGACTGCTCCAACGAACACTATTGTAACTCAGATTTTTCGTTTTTTGAATTACAAAACACCAAACATTTTTTTTAAAGTTTTTATCTTATAAAGTGAGCAATCATAGAAATGTCTATATCCTCTTTATTTTTTAAAATAACCACATCAAACCTTATATCATTGTAATCAGCAAAAGATAATCTTTTTAATGATGTCAAAACCAGCTATGGTTTCCACTTAAAAAAACATTAGTTTGTGTCATAACTCGATAATAGTGAACGAAAAAAAAATATTAGCTACACAGTTTTATTTGGCGTAAAATTATCTAAAACTTTTGTCTGAACAGTTTTTCCCTAAAATTACTATTAACGATGCTAAGCATGTTTAAAGAAAATCGTAAAATTTAGTTTTCTTTGAATATCTAATAAGCCATGAAAGTTATCGGAGAAACAAAGGCAGTTTTAAATCAAACTCGTAAAACTGCGCATCTTTCCCCATTTAAGCGTTTTTCTATCTCCAGTAGTTTCTGAGATCCCAATGCTAAACATTCAAAAGAACTCACCCTGTATAACCAGCAGACTGCTTTTTTTAGATATTTATTTCCCATCATGTAGAGAAAGAAAATTTAGTTTCAATATCTTCACTATTTCAAATAAAAATAAATACATTGAACATTTCGTTGAATTTGTTATTATGATTTTATTCGATTGATACAACAAGCTAATTATCGATGTTTCGATCTCGGGGCAATTTATGCATCCTGTCTGCACGCAATACACTACCTGGAATATTAAAATATCCTAATCTCAAAAAATAGCATTCCGCACAGCTTCAGCAATCAATACATTAATGATTTTGTTACGGTAAAATTACTGGCGTAAATTCTTTTGCGTCTGTAATTATTATGGGAAAATGAAATGTTACTTAGCTGGTACTCCATTAAAAGTGTTTATGCAGATAAAGACTTCAAAGCGGATTACTGCGGTCTGACGGCATTTACATCCTGGTTATTTTTCATCTAACGTTTAATCAAGTTTTATCTCCGATTTAAACCGATATCCGTTTCGACAAACTCCATTCGTTTAATAAGATAATCTCAGCAAATTTTAAATTATGCTATGAATAATTTACACCAACAGAATCCCAATGAATTTTCGTACTATTTTTACTACGAATTGACGAAAATAATTCAAATTTTTTTACCCGACTTTTGGAGTTTCTGAAGGTTCCAACTTGGGCCCGCTTATGTTTAATATATTTATCAACGACCTAATAGCATAACTTGACTACAATGTATTGGCTTATACAGATGACCTTAAAATACATTCCACTATTACAAAAACTCTACATAACTGATGTTTAATTTTTGCAAAAGAACAAAGAATTTAATTTAAATATATCCCAAGTGCTGTGTTGTGACTTTCACGAGGAAAATAAATTATATAAACTCTATTTATTACATCGATAATGCTGTTATAGAAAAACGAAGCTTTGCAAGGGATTTTGGTGTTACATTCGACAGTAAGTTGAATTTCAACGGTCATTATTAGATCTGTTGTTAAGATAAATTCCATCACACTTGAAAGTGAGGTATTTCAGGAAACGCTTCAGAATTCTCTCTAAATCGATCTGTTGACAGACACAAAACAGACACTTTAATAAAGTCGAAAGATTGCTGTAGTCACGACAAGTTCGTATCAAGAAGACCAAAGGCAGAAAAACAGACAAAAATATAGGCGATACATGGAAGAGGCACATCAAATAAAATCCCCACGTCCTTTATTTCATATCTACGAGGTATATCCATTTGGTCTACGCTATACGGAAAGTGATATGAATTCGCAATCTTGGAATATTTCACAATGGCACATTTGTTAATATTTAGAGAGATGCTGTTTTCATTACACCATTTGTGCACCAGCTTCAAGTTGTAATCCAGCTCGCTACAATCTTCAATATTAGCAACTTTAATATAGATTTTCAAGTCATCGTCGTAAGCTGAAATTTCACAATCGGCAACGCCGCAGTACATTAGCACTTTTATACAGTCGTAGAAATTAACTTTGTCCACAAACATGACCAGCCCACACATGTGGCTTCGGTGTCCGTAGAACCAAGAAAAACAAAAGGTCGCAATTGAAAAATATTAACACCTAGAGTCGTAGTTCTCAAAAAAACCGTCAGATAGAGTTGACGAACAAAAGACGAAATGCACACACAGAAATATATTACAATAAAGCTGACTAATAATGAAAGATAATGACGAAAAAAAAAATTATTAATTACATCCACTTCAATAATTCCAAAATTATAAGGTGTCGTTCCAAAATTCAATACACGACCACAAGACTGAATATAGGTAAAATTGGGATACTCACAATATGCTATAAGAGAAAAGGAAATGAATATTAAAGGAAAATATATAACTGTGCACTAATTAGAAAGGATTCACTCAAAGAAAAGATCTAAATTACAATTCTATTGTCCGTAAAACTTAGCCCCGCCTTCTAAGAGATTACGCACACATACACGAGCATATATGTAAATGTAGCTGGCAGATTTGTAAAGAAAATGGCCTGCTAACCTCGTACGTTCGCAATGTAATTCGGATCATTTTCAAATAGCTATAAAGGCCTTACACGACGACAACACAATATCAAGGTAAAAGCTACAATAGTAAAACCTTTAAATAATTAATATAACATTTCAGATAATCAAAAAGCGATGTAGATATCTTTTACATAATATAAATAAAAATCCTGACTTGAAAAGCAGAAGATGTTTTATAAAAGTTCTTAGCTCTTAACTTTGCTTCAGAACATTTGCAAAGAAGAACGAAAGTTAATTGTTTACAAAGAGATTTATGGAAGAGAACTACCGATCTCAGTTTTAGGATGAATATAGATAGTAACGAAACCAACGTGAACACCACTGTTAAAAAGTATTTCCAAAGTCTGCTAGAAAACGATGTCATATTTGTGACCGAAAAACACTTGTATATATATATATATATATTGATGTAAGTCAAGCCTACGCATAAGAATGCTTTTGTTTGCAAGAAACAGATTTTTAACGTGTATATGTAATTATTAGAAAAATAAGAATTTATTGAAACTGAATTCTTCTAATGTCATATCAATAAAGTTGATTTCGCGTTTCAAATTGTTTAAAATTAATTCTCATATTTATTTATTTTTATCTTTTCATTTGCCTTTGTCATTTTATTCCGATATCTTGTATTTCCAAAGATATTTCAACTTAATTGATATATAATAAATGACACCAAATATTTAGGCGAGACTGTACTTATTTAAAATAACTACAGCGGGAAATATCCCAACCATAAGATTAGCATTATGTACAATTATCAACATTCACACGTCAATTATTTATTTACTAAAATAAAATATGTAATTTATATTAAGGATATGTATATTTTGAATGATTAAATTATCATTTTCATTATAAATAAGTATCGAGATTATAGAAATACATACAGATTAGACGAATAAGAAGCTAGCATTCGAAACAAACGAGAGTTAGCGTCACTAAGTAAAAATCTCCATAAAACACATCGACGTATTTAAGTGCCTCTCTGAAAATCAAAAGAAAAATCATAAATTAAATTAGAAAACCTATACGAACCTAGTAAAACCTTACCTGTACATCCAGTTCCTTTTTGACGCATTTTGCGAGTCCAGACGATAACCAGTGCCTCAGAAACCAAAAAATTCCATTTCACCGGGAAAGCCTGCAGTTAGATCGAAACCAAGCGGGGACGCCGTCTGATTGCCCGTCCAACTTGTATCCTGCATTTACGGATCTACTAGCAAACTCCAGAATAACCAATTCCTGTCTATTTCTACATAAGTATTCTTTTAACCTCTTACAAATTTTTGAAAATGTTAAATTAATTCACTTCACCAAATAAAACCTCAATCAAATTATTTTTAATAGATATAACTTATGATACATTTTAATATTAGTATAATTTAAGTTAAGTCAAGAAGGATACGGTTTCCAGTTTTAAAAATAATTAAATTTAATAATAATAGTATTATTTATGCATTTAATCTTGTTAATTTCACGTACATAGTAGTTATGCTTAACTTAGAATTTTAGTTCATGTTTATTTTATCACGTCACATGATACGTTTTGATTATTCATAATTTAATTAATTTGATCACTTACCTGTTATTAAACACCTTCATTGAAGTCTTTTACTTTATTCCTTATCTCACTCGTTTTATTTAGTAGATTTGAAAATAGTATTACCATTGTTTATTGTGTTGCCATCAGCTGATTTTGTACGTATTCTATTGAAAGTACCGAACCTACATTTTAAAGTGTATGTTACCATGCACAACACAAGAGTCTAATTGTTCTTCAAAGCCGGACATCTAACACAAATTAAAGCCCACCAGAAAATACTTATAAGAAGTTATACACATGAACAGCTGCTTAGGTTAAGTATATTTCGTTATTAAACGATTATGTATCTTTGCATCATACGCACGTAACAGATTTAACGTTATACAACCCCATCTGTGTGTAACATTTGATAGCATATTTATATAGATATTTATAATTCATTTAAAAATTTCACCTTATCAGCTATATTATATTGAATTATACAATTTTGTATTTATCTATAAGGCCTCATCAGCTATTTAACAATATATATATATATATATATATATATATATATTGTTGTGATGCATGTTATCCATATAGAGCTGCATCTAAAATAGGAAGAATAAGACATACAAAGTGAAAAAGGGTTATAATATAATGGTTATATAAATAATATTATTAAGTCTTAGTAGTATCGAAGTGCATATGTATTTTTATAACGATCATTTCATTCTTTAAATTTCTATATACATTTTCCTTTCATTATTTAATTTTATTATATCATATTCAAATTTTCAAATATTAGCGCGAAAAACATATTCAAATCCATATGCAACTTTGTATTATATCGACACTAGTAAGACACGCCTACAAATTGACATCTCGCTAGGTTTACATTTATCATGCGCAGTATGCGATTTGTATCATTCAAATTTATCTTAACCTAACTTGGTAATTTATAATATAATTTTTAAAATCATTTAGATATTCTAAATTAATCAAATACTTTTTATATAAAATTGTTAAAAGGGTAAATCATCGAGATTATTGATATCAATAGATAGCGTGTTTGGTAATATTCAGACAAGTGCTGTCGGAGAATTCGATCCTTGAATTTGAAAAATAAATAGACGCATCTTTTTAGACCAAGCCTTAGAAATCTTGTATAAAACACAAATTTAAATTATAAATTCAACTAAAAGTGATAAAAAGTATCCAGAATAGTAATTAACTCGATCGTCAAGTGAATTACTACAAGAATTTTCGGTAATAACGAACTTTCAAACAATATAGCGTCACAGACGTAGTTCCACCGAAAACGATAGAAAATCAGAAGAATTATATATAAGAATCCATCGCCGAACTTCAACAATATAGTCTAACGTACATCAACAACGATACCTGAAATTCTACAGCCAGAAACGAGCGCAGTGAGTAATTAGGCACCGAAGACGAAGTCCGAGGAAAATCTTCGATAGCGTCCGCGTAAACAGCCACCTACACCGCCATCATTTTGTGCTGCACCCGAACATTTTTGGATCACCGAGGATCTTCCCAATTCACACAGACGATCTACAAACATACATCAGCATCATTATTATAACAGGTTTTCAGATAATATTTATTTTTTTTTCAAAAATTAAATTCTTTAAACTTTTATTTTATAATCTTCTCGAATTATTTACCTAATCTACCACGTCCTGTCATGATCTTTATATTTAATTAAGCAACCTATTTATATCTTAGAGATAACAATAAAAGGGTACTCACCATAATTGTAATAAGAGTATTCACATTTATATTCATATTATTTATTAGTTTAACACACATAACCTCTTTTCACATTAGTAACACCTTGTTGTTTATGCGTATATGCAGTTTCGTTAATATCACATTTGTAATACGTTATATTTTTACAGTTTCCTTTAATTTAATAAACATAATATTTTTAATTTTACATGAATCTTTTATTTGTTCATATTTATTTGTAGGAGTTATTATATTAAGCGTCAACATTAATATTATTCTCTTTTTTGGAAGCAACAACCTAAAACTCACAACGAGCCCGAGATCACCCACATTTAGTAAAGTTTTATTAAATATAGTTTCTTGCTTTCCGACTAGTTGGCTATTTGAGATAAAGATAGCGCAATCTGGGGTGAGATTTTATAAATTAAGGCGCCCAACTAATCTTTTCAAATACATAATTATCTTACACTTTTATCTCATTAACATTTCATAATCTCACCACAGCCCATAGTAAAAGGGGGACGTTATCAATTGTCGCCGACAACGTGGGCCTGTTGCTTCTTGTTGATAACTCATCTACAAAGTTAAATATTGCAAATAATTGATACTTTTCAAATTGTTTCATATATTATATAGACAAAAAGGTGTAGATTATTATTGTCGTTGTGTGTACATGTTTTTCCTATTACAACAGCAGATTGTTACCTTTATTTCACTACATCGCAGACTTTGGAGGATTCTTGGACATATTAGAGGTTAGTGAAAGGGAAAATATCACCTTGTGCTTACGTTATTTTATTTAACTTTTGATTCACTAATAAAATTACGGTGTCTCGAGTATTATTATTCATATTTTAAACATAACTTTGTATTTTTCAACTATTTATTATTATCATACTTCTAAAATAAAGGATACATCTTTATATAAATTCATTAAACTTTATAAATTTAATAAATATCAAAATGGATACTCGACATAGAACCAAAGCAGTTAAGGACAGTACTGAAGAAGATAGGGTTGAACAGGGAGACATTCCCGTGGCACAAGCGTCTACAACTGAAGGGGTAAGTTCACCAGACATTGGCCAGGTGATGAATATGTTACAGATATTAATGACACAAATGACCGATTTAAAACAAGATAACAAAGACTTAAAACAAGAACTAACTAATACTAATAATAAAATAGATACAAATAACGATAACTTAAAACAAGACTTAACAAATAAATTAGATAATACTAATAATAAAATAGATACAAATAACGATAACTTAAAACAAGACAATATAGAATTAAAACAAGAACTAACTAATATGAAAACAGACATAAGCAACATGAATAATGATCTAACAACTAAATTAGAGACAAACATGAACAATATTAATCAAAAATTTGAAATAAATAATGCAAACATCGATAACAAATTAAGTGCTTTCAAAGTTGATTTAGAGGGTAAGATAGCAGAAATTTCTACAGCTCAGAAAAGGATGGAAGAAAACGAACTT
Source organism: Melolontha melolontha (assembly GCA_935421215.2). Classification (NCBI taxonomy): domain Eukaryota; kingdom Metazoa; phylum Arthropoda; class Insecta; order Coleoptera; family Scarabaeidae; genus Melolontha; species Melolontha melolontha. The sequence goes on along the minus strand of OW285236.1, from coordinate 1,524,441 downwards.
AAGTACTTAATTAAACTGGATGAAACCATTAATTTACTAAATTCACAATGGACAAAACGATTAGGCACAACCAACAAATTGGAATATAATTGCAATAATCAGACTAATAAAATAGATTCCGGAAATGTCGATCAAAAACAAACCATTTCTAATATATTTAACATACAAAAAGAGGTACAGGGTACGACAACAATTAACTCAAGTAACATAAATAAAGAACAAAAAGAAATAATAAACAATCAAGTACGGGGAGATCGACAGATAAACGCCAATATTCACAATAATAACAACACTGATGCAACCAAAGTCATACATGACGTGAATATTAACAAACTGCGTAGATACCAAGTTAAAAATAATTCATACAATCAATTTCAAATAAATGACAAAGCATACCAGAGTTTCTTAATAAACAATGAAAGGGAATGTAATAATTTTTACATAGAGAAGACGGGGATTAATAACATTAATTTTAACTTATCCAATATCAAAATCAAGAATATTAATCATAATTATGCAACCAACTTAATACAAACTAACAAAATTAACATACAAAACATCACTTTAATTTCACCAAATTTAACTATACACGATAGTATGATAACTAACTTAATAAATAAAGAAGGCATGATAAACAATTCAATGATATACGAATACTTAAATCATAACAATTTTCTTCATAATTTATACAGTATAAAAATCAATACCAATATACACATTTACACAAAAATTATAAATATATACACACTAATTAACAAAAACTTACATATATCTCAAGGAAGAGGTAACATGATATTTCTACACCGGGATAACAGCATCAATATCTTTAAAAAAGTTCGTCGAAAATTAACTATTTAAATAAATACGATGACAGAATATCGACATTTAAAAAAAAAAACGATGATGAACAAAGCAGAATACGGGGATACGAGTTATAATTACAGATAAATTAAAATAATTACACTTATATTAAACATAAACAAACAGATGATAAACACAATTTAATAAGAAAAAGAAAGAACACATAATAAAACTATAATACAATAAATGAATATATAACTAGCTAGATAATTAATAAATAAAATTATAAAGAAAACAAACATAACTGGAGCTATAATATTAATACTTATTTACAATAATTAAGAGAGATAATACACTGAAAAAAAAAAAGGGGTAACACCACATATTTAGATGGTTAAAATAAACTTACAAAAGAACAATTATTTAAAATAATATTGGTACTATCAATCGAATTAATAAAAGGGGAACATATTCACTTATAAACATGCTAATTTAAAAAAAAAAATAAAATGAAAGTTTGAACGTATTATTATTGAAAAAGAGAGAACATAATTGAAAATAAATAATAAAGGAGTGTAGATATGACATAAGAGGGACTAGGTAAAGATTTTGAAGGTTGAAGGTATTAATACATATGATAGAGGTGTATAGAATTATATATGAAATGAATGAATTATTATTATTATGAAAATATTAAAATATAGACAAAAGTGTCTTCTAATAAGGTAGAATATATATGTTAAAGGAGTGGTATTTTAATTGATTAGAGAATAGAATGTGAATGTAACGTCTTGCATGTATGAAGAGAGAATTATTTATTATGAAAGCTAAAGCTTATATCAGTATATCAATTATAATAAAAGACTAAGAATAACGATTTATTAATAGAATTATTGAGCATGTACCATCAATAAAAGATATAAATAAAATAACCCCAATGATAATACTACGAACAAATACCTGAATATATAATGTAATTAGTACAAGAAGTATATAATACAAATTTAAAACCACAGAAAACAGTAATATACAATTGAATAAATACAGTCATTAAAATTATTAATTACATTGAAAGGTATGTTATAGCTCGCAAAATACATCAATTAAATGAATACTACAACTAAACTATTTTTATATAATTACAAATAAATATACTTAAACAAGAAACATTAATTTAGACTGGATAATTTGAATTTGGACAGCTTGAATAAATAAAGAGAAGTTACAAAGAAACAATAGAATAATAGTTGATAATTAAAAAAAAAAAAAAAAAGAAAAAGACTTTGGTATACTAATATAATGTTAAGGAAGTTCATCACACAAACAAACATTTCGTTTTTACAATTCATAAAGTTTTTATATTAAGGTGTTAACTTATTTTTCTTTCTAATTGTTTAATTCGAACGACACGTAATAAGTTTAGAAAGACAAGGTTGTTATCTTTCATTTCCTACATCTTCTTCAGCGAAAAGAATGTCCTCATTTGTACATTCCGACATTTTTTCGACGGGGACATTGTTGTGATGCATGTTATCCATATAGAGCTGCATCTAAAATAGGAAGAATAAGACATACAAAGTGAAAAAGGGTTATAATATAATGGTTATATAAATAATATTATTAAGTCTTAGTAGTATCGAAGTGCATATGTATTTTTATAACGATCATTTCATTCTTTAAATTTCTATATACATTTTCCTTTCATTATTTAATTTTATTATATCATATTCAAATTTTCAAATATTAGCGCGAAAAACATATTCAAATCCATATGCAACTTTGTATTATATCGACACTAGTAAGACACGCCTACAAATTGACATCTCGCTAGGTTTACATTTATCATGCGCAGTATGCGATTTGTATCATTCAAATTTATCTTAACCTAACTTGGTAATTTATAATATAATTTTTAAAATCATTTAGATATTCTAAATTAATCAAATACTTTTTATATAAAATTGTTAAAAGGGTAAATCATCGAGATTATTGATATCAATAGATAGCGTGTTTGGTAATATTCAGACAAGTGCTGTCGGAGAATTCGATCCTTGAATTTGAAAAATAAATAGACGCATCTTTTTAGACCAAGCCTTAGAAATCTTGTATAAAACACAAATTTAAATTATAAATTCAACTAAAAGTGATAAAAAGTATCCAGAATAGTAATTAACTCGATCGTCAAGTGAATTACTACAAGAATTTTCGGTAATAACGAACTTTCAAACAATATAGCGTCACAGACGTAGTTCCACCGAAAACGATAGAAAATCAGAAGAATTATATATAAGAATCCATCGCCGAACTTCAACAATATAGTCTAACGTACATCAACAACGATACCTGAAATTCTACAGCCAGAAACGAGCGCAGTGAGTAATTAGGCACCGAAGACGAAGTCCGAGGAAAATCTTCGATAGCGTCCGCGTAAACAGCCACCTACACCGCCATCATTTTGTGCTGCACCCGAACATTTTTGGATCACCGAGGATCTTCCCAATTCACACAGACGATCTACAAACATACATCAGCATCATTATTATAACAGGTTTTCAGATAATATTTATTTTTTTTTCAAAAATTAAATTCTTTAAACTTTTATTTTATAATCTTCTCGAATTATTTACCTAATCTACCACGTCCTGTCATGATCTTTATATTTAATTAAGCAACCTATTTATATCTTAGAGATAACAATAAAAGGGTACTCACCATAATTGTAATAAGAGTATTCACATTTATATTCATATTATTTATTAGTTTAACACACATAACCTCTTTTCACATTAGTAACACCTTGTTGTTTATGCGTATATGCAGTTTCGTTAATATCACATTTGTAATACGTTATATTTTTACAGTTTCCTTTAATTTAATAAACATAATATTTTTAATTTTACATGAATCTTTTATTTGTTCATATTTATTTGTAGGAGTTATTATATTAAGCGTCAACATTAATATTATTCTCTTTTTTGGAAGCAACAACCTAAAACTCACAACGAGCCCGAGATCACCCACATTTAGTAAAGTTTTATTAAATATAGTTTCTTGCTTTCCGACTAGTTGGCTATTTGAGATAAAGATAGCGCAATCTGGGGTGAGATTTTATAAATTAAGGCGCCCAACTAATCTTTTCAAATACATAATTATCTTACACTTTTATTTCATTAACATTTTATAATCTCACCACAGCCCAGTGAAGGGGGTCGTTATCAATATATATATATATATATATATATATATATATATATATATGATAATTTTGATGTTCTCGCGGTTGTATGATGAAATGATGGTTTCTCGGGTTCTTGGCCGCGTGTGAGATGTGTCCTGAGAAGGATTGTTGTCTCGACGTTTCGACGGGATCGCACTCGTCATTTTCTAGAATTGTTCTTTCACTTGACGCTGAAGAGTAACTGCCGATCGTGTCCTCGGGTGTCTGCTGTTATGTTGCACTATGGGAGGTAGGGGTTGCGCTGCTGCCGTCGTGCGTACACGGCTTCGCGTGATTGGTCCGGGTGTCTGTGATTCCTGTGTGGGGGCGTGTACCTGTCTCGATGTGTTGTGTTTCGTATTAGTCTTGATTTGCATGCCGACTACGAGTGGCTTCCAGGTGTACGGTAAACGTTGGCCGTCGTCGCGTTTGTTTAGACTTTTGGGTCTCTTTTCTATTTCAATCGCTTCTCTAGTAATTCTAGTAGATAGACTTTCGCTCTTCGCTAGGATCTTCGTATTCTCGAAGTCAATAGTGTGCCCCGTTAGGAGGCGGTGTTGTGCTAGAGATGATGTTGTTTGTTTCTTGAAGACTATTGACATTATTGACTTCGAGAATACGAAGATCCTAGCGAAGAGCGAAAGGCTATGTGTGAACACATAAACGCAGTCTTCAAGAAACAAACAACATCATCTCTAGCACAACACCGCCTCCTAACGGGGCACACTATTGACTTCGAGAATACGAAGATCCTAGCGAAGAGCGAAAGTCTATCTACTAGAATTACTAGAGAAGCGATTGAAATAGAAAAGAGACCCAAAAGTCTAAACAAACGCGACGACGGCCAACGTTTACCGTACACCTGGAAGCCACTCCTAGTCGGCATGCAAATCAAGACTAATACGAAACACAACACATCGAGACAGGTACACGCCCCCACACAGGAATCACAGACACCCGGACCAATCACGCGAAGCCGCGTACGCACGACGGCAGCAGCGCAACCCCTATCTCCCATAGTGCAACATAATAGCAGACACCCGAGGACACGATCGGCAGTTACTCTTCAGCGTCAAGTGAAAGAACAACTCTAGAAAATGACGAGTGCGATCCCGTCGAAACGTCGAGACAACAATCCTTCTCAGGACACATCTCACACGCGGCCAAGAACCCGAGAAACCATCATTTCATATATATATATATATATATATATATATATATATATATATATATATATAGTAAACCTAATCAGTAGGCGATTAAAGGTCTGTATATTACTTCAAAATATATGTATTTAAAAAACTCTACATGTTTCGGCTGTGTACGCCTTTATCAAGAGAATACAAAATATGAATGACAGGCGTACACAGCCGAAACATGTAGAGTTTTTTAAATACATATATTTTGAAGTAATATACAGACCTTTAATCGCCTACTGATTAGGTTTACCATATCATACCAAGGTCACGAAGTTATTATATTATATATGTATATATATATATATATACATATATATATATATATATATATATACATATTACTATTAAGTATTATCTGTAAGTATTATTAGTAAAAATTAATTGAACGAGGGAGCGGTCTGTCAAATTAAAAAATATATAAAGCAAAGACGCCACTAAACATTTTAATATAAATCGTCTAAATTTAAAACATTAAATTAATAAGATGTTGGTTTCTCCTCAACCTTTTAAAAACAAATATACATAAATGATTTATGAATATTTAATTAATCATTTATCTACATAAATCATTTTCATTAAAAAACGAACATATATAATTTAAAACAGACAATACTATACAGGAATTTATTTAAAACAATAAAGATAAAATAGATAAAGAATCAAACTCTGGTGTATATAAGTTAACGTGTGAAGATTGTAATAAGGTATACATAGGACAAACGGGGAGGACGTTCAAAATTGTGATGAAAGAACACGAGAGAAGTCATAAAGAAAAGAACACAGATTCAACTCAAAACTAGATTATATGGTGCCACCTGATAGGACAACATTCGCTATACCTTATGAGGCGATTTGTTTAAGTTTTACTTACTTCACTAGCCTAACTGATGACGCTTGATAGTAAATGGCTTAAACACGTGTCTTAGGCAGAAGTAAATGCTGGAAAATACGAGGTGTATTGTCCATGTGTACAATTACAGACGTCTTGCAATTGCATGTCTGTTTAATTTGTATTCAAACTTGTATTTTAAATATTAAGTTTTTCATCCACCTGATGAAGCCATTGTATGGCGAAATAATTTTGTAGTCACTCAATGGTTTAAAAATAAGACGCCACGCGAGTGCTCCCCCAGGAAAACATCACGCGGGCATCCAAGGGTTAAGATACTATTTATTAATATATTAAAGTTTCGAAAACTTTAGGAAAATTACTTGATATGGTAACTGGTCTGTTAAAATAAGAAATAGACAACGTAGGATGGTGTAAATCTTCAAGAACTGCAGACGCACCATCGCGACAATCTAGAATCACACCTTCAAAATTTCCAGATACCAAACCGAAAGATTTCTTAAGTGTTGATAACGGTATTTACTTGTTTTAAATCATTGAATATGTAAAATAAATAAAAATTGTAAATAAATAATACAACGAATTATTAATCTACAAAATACAGAGTGCGTATTAAATTATTATTCTTTCATTTCTGTTGATAGGGAACAACTAATTGTAAAATTCTTTTTATTAGAGCATGTCGTAATTAAAATTCATTAAAGCCCCGAAGCAGTTACATAATAATAACGTTCCGAATGCATAAATACCAAAAGGCAACAATTCAAGGTTAAAATTTCTCTCGAAATGAGACGGACGAAATAATTACAGAAGTGTTAACTAGATTAGTGTAGTGTGTATCGTAAATGCAATTCATTTAATTCTGATTATTAATGATTAAATCCAATTGTAGTAATTTGAGCGATAATTGTTGATAATTTCTCCGCATATAGAGGAATGTTTTATCGAACAATTTGTTCGTATAATTGGCAATAAATTTTTAACGTATGAAATATTCATGCCGCACATAATTTATTGGAGCCGTACGAAATAATGGATACGGATATCAATATACAGACTAAATAACTTCTGGACTATTATTAGAACTAATGATAATCAATTAGATATGTAAAATTGAAAAAAGAAAAAAAAAAACTGGATCTAAGGATGTGTATTGATGACAAAATTGAGGAGATTAAGAGTATCTCTCGTAGATATAAGTATAAATAAAATAACTCCCCATCACTTTATAAATTTGGACCGATTTTCACAATCATTACCTGAACTAAATTATGCAAATCAAAGTAATAGTACCATAATTTTGTTTCTCAAAAAAAAAAACAAGTATTTCTAATGTATAAGCGGAGTACGATGATTTTTAAGTTTAATGATCGCTTTGTCTAAATCGTGTTAAATATACTGCAATTTTTTAAATTAATTCTTTCAATTACAATTACACTGTAACAGTACAGATGAGGTGGGCCATGTAATATACACGGTCGGACAGATAGCACGGACGTTTTTTAAAGTGTCATAAAATTGATACTTTTTGCTTAAAAAAAAATTTATTGACAGATTAGAGTTCGTAATGACCTAGCATTTGACAAAACCAAATGTGGAAATCATCTTGCATGTGGTGTCCGTTTTCATTAATGCATTTCTGGAGACATTCTTCGAAGTTTGCAAATGTTCTTTCCAACATTGATCTGTCAATTTGGGCGACTTCAGCGCTTCAGTTCTTCCAATGTGCGGGGTTTGTGTTCATATGCGAAGGACACTACAAGAAAAAATCACATATGGAGAAATGACTGTATTTATATATCGTCTCATCCTGCTGAAACCACACACGTCGGATAGGAACGGTTTCATCGTAATTCAGGGAAAAAGAAGTTATGAATCATTTCGATATACTCGTAATGCTGCGAGTTTACGGTAATAGCAGTCCCATTATCGTATCAAACATAGATTCAGTTCTCGATCGTTACTTACTTCGATTAGAGGTGCACTGTATCAAATAGAACGTTAAATACCCATAGAGCACACATATATTGTTTTAATACATGTTATTTAAAAAATGCATCGAACCCTTAACATACAAAGCTGTCTGCACAATGTTATCTAGAGTTTTTATAAACATAAACATTGCATTAAATAGCGGTATTTTTTTATAGATCATCATATTTGTTACATCTCGTAATAAAAAAAAACATTTACGAAATACACATTTTTTTAATTTTTAAAATGCCTAAACAGCTAATTTTGTACGTTGTTATTGACCTTAGCACACAACAATGTAATAGTTATTATTACATCGGCATGAAAACAAACGCTGTGACGTATGTGTTTGTATAACTTCAAGAGAGGTATTTACATTCAGAATATCTTGAATGCAGAGGTGTCACGTAATACAATTTTCGGGGGGCTTTTAATAATATTTTGGGTAAATATTCTATATAATTTAATTTTTCCATTTTTCATACGTTATCTTTTTATTTCAAAAGCACCCTCTATATATTGCACAAAAATATTTAGTAAGGGCAAATTATTTAGCTCCATTTGATCTTTAAGTCTATGAATTTCTAAACATTGTCCCCAACAAGGGCCCCCAAACATATACAAATTAGCAAAAAACTTTCAAACATCAAAATCATTGTAGACCTGTGTAATATTTTCGAAATGTCCACCTCCTTGTTGAATGCAGGCTTGTGCCCGTAAGCCAACAGAAGAAGTACTTATCCGAATTTCATACTTGTTTCGTCGGATTTTGCTCGACAGCCAGGTGAATACGATCCAACAACTCTTCTCTTGTGTTCGAAACTTGCGCGTGGACTAAATTTTTCATGTATCCCCATAAATAAAGGTCAAGGGGTTTAAGATCGGGTGATCTAGGTGGCTATGCAACAGGACCACCTCGACCTATCCATCCTGGATAATTGACGTTAACCCAATTTCAGACGGCAATTCCGAAATATGGTGGTTCCCCATCCATGGGAAACCACATGTCTCGTCGAAGATTCAGTGGGACATCCTCTAAAAGACCTGGCAGTTCGTCAATAAGAAATTGAAGGTAATTGTCCGCATTTAACCTCCGAGGAAGAACGACAGGACCAATCAAAAAGTCATCGATTAGAGCCGCCCAAACGTTAATAGAAAATTCATGTTGAAATTTAGATGGGCGTATAGCTTTGGGATTTTCTGATGACTACCTGCGAAGGTTTCTCAGATTTGTAACACCACTTCTCGTGAACGTAGATTCCTCTGTGCAGAGGACTGTTCTGCAGAAATTAAAATGAAGCCGTGACTGTCTTAATATCCAGGTAGAATAAACTAGACGAGCATAGTGGTCTGCCTCAAGCAAACCGTGTCCCCTGCGATAGTGATATGGATATAAGCCCTCACGTTTTAAAATTCGCCAAACTATCGTTCGTGGCATTCAGTTGTCTAGCGATTCGACGTACACTGAGAGTTGGATCCCTTGTAACAATAGCTACTGCTTCTTCCTCTAAGTCTGCTGGCAAATTTACTCCTCGGTCGAAAAGATAATCACGCAGTCCGAATTTCCGAAATTGTCTGTGTACTTCCAGAAACGTTCTGTAATGAGGAATGCGCCTATCGGGAAACCGATGTCGGTATTCAATAACTGCTTGGCGTGCACTGCTGTTACAGTAGCCATACACAAAATGCATGCCCGCATACTTTTGAGAAGAAAATCGGTAAGGCATTTTGAATAAAGAAAACGTGTCCACTCACTAATAAGCTGTTGTATAAACTGAAACGTAATATAATCCTTTATTAAAAAAATGCAACGTTAACAGTCATCTGAACATTTGTTTATTGTATGATATTCATGGTTCAGCACTTACGAAATAAGTAAGAACCTTCTTTATCATAAATCAATTTCAAGTACTCTTTTTTGTAGATCTCCAAAAAATTACTGTATGCACTACGACACGTGTTTATTTATTTTAGGATAACATTTTATTATGCGACGTTAACAATCACAGGCCTGTTATTGAATCGTATAACTGTTTTTAAACATGCATAGATCTCTAACTTTGAAACAAATAAAAATGGATATATAAGTTTTGCGTTTTTGTTAATTGAAATGGAGTCTACTTTACACTACTAAAATTTGAACATAACAATACGGGACACTTGTATACTCAAATCAAGCAATAACACAACATTACCGGCTTCAGCTAGTGTACAATATAAATAAAGCTCTTCAAGACAATGCTTTCGAAGAAAAATCGTAAATTTCTAATTTGAACCAAATCGATTTGAAATTATGAATTAACTGTAAAACTATTCACAGAGATAAATATCTCTGAACAGAAAGTATTAATTTAATGCTTCAAACGACCGATTTTTATTTCTGCTGACTGGCCAAGTGTACACCGGTCCATAATTCTAAATCGTTAAAATATTACGAATATATTGGTGGATTGCAAGTGAACGTATAGATACCAAGGTGACTTGTTTTAGTTCTGATTGGCAGTGAGTGTTGAAGTCGGAGTCGTTACCGTGAATGACGCATCAAGATAATAAACAAAAGAATGTTAAAAACATACTGTTGAGTTTCTAGTTTCCCATGCTCTCCCTGTTATTATACAAACTACTGCAGTATGCATAGTTTTATGCTTTTACACATATATTGAAGTTACATGGCTTTGATGTTTTATGTTTAAAATATTATTAAAACTATAATTTATGAATTTATGAATTTATGAATGTTCATGCGAATTCTAATATTACAGATAATAATTAACCAATGGCTATTTTAATAAATTCTTAATTGACATTATATTCTTATAATGATAATAATCTTTATTGTGAACAAGATTACAAATAATCCAAGAAAAGAACAAAAAATGATTTTTTTTATGTGACAAACTGCAAACCAATTAAAAATACAAACAAAAAAAACAAAAATTAATCTATTATATATAAAAAATTATTTTTTTTTAAATTTTTGTAAAAGAGCTATTAAGGATGACATAATACAATGCTATTTCATTACATAGTCGACACCATTATTGATCTGGAGAAACTAAAATAATAATAATAATCCAAATTGTTGTAAATTTACAAAAGTCAATTTAAATAGTTAATACAGTATATAGGTATAAAGAAAATAAGAAACACCGGACATAACAAAAATGCGACCAACAAGACCAAGAGTACATATCTAATATCCAGAGAGCGGACTTGAGCTATTGATGATTCATAGCACATAGGCGTCTGCCTTGTATTCGCAATAGGTTTGTTTCTATAAGCGATCCGTGAGTTTCGAACAATTTGCTACATGCATGCAACTGTATAAGTGGCACATACCTACACATACAGTTAATATGTACAACAGAGCGAATGTAACAAACGGTTTGGTAACGGGCAGCAACTACTGCTGAACCAAAAATTATGTTGACAAACGAATTGCGTATCAAATTTTGAATAAAAATAATTTACAAAGAACAAAACTCAAAACTATGTATTTTCTGTGAAACATTGAAAGTGTAAAACATTACTATGAACAACTAAAATTTGTGCAAGGTGTCCTTGTGTTAAATTAGTTCTTTTGGATGTTAAAACGTCATTCAAAATAGAAAATTTCCGTTCCACATCACAACTGGTGATGGGTGCGTGATTAAAATTTTGCAAAAGTGCACCAAACTCCGAATGTATAGATTTTTCAATCGGCTCTCTGCAGAATTGATATAATATATTCAAATCTGGATTTCTGCTAAATATGGCATCAACTTTGTTTCAGCTTATTTTCAAATTCAGAAGGCATACTATTCATTCGATCGATAACGGTTTCTAAGTTAATTATCGCGTCTTTTAGGTTAATATTCTGATTTTGCATGTAAATAATCATATCTGTAAGACACTGGAGATTAGCTTTAATAAAGTTCCATATAATATATTCAAATCTGGATTTTTGGTAAATATGGCATCAACTTTTTGTCTCAGCTTTGAGAAATATCTTTTTAAATTATGAAACAAACTTATCAACATTTGTAAAATGACCCCTGATGTATTCACATACTCTGTGTAGTGCAGGGATGCACAGACTTATAGGGAACAGGGGCCACTCGGGAAAATTATAAGCCAAGGACGGGCCACTACAAAGAATACTTATTAACACAAATATTTTTATTTTTAAATAGTATGAATTACTGCAAATGATAAAAATAAAAGAACATTCAAAAATGTTTGTTGTAATTATGTAATCCTAATGTAATCTAATCATTACAATGTAATATTTCATGTTTTATTATTTTGATGCATGACATTGCATTGATCTAACAATTTTGTTTATGTTTGGCTCCACATTACTTGTCGCCACACGTAAAATTGCTTCCAGATTTTCATTTGCCAGACGGTTTCGATTTTTTGTTTTGTTAAGTTTCATCACTGAAAATGTTTGCTCACAAATATACGTCGATCCAAATAAGCTTGCGCATTTCAATGCATTTATTCGCAACTCTTTATAAGCGGTTTTGTCAACGCAACGGTAAAAGTTGAGTAAATTACCTTCATTAAACTTGTTTCGTAAATTATCATCATTTTGCATGTCTATCAATTCCAGCTGTATTGATTCCGGTGCATTTTCGGGTGAAATGTTGAAAGGATTGCTGAAAATGTCTAATAGAGGTCTAACTTTTTTGATGTCTAGAAGACGATCATGAAAAGCTTGTATTAAATTAAAAATTTTTTCAACATAAGCAAAATTGACATCAGTTTTATTTAATTTCTCCATAATTTTTTTGTAGTTCGGAAAATGGCTGAATTGATTTGTGTCCTGAAAAGACTCAATTTGCATTGAAACGACGAAACATGAGAGTATAACTGCGAAATCTGTTTCAGCGTCTTGAATTGGTTTTGTAAACATAACTTGCTGGCCTATTAGTTAGTTCCCTTTGTAAAGTGGAATATATTTTGCGTTCGATTTGCGCCGGTTAATTTGGTAAAAGTATGATGCTGGGTTTCATAATGCCTTTTCACATTATATTCCTTGGGAATAGAAACACTACTCTTGCATATTAAACAGACACTTTTGTTATGCGATGAAATAAAAAAGTACTTTTCGGTCCAAATATCTTGAATCTGACGATTTTCATCTTCAACCTTACGACTACATTTTTTTCTTTAATTGTTTCGACCTTTGCTTGATGTAAATCCATATCGCAAATAAATAAAACACACATAAGATGTTTTAGATTTACACTTTATTAATATAATAATGACAGCTGTTTCGCTAACACAGTAGCTTCTTCAAATTCAACTTAAGACTAAAGATACATACAAGATACAGCGTTAATCAGGTAGTTGACCCAAGTTAAGATTCTAGGAACTATTACATTTATATTTTGCTTTTTGAAAACTATACTATGTCCTACTTGTGTGTATAAAAAAAGTATAAAAATATAGTATAAGCAACTAAGAAACAATATTTTAATGGGTGAACAGATTTAACAGTGGGGATGAATTCAAGTCTAATTAATCGTTTAGTAACATTTCTGAGTTTTTAAGTTTATTAATTTCTAAAAACTCTAAACAATTTAGTTTTCTACCTTTATTTTCTACATGTATGATATCGAATTGTAAATTAAATTCGTGCTCATTCTCTATTAAATGATTAGAGTAGGTTGAGTCAGTTTTCTTATTGATATAAGAATGATAGTGGTCTTGGATTCGTTTTTTAAAGGTTCTACCTGCCTGTCCAATATATGTTTTTTACTGGAGCCTGGTTTATCCATATCAAAATTGATATTATATTGTTACGTAGGTAGATGCCAAGTTCGAACGACGATATATTTATTCTACACAGATTACAATTCAAACAATATAACGTTCCCTTGTCCGTAGTTAAAACTTAACTGCTCCGATAGCGGGCGATGCGTTGTATTTATACAAGTTACCTAACATCGAGAACCTACCACATTGTTCGGGGATAATACCGACGTGTTTCGCGAATCTTCGAGCAATCTAGTTGGTTCGACAGATTTCTAGTGTCCTAACAATATGCTTGGAACGACGAGGAGCATACCTGTCCTACGTAGTAAATCTGAACAAGAAAGTAGTAGGTACTTAAAGATACATATCTTACTAACAATTACAAAAGTTAGAATAAAATAAAAAGTTAAGAAATATTGATTTGATTGGATTTTTACCTACTTTTGTAGTTTTTCGTACAATTTTTAAAATTCGTTGGCGGGCCGCATAAATATCGACAGTGGGCCGCGGTATGTCCATCGCTGCCATAAGTAATTTCATAATTTTTAACTATATATCAATAATAAATTAAAAAAAAAAAAACTTCTGGAAAAATAAAGTTATACGACCGTTCCAGGACTTTATACTAATTCTGTATATATAAATAAAATAAAATAAGTTAAATACGAAATCATTTCCTATATTTAGTCAGCTGTACAGTAAATGTTATTAGCTTCTAATACCATTCTACCACGCATTTCCAAGTCAGTCCAGAAGAACTTCGCGGCAGAAAGTTTGATTTATAATGTAAGATGCTTACTAACATACAAAGATATTTTTCACAGAAAATACTCTTCTCAAACAAATGCTTCCGAGGCTCCATTTAAGATAATTCAACATCAAAATTGTATATTCCAAGAACGACAGGAATTTTATGTTATCACCGTGTAGAATTATCGTCGTCGGACAGACAGTCGGTTCTGAGTGAATACAGTAAAACATACTTTTCGTTACCTATGAATCATTAACCTTTCGTCTTATTCTCCACATCGGAACGAAAAACGGCAAAAAAGACGACCGTATGACGTACGTCTGTACTCCAACGAATAGTTGCAGCAAGCCGAGCATAGCATACCGAAGGAGCGGCTCTTCAAAGACAGAATGCGGTTCCAGCGATGTGCCATTGTTTTCACACACTGGATTGCCGCAAAAACAAGGGCGGCTGTGGCCAGCTTATTCTTTGATTCGCATTGCGAATGTCATTTGTTAGCGGACAAACGACTATCGTTGTAGTCGACAGCCAACTAGATAAATAGATATTAAAGAAAGGGCAGTATCTGTTGTCATATTACCATCTACTTTACGTGTGTATTGTAATTTGCTAGGAAGTGAATTATTATCGCTGTAAAAAAGAAATAGATTAAAACTTAATAAATAGGATTATCACGTATTTTTACCAACTTCTAAACGGGCACAAAATGACATCGATCGAAATAATATTTTCAACGCAAAGGGGAACTGCGGTATAAGGAAGTTCAAGTTGACTTTAATTAAGACAGTAATGTCCCATTTCTCTCGGAGTTAATTTAAGACACAGGAAATTAAATTAATAGATAACGTCGAGAGAGGTCGCTGCGTGTATAGCATTTCGTACCCAGCTATGTACTATATGTAATATGCAATGTGCTTTCGTTAAGCACATTGCATTCGTTTAGCGTTAGTAAAAAGTCCCGGAACGGTCGAATAACTTTGTTATTTGAAAATTATGATTTCTGAAATTTGGTATGGGGGTATAGTTAATATAAATGCATTTTATGCAATAGACTTAATATTTTTTTCACTTCCGGTTTAATCGGCAATACGTCCAACTTTTTTTTTTAAATGGAACGGCCAGTTTTTTTTAACACTATTGAATGCAAAATAAAAAACAACGTTCAGGAAGTTTTAAAATGTTTATTTTTATTCACAAGAAAACAGTTAAAAAATTAAAAAAGTGTCCTAATACAGAAAAATCAAGGTACCTGTCTATTCAGGTTGCGATTACAACAATTGTTCAAAATGCTCTCCATTTACAATTTGACAAAAATGTAAACGGTCAGTAAAATTTCTTATTGAATTTTGTATTTGTTCTGGAGTGATGCGATTGGCTTCTTGAACTATTCTCTCTTCCAATTGTTCAAGATTATGGGGACGATTTTTGTACACTTGACATTTCAAGTGACCATAAAAGAAAAAATCTAATGGCGAGAGATCTGGCGAACGTGCTGGCCATTCGAATGCTCCTCTACGTCCGATCCAACGTCCCGGAAAAATGTCATTCAAATAATCGCGGACATTATGGGCAAAATGGGGGGGGAGCTCCATCTAGTTGAAACCAAAAATGTGCATTAGGGTGATCACCTATGTTTGCATTTGGGAAGAGGGCCGCAAGTGCTGGAACAATCTCATTTCGCAAATAAATTTAAGTAGACGTTGCCAGTTAAATTTCCTCTTATAAAAAATGGTCCTATGATGTTGTTTCCAACAAGACCAGCCCAGACATTCACCTTTTGAGGACGCTGTGTATGGACTTCTTCAATCCAATGCGGATTTTCAATTGACCAGTAGCGACAATTATGTCTGTTCACAGTGCCGTTGAGACAAAACGTTGCTTCATCTGAAAAAATGATGTGATCTAAAACATTAGGCTGCTGCTCGATCAATTCCGTCATTGTTTCGCAAAATTGTAGTCTACGATCTGGATCATCTTCAATTAACTCATGGACGGGATACATTTTATAGGCTTTCATTTTTGCTGATTTAAGAATTTTATGAGCAGATTTTTGAGAGATCTCATGAATTTGACCTAATTCTGTTGTGGACACGTGATGATTTTCTTCCACTGTAAGTAACAAATTCAAACTAGTTTCTTGATCTGTTGCTGTTAATGGACGTCCCCTTCTAGGTAAATCCTTCACCTGACGAAATACTTCAAACTTTTGAATTGTTCGGCATACCGTACTTTTACTAATGTGACGATCCGGATAAACAGTATTAAACAAAATACGAACCTCTTCAAAAGAACGTTGACGATCACCGTACCCACGCATCATTAATATCTCAATTCGTTCTGATTCAGTAAGTTTTACTGCCATTTTCAAATGTGTTAATGTCTAAAATAAGTAAATTTATAGCGATGCAAAAGTTAAAACGCTTTTAAAATTGTCAAATGTGACAGCAAAAAGAATGAAAACACTAAACAACAACTATTTTCAAAGGTACCTTGATTTTTCTGTATTAGGGCATTTTTTAACTGTTTTCTTGTGAATAAAAATAAACATCTTAATACTTCCTGAACGTAGTTTTTTATTTTGCATTCAAAAGTGTTAAAAAAATCTGGCCGTTCCATTTAAAAAAAAAAAGTTGGACGTATTGCCGATTAAACCGGAAGTGAAAAAAATATTAAGTGCATTGCATAAAATGCATTTATATTAACTATACCCCCATACCAAATTTCAGAAATCATAAATTTCAAATAACAAAGTTATTCGACCGTTCCGGGACTTTTTACTAACGCTGTATATGCTAAAATATCCCATTTCAAATAGTAACATTTTAACACTAATAAACTGCTATTTAATGGATGTTGTTGAGGATACATGCAGGATCCTTTCATATCACTTTAATATTAAGTATTTTTTAAATTAATTTAAGAAACGATTAAGTTTCGATTACGTAAAATAACGTACAATTTTTAAGTATAATCAAATTAAATTCAGTATGCAGGCTCATGTATCACACGGTATATGTCTTAGTTTTATCATCTGCGGCCCATAATATTTACATAAAGCGGTTGGTCCGTTCCGGATAATCTTAGGTACACGAGGTCAAATTTATATTCTTTTGCCAGCTTCAAACTATGTATACAATCAGGGTCTGGTTAAATTGCCTTTCAGAACAATACTCCATATACTTTCTAGCTAAATTCAAAGATCTTTTATTACAAGTAATGGTGGGTTCTTTGTATCAAATAATACCGTCAGTCCCAACATGTGCGCGGTATTACCGTATTTCTATTTAAGGTACCTGCATCAATAATTGTATCTTGGTAGTTCAAAGAACATCCAAAACATTTGGTTTTACTGTCTGAACTTCCCAGGATTTTGTTAATTGGTGAACTGGTGAAAACGTTTATAATAGCTGGTTTATTACGGCAATGCAATATATTCTATAGTCAAAGAAACTCACCGACAGTTTTTCCCATATTTTAAGTTCAATTGAGAACGCCTCTTTGAACGCCTCTTTGAACGCCTCTTTGAGAACGCCTCAATTGAGAACGCCTCTTTGAACAGTTTCTACCAATCATAGTATAGTGGGGATTTTGAATTATTCATTTGGAGTTTTCTTTATCACAAAAATCTCAATCTCAAGTCAGTCTTATCCACAAGTTTAACACAACAAGTTCGTTATCGTTTATAACTTTATCGGGGTAAACTCCTCATTTACCGAGTAATCAAACACTCATCAGAGTGTTAATTTGTCTCAACATAGACATTCAGCTTATTCATTTAAGTATCAGTTTCTTTTATATATCATCAAACATAAAGTCATTCAAACAGTGCCGATTCATTTAATTAATTAATTACAAGACACAAAGTATCACAACAGTCATACCCAGAAGATAATTAGCTTAAGTTGTTGTATATTTAAAAATAGGTGTAATTAGTTTAAATAAATATATTTAGATCAATTGTATTTATTCAGAAACTAACCTTTCACCAAAGAATAAACAAGAAAGCGTATACAAACTTACACCTTGTGCGCGGTGAGTTCAATCATAAATCCAGCTGTAATCAAAGGGAACGAGCGGCGAAGCAATGTCACCGGAACCGGAACAGCCCGTCCAGTGTAAAAGAGAAAAAAACGAAACATAATAATCTGAGACCGGACACATCGGGTTGAAATGACGTCGAAATTCCTTCCTTCTTTTATCTTATTGTGTTGATGTTTTTTCTAATCCGCTAAGCTGTTTACTCAACTTATCGCTCAAGACTTGTCCTTTCCCCGATATCTGGCAATTTGAAAGACTTACTCCTGTCTAAAGAAATGTGATCTTCACTCTGTTGAGAACTGTAGACCTATAGCTATTATTAACAACGTAGCTAATGTATTTGAATACTATTTGTATAAGATCATTTATGCTAAGATCCAAACTTTAATGCCTCATGATTAGAGACCGGGTTGAAATAACGTCGTCATTACGACGGACGATATAAATAGTCTACAACATCTGTAAGTACATCACGCAGTTATTGAATGCACTATTGATCTGGCTAGCGCGCACATCTGCTTTCATCGAGAATTGTGACGTTTTTTGTTGGATATTTCAGTTTTCGTGGGCGTAGATAGAAGCGTGTGGATGTGGATTAGTGCTGGGCGATGTCGTTCCTTTTGCGGATTCGTTTATTCCGGGTCCGTACTAGGATCGGAACGGGTCCGCTGGATTCGGTCCATCCGGACCGACATCGGTATTGATATGAGAGCGTGGACCCGTGTATCGTAGAACCAATGGATCGTGTACCGTACCGTCAAGCCATATATGTAGGTTGAAAAGTTCGGACTGAATCTTTAGAACGGAGAACTATCAAATCTATCAATACGTGAAGCTATGTAAATGTAATTAATATTTGCATAGTGCAATAATTATATCAATTATACTTACGTTGTTTTTCGTTATTACTTGTACAGAAATAGTAAATTATTACTGATTGCCAGTAGTTAAAAATTAATTTATTTACACTTATTTAAAAATAAAACAATAACAACTTTTGCTTTTACTAATCAAATTTATTATTTTATTTTTGAAATGGTACAGATATAGTAAAAAATAAATATAACGAAATATAAAAAAAATATAATTACAAACACAAATAAATTTAAGTCTTTCAATAACCAACAAATTAAACTTACTTGCCTATTTATTACGTATTTTTTTATAGATTTTATCTTTTATACCAGCATTTAATATACTTACTATATTTATAAAAAAATATTAGTTACTAAAAATTTTGTAAAAATTTTAAGTTATAATTTAAAAAGACAATTTTCTCTACTTTTGATGGAGACGAGCTACTGCGTCTGTCTGTTAATATTTGACCCGTTTTTGAAAAAATACGTTCGCAAGGAACAGAAGTAGCTGGAATGCAAAAACGACCTTTCATGATCGAATACAAATGTTTATAGACATATCTTCTATCTTCCCACCATCTGAGAGGATCTTGGTTTCTGGTCAGTAAAGGTTCTTGAACATATTTTTCTACTTCAATCGTGGCTTCAATAGTGGAATTGAAAGCAGTTTCAATTTTCATAATCTCTTTGTCAAAATTATTCCAAATGTCTTCCTCTCCACTTTTTAGTACGTCCTTTTCGATTATTTCACACTGTGTTGTTATATTTCCTTCTTTTTTTTCGTAATTAATGAGACTACCTCTTGCAGAATTTTGTTATACGTCTTTTTATAACTACTTTCTTCATTAAAACCATATTTCTTGAAACGCGGATCTAAAAATGTTGAATCACTGTATATAGGATGTTCTTCTATATTTTGAAATCTTATACGAAATTCCGATAGTATACCTTCACATTCAATGTTTGCATTGCATGTACTCCAAGAGATTCTTTTCTTAAATCGGATTTTACGTTATTAACGTAGGTCACTAACATTTTATTATATAACAAGATTTTTGAAATTGATACACTTGTTTCGCTACTTATTTCATCAGTAATGTCTTTAAATGACTTTAATATTTTGCAGGACCAAGAAATAATTTCGAAATCACAAGTTGATAATATATGAGTGGCGTTTGTAACGGCTGTAGCTGATTGTAATGGATCTTTAATTTTTGTAACTCTATCAAACATATCATACGTGGACTTCCATCTTGTACTTACGTCTTGTTTCATTTTCAGCACAGGAAAACCCATTTGCTTTTGCAGATTTTGTAGTTTTGCTGTTGCTATGGGACTTCGTTTAAAATATTCTACAATAGACTTCACTTTATTCTGTGTAGCCTTTATTTGATGAAGACCTTTTTGTACAATTAAATTTAACGAATGCGCAAAACATGGTATATGCTGCCACCTTAAGACACGAACTGCTGCTGTAATATTTGCTGCGTTATCTGTAACCACGGCGCAAACATTTTCAGAAATTTGCCAATCAGTTAAAGCTAACTTTATAATATTAGCTAAATTTTGTGCAGTGTGACTTACTTCGGTACAGTAACATCCCAATAGAACAGACACTAATTTATTTTCACCGTCAATAAAATGCGCTGTTAATGCTTGATAAGACTGATTACTAATTGACGTCCATCCATCAGTAGTAATAGCAATATGCTGAGTAGATGACAGTAATAACTCTTTAACTATTGTGTGAACTCTTGTATACAGTTGTGGTAATATCACGTTTGCTATTGTCTTTCTTGAAGGAGGTGTATAATTGGGATTCAACATTTGTACGAATTTTCTAAATTCTCTATCTTCTACCAAACTAAACGGCTGATATTCAGCAACAATCATTGTTAATAACTGTTCATCTAATTTCACTGATTGTTGTTTAGATAAAGCCCTTCTTTGGAAATTTGTTAATGTTGTTTGAATAATTTTCCTTTTTTTTTGGTACAACGGATGTATTAGTACTGGTACTTGGAATTGCTAATTCTATATCAGAAGTAGCAATTTAAATATCTTCGGATACATTGGTTTCTGAATCCTTCACTGAAATATCTTCCCTTCTCTCGTCCGTTAATGAAAATGGATGTTTTCTTTTTAAATGTCTTGTTAAATTTCCAGTAGCTCCTCCTTTGTAGGAAAATGGACTATTACAAAAATTACACTTCGCAGAATTTTCATTTGTTACAGTAAAAAAATTCCAAATATCACTCCGTTTTTTTTTTCCATTATAAAATACTTTTTGAACACTTCTTTATATTTATACACACGTATGCACGACTAAACAACAGAAAAGGTGGAAGATTACTAATTCTTGCATACCCCCTTGAGAAATTTAGACCAACACCCTAGAATATTTATTTAAAACTTATCTTACTTTATAAATATACAACGACATCGACGGTATTCATTTGTCGTTTTATTAATTATGGTGTTATGGTATAAGACGAAAAGTGCACTCTGTATACATTGTATGTATACATATATGTATAATAATATAATAAAATTTTCAGTTTTTTAATTTTTCTTCATAAACTATGTACAATTTTCGTGTCTTTTATAGTTTTAACAATACTAATAAGAACAAATTAATTCTGGCACGTCAGGTTTTGAAAAGAAAAATATTGTAAAGTAAATGAAATATTAGGACTTAGGTTTATACAGGGTGGCCCAAAATGACCGAAGGGGTTTTAATTCCTTATAACTTTTTTATTATAATTTTTTTTTTGTTTTATGTATTTTGTAAAGAAGACTTGGGGAATTTAAAATGAAACAGTACACAATTGAACAACGTGCCAAAATCGTTGAACTTTATGCCTCAAATCAACGATCCATTGTTTTGACTCAGCGTGTATATCGTCGTTATTTTAATGTGCGGGTTGGACCCTCAGAGTCAACAATAAACTGTCTGGTTGCAAATTTTCGAGAACAAGGGGCAGTAAGGAACCTTCCTGGTGCCGGCAGACGACGAACGGTGCACACGGATGACAATATTGAACGGGTACAGGAGAGTATTCGGGAAGATGGAGAAACATCAACCAGGAGACGTTCGACACAACTTGGCCTCTCAAGAGGGTCGCTGCAGAGAATTTTGCATACAATAAGAATGTTTCCATAGAAAATTCAGCTTGTCCAACAATTGAAACCGACAGATTACCAGCAACGACTTGATTATGTAATTTATTTTCGTCAAAAAGCAGAAGAAAATCATGATTTTATTCATAATTTAATTATGAGCGACGAAGCCCATTTCCAATTAAATGGGTTCGTTAATAGGCAAAACTGCAGGATATGGGCTACGGAAAATCCAAGAGTAGTTCAACATCGAGAATTACACCCACTTAAGTGTACCGTTTGGTGCGGTGTTTTGTCGGAAAGGATAATTGGCCCATATTTTTTTGAAAATGAACACGGTGTCGCCGTTTCCATCACTGGTGTTAGATATCGGACAATGTTGGAAAATTTTTTAAGGCCAGCCGTGGAAAACCATCCGCAAATATGGTTCCAACAGGATGGAGCCACAGCGCACACTGCGAGGGACACAATGGCTCTTTTACGCGACATCTTTGGTGAACGAATTATTTCCCGTACAATCGATTTTAATTGGCCTCCGTGTTCACCGGAATTAATCACTTCAGACTGTTTCCTTTGGGGTTATTTGAGAGGAAAAGTCTATATTAATAAGCCTCGAACCATACAGCAATTAAAAAATAATATACGCGACGAAATCAACAACATAACACCTGAAGTTTTGCGAAAGGTTATGGAAAATGTTTTGGAAAGAGCACGAATATGCGAAGCAGAAAATGGCCACCACTTGCGAGATATAATTTTTCATAATTAAATTAAAAATATTCTCCATTAATATACTGTATTTAAAATTAAAAAAAATTAATAATTATGTCTTAAGTAAGAAGTTATAATGAACTCAAACCCCTTCGGTCATTTTGGGCCACCCTGTACATTACCTACATGAAGCTGTATGGTATAGTCTTGTTTAAAATGTTTTTCTTTTCTCTTGTACTGTTCTTCGGTACTATCTAATATCAATGTCCAACAGTAATCAGCAAGTATTTCACTGTTCTCTTTTCAATAACAGAAATGTCTTGATGAAATCTTTCGCCATGTTCATCACTCACGTGGCCGATGTTCAGACGAAAAATGCGAGGCTAAAAATTGTATTTTAATGTTCATGTTTCACCCCAATTTATGGTAACAAGTAATATATAATTGTCAGACTCTCTGTTTCTGAAAAAATTGTGGGTCACAAACAATTTTTATTTGCGGTACTATAAAAATTCCCTCTTTAAGTTTTGCATCCGAAATTTTGTGAAATTTTTTTTTAGATATCGGTTTCCACGGGCATCTTTATACATTGCTTTCGCGAAATTTTCACCAAACCTAATTTTATGTATAATGGCGGTAGAAGTATTTTATCAGGTTAAACTAGTAATCTATGTTTATTCTATTGCCCAGGACTATATTGAGTCCCCTAACTGGCCAGTCTTTAACAATACAGTGGGAATTTCTTGATGGACTGTCCCACTCATAACAAAAACAGCAATTATTTGCATACCTTAGTTCTAAACCAAGTAGAATTGGTATAACTTTGAAGGCTGCGGTGGTATTCCGTTTGTACATTTTGTAATTAATTCTGTCTGGAAGAAAAGTCATATTTTTATACTTTTCCTTTAAGTGGATTGCGTAGCCAATCGGGATGGATGGATAAATATTTTCTATGTGAAGAAAGCCTTCAAACTCAATTTCGGAGCACCGATAAAAAGACGTCATTCTTCGGGATGGTATTGGTGACCTAATGCCAACATCAAAGCATCGAAATTATTGCAGTATGAAAAGCTCTCGTCAGTTGGAAAATATTGTGATAGTTCTTTCTTATAATTACGATTCATAGAAATATGTGTTCCTGCAGCTAATACTTTCCATCCTTGGTGTCTAGATCTTAGTATTTATGCTTTAGTTTTTGAGAAATTCTCAGGTCTCGAATAAGATCATTTAATTCTAACTCATTTATTAGATGTGGTCTGTCCTCTTCACATGGCAAATATTGATCATCGCTGGTCGATAACTTGACATTTCTTCTGGTTCTGTAACACCATATTCTTCACTAGAAACACCTATGGGTCTTGATATTGGCAAGGCATCGGAATGAGGTACCGGACAAGTAGCAGAAGGTGGACTAGCATAACGAATATTTTTCTTATTTTTGTTGTAAAATCCGAAAGGTTTCGTGCAGCAAAAGTAGCAATCAGTTCGAATGGTCCGTTTGTTCACTCCAAATCACAGGTTTTGCGAACAACACAGCGCTTTTCTTACCGTTTGAGCAACCCCTAAGAGTAACAGCACAGCGTGCGCACTAAATGCTGGGAACCTTGTTTTGATGTTCAATGGTTAAGCCAAAATAGTGAAAATATAACTTTTCTATTAAAGATATTTTGCTTATGCTGGTGGGTAGTAAATTCTCTACATACATTATTATGTCTGTGTGGTATAATCCAAATGGAAACTATTTGTATTATACCGGGTTTTTCTTTTGTCATTACTAGAGAACGGACACGCTTACCACATGACGCAAAGTGTGCAGTGCAGTACTGGCGAAAGGCTGTATTTCTAAAATATTAAATTTTATTCATATAATTGGAAAACGAAAGGGTGGTGATCTATAAAATTACGAAATACATATGTATTTGTTGAAAAGTTGTATTTTTAAAGTTTTTAATTTTATTTCTATAATTGGAACATTTTTATTTGTTCATTTTGTCGTTCAAGTTGAGTAAAGGAGTATTAATATTGACTAGCAATAGTTTCTCAAGGTTTTCTTCTGTCAATTTTGTTCTCTTTGAATTAAGTACATCCTTATAAATAGAAAACGTCCTTTCTACATCGCAACTGGTTATAGGTGCATACTGGAAATATTCTGTTATTTCTTCATGTTTAGCCGCTAGATTTTGTGGAATTGTCTCCATACATAATTGCTGCAATGTAATTAAATCTGGATTTCTATTAAGAATTGCTTCAAACTTTTGCCGAAGGCCACATCCGAAGTCACTTGGAATACTTTTCAAATTATTAACAGCCACATCTAATGTGGTTAATCCATCATTTAATTTGAGATTTCGATTTTCAAAATAAGTGATTAGTTTTGGCAATTTTCCAAAGTGTTCGTGAAGAAAGTGCAACTGATTTTTTAAATTTGGGATTTGTGTGAGCTCCTTGCACTCACCAATACTTCTAGCATCCTCCTTTAGCAGTGTTACGAAATGTTTTAGACTATCGAAATTCTCAGCATAACTAGTAGCTTCCAGCCATGTTCCCCATCTAGTTATTACTGGAGTGGGAGGAAGTGACAGATATGGAAATTTTTCCCTGAAAAGAGCTACTCTCAATGGTGCTTTTCTTAAAACTTTTTTAAAAGCTGATACAAGTCTATCAACTTCCGGAAAAGTGTCTCTGATATATTCACAGATTTTGTGGAGAGCATGTGCTACACAAGTAATATGCAGCATATTAGGATATGTTTTCTTCAATAGTCTGCCTGTTTTTAACATATACGCAGCACTATCACTGACAAATAAAAGTATGTTTTCTTTGTACGTGGCGTCCGAATGAAGCATTTTTTGCATATTCTCCTTAATGGTTTCAGCAACTGTTTCCGCATCAACTCTATTTATAACACTTGTTGCTATTTATGCTTGTTACCAAAGTTATTGGGAATAGCTGGATGTAGTACACCAGCTACAACATTTACCACACAGCGTCCTAACATATCCACCGTTTCGTCGGCGCTTATCCATATGTATTGATTTAAAAGATGGCTTCTAATGCATTCTACTGTTCTCGTATAGCACCTAGAAACATAATATTTGCGTAAAGTTGATTCATCAGGAACATTTCGACCAGTATATTTTTTCAGAAATGTCTTCAAAATTGGATTGTCCAATTTAAATAATGGAATATTAGCTGCCATAAAAGTTTCACAGAGTTCTTCGTTAAAATTGTCAGATTCCAACAGGTTTAATTTTTTTTCGTGCTTTAACGATCCTACGTGACGTTTTACGGTTGATTTATTGCAATTTTTCAATAACGTTTCACACACTTCACAATAAATTTCGGAATCACTGGCAATGTACATACAATCAGTATGGCCCTCAATCCAACTCGCCATTGTTTCACGATGCCATTCTCGACGCTCTTCCATTGTCTGAAAAAGTAAGAATATTCTAGATCCAAATAAACGAAATTAAATAACGAAATTTTATGCACACTTACGTGAATATAATTGGAAGATGTTGCATAAATGAAAAGAAAAGGAATGTACGTGCTATTTCTCTTACGAAATACAATAAACTTATTTATTTTATCTACGTACACGACACCACTGAAAACACTATATTCTCCGAATACAATAGCTGGGTCGTCCATTGTTATCGCTGCGGGACCAGGTGGCCGAGTAAGTCAAACAAATACTTCATTGAATTACGCCGGGATGTACCGAGCGACGTTATACACAATTCCAATTGCCGATTGCGTTTTATGGAAATTGCATCCGTTCTCTAGTCATTACACATAGGTATAATGTATTGACTGACTTATTTTCATTTCCAATTACACATAGGAATAAATATATGATGGCGTAGGCAACCAGTTATACACCAAAATCTACGTACAAACAATACATTAATTCTTAAATAGATTGTCATGGAGAGTAAATAAAAATTTAATGTCACATATTTCTCAACTTTTATTCATCACAAAAATCTTAAATTAAATATATTTTATTGAAAAATAGATAATTTATTTAAATCATGGATACGTATAGCAAAGACTAATAAGCTTCAATGGTAATGTGGTATCACAAGAATAACAGTTTCAGGACGGTCAGAGACATGTTTGCCATTAATTATTCTAACAGACCTATACCTTGTGCAAAGATAATTTTAAATATTTATAATAGATTCAAAGAACATGTTTCTCTTCTAAATTCACACAAAAAATAATAATAAAATCAATCATGTGTTAACAGAAAACATGAAGCTGAATATCCTCTGTTATGTAGAAGAACGGTCTGTAGGATCGCTTTTAGATGTAGCCAGTCATTTTGGAGTATCGTACAGTTTGGT
The DNA here is from genome assembly GCA_935421215.2 of Melolontha melolontha. Classification (NCBI taxonomy): domain Eukaryota; kingdom Metazoa; phylum Arthropoda; class Insecta; order Coleoptera; family Scarabaeidae; genus Melolontha; species Melolontha melolontha. Next base: position 1,496,829 of record OW285236.1, on the reverse strand, counting down.
GTACAGAACCCTGAAAGAATTTAACTATAAGCCATACAAGGTATCAAACCATCAGGAGCTTTTCGAGGAAGATAAAGTAAAACGAACTGATCTTTGTGAAAAAATGCTTAATATGTTATATGAAAACAAAGCAATTTTAAATATAATATTTTTTTACTGATGAAGCTACATTTATCATAAATGGTGAAGTCAACTCTCAGAAGTTCCTGTTTGTATCCTACATTTATCCATTGAAAAATACTAAATTTCCATTCCATTAATCCATTAGGTACTGGTCCCGTACAAATCCTCATGCCCAAAACCTAACCCGAACCCAGTACCCTCAAAAAGTCAATGTCTGCATTGGAATAATAATCGATAGACCTATTGGCCCATTTTTTATTGACGGTAACCTCACTGCAGAAAAATATTTAAATCTCTTACGAAACCACATCATTCCAACAATTGAGATACTAAATGTTGATCAACTTTGGTTCCAAATGGATGGGGCTCCAGCACATTCTACTCACGCCGTCAGGAATTTTTTAAGTAATTTCAAAGACGGCAGGTTTGCAAGTTTGGCCCTATACCATGGCCCCCAAGATCAAGTGATTTTTCTCCAAATGATTTCTTTCTTTGGGGTTACATAAAAAGCAAAATTTATAATAACTTGCAAATTCATAAGTTGGATGAATTGAAAGAACGTATACTTACAGCATGTGATGGAATGAATCCAAAATTTATTCGGAATAGCCTGCGTTGCTTTCAAAATCGCCTTGCTTATTGCCTTGAAAGACAAGGAAGACATTTCGAAAATTTTGTTTATCATTTAATTAGTCGTTAGAATAAATTAAGTTTTTCATTCAAACTGAGATTTTCTTTCTTTTCTAAAAACATAACCTAATTCTTATTGGCTTTATTTTCTTTAGTATTACCCACTGTTGCCAGTATAAGTATTATTGCCAAACTAGATTCTAGAATACTTTCGCGATAAATTTTAAGTTTTGAAATAGATTTGAATAGTTTCATGTACATTCTGTAGGGCAATCTAAATAATTTCCCTTTGAATGCTTAAACATTCATATCTTTAATAGTTAGAAAGTATAGTACGATGAAACTTATTGAGTTATATCTTTAGCTAAGAGGAAAAGGTTGGATGTAATTTTAATAAAATAAATACTTAGTTTACTTATTAATATATTTATTTAGGAACAATATCATATTCAGATTTTTCGGTTTTAGTCTTGTACACCCTCGTTCTATTATTAAACGAGCTGTACTATACAGTCTCACTTTCTTCTGAACTCGCTGGAATACAGAAGTATTTCCTAGCACATTGTTTTAAGGGTTCCAGCTCCATTCCTGTTACCTAAAAGAAAATCCAAATAAAAAATGTATTTACCCTTTTTTCTTAAAACTTACCGTCCAAAATAAAAGAGGATCTACGTCCTGATTTGAATTTGGCCTTTCGAGATATTGCCTTATAGTTATTATTACATCCTGTAATTGATTTTACTTTCTCTTATTCTTTTTTGCAAAAATACAAATAATGGAAGTGACTCTGGATGGGACTAATGTCTGTTTCGATTACAGGCATTTGTTCTTTATTTTTAGGATCTACTTTCTTCATAATATTAAACATTTCTTGATCTAGAAAAGAAGTAACCCTACTATTCAAGTCGATCAACATATGAAAACTCCATCTCATGCTGCACAACTAACAAAGATGAAATTGGCGAAGAAGAGTCAGCAAACATTACCGCAATGTTTGCCATCAAGTTCCAAAAAATCGGAGCAAGAACAATTTAATCTAAATAAAATAGTGTATATGTTACATATTATAATTTAGTATTATTAATATAAATAAGATAGATACGTATTATATTTTGCAATCAAATAATTCTCACATACAAGTCAAGTATGTAATCTAAACCAGTTCAGTAAACTGCTGATACAGAAACAATCATAGGTCAGGTAATAGAAATAAACCAGTCCAATATTCAAAGTCGTCATCGCATAAATATAGTAAAGTGCAAAAATATCAGGACTTAAAAATGCATTATAAGCATATCTGTAAAGACCGTAATTAAAGTAGGTTATATCAGCGATACCACAACAAATATTAAATGTCCTCGATATTCAATAACGTAATGTATGTAAAATAAAAATGTTTAGAACTGTTAGAATTAAATTGTAAATAGGATTTGTATATATACCATAATTTTTGTTAAATAAAGCATTAAAGAATTTTCTGTTTTTTAATCAAGATTAAGGAATTAAGAAATTCTTTAATCACCTATCCATGGTCCTTCGAGATTGAGGAATGTACTGTTCTTTAATCAACTATTCAATTCTTAAAAAATATTTAAAATTATATCCATATAAAATTCAAGCTGTTAATGAACTCAGTCCCGTTGATTACTATAGAAAAACGGAGTACAGTCAATGGCTCTTGAATAACTAGAATAATGATGATGTTCTTAATAAATGCTTCTTTACTGATGCGGCCTGGTATCATCTTTCGGGATATTTAAACAAACAAAATATGAGAAGATGGTCGGCAGAAAACACTATTACATACGCATAAAATTGGTGTTTGGTTGGCAGTGTCAAGGAGACGAATCATTCGAACAATATTTTTTAAAGAAACAATAAATGCTGAAAGAGACCGAAATGACTTATTACAACCGTTTATTAATTAGTTACATGGCGATGAAATTACATAAGGATTTTTTCAGCAAAACAATGCTCCACCACATACGGCTCAACAAGAACGTGCTCGTTTGGCAGAGTTCTTTGATAATCGAATAGTGAAGGTCTCCAGATCTCACAAGTCTGGATTACTTCATTTTTCCGCACATGAAGAACACGATTTTTAGAACACCACAAGTACACACAACATTCAATTAAAGGACTTTGCAATAGTATTAGATAAGTTCGTGTTAATATAATACCACATTTGTCAAATGCATTTGAAAACGTGAAACGCAGAGTTCGTGTGTACATCGAGACAAGAGAGCCAGCCACATTTTGAGCATCTTCTTTAACGTATTATTTTTACAATAAACGTATTTCTGTAAGTAAATGTTCTTTATTTCAAACATTTCAATTTCAATAAGATTAAGTTGTAACACAACTAAATTGTAATCTGTCAGATGAAAGTTGTCAAAATTTGACTTTCGACAAACTTTATTGTTCCACAGTGTTCCCAAATTTATATTGAAATCATGGATTACTCTAAATGAAAATTTAATTGAATAATAATGATATGATATAAGTTTCCGATTAATAACCAGAATACTGAAGCTCGAAAAATATCATTTAGTGCAAGATCATCGTAGAATTGAATGTTGCGAAAGATTTATGGAGATTTGCAGAAATGACCAATATTTCACATACAATTTGTTGTTTTCCGACGAGGCTACGTTTTGTTTGAATGCCAATTAATCGCCATAATTGTAAATTATTATTGCAGAATTCCCGGAGCTCTATCGAAGTTCGCATACAGGATATTTTATTTAAAATAAAAAAAGTTAACATCGTTTCCGGTTAAACCGTTAGTCTGATTCGGATATAAATTTAGTCATCGAAACCCCGATTTTCATTTAATTAATTGTGCAAAATTTTAGTAAAATCTAAACAACCAAAGATACTCGAATGAATCCATTCATTTGCCTAACTCTGTATAGTAAATTCCAAGTACGTTTAAATCTATACATGACACAATTACAATTAAGAAAACAACTTTCTTACTTAGAAATGCTGTAGAAAAAGTCTTCTTTAATTTAATAAATGAAACGATGAATGCTCGAGAGACACCTAAAACCTATTCAGATATTCACCATTTTACGCGTGCTTTTGAAATCAAACACTACTCACCGTTAATGGTTTAATTGCCCGACGATATAAATTACACTACATAAATTAAACAATTTAAATGTCAAGTTATTTTCGCAAAAGTACATCAGCAAATATAACATTCCCACGAGAGCACGTTAAGAAAAAATTATATTCACCGTATCTATGCAGAAACGCTGAATAGCATTAAGAAGGTTGTTGCAAACAATTATCTTTATATATGCGTAGATGAAACTATTGATAGTGTGGGCCGATACATAATTCATTTAATGATTGGTATCCTTAACGTATCGGTTCCAGCAAAATTTTATTTAATTTTATCCAAACAGTTGGAAAAGGCAAATAATTTGACAATAACAAGGTTTATACAGGAAGAACTGGCAACTTTCTTCTTACCGGAATCGATTCCAACCGAGATAGACGCCCAAAAGCTGTATTCGAGTAAAGAAATACCTCAACAGTTGGCATTTATTAAAACCAATTACAGTTTTATTTTAACTTCTATATTGCAGTTGGAAAAACAATTTAAGTCGCTAATCGAGAGCTTTGAAATAATAAACAAATTTGAAAAGTCCCAGAAGCTGTATTCGAGTAAAGAAATACCTCAACAGTTGGCATTTATTAAAACCAATTACAGTTTTATTTTAACTTCTATATTGCAGTTGGAAAAACAATTTATGTCGCTAATCGAGAGCTTTGAAATAACAAACAAATTTTAAAAGTCATGTTTTGATGTTAAAGGAGGAGCGTATGAAATATTTTTAAGTGTAATAGGAAAAAATGTGTGTTTTAAAAAGCTAAAAGACATTGCTAAAATTTTGTATGGTGATTCAGTAGAAAATATTGAGTTGACAATAAATGATATTTCTAATTTGAAATATGCTCCTTTAACAAGCGTCGACGTAGAACGAACCTTTTCAATATATAAATACATGTTTTCAGACCAGCGTCACAATTTTTCTGTTGAAAACTTCGAGAAATATGTGATTGTAAATTGTTTTCATAGTTAATTGTGTTGTAAAATGTTCTAAATAACCTTGTAGTGAACATAATAGAATATTTTTTCTACAGTATTCCATTTTCTAACATTCCTCGTATTTTTTATCTGCATATTTTTCATAAAGAAGTGCATATTTAGGCTAAAACGTCTGCATATTTTCAGTTTTTTTTTGCATATAATCCGGCATTTAGTCATAACAATCTCACAAATTTTAGTCATCACTGTTCCCGATTGTAACTTTTTAACGAAGGTTTGTAATCCTCTCTCTACAAATTGAATTCTTGATACTGTTTTCGAAATTAGAAAAATTTAACTTTTAATATTACTAATTACACTGACCAACACGCTGCCTTGTCAAAAGATTCTATTAAGTGATTATTATGATATCTCGGTTCCGAATGTGTTTATAAAAACCACACATCACCATATATCATATAGTGTATAAGATGAAACATTATTTCTGTTTACCTTTAGTAACTAAATTTTCGAAGAAATTGCCTGCTTTAGTCAATTATTATATTTGGTTTTAGTGAATACTATATTATTTTGATACGATTTCCAGAAAATGTGAAGATGCGTGTGGTGAATTCACAATAAAAATCAAAGATTGCTTGTAACATCTTCAATTAAAACTGCGTACAAGCTTTAGGATAAAAATAAGAAACGAAGATAAAAAAATGTGCTATCCAAATATGGTGTAATCACAATAGCTGTTATTATACATTGGCAAATTAAAAGGCACATATTTATCAACACCGTTTGCAATATTAATGATTTCAAGGGCCGTGAAAGTAATTTAAGAGATTATTACACTTACACTGCTAAAGTAACCTGGATTTTCTTCAAAATCATAACATTTCAACAAGTATTTCAAATCTTAATTTTCCCTCGGCGATTATTTTTATACTTTTCGATGACACTTTGCATATCCATAACTAAACTACCAAAATGATGGAGCTTGAAAGAATTCAAAGAGTCTTCAGTTAAGTAGGTACTCAGATAACGAACCTTCTTTTTATCTCCAATAAAACTAGTTTACACAAATATGTACTTTCTTAATTTATTATTTCTAGATGAAATTGAAAATATCTTTTCCTTTATATCTGTTTATTTTAGTCTTATATCTTTAAATATAACGATAATATAATTATAAAATTTTAAAAATGTATAAGTTGTGATAAAGATCTTCCAAACATTTTCACGGATTGAGTATAATGCAGGACGACTACTGATATATTTGGGTTTAGCAAAATTAAATTCATGGCAATTCAGCAATCTTTATGTTCTAGGAAATCAAAAATTTTTTTGTTGGCTAGTGTTATCCTTCGATAACTATTCTTCAAAAACCGTGCCATTCTAATGTTTAAGTCAGTAAACTAAAAATGTGATAATGTAAATTCAATTTCTTCATTACGAAACGTTGCCTCGATTACTTACGGTATTTTTTTCGTCGAGAGAGAGAATTATTAAATTTTAAATCTGGACATTTTTTCGTCATCTGCTTAGTTTTCGAGATATTTGAAAGTTTCAAGTTAAAAAATACACCTAGTATATAATGTGTATTCAAAAACTGTTCTCATTATAGAAGGGTGTTTTTTAAGTAATTAAGTAATCAAAGATTGGTGTACATGCGAAGCTTTAGAAAACTTAAAATTCTGACATTTGTCATACATAAATTCAACTTATAAACGCTTATATTTTTTAAATTATTTTATTATAATGTTAGAGTTACAACATAAAATATTTATTATTCAAAGTTAGTTGGAACTCAAACAGGTATATTTTGTTATGCAATTTCGCACAGCACACAAGTTTCCAATTTACCTATTGCAAATCACACTATCTTTTTTTTTTTTTTGGCATTCGGGATCATTGCCCATATTGCCACGTTAAGAAATGTTTACAGAATCTATACAGAATCTATAATAAGATAAAATTCACGCAAATCGGGAAGCGAAACGTTGGAATAAATCACACTATCTTTAGACACACACAAAAAACGTTTCATATAGATTCACTGGAATTTAAAAAAAAATTAAGTGGATAATGTCTCAGTAAATAATAATTAAAATACCTTAAATATTTATATAAATACCCATGTAACACTCTACAACTCCACCATATCAAACTCATTTTATAATTACAAACAACTTTTCGTGTATGATATAAATATAACCTTAAAGTTTGTTTAATAAAACTAACTGTACTCATTGCAAAACCAATACATATTTACTAAATGTAATGCATTACCATTTCAAAACCAAAATGATATATTTTAATATTTCATGTTATACAATTAGTTTCGCAAAATATACGTTTTAACAAACGATCATTATACGTCTAACGTGACACAGATATAACCGTATTTCTCGTAATTCCAAGTTCTCAAAATAAGATGAAAAAAACACCATCAAAATGTCGAGCTCGCGTGACTTGAATTTTTGACAAACTCTCTAAGATATACATGCACTTTGCACAATAAGATAAATTAGTGTATATCGTGTTTCTAAAACGCATTTTTAAAAGTTGCACGGCAAAGAAATTACGAGAAATTGTATAGTGGCGCCATCTCGCCGCGAAAAGTTGTACTGTCAGTAATTTTAATATTTTGGAGGTCGATTCCGTTGTAGATACCTGTATCTATTTGCAGATAAAAAAAAATAATCGTCCTAATTGGTTAAAATTACAGCAATTTTGTTAATTTAATTCCATTATGTTATACATACTATACTCAGGCGTTCATAAAATTTAGATATGTCAATCACGAACCCGAGCATCGCTTAACTGCTTCATTATTTGTGCTATTAAAACTATTAAATCATTAGTAGGTAATTTATTTGTTTTGTAAACATTATTAACTTTTCATGGTAATTTTGTTTTTCTTTTTTTTAGATTATTAAGTATAATAAGCATTAGTTTTGCTAAATTTATTCATAATACTAAATGTAATATACATACGCTTGTAAGTATATATAAATAATGTATTTAATACTATCGTAAAAGTGATTTTCATCATTTAAATAATGTATACTTAGATATGTGCGTTGTTGTCAAATTAATGTCATTGATTATAAATATTATTGTCACATATGAGTAATTATATCATCAATTCTTAATAGAATAATGATAATTCGAAAATTAGGTTGCACATTTTTGAAATGTTAATCTAATTTTCTATCAATATGTAATAAATAGGCCAATAAATGAATGAAAATTTATTTTCTAGGCCGACTACAATTCTGCCACTTTGTTTAATACAATTTCTTGTTCTTACTTTCAAAATGGTCTTTACTGCGTAGCAAAATACATACATTTATTTTAATAGCCTATTTTCGAAATGACTTGCAAAAGAAAATGGTAATTGGATAAATTTCAAGCAGTTCTCTTATGATTTATCGAAATGTATCCAGAAGAACAAATTGAATTATTTTTTTTGCCCAACAATTTAATTTCTTTTCTACTGACTATGATCTGACACTTATTTTTAATTAAAATTGGTACGCGAAAGCCAAATATGAAACCCATTTGTCCTTATCACGTCAAGCTTTCTTTCTACGGCACTTCTTATTTGCCCATTTCAAAATTCTTGAAAATCGTTAGGTAGATGCAGCAAATTCTTATTTGTTCAAAGAATTGAAAGACATCCCAAATACATTTATCTCATTAGCATAATGTACACTTGTATCTGATAATATTTAAGTATTTAATGAACTAATTAAGTAATAAAAAATTATAAAGAAACGTAAGTCTATTACGCTAATCTTGTTCATTAAGTGAATATATTAGGGTTTAATGAGATTGTATTAGAAGGTATTGATAACTTAGGACTATTTAAAAGTAAACAAGGGTGATAATAAAACGTTTGTTACATGTTAGTTGCTAGGGAAGAAACTACATCATCAAAGATGTGTAAATAGTGCCGATTCGTTCTGCTACATTTGTTGCAGTTTCACCGTTCCATGTCAAAGAGTAACTATTACTGCTTTCGTTAGGAAAATGTATTTGGCTTATTTTGATGTAAAACTTGGTGATCAGGACAAGTCATGAGCTCCACGTAATGTGTGGAAACCATCAGTGGCGGCTAGCACTAAAGGGCACAAAGGCACGTATCTACCCAACCACCAAGACAAACACAGAAAGAAATTCGCATTACCTATTCCGAATATGGATCGGCCGGTTCCGCTTATCTTCGCCATATGCGTTTATACGTCGTTTTGGGGCACAAACTCGTTCGACTCCACTTAACGTCTTGCGTTTATTGTGATTGCATTGTTTTCGTCGGGTACTGCACGTGTTTATTATTAATGATGGAAGTTAATAGTGTGCAAAATCTTTTAAAAAACCCGCTATCATTTGAGGAAAAACTTTTAATTAAGAAGAAAGGAAGGCCTATACCTGATCTTCAAATAAACTATTTTGTTTTATCTGCTTAATTTTTAAGAAAGGTTAGTGCGTGGAATAAACAAGGGTTGAATAATTTAAAGCATATCGCAGACAGGACAAAGAAACACGAAAATTCCGTTTCTCACATGAATGCATGCGTGTTCTAGTTTTAGTGTTCTAGGCAAAGCACAGTGCGAAATTTAGGAAGTTTAGCGGAACTGTTTTCAATTTATGAAATAAATAAAATGCATAAGATTATTTATTATTTTGTTAGGTAAATACTCTAAAACCTCATACTCAGATTGGGGATTTACCCTGCGAAAGAACCGCAAAATGCACCTGAAATTCGCATTACTTATTCAATCATACTTTTTGCCTATAGAAAGCTATTTGATTTGTTAAAGTTAATAGAGTGGTACATAGAAATGGAAAATCAATAGGCCATGATTTTTTCTTCATGTATTTTATTAGAAAATTGTCAATTATTTGCATTTAATATTGCAAAATCTTTCCTTGCTCGTGTATGATTTGTTCGTGGAAAAAGTGATTTTTAAGAAGTACATAATTAAATTTAATTAATTAATAATAATAATTAATAATTAATAATAATAATTAATTTAATGGAGATTTTAAAAAGTGATACCACATAATACCAGCTTGAAACGCACAACATTTTAAAGTTTTTTTTTCCCTCTGTTGAAAACTCAAATGATCTTCTGCGATATTTTGCGATCTTCTTTTAAATGAAACATTTTCCAGAAGGACTTTGCAAGTTTCTTGTAACTGTATATTCCAAAAGTGGAAGGAAGAACCGACATTTCTGAATAAAAATGCTGTCTGGCTTGAAAATAATGTAAAGTTTTAAAATGCTGTAAGGGATGCATTGCCCAGTGGATCGAGGACCAATGCAGGCAGACCTAAAAAATAATTTAGGTATTGTCATCCAAAAGTGCAAAACAGAAAAGTGCATCATCTTTTGAAGTCCGGTAGTCAAGACGAGTTAGCCAAAGCAACCGTAACAAAGCTATACCAATCTGGAAAACGAAACTCTGCAGCGATTGTCAAGGAACTGGCATCTGTTTCTCCAGAAAAGGGAAGCAAAATCAAAATGGCTCACATGTCTTCTTCAAACAGCCCACGAAAATTAACTCCGGACCAGGCTCTGGCGCTACTTATTGATGCAAACTTATCGTCAAATCAATACAACATTGTTCGGGATCAAGCTAAACATCACGGTTGCACTTTGTATCCACCTTATTATGTTGTAAAGGAGGCAAAGAGGTTATGCTATCCAAAGGACATAATAATAACTGAAGTTTCAGCTGAAGTATCAGTTCAGTCGTTTATAAATCATACCATAGCAAGACTTTGTACAGGGCTAGAAGAGACTCTTAGAACTTTGTCAAACGTTAAAGCACTAAATATTATCGTAAAGTGGGGTTGTGATGGGGCGGAACAAGTTAACTATCGACAAAAGTATATGGACAAACATAGCTCTGATGATAGTATGTTTAGTGTATCAATGGTACCAATCCAAATGTGCTCCGTAAATTATAATGGTGATGATCAGTCACTAATTTGGAAAAACCCTGCTTCTTCTTCCACACGGTACTGTCGCCCCATTAAGTTCGTTTTTACCAAAGAAACAGTCAGTGTAATTACCTCAGAAGTAAACAAAGTGAAAGAACAAATATCTCAAGTTACTCCAACCACTATACTTGTAGATGGCAAGCAATTTCAGGTTACAGCAAATATGATCTTTTGTATGATTGACAGTAAAGTATGCAATGCTGTATCATCCTGTACATCATCACAAACATGCTACTTATGTGGGGCTAAACCTAGTGAAATGAACAACATCTGCGATATACCTCAAAAAAATATAAACGAATCCTTTTTATCCCTTGGACTATCGCCCCTCCATGCATGGATAAGGTTTTTGGAATGTATTTTACATATATCGTACAAACTTGATATTAAGGCATGGCAAGCTCGTGGAGCAGAAAATAAAAAAAAAGTTGCAGAGAAGAAAAAATACATTCAACAAAAATGCAAAGAGGAGCTTGGCTTGCTTATAGATATGCCAAAACAGCAGACCGGAAACACAAACGATGGTAATACCGCGAGGAAATTCTTTAGAAATGCCGAAAAGTCCGCCGAAATAACTGGCGTTAACTTAGAATTGATCAAACGTTTTCATGTGCTGTTAGAGTGCCTAAATTGTGGTCTTAAAATTGATTCAGAAAAGTTCGGCGAATATGCAAGAGAAACTTTGGAATTGTATTTGAAAGAATATTTCTGGTACTCAATGCCCGTAAGTGTGCATAAAGTCCTTTGTCATGGAAAGGATATTATAGCTTCTTGCATTCTTCCGTTCGGACAATTTTCTGAAGAAGCTCAGGAGGCAAGAAACAAAGACTGCAGAAAATATCGCAAACTTTTTACTAGAAAAATGTCAAGAATAGACACAAATAGAGATTTATTTTATCGACTGCTTCTTTCGCCGGATCCGTACATCGCTAGTCTTCGTAAAGCACCCAAAACCAAGCATAGTGAAGTTACGCCAGAAGTTTTAGTGTTGTTAGAATGATTTGCAGGTCCGTGTAATGATTGCGAGTCTTCAGACGATTGCAATGAGTCTAGTTCTGAATAGGTGTTCAAAATGTTGTTATAAAATGTATGTTTTTTTAAATGTTCTATAATAAAAAACACAAATAAACTCAAAAACTTTAAATAAAACATATTAATTTTTATTAAAAATTTTAAATACCAACAAATAGAACTGTTTTACTGTTTTGAATAATTAAGTTCCGGTAAACTCAAGAAATTTCGCACTGTGCAAAGTGGACATACGTGAACAGTTAGACAGTGCTTATTTGCGACATAAAATTAAGCACAACGAACGTCATATGTTGCGCCGGTTAATTATGTGTATGAAATTTGCGGAGCTTTTGAATTAGCGTTACGAGGCCATGATGAGACATTGACGTCGGAAAATCCAGGTATTTATGTAGGCTTAATCAACTTTGCAGCTGAATTAGACGATGTGCTTACAATACATATGAAAAGTTCACAAGTGTTTAAGCCACCCTAAAAACTATTCCGAACGAATTGCTAGATACAATGTGGCAAATTTACAAGCAGGAAATATTAAAAGAAATTAAATATGCAAATTTCATTGCTTTGGAGGCCGATGAAACTACAGACACCTCTAATAATCAGCAAATGGTTGTTATTATTCGATACGTGTTTAATGGACATATTTTTGAACGCCTTTGGTCTTTTTTTAAGCCGTGAGGATATAATGCTGATGTATTAGCAAAAACATTGCCGAATGAATTGCAAACTATTTTAAATTCTCCTTCTGGGTCTGATAACAATAAACTAATCGCTCAAAGTTTCGATGGGGCGTCCGTGATGAGTGGTAAGGCAAATGGTGCCCAAGCTATTATCAAAAGAACATTCCCACATGCACATTATATTCACTGTTACGCCCATCAATTTAATTTATTTATTGAACGAGCGGCACAGTGCAATAAAAATGTAAAAATTTTCTTTGCAAATTTGCAGTCATTTTCAAGTCTTTTCTCGATCGCCAAAACGAACGGTAATTCTTGATGAAATAGTCAATCGTAGATTACCACGCGCTGCTCCTACACGTTAGATTTTCAAAAGTCAAACTGTGAACACATTATTTGAACACCAGGATTCTTTCAAAGTTTAGACAAAATTATTGACGAAGATGGGATGGATTCAGTTACTATTAGTGAAACGAGTGGTTTATCGAAATATTTGAATTTCCCGGAATTTATCTATTGGTTGAAAATATTTCATTTCATCATGCCACCATGTTGAAATATTATTTAACCAAACTCAAATGAGCGGGATTGACAGTGCTCAACTGCAAAAGTCAATCGAACAATTCCAACAGCAAATTATTTACATTAGAATTTTAAGAAATTCTACTGACAATGACAATCAAGAACGCAATAATGAAGAACCTGCAAGGAAGAGACGAAACACGACAGCTGGAGATAACAGAGCTGTTATTGCAAAGGAAGTATGTGATACTATTTTAAGCCAAATTAGTAACCGATTTGATTTTAGAGATCACTTAAGTGCAGCAAAATTATTTGATTCTTAAAATTTTAAAACTTATAGTCATTCATTTCCACGAAAAAATTTTGATGAGACTGTGAAATCTTATCCTATGTTGGACGGCGTAAAATTGAAAAGTGAACTTTCAGTAATTTATGAGCGCGATGATGTGTGACGTAGGTGGTGTTTTGATACTTTTAGTGTTCATAACAGACAACAACCCTAAAAAAGGTTTTGACGGAGGCATACAAACTGTTGGATATTATATGTACAACGCCCATGTCGACAGCAGAATGTGAACGATGTTTTTCCACCCTCAAACGCATTAAAACGTTTCTGATAAGCACAATATCAGAAGATCGACTGAACGCAATGGCGGTCCTATTAATAGAAAAGAAGTTCATCCAGTCTATCTCGGATTTTGCCAACGAAGTCATAGATGTATTTGCCAGCATGAAAAATAGGAAAATGGATTTTATGTACAAAAAATGGGTAAGTTTTTTTTGTGTTCACCCTCTTTCATAACTCACGAGCCGCCACTGTTTGTTGATGCTGTTACCAGATATTTATCAATAAAAATTACTATTAAAACGTCTATTGATATATTCCTCGCCAAATAGAGATTAGTGGCTGAGAATTTTGAGGATATTTAGGTTTGAGTGAAATTCTTTTTTACAATTGAGATATTTAACCCGCTATTTAGGTGCACGTGTTTGTTTTATATATTATTTTTCGAGGATATCCAATATTTTTAACATTAAGCTTTGTGTTTATTAAAATCTTAGATTTCCACTGTTCCCTTTCAAGTTTAAAATCAAGTGAAACAATACCCTTCGTATAAGTTGACCTGTAACCTGGAATGTCTGTTTGAATATATCACCTAGCCTCGAGCATAGTCATTACACTGTCTGGGAGATACATTACAAAAATCAAAACATATAATCAACTAAACCATATAATCGACTGCATACACACATCACTGCGAGAACTCAAAGAAAAACCGGGGTTGATCTCCATTTAACGCATCCTTTTGTATTGTATTCGCTTTTTTTCCCCCGCACCGTCTCATTCTATTTCGTTATTCTTCATTGTGAGTTGTATACGTGTGTACATACTTACATGTTAAAGAAAGGAAAGTTTTCGTGCAAACTTACCTATATATTCTGTAAAACATGAGAATGCTTGACTTATTTGGTGAGTCGTCTTTGCTACGTATTTTCGAGATTTTTAGTTAGTCTGTCTTTCTTCTGTTATTTTTTAATAATAAACTAGGTTTCAAGATTACTTTGGTATATTACAAAAAGAGAAAGACAAAATTCTGAACAGACACAAGTGACAGTTGTTGCTTATTGGTTCAAAGCAAGGCAAAATAACACCGTGGAACATTCGCTTTTTGCCATCAATTGTCAAATATGTCGTCTTTATATCACGTTTGCGTTTCTAGAGTTTTATTATCATATTATTAAATTATTATCATTATTATATTGCTTTAACTATTTTGCGGTGTATAATAGTTCTTCTTATAATTTCGATTTGAAGATTAATAGATTATGTAAGTAATATGTAGAGCAGACCAATTTCCGTGCGCGCCATGTGCGCCGATGTGCGGATGATTGTATTGCATTAGAACTAATAAAAAGCATTCAGTATGTGTTTGGTACTTGCTTAGACTGCATGTAAGTCTAAGTATACGTAATAAAATGTCATCGACACAATCGAGAAAACGACCGTTGTCAGACGAAGTGAATAAGTTTATTATGGATTTCCCGGACTTAATATACGATGGCTCAAAAATTAAATGTTTAGTGCGCAATACATATCTAATGTGTTGGTCAAAAACACATTGTAAAGAACACGTAAGCAGTTCGAAGCACAATAATAACAAAATTAATCGATAACAGTTTATACATGAACTATGTGTAACTATGATTGTGTGTACACTGCCGTTTACCTTGCTAAGTAATGATTCACTTATTTCATTTTGGAATAAATACGGGAATCAAACATTACCGAGCACGACAACGTTACGAAGGAATTTACCATCGGTGCGTATACAGGTTGAAAATAAAATCAAAGCCGAACTGAAAAATAAAAACTGTGGTTATGTGTGGACGAAACAACTGACAGCAAAAAACAATCTGTAGTTAATGTGATGGCGCGTAATATGGAACCACATCAACCAACGTCTTCAATTTTATTAGCATCCAGACGACTTAGAACAATGAAATGCCGAAAAAATTTCAAAAGTGCTATTAGATACTTTGGAAAATTTAAACTTTCGAAAGACCAAGTATTAATGTTTATGACCGATAGTGCCGCAACCATGTGTTCTGTAGGCCGGTCTCTTAGAAAATATTGTCCTAACTTGTTACATATTACTTGTAAACTACATGCTCTACACCTTGTGGCAGAACAGGTTCGTAGATGTTATCCAGAGGTAGATGCTTTAATATCGAGTACAAAGACAGTATTCCTGAAATCCCCAAAACGTATTCGGAATTTTCACGAATTGTGTCCCCATACCCTTGAGCCACCACAGCCGATTCTGACACGTTGGGGTACATGGTTACGGACGGGGTTTTACTATCATGAACATTTTGAAAAAATAAAGTGGTTTTATCATTCTATCCGAAAGAAAGTGCAGCTACCAATACAAGCCAGAAAAATTTCAAGATGCCCAGATTAAAATGGATTTAGAAAGTATTCGTGAGAATTACTTGGGACTAGAAGAAGCAATAACAAAATTAGAGAATTCGTCGCTGTCGTTAGAGGAATCACTGCAAATCGTTAAAGATGTTCACGCACAACTGTGTGCTGTAGAAGACGAAAAACGTGAAAGTTTTATAATTAAATTTGAAAGTGTTTTAGACAGAAATGCAGATTTTGGTACCTTAACACGTATTTGTGAGGGCACGTCTTCAGATGCGTTAAGTTGCTTAAAAAAGTATTTTGATTATGCGAATATAACGTCACTAGATGTAGAACGCTCGTTTTCCGAATATAAACATATTTTTTCCTCACGGCGGGCATGTTTTTCAGAAATAACCTTAGAAACGCACCTGATGTTGAAAATATAGAATCGAGTTTCTCCAGTTTGTCAATCCTTGGAAGACGCTTAAAACGGCAAGTGTTTTTTTAAATCCTCTGTCGTGCACACAATCACTGATTTCATACATTTTCCATTTTCTGGCATTTCCAAAGGTATAATCTTTATTGACAATTTACAGAAGGGAACTACAATAACTGATCAATATTATGCTGGCACGAGGATACGAAATGGTACCTTATCCATTATATTTCCCAAATCTGGCTCTAAATAATTTTTCCTCCCACCAAAATTCGAAAAAACGGCTTAGTGTAAAAAGATTTGGGACAAATAAGCAGACAGCGGATTCGAACGATTGATGATTCATAGTTCATAGGCGTCTGCCTTGTATTCGCAATAGGTTTGTTTCTGTAAGCGATCCGTGAGTTTCGTTAGGCAAAAATCGTCGTATAAATACAACGCATCGCCCGCTATCGGGGCAGTTAAGTTTTAACTACGGACAAACGAACGTCATATTGTTTGAATTGTAATCTGTGAAGAATAAATATTTCGTCGTTCGAACTTGGCATCTACTTACGTAACAATATAATATCAATTTTCATATGGATAAACCAGGCCCCAGTAAAAAACGTAGTCGTAAGGTTGAAGATGAAAATCGACAGTTTCAAGACATTTGGACTGAAAAAGACTTTTTTATTTCATCGCATCACAAAAGTGTCCGTTTAATATGCAAGAGTAGTGTTTCTATTCCGAAGGAATATAATGTGAAAAGGCATTATGCAACCCAGCATCATACTTTTACCAAATTCACCGGCGAAAATCGAAAGCAACAAATTTTCTCTTTACAAAGGGAACTAATAGGCCAGCAAGCTATGTTTACAAAACCAATTCAAGGTACTGAAACAGCTACTGAAGTAAGCTTTGAAATATCTCGAATAATATTGAAAACTTGTCGGCCTTTTAAAGATGGTGAGTTTGTTTAGCAGTGTTTAGATATCGCTGCAAAAAAAATGTGTCCGAAAGATGCAAAGAGGTTTGAGAAAATTCAACTAAATCGGATGACTGTTCAAAGAAGACTTACCACATTAGTAGCTAATATAGAAGAGCAATTAGCTACGAAATCGAAAAGTTTTGAGTATTTTTCTATAGCACTCGACGAATCTACAGATATAAGTTCCACTGCTCAACTCTTAATATTTTTACGAGGTGTAACGCAAAATTTTTAAGTGAGTGAAGAACTGATTGGTATGAGTTCTTTGAAAAGTCAAACCAAGGGGAGTGACATGCTCAAAGCTCTTCTGGAAAAATGTTCTATAATGGATTTGGATTTAAAGAAATTATCTGGAATTACGACTGACAGAGCACCTTCAATGGTTGGAAGTAAATCTGGGATAATAACTATGTTAAAAGAGTATTTACAAACTAAAAACATAGATACCAAGGAATGAATTATACATTGCATTATACATATTGAAAACTTGTCGGCCTTTTAAAGATGGTGAGTTTGTTTAGCAGTGTTTAGATATCGCTGCAAAAAAAATGTGTCCGAAAGATGCAAAGAGGTTTGAGAAAATTCAACTAAATCGGATGACTGTTCAAAGAAGACTTACCACATTAGTAGCTAATATAGAAGAGCAATTAGCTACGAAATCGAAAAGTTTTGAGTATTTTTCTATAGCACTCGACGAATCTACAGATATAAGTTCCACTGCTCAACTCTTAATATTTTTACGAGGTGTAACGCAAAATTTTTAAGTGAGTGAAGAACTGATTGGTATGAGTTCTTTGAAAAGTCAAACCAAGGGGAGTGACATGCTCAAAGCTCTTCTGGAAAAATGTTCTATAATGGATTTGGATTTAAAGAAATTATCTGGAATTACGACTGACAGAGCACCTTCAATGGTTGGAAGTAAATCTGGGATAATAACTATGTTAAAAGAGTATTTACAAACTAAAAACATAGATACCAAGGAATGAATTATACATTGCATTATACATCAAGAGGCCCTCTGTTCATTCAATTATTAGGATTTGAAAATGTGATAAAAGTTGTAGTACCTACTGTAAACTTTATAAAATCACGAGGTCTCAATCACCGATAATACACGCAATTTCTCGAGGATATTGAAAGCGAATATGGTGATCTCCTGTTTTACACTGAAGTAAGGTGGCAAAGTCGTGGGTTGTCACTAGAGCGGTTTCTTAACTTGATTGAAGAAATCAAAATATTTCTGGCGGAAAAGAAAAAGGACGTTTCCGAACTCGACAATCGCGATTGGCTGTGTGTCTTAGCGTTTCTTGTAGACATCATAAATCACTTGAATGTCTTAAATACGCGACTCCAAGGCAAAGAGCAATTGATTTCGCAGTTATACTCTCATGTTTCGTCCTTTCATTGCAAATTGAGTCTTTTCAGGACACAAATCAATTCAGTCAATGACAGCCATTTTCCGAACTACAAAAAAATTATGGAGAAATTCAATAAAATTGATGTCAATTTCGCTTATGTTGAAAAAATTAATATTTTAATACAAGTTTTTCATGATCGTTTTCTAGACTTCAAAAAAGTTAAACCTCTATTAGACAATTTCAGCAATCCTTTCAACATTTCACCTGAAAATGCACCGGAATCAATACAGCTGGAATTGATAGACATGCAAAATGATGATAATTTACGAAACAAGTTTAATGAAGGTAATTTACTCAACTTTTACCGTTGCGTTGACAAAACCGTTTATAAAGAGTTGCGAATAAATGCATTGAAATGCGCAAGCTTATTTGGATCGACGTATGTTTGTGAGCAAACGTTTTCAGTGATGAAACTTAACAAAACAAAAAATCGAAACCGTCTGGCAAATGAAAATCTGGAAGCAATTTTACGTGTGGTGACAAGTAATGTGGAGCCAAGCATAAACAAAATTGTTAGGTCAATGTAATGTCATGCATCAAAATAATAAAACATGAAATATTACATTGTAATGATTAGATTACATTACGATTACATAATTACAACAAACATTTTTGAATGTTCTTTTATTTTTATCATTTGTAGTAATTCATACTATTTAAAAATAAAAATATTTGTGTTAATAAGTATTCTTTGTAGCCCGTCACTTGCTTGCGTCACAAGCCCGTCCTTGGCTTATAGTTTTCGCGAGTGGCTTCTGTTCCTTATAAGTCTGTGCATCCCTGCTATAAACTATATATTCTATACAAACTATATATTTATTTAAAAATAAAATATTTTATGTTTTTCAGAAAATGTTTAAATAACGTCTTTGAAGAACTCAAATTTAGTATACGATGACCGGTTGTATTAATAACCCTTGGTTTTTCTAACTTTTTGTTTCTCAGTATTTACGACACTAATATTATTTTCAATGACTTTGAAAAATATTTACTTCCTTCTATTGGAGTAAACGTCTGTACTTCAACCTCACATGTGTCATAAATATTTTGTACCAAGCAAACGTTATGAATTAATTTTTGTCCTGGAAAACAGCGAAACGAAACCAGAAACACGCCACTGAAAATAGAATTTATGAATGAATAGACACAATAACGACGGAAATAACAACATCTGCTCGACGAATGCAATCGAGCCAGCAAATAGTGGGGCTGTTATAACATGCATACTATACATGATATTGCCACAACGTGTTATCAGGGTCAATCGCTTGTGTTCGCTCTTTGGTTATTATCAACCGCTAGAAGTTTATTTATAAGGAATATATTGACAAATAAGAAAAGGAAGGACGCCACGATTGTCCGCTAATTTATATACACCCTATATAAAGAAAATAAGAGAAAAACCCGTTACTTAAAAAATAAAAGATCCCTGGAAACAAACAAAAATTTCTGACTTTTTGGGCAAAAAATAATTTTATCTAATTTTGACACAAAGTGACACTTTTCAAAACTGTATGACGTTAGGAAACGGTTTACTTTTTGTAACTAGTTACGAAAAGTAAAATATTTCGTAACTAGTGTTGAAAAGTTCATTTCATCACTAGTTACGAAATATTTTGAAAAAATCATTTCATCTCAAGTTAATAAAGGATAACGTTAAATGACACAAACTGGTTAAATTTTTATTTTATGCATTATAAACATTTATGACACAATGTGAACAATTGGTGAGGTTAATTCCTGCATACGTAGAATTCATGGCAGTTACTCTGATGTTATGATGCAAAACGGAATGTGCATTTGAGCTTTATTCACCAAGAATATCATTGGCAATCCTTTTCTTATTTTCTATAGAATTCTCTACATAGCCCTCAGCTACAGTATTGGACTTCCAGCCTCCATGTCGTTTAACCTTAAAAATATCCGCACCAGAATCTGCCAAAAAGGTAGCCGATGACCTTCTGAAGCAGTGTCCGGTAAATAAGAAGGGATTTGGTAGTTTCAAAAACTGAGCAATTGTTTTCGGTAGATTACCGATTGCATTAATGCCAATTGGCTGTGCCCCGCATTTACCATTATTATATTTGACGAAAAACCTATCGTGATTAACGTTTTGTGGACGCAAAGAAATATATTTTCTAATAAGATCAAGAAAATTTTGCCCTTCAATATTTCCTTCTGTGATCACAAACTCGCGCGTTACTTTTGTCTTTGTATTAGGGATTTTTATTACAAAATGAGAAAACTCGTCTAAAATATCCCCCACACGTAGAAAAGTTAGCTCACTTTTTCGACAAGCACCAGCTATTCCAACGATCAATGCGACCTTTGTCATTAAATACGTTTTATCCTCAGCTTCTGTCATAAACCGGGAGACGTTTTCCTTTGACAAAATATTAGACTTTTTTGCATGGTATCCCTCTGACTGCCTCTTTAGAAATAATGCATGTAAACTGGCATATTTTGCAATATCAATATTCTTCTTCAAAAACAATTCACTTCTTAACATGGAATAAAGAGTCCAGAGTGTTGAAGCTTTTTGATTCTTTCTTCCCTCGAAATAGGCTAATAAAACCTTCTCATTAACACATTTAATTTTTTTGTCTTTAAGCCACTTCCCAAATTTTTCATAAGCCAAATCGTACTGGGCTTTCGACTTTTGTGGAATCACAGTCGATAATGCACTTTGTCCAGCCTCTTCTATATCGCTTGGTAGTCCACCTGAATCTGAATCCGACATTTTTACTCGTACAATGCACCGAAATATTTAGCTAATAAAAGTAAATACTTATACTTAAATTAACAAACACCTGTCAAGTCAAATGAATTATTATCTATAGCATGAAAACTGTCACTAATTATTTAATACGACTTATGACGTTTAATGTCAGATCAACTGGAAAATTATAAATCTATGTTTTGGTCAAAATTAGATAAAATCTTGTATGAAACACGTTATGAAATGTTATTTTGTGTAACTCATGTCATTTTGCAGGATCTCGCTCGCTACGCTCGCTCGTCCTGCAAACATTCCATTTCGTTACACAAAATAACCCATTTCATGACTGGTTACATAAATAGCTATTTTGTTAGTGTTTTTCTTATTTTTTAATTCGTATTACTAGATATATTTTATGTTTATTGAAATATTATTCGACTATTTTTAATGGAATTATCAATTACTAAAAAAGTTAATCATTAATTTCGATTCTGTTCTAAATAAATTAATTCATATTTTTAACTAATCTAGCCAACCTTATTATAAGTCTGTTGCATTATTGAAAGTGATAAAACAAAGCATAAAAATTTTGATTTATTCCCGCCATTTGCACCGTAAAAAATAAATTATCCATTGTCTGAACTAACACCCTAAGTACATATTTACCTACCTATACTAATCCATTACCATTTCCAATCCAGCGAAAACGGGGCCGCTAAATCAATAAATTTTCCTTCACTTTATGGAATGAATAGAGAAATGGGAATAGTAGGAAAGAACTGAGGGTAAATAAAAGTACAATTTGTCTAGAAAATAATTCTTTTTATCAAGTCTTTCAAGTTCAGAAATGACACGATGTATATGTGTGTGAATATATAATGTAAACATTGTATGTACGTAGGTAGATGGAGGTTGTAATTCTGTCACTTCTATTTACAAATTACGTAATGTGCTCAACAACTGGAGGGCCATGGGGGTCCATCCGTAGTGCGTGGGTGGTGGGTGTAACCAAAATAAACCAATCGTCGAACGTCGACCTGGAACAAACTTGTATAGGTGAAGCAACATATTAAAGCATAAAGTTCAGGGTGTATATGTATTGTGGATTATGTGTGTGTCTCATAATATAGTTGTAAGAGAGAATGAGGTTGGTGTGAATAAACATGGCGGTGGAATAGTATGTATGTTATTATATTTCCAGTAGAATAAATGTAATTTTGTCCTATAATTACATTGTTTCTCAAGATTAATATTTATTTTCGTTTTAATTTATTCTGCTAGGACTTTTCACACTTATTGTGTACACATTACAGTGATTCACAGCAAAAACAGTTGGCAGACTAAAACACTATTTTGTATATAAAACGATACTAAACAATTAAAACAATGTTAAATATATTACACAATAAATAACTAAATAAATACATTAACTCCGAGAATCTCCGAAAAGAGGATATGTAAAATGTACAAGTGTCCCGTATCGTTATGTTCAAATTTTAGGAGTGTAAAGTAGACTTCATTTCAAGTAACAAAAACGCAAAACTTGTATATCCATTTTTATTTGTTTCAAAGTTGCAGATCTAAGAATGTGATTGCCAGATCATGAAAAAAATGTAATCCTAAAGTCAATAAAAACTGATTTTATTTAAAAAAGTTCAATTAATAATATTTTCGAAATGTCCACCTCCTTCTTGAATGCAGGCTTGTGCCCGTAAGCCAATAGAAGAAGGACTTATCCGAATTTCATACTTGTTTTATCGGATTTGCTCGGCAGCCAGGTGAATACGATACAACTCTTCTCTTGTGTTCGAAACTTGCGCGGAGACTAAATTTTTCACGTACCCCCATAAATAAAAGTCAAGGGGATTAAGATCGGGTGATCTGGGTGGCCATGGACAGGACCACCTCGACCAATCCATCTTGGATAATTGACGTTAACCCAATTTCGGACAGCAATGCCGAAATGTGGTGGTGCCCCATCCATGTGAAACCATTTGTCTCGTCGAACATTCAGTGGGACATCCCCCAAAAGACCTGGCAGTTCGTCGATAAGAAATTGAAGGTAATTGTCCGCATTTAACCTCCCAGGAAGAACTACAGGACGAATCAACAAATCATCGATTAGGGCCGCCCAAACGTTAATAGAAAATTCATGTTGAAATTTAGATGGGCGTATAGATTTGGAATTTTCTGATGACCACCTGTGCAGGTTTCTCTGATTTGTAACACCACTGCTCGTGAACGTAAATTCATCTGTCCTGCTGAAATTAAAATGAAGCCGTGACTGTCTTAATATCCAGGTAGAATAAACTAGACGAGCATAGTGGTCTACCTCAAGCAAACCGTGTCCCCCGCGATAGTTATATGGATATAAGCCCTCACTTTTTAAAATTCGCCAAACTGTCGTTCGTGGCACTCCTAGTTGTCTAGCGATTCGACGTACACTGAGAGTTGGATCCCTTGTAACAATAGCTACTATTCTTCCTCTAAGTCTGCTGGCAAATTTACTCCTCGGTCGAAAAGATAATCACGCAGTCCGCATTCCCGAAATTGTCTGTGTACTTCCAGAACGTACTGTTGCAAGGGCATCTTCAGGGCTGTACGTAGATGTTTGTCGTTTCGCAGTATCTTGAAGCTACTAAGTAAGTTTCTTCAAGCTACTGCTTGAAGAAACTTACTCAGTAGCTTCAAGATACTGCAAAACGACGAACATCTACGTACAGTCCTGAAGATGTCCCTTGCTACAGTGGACGAAACGTTGGCAATTACGCCTAACTTGACGCGGTTTCAACCCGGAAACCGAGATCTATATCGAGAGAACGACCGCGGAAACCTACACCTACGTTAATCTATCATTATATCAAATCTTTGTCCCCAATTACTGAAGCAAGTTGATTTTTTTAAAACAATTTTTTTGAGTCGTGGAGAATTAGAATACTTCCTTTCTCTGGATTGCTCTTTAGTGACTGGATTCACGTTCCGTCCATAATATATTAAAATATATAAAAAAAAAATATATTAAAAATGATAAAATAAAATAACTTTATTATATATCATTTTCTTATTCTAATTTCATAACGATTGCAATTAATATTATACAGAGTGTTCTTGAAATAAAAAAACGTATGAAAAATGGAGCCAATTATTACGAGAACCTCAAACCTAAAACTAAAAACCCCCTGAAAATTGTATCACGTTCCGCCTATGAATTCAGAATGTGTATAAATCATTAATATGTACAGTTAGTTCCAAAACAAAGTTTCGACTAAAATTCACCGCTCCAATTTCTAACACTCGGACTTACTGTGAAGGCCAAGGAGTATTGACTATATAAAACACAGAAAATATAAATATATTTCAATGGTTTTATTGATTGACTATAAACATAGTGATGTGTTCCTTTCTAAGAAGGATAAATTGAAATATTAAATAGAGCTGAAAACAGCAGTGAAAAATTTAAAACGGGTAAATTTTGAATACACCCCGTATAAGCATCGCTATAACAAATCTAATGTTTATTTTACGTTATTTTCCGTAAAAAGTTTGAATATGCAACAATACAGATCGTGTTAAGAAAAACACATCTGTGTATATTTAGTAAATTTATAATGAATGTTAAATGTCATATAGATTATTATATCTTTTTACGTTTTAGTTTATAAATATTAATAATTTAAAATTTAAATCGTGCTATACCTACCAATTTATATAAATAAATATTTACAGTACTATAGTAATAGTAACTTTCATAATCAATACTTGAATTTTGCAAATTTCTTAAATACATAAACATTGTTTATTGTAACTGTTACGATGTATATGAAATTTCGAACAAAAATATTGATTTTGTTTGGTTGAGATATCAATATATAAGTTAAATTTCGGAAGCGCTTGAAATTTAAAAAAAAATATTTGTTTGCGGTTTTTGACAATACAATACAATATAGATTTTAACTAGATTACACTTGAGGATTATTAGCGATCTGTGTCGCGTATAGTTACACTTATAATTCTGCTCTGCTAATGATTGCCCACCTTATCCTATATTATATATTATCTTATCTTACTCCACGTGTATTCAGCTAAATAAATGAAACTACAGAGTCAGCGTCTGGTAATACTGAATGGATAGTATTGTGTCAGCACCTATAACTTATATATATTATTATGTGATATGCACCACAAATCAGAATAACCTAAAAATATAAGGACAATTAACAACGTTGTAATAAACTATACATGATAGAATGTGCATTTTAAAATTCACATTTTGTAATACTTATCTATAAGAACAAGCAAACCATTCATTTTAAAATGTTTATTATTAATATATAGACAACTCAAAAGGTTTTATAGTACACAGAATAGAGTCTAATATGATATATGTCTATCCATTAGAGATAAATATATTTGTTTATATATTGTAAACAATGCTGCTGTCAGTCCAGAACCACAGGTTAGATATGTTTTAAGTTGCTATAAAGGAAAAACTCATGAATCGGAAGATAAAAAAGGACAATCAATAAGAGAAGAAAGATACGACGTATAGATCTAAAATATGGAAATGTGAATAATAAGGAAGATGTTATAGCGTCGGACGTTAGATAAGGACAGAATAAATGCAAAGAAAGCAGGTAACATACGGTTTTGCAAAAAAGGAACACTTGAAAATTAAAATAAGAACGTATTTAAAATATTAAACACTGTTAGAATGAAATATTAAGAAAACGTAAATCAATATAAGAAGAAAAGTTTTTAAATATAAAATATCATTTAGAAGAGTATTATAACTTACAAAATGTATTTGAAAAGGGATTGACGTCACAGGTCGTATATATAGAAAATTTCTCATCAAGAAGAGGGCACTTACCGAAAGATCGCCTTAAAGCGGCGGTATAAATTTGTATTGTAAATTATATTTAATTTAATTCATTATTAGAATTTTTATATTTTTAATTTAAAGAAAATTATCACTTTACTTTGTTTAACATAATAATGAATTCGACAGGTCAGTAATGTAATAAAGATTGAAGTTCATTAAAACAAATTTGTAAGATCAATTATTTATATGGATATTTGATTGTTCGGGAATTACTTTAATTTCTGCTTTAAAACAAAAGACACAACACAGATATCTCTAAAATTATAAGTAGAGTAACGAACTTTTAAAGATATCTGGTGTCTTAGTTTTAACTTGCAATTAAAACTTTCATTATATATTTGAAATATTGAATTAAATAATTTGTGTGCTATTACTAGACGGGGAAAATGGTTGGAAGCTACTAGTTTTTATGCAAAGAATTTCGGTAGTTTACAAAATTTTCTTACATGTTTAAATGACGATGCTCCAAGTATTTCTGAGTGCAAGGAACTAGTACAAATTCCAAATTTAAAAAATCAGTTGTACTTTCATGAGGAACACTTTGAAAATTTGCCAAAACTAATCACTTACTTTGAAAATCAAAAACTCAAATTAAATGATGGATTAACTACATTACATGTGGCTATTAATTATTTGAAAAATATTCCAAGTGACTTCGGATGTGACCTTTGGCAAAAGTTAGATGCAGTTTTTAATAGAAATCCAGATTTAATAACATTGCGGCAATTGTGTATAGAGACAATGCCTCAAAATCTAACTGCTAAATACGCTGAAATAGAAGAATATTTCCGGTATACACCTATAACCAGTTGCGATGTAGAAAGGACGTTTTCTATCTACAAGGATGTATTTAATACAAAGAGAACAAATTTTACAGAAGAGAACCTTGAGAAAATATTGCTGGTTAATATTAATACTCCTTTACTCAACTTGAACTACAAAATGAACAAATAAAAATGTATTTCTTATTTTATAGATCACCATCCGTTTGTTTTCCAATTATATAAATAAAATTAAAAACACAAATTCCTTTCTAATCACCAAAAGGATCTAAAGATGATATAAATGACAAATATTGCGTCAGTAAAATATCTAGCAATACTAGAATTGATTAATAAAGCGATATTTCTGTAGTTGTTAAGGAATTCGTTAAAAATTTAAATAAATACCGAGTACACATATCATAAATTACTATTTAACGCGATAATGTACGTCAATCTATTAGTATCTGGCTCTATTTATCGCGATACTATCGGAAAAATGATGTCATTATCGTTTCTAAATTATGAAGAAAATTACCATAGAGTGCATTACTACGATTATGGGTAAGTATGCTGAAGTCGTTTATTAAATATAAAATGTATTTATTGAAGTTCTATTCGAAACAGCACTATTAATTCAATGGAATCTTTAATTAATTGTTTCGAGAATATACAGGGTGTTACAAAAATGTCGGGCTGGCTATACATAGACGGTTTCTACAACTAAAAATAAGCAAAAAAGTTTAAATAAATTTATGTCCTAAAATGGTTCGTTACTGAGTTACGGCCACTTGAGGTTTTTTCTTTTTATTTTAGAAAAGGTTACAGAAAACGGGAGTTTCTTATGTTTCTTATAGTAAATGTTCAAAATGACCTCCACGGGAAGCAACACAAGCTTCAGCTCGTCGTATCATGGACTGCCTCACGCGCTGAAAAATTCCTGGTGTCTTTCGAATTTGGTGGCATCCATCTTCCACTCTACGTTGAAGATCTTCAATATTTTGAATTGGAGTAGAATATACCATAGACTTTAAATGTACTTATACGTAAAAATCTATTGGATTTAAATCTGGAGACCGTGCAGGCCATGCTACAGGTCCACCGCGACCAATCCATCTTCCAGGATATACGGCATTTAAAAATTCGCGTGCTGTGTGACTGAAGTGAGCCGGTGCACCGTCGTGCATGAACCACATGCGTCCTCTAACATTTAGTGGAACATCGTCCAGCAAACCTGGTAAGTCGTTTTCTAAAAAATAACGATAATTCTGCCCAGTAAGTCGTGGTGGAAGTACAAAAGGACCAATCACAAATTCGTTAATAATTCCGGTCCACACACTAAATGAAAACTGCGCTTGATGTCTGGACTGAATAATAGCATGAGGGTTTTCTTGTTGCCACTGGTGTAAATTATGAAAATTGACGATACCATCTCTTGTAAAGCCAGCTTCATCACTAAAGAGCACACCCGACAGAAAGAGATGATCGGCGGCGCATGTCCGTAACAACCATACACAGTAAGCTTCTCGTGATGGGAAAT
The DNA here is from genome assembly GCA_935421215.2 of Melolontha melolontha. Taxonomy (NCBI): domain Eukaryota; kingdom Metazoa; phylum Arthropoda; class Insecta; order Coleoptera; family Scarabaeidae; genus Melolontha; species Melolontha melolontha. Next base: position 1,468,154 of record OW285236.1, on the reverse strand, counting down.
CATTCTCACTAAGTCCCTGTACTCTTTGCAGGTGGTAAGGAAAAAGCTGATTAGTTCTTAAAATACGCCATACACTCACATGATCGACATCTTCCGCCAATGCCATTCTTCGAGTACTAGCACCTGCATTTTCTTCAACACGATCCAACAAACGTTCTTCCAATTCCAAATTTCTTGTGGTTCGTGGTCTGCCGCGATCCCGGACTACTGGTTTGAATGATCCTGTTTCTCTTAATCTAATATGAAGCCTTTCGAAAGTTTTTCATTTGGTAAACGTCGGTTTGGGAAATATTCTGCGTAAAGTCTTCTTGCTTTTGCTCTGTTGCAATGTGCCAAACCATACATTAAATGCATGTAGGACATCTCTTCGAAAGAATAATCTGCTATTTTATACTATTAATTAGAAAACAGTACTAATCACAAATGACTTAATCAACTTTCACGACTGACAGCAAAAAACACGGACTGCCTACTGAATATGATTAACATAAGTTACTCACTTGTCGGCGACTTGTTCAAACATGCAATACGAACGCTTCGCGTCTGCGCGATAATTTGTGACGAGATACACACGTGTCGGACATGCAATACGAAAAACTTCAAGTGGCCGTAACTCAGTAACGAAACATTATAGGACACAAATTTATTTAAACTTTTTTGCTTATTTTTAGTTGTAGAAACCGTCTATGTATAGCCAGCCCTAAATTTTTGTAACATCTGAACGACTTTTTTTTTAATTCCAAATCCCTTTTGGAACAAGACAAATTCTAATAATTGGTATAAAAATGTTCCAATAGGAACAAATATGATATCTAAAAAACTTGTCATTTAAGCGAATCCAATAAAATAAGACAAAACAATTATTCAGCATGTGTAGAAAGCAACAAAGAAAATAATATTAAAATTAGTACACCAAACCAAACAATTTATAATAATTGTACATTTAATAACTGTTCTCCTGCTTTCAAATAAAAATAATTATTTATTATTTATTTAAATCGTTAATTTATCTTGCCAAAAAACACTCGAGCTTTTCTTTCACCGATTAATTTTCTTTTTAACTCAAAATTTTTCCTATGAGTAATTTTTCTCGAAAAACTTGTGTTGCTTCCCGTGGAGGTCATTTTGAACATTTACTATAAGAAACATAAGAAACTCCCGTATTCTGTAAACATTTCTAAAATAAAAATAAAAAAACTTCAATTGGCCGTAACTCAGTAACGAACCATTTTAGGACATAAATTTATATAAACTTTTTTGCTTATTTTTAGTTGTGCAAACCGTCTATGTATAGCCAGCCCTAAATTTTTGTAACACCCTGTATATGTACTCAAAAATGTAAACAAAATGTTTGAATTAACGAGTGGCGTAAGAAAACTTTCTTACCATTATTTCTTCTTAAATAAAATATCTACTTGGAAAATAAGCAGCAAGTTGGTATTTAAATTCTTAATTTAATAAGGAAATATCAAAAGCGAACGTTCTCTATACTACGAGATAACAGGCGTTGAGCAAAATTGAAACTGGAAAACATACGCTAGGATGTAACAATAACAAATTATCAAATACGCACAAACAATATTGACTAACCATCTAACAGGACTGACAGAAAAATGACTTAAACATACATGGGTGACTTTTCAAAAGTTGTCAATACTTGCGTCACATCTTTATGTTATATTAGATAGTCTTTATTAAGTTCATCGAGAATGGCTACATCTAAAACTATCATAGAAGAGGGAATATTATAATTAGAGAACGGACACGCTTACCACATGACGCAAAGCCCAATGCAGTACTGGCGAAAGGCTGTATTTCCAAAATATTTAATTTTATTTATATAATTGGAAAACGAACGGGTGGTGATCTATAAAATTACGAAATACATATTTATTTGTTGAAAATTTGTATTTTTAAAGTTTTTAATTTTATTTATATAATTGGAAAACATACGGGTGGTGATCTATCTATCTAAAATTACGAAATACATATTTATTAATTAATTTTATTTATATATGTAATTGGAAAACAAACGGGTGGTGATCTATAAAATTACGAAATACATATGTATTTGTTGAAAAGTTGTATTTTTAAAGTTTTTAATTTTATTTCTATAATTGGAACATTTTTATTTGTTTATTTTGTCGTTCAAGTTGAGTAAAGGAGTATTAATATTGACTAGCAATAGTTTCTCAAGGTTTTCTTCTGTCAATTTTGTTCTCTTTGAATTAAGTACATCCTTATAAATAGAGAACGTCCTTTCTACATCGCGACTGGATATAGGTGCATACTGGAAATATTCTTTTATTTCTTCATATTTAGCCGTTAGATTTTGTAGAATTGTCTCGATACATAATTGCTGCAATTTAATTAAATCTGAATTTCTATTAAGAATTGCTTAAAACTTTTGCCGAAGGCCACATCCGAAGTCACTTGGAATACTTTTCAAATTATTAACAGCCACATCTAATGTGGTTAATCCGTCATTTAATTTGAGATTTCGATTTTCAAAATAAGTGATTAGTTTTGGCAATTTTCCAAAGTGTTCATGAAGAAAGTACAATTGATTTTTTTAATTTGGGATTTGTGTGAGCTCCTTGCACTCACCAGTACTTCTAGTATCCTCCTTTAGCAGTGTTACGAAATTTTTTAGACTATCGAAATTCTCAGCATAATAACTAGTAGCTTCCAGACATGTTCCCCATCTAGTTATTACTGGAGTGGGAGGCAGTGACAGAGATGGAAATTTGTCCCTGAAAAGAGCTACTCTCAATGGTGCTTTTCTGAAAACTTTTTTAAAAGCTGATACAAGTCTATCAACATCCGGAAAAGTGTCTCTGATATATTCACAGATTCTGTGGAGAGCATGTGCTACACAAGAAATATGCAGCATATTAGGATATGTATTCTTCAATAGTCTGCCTGTTTTTAACATATACGCAGCACTATCACTAACAAATAAAAGTATTTTTTCTTTATACGTGGCGTCCGAATGAAGCATTTTTTGCATATTCTCCTTAATGGTTTCGTCGGCGCTTATCCATATGTATTGATTTAAAAGATGGCTTCTAATGCGTTCTACTGTTCTCGTATAGCACCTAGAAACATAATATTTGCGTAAAGTTGATTCATCAGGAACATTTCGACCAGTATATTTTTTCAGAAATGTCTTCAAAATTGGATTGTTCAATTTAAATAATGGAATATTAGCTGCCATAAAAGTTTCACAGAGTTCTTCGTTAAAATTGTCAGATTCCAACGAGTTCAATTTTTTTTCGTGCTTTAACGATCCTACGTGACGTTTTACGGTTGATTTATTGCAATTTTTCAATAACGTTTCACACACTTCACAATAAATTTCGGAATCACTGGCAATGTACATACAATCAGTATGGCCCTCAATCCAACTCGCCATTGTTTCACGATGCCATTCTCGACGCTCTTCCATTGTCTGAAAAAGTAAGAATATTCTAGATCCAAATAAACGAAATTAAATAACGAAATTTTATGCACACTTACGTGAAAATAATTGGAAGAAGTTGCTTAAATGAAAAGAAAAGGAATGTACGTGCTATTTCTCATACGAAATACGATAAACTTATTTATTTTATCTACGTACACGACACCACTGAAAAACACTATATTCTCCGAATACAATAGCTGGGTTGTCCATTGTTATCGCTGCGAGACCAGGTGGCCGAGTAAGTCAAACAAATACTTCATTGAATTACGCCGGGATGTACTGAGCGACGTTATACACAATTCCAATTGCCGATTGCGTTTTATGGAAATTGGATCTGTTCTCTAATTATAATACATCGTCTGAAGAATGGCAGATGTAAAAGTTGTACCTACAAATCATAAATCGTTGTGAAAATTAGAAAAAAAAAATGTAAGTAAACCCAGAAAAAACAGTTAAGAAGAGAAATTGTAGTAAATTAAAAGTTAAATGCTCTTAAATTAACTGTTAAAAGTTAAAAACTATATCAAAATGTAACTTGCTGTTAAAATTGAAGTAAGCGACGAAAGTCCAATACAAAACTTGAAAAGTGTTTGCCTTTTCAAGTTTCAGCAATTAAACGCGGAACAGATTTTCGCCATGATGTATACTTTCTTGATTTCAGTAATGCTTTTGAAGTCTACAGTCCAAATTTCGTCAAAATCTGTTTGATAGCAGAGGTCCACAAAAAAAAATTGGCTGTTTTGCTAATTTTCCACCTGGATATACAAAATAGCTTCGTTTGTAACAAATTTCATTGACGCCATGAACAACTTCTATGGATTTAATCTCCAAATAGGAATATATCAGAATTTCAAATGTATAAACAAGATACAGAAATCTTGAAAAAGCAGAATCTGTTAAAATGGTGGAAATCAAATGCCAGCCAGTATCCTACGTTATCAAATATAAACAAAGCATATCTCGCGATTCCAGCTAGATCAACATCATCAGAATGGGTATTCCCCACGGCCGGAAATATTGTGTCAGCTAAGAGAAGTTACCTACTACAACATGTTAGTGTTTTTAAAAGAAAATAAAGAACATTACTTTGAATCGAAATAAAAACTTAAGTTACCACATATTATTTCGGATAACGTATTTAATAAAATGTTTTAACATAAACGTTTTTATTGCCTCTAAACCAGGGATGCACAGACTTATAGGGAACAGGGGCCACTCGGGAAAATTATAAGCCAAGGACGGGCCACTACAAAGAATACTTATTAACACAAACATTTTTATTTTTTAAATAGTATGTATTACTACAAATGATAAAAATAAAAGAACATTCAAAAATGTTTGTTGTAATTATGTAATCGTAATGTAATCTAATCATTTCAATGTAATATTTCATGTTTTATTATTTTGATGCATGACATTGCATTGACCTAACAATTTTGTTTATGTTTGGCTCCAGATTACTTGTCGCCACATGTAAAATTGCTTCCAGATTTTCATTTGCCAGACGGTTTCGATTTTTTGTTTTGTTATGTTTCATCTCTGAAAACGTTTGCTCACAAATATACGTGGATCCAAATAAGCTTGCGAATTTCAATGCATTTATTCGCAACTCTTTATAAGCGGTTTTGTCAACGCAACGGTAAAAGTTAAGCAAATTACCTTCATTAAACTTGTTTCGTAAATTATAACCATATTGCATGTCTATCAATTCCAGCTGTATTGATTCCGGTGCATTTTCGGGTGAAATGTTGAAAGGATTGCTGAAAATGTCTAATAGAGGTTTAACTTTTTTGAAGTCTAGAAAACGATCATGAAAAGCTTGTATTAAAATATCAATTTTTTCAACATTAGCGAAATTGACATCAGTTTTATTGAATTTCTCCATAATTTTGTTGAAGTTCGGAAAATGGCTGTCATTGACTGAATTGATTTGTGTCCTCAAAAGACTCAATTTGCATTGAAAGGACGAAACATGAGAGTATAACTGCGAAATCAATTGATCTTTGCCTTGGAGTCGCGTATTTAAGACATTCAACTGATTTGTGATGTCTACAAGAAACGCTAAGTCACACAGCCAATCAGGGTCGTCGAGTTCGGAGATGTCCTTTTCTTTTCCGCCAGAAATATTTTGATTTCTTCAATCAAGTTAAGAAACCGCTCTAGTAACAACCAACGACTTAGCCACCTTGCTTCGGTGTAAAACAGGAGATCACCATATTCGCTTTCAATATCCTCGAGAAATTGTGTGAATTTATAAAGTTTACAGTAGGTACTGCAACTTTCATCGCATTTTCAAATCCCAATAATTTTGAACAGAGGGCCTCTTGATGTTTAATGCAATGAAACTGTTTTAATTCCTTAGTATCTACGTTTTTAGTTTGTAAATACTCTTTTAACATAGTTATTATCCCAGATTTACTTCCAAACATTGAAGGTGCTCCGTCAGTCGTAATTCCAGATAATTTCGTTAAATCCACATCCATTATAGAACATTTTTCCAGAAAAGCTTTGAGCATGTCACTTCCCTTGGTTTGACTTGTCAAAGAACTCATACCAATCAGTTCTTCACTCACTTCAAAATTTAGCGTTAAACGTCGTAAAAATATTAAGAGTTGAGCAGTGGAACTTATATCTGTAGATTCTGTAGAGTGCTAGAGAAAAATACTCAAAACTTTTCGATTTCGTAGCTACTCCTCTATATTAGCTGCTAATGTGGCAAGTCTTCTTTGAACAGTCATCCGGTTTAGTTGAATTTTCTCAAACCTCTTTGCATCTTTCGGACACATTTTTTTGCGGCGATAGGTAAGGTAGGATCTAAATACTGCTTAACAAACTCACCATCTTTAAAACGCCGACAAGTTTTCGCTATTATTCGAGATATTTCAAGGCTAACTTCAGTAGCTGCTTCACCATCTTGAATTGGTTTTGTAAACATAGTTTGCTGGCCTATTAGTTCCCTTTGTAAAGTGGAAATTGTTTGCGTTCGATTTTCGCCGGTTAATTTGGTAAATAAAAGTATGATGCTGGGTTTCGTAATGCCTTTTCACATTATATTCCTTCGGAATAGAAACACTACTCTTGCATATTAAACTGACACTTTTGTTATGCGATGAAATAAAAAAGTATTTTTCGGTCCAAATATCTTGAAACTGTCGATTTTCATCTTCAACCTTACGACTACGTTTTTTTACTGGGGCCTGGTTTAACCATATCAAAATTGATATTATATTGTTACGTAGGTAGATGTCAAGTTCGAACAACGAAATATTTATTCTTCACAGATTACAATTCAAACAATATAACGTTCGCTTGTCCGTAGTTAAAACTTAACTGCCCCGATAGCGGGCGATGCGTTGTATTTATACGAGTTACCTAACATCGAGAACCTACCACAGTGTTCACGGATAATACGCACGTGTTTCGCGAATCTTCGAGTAATCTAGTTGGTTCGACAGATTTCTAGTCTCGTAACAATATGCTTGGAACGACGAGGAGCATACCTGTCCTACGTAGTAAACCTGAACAAGAAAGTAATAGGTACTTAAAGATACATATCTTACTAACAATTACAAAAGTTAGAATAAAATAAAAAGTTAAGAAATATTGATTTGAATGGATTTTTACCTACTTTTGTAGTTTTTCGAACAATTTTTAAAATTCGTTGGCGGGCCGCATAAATATCGACAGTGGGCCACGGTATGTACATCGCTGTTGTAGACTATTTATATGATCTAACATAATTTCAGCCTGATGCGCCCCGTGTCTAGTTATTAAGCACGCCCCTTTGATCTAGTTACTGTACAGATCTTGCAGAAAATACTCTTTCGAATACCTTTGAAGGCACTGATGTTTTCATAGTTTTTAGATAAACAACATTTACAGAAACTTTAGGCAGGTATACAATATATGTAAATTATTACTACTTGTATCGTTTAGTTTCAATAAGATGTATATGTAGTCAGCTTTAATACAATTTTTAACGCATTTTTTTATGTAATTTCAGTTATTGAAGTATGTATATTAAGTAACTCATATCATACAAGAAAGACGTCGCTAAGGTTCGATTTATCGGAACGTCAGAAATTAAAATAAAATAAAGCACGAAAACCTCAAATACAAAGGGTCGTAGTAGATGAAAATTGTGGAAATGTAATAAGCGTTGCCCACAGAGAAAGAGAGATTTTAGTGAACACTGAATCTGTTATTAGGATAATTATAGCTTGAGGCTTAACCCTGTCTGTTTGCCTGGATCATGTCTGATGTTTCAGATCTATCGTCCGATGTTATTTATCAAATTGTAATGTATAGCGATATCCATAAATTTATGTTCTACTCTCGGCGCGCATTATTATATCATGATCTTTGTGTTCCCTAGTGTAAAGGTGCTTGAGCGCCGTATAAAAACCAATGGTCATTTATAACGTGTATTAAATTGTCTAGTAGGCACGGCTTGGTCATATTTTAAGTGCATCTCGTTCTTGAACATTTCCCGCGCCAATATTTTATACATTAGATGTATTTATTGTTCGAAAAAAGGAATTGATACGCAAAACTAGAGATGCCAAGAATATAAATGAAATATTGCGTCAAGGTCCGACAGTAATGATAATAGGTGCATTTATTTCCGTGCAAAGTTATTGATTGTATAGCAAACATTATTTTTCTTATAAATATTAATGGACACGTAATATACATTATTCATTAATCTATATGTCTATCTATATAATATATATAACACTGCTTTACATTATGTAATTATAATTTTTTATTATATTCAATTAAGAATTGTAATTTATCCAGTAAATTATCGGTACACGATTACTAAAAATAAGAAAAATATTAATTACTACCGTTAGAGAAATTACAGTTATTTAGATCAAATTAGTACTTTAATTTTAACGACAAGACTTTTTTTCTGAAAACCTAATGGTATGTTTTGTTATTGTCTTCTTAATCGCACAGTTTCTCTGAAATATCTAATCATAATCATATACTGTGGGTATATAATGATGTGACCGGCAGAGATTATAACAAATTAATCTTTTCATATTAAGTTCCTGCAAATAAAATGACTGATTTGATGAATAAAATTTAATTGGTAAAGACAAATTTTTATGATTTAAAGTAATTCTTCATCATTCATTAAACACTTATCCAAAAAATACGCTGAGCCTTTATTATAGAGGGGATTCGGTTATAAAGCCTGCCAAGCAAAAAGTGGTGTTTGTCAGGCATGTACGACAATGATTTGGCTGGAAAATTACTCGACTACTATCATTAATGTAACCCAAATATGCAAAGCGTATATTTTGCATATTACATGCATTTTTTAATGCTTAATAAATAGCATATTGTGCATAATTGAAAGAATTTTCAATGATGTTGATCTTTGGTAGGCGTTTTAAGAGTTCAATATAAACAATTTTATAAATCTTCCATTATGAAGTAATTTATTTTATTATGTTCGCAATTCTTAAGAAGAAAAATTGTGAGGTACAAGAATATGGGTATTCCCAGTCTTAAATTCCAAGAACTCAAAATAGGTCGTTTTTAACCGTTGACAGGGGTTTTCTTGTACCTATATTTACATAAGTAGGCAAAATAATAAATCGATTTCTGAATCATATTTCTGATTATGCTTTTGAGGAGATAACAACGATTTGCGTTTTGTAGTGTAGTGGTATTTTATTTATTTTTATTAGTAAAATGCCCAAAGTCACTAGAGCGTCAGTGTGGGTTAAGCCATACAAAGAACTACGTATAGATATGCCAAAACTTTACACTGCTCAACTCTTAATATTTTTACGAGGTGTAACGCAAAATTTTGAAGTGAGTGAAGAACTGATTGGTATGAGTTCTTTGACAAGTCAAACCAAGGGGAGTGACATGCTCAAAGCTCTTCTGGAAAAATGTTCTATAATGGATTTGGGTTTAACGAAATTATCTGGAATTACGACTGACGGATCACCTTCAATGGTTGGAAGTAAATCTGGGATAATAACTATGTTAAAAAAGTATTTACAAACTAAAAACATAGATACCAAGGAATTAATGCAGTTTCATTGCAGGCTCTCTATTAAAAATTATTGGGATTTGAAAATATGATGAAAGTTGTAGTACCTACTGTAAACTTTATAAAATCACGAGGTCTCAATCATCGACAATTCACACAATTTCTCGATGATATTGAAAGTGAATATGGTGATCTTCTGTTTTACACTGAAGTAAGGTGGCTAAGTCGTGGGTTGTTACTAAAGCGGTTTCTTAACTTGATTGAAGAAATCAAAATATTTCTGGCGGAAAAGAAAAAGGACGTCTCCGAACTCGACAACCCTGATTGGCTGTGTGACTTAAATGTGAATGTCTTAAATACGCGACTCCAAGGCAAAGATCAATTGATTTTGCAGTTATACTCTCATGTTTCGTCCTTTCAATGCAAATTGAGTCTTCTCAGGACACAAATCAATTCAGCCATTTTCCAAACTACTAAAAAATTATGGAGAAATTCAATAAAACTGATGTCAATTTCGCTTATGTTGAAAAAAATTGATATTTTAATACAAGCTCTTCATAATCGTTTTCTAGACTTCAAAAAAGTTAAACCTCTATTAGACATTTTCAGCAATCCTTTCAACATTTCACCCGAAAATGCACCGGAATCAATACAGCTGGAATTGATAGACATGCAATATGGTGATAATTTACGACAGAAGTTTAATGAAGGTAATTTACTCAACTTTTACCGTTGCGTTGACAAAACCGCTTATAAAGAGTTGCGAATAAATGCATTGAAATGCGCAAGCTTATTTGGATCGACGTATATTTGTGAGCAAACGTTTTCAGTGATGAAACTTAACAAAACAAAAAATCGAAACCGTCTGGCAAACGAAAATCTGGAAGCAATTTTACGTGTGGCGACAAGTAATGTGGAGCCAAACATAAACAAAATTGTTAGGTCAATGCAATGTCATGCATCAAAATAATAAAACATGAAATATTACATTGTAATGATTAGATTACATTACAATTACATAATTACAGCAAACATTTTTGAATGTTCTTTTATTTTTATCATTTGTAGTAATTCATACTATTTAAAAATAAAAATATTTTTGTTAATAAGTATTCTTGTAGTGGCCTGTCCTTGGCTTATAATTTTCCCGGGTGGCGCCTGTTCCCTATAAGTCTGTGCATCCCTACTCTAGAGATACCCAAAACAGGCTTCGACAACACCACATATCTTTCCTTCCATAAAACGATAATACTCCAAACTTGCCTCAGGCTCGCCCAATACAAGCTTTTTGGGCTTACTGTCGCACAAGATTTATCAAGGAAGATGGGAAGCTCAAAATTAGGAGCAACTAAGAGAGCAAGCTTATGAAAAATTATCACCATCTGTCGGAAGAACTTAGCATTATATTCTAAATCTGCCATATTTTTTATGTTGACAGGTTAGTGTATATTTTAGTTCCTTTTTTGATTTATATCTGTTTGTTCTTCTTTAAGTGGTAGATATGGATACCATTTTGTTTATTGGAGTTGAGATTGTGACATCACGAGGCTTTTACAATAGAAAATATATTTCACTTCTATGGTATATCTTTTTTTATAGTAGTTTTTTTTTAATTTTTAATAGTAAGCAAAGAGAATTTTGCTAAAATGTCTCATCTTAAAGCAACCCCTGTCCAATTATGACATTGCAGGTTATTCCGGATTTAAAATTTTAATAAGTTTCTAGACCATCCACAACATGTCACTATAAACGCATCGTTTTCCATGTTTTTTTTTTTTTTGGCATTCGGGATCGTTGCCCATATTGCCACGTTAAGAAATGTTTACAGAATATCTATAATAAGATGAAATTCAAGCAAATCGGGAAGGGAAACGTAGGAATAAACATGTTTCACGTCTGGGGCCTATCAGACGACTTTAGACACAATAAAAAACGGCCATCGGAAAATAGGTTTCCCCACAAAGGCAAACGAGGATAGGTTTTGATTTTAGATCATAATCCTAGATTTAAAAATGTAATCCATCAATGGATCGTAAACATGCTTAGTATTATACATTAGGACACACGTAATACTAGTAGGCATGACCACTCCCGCATTAACAAGTCTGCCAATAAATTTACCTCGAAAGTTATTGTTTTTAGGGCATTCGAAGATTAAATGGTTCATATCGGCTATATTGGTGCCACATGTACAAGCAGCTGATTCGATCATTTTAAGTTTGTGTAAATGTGCTGGAAATTGTCCATGGTTAAATTTTAATCGAGCGACGGTAGTGCGATATATCCTTGATACCCTATGTTCCTTATGCCATTCTCGGATAGTTACATTTGGGTGTATTTTTGCGTAGTGTGTCATTCTATTCGTATACGAATGCTTCCAATATGCTTGCCAATCATCTTTTAGTATTTTGTTTTTTAGATGAGAAATAAGATTATTAGATGATACTTTTTCCGTCAGTATGTTATTACTATTTATAGCCTCCTTTGCTAAACGATCCACAGCCTCATTAGGCTCTATACCTGAATGTCCTTTGAGCCAATAGAAACGGATTTTTACATGTTTTTTCTCCAGATATCTCAAGCGTTCGATGATGTTCAATATTATGGGGTTATTTTTTTTGGATGAGTTCTCTTGTGTAAAGATTCCAGTACGCTTTTGGAGTCTGACATAATCGTTGCATTCCCAATATTATATTTTTTTACATATTTTAGAGCCTCTGCAATTTCGACTGCCTCTGCTGTGAAAATGGATACATTATTATGTCATTTTACCTTCTTTTCATATCCATTTCTAGGCACAAGTAAGGCACATCCGCATCCTTCTTTAGACTTGGATGCATCAGTAAAAATTACCGTCGATGCAGGCATTTCTGAGCGGATACTTTTATACAAAGTAGAGTTGTATAGAGTATTTTCGCCGTATGGAGGGTAATTTATATTAATAGATTACATATATTCAAAGAAATTTAATTTTGTTCCAAGGTTAATATGCATATATCTACTATATTCACCGGTATTCCTATAAGCTTCGGCTAATGGTGGGGTTGTATGATGTATCCAATATTTTTCCGTTAGATCATCTACTGCAAGTTTATATATATGGTCTAATATATGTCTGCTATTAATTGCCTTCATCTTAATTATCTGTTTTGCAGCTAGGAATTGGCGCCTTAGAAATACAGGCGGCTCTTGAGCTTCAACATACAGTGCATCGACGGGGGTAGATTTCATGGCACGTAGACAAATACGTAGAGCTTTATTGTGTATTATATTGATTCGCTTTAATATTCTGTTTGATGCAGACCCATACAGAGTGGAACCGTAGTCCGTTATGGCTCTAACGCTTGCTCTGTAAATATTTTTACTAATGCTAGGATCAGCTCCCCATCTTACTTTGGATATTATTCTTAGAACATTAATATATCGCTCACATTTAGTGGATACGTAGTTTATATGATGAAGCCATTTAAGTTTGTTATCTATGACTAAACCTAAGTATTTTATATTTGAACGTACTGGGATTTGAGTTCCCTTTAGGTTAATACCATGATCTGGTAAAGTTTTCCATGGTTTTACAGCAGCAAATTAGAAAAATGCTATTTATTTTCTTGTGTTGCGAAAATTACACCAAACTATTAAGCCTTACTTCAAACGAAAAATGCAGCTTTTAAAATTGCCAATTATTATATCATCTAATAAGATATTCGTAGAACCTCTACCGTCTTGGGACACGCTCAAATATTAATACTGATATTTAATCAATATATTACGTAAATATTTTAAAAATATATCTTGATGTCATCTTTATAAATTGCTGAAGTTAATAACAACACCTGTTACACCACCTCAAATTAAACTCATCAAAATTATCAATCCAAAAGAACATGCAGCCCAATACGTCGGTGTATGTAAATATGCCAAGTCACTCACATTAAAATGAATTACGCGAGAAACGCGTATATTGAAAAAGAAGGGAATAATTTAGAAGATTTCGCAGATATTATTCCGACATTTTTCAAAACGTTCAGCGTTTTTTTCTCCCGCCATTACCATCCTCTTAATGAATGATTGTGTCATTATCGTTCTGCATGCAACAAAATATACACACAGCGAGATATCAAAAATGCCATGGCGTGGCGGTATATACTCGTTGCGATGGTTAAAAACAGAACACGGTAAAAAATCGGACTTTCTCACAAAGTCGCATGATTCCTAGAAACCTGACATACTGAGCTAAGAAAAATGGTCAAACGCATACGTACACAAAAGTAAAGAACACGCGATGTACATTCCGATGAAGAGAAACTCACGGCGATATGCAGTCGGGCAGTCACGACATCACTAATACGTACAGGTTGGAATAAAATTATCTGGAAGTGGGTAACGCGATTTCGAATATGCGGGATATGCCCTTTTACATGGATTTTATTAGTTAAATAGGTAGTTTTAAAAATAATTAGATCTCTAATCATATGTATTAGAGACAGTTAGTCATTAAATATAGAATAATTTCAAACATTTACCATTTTAAAATTATTACGTGCGGAAATGTGTAACATATAATTTATTTATGTATTTTCTACTAATACTAGTAGCTAAAACATTAAAATAAATTATGTAGATAGGCAATGCATATAACCCGAACAGAACAATATTAGAATATTATTAAAAAAAGGCAGACATTTTAGATTTGATTAAATTTATGATCGATTATTGGTTATAAAACCACACCTAAAGACATTCGTTTTTCCTTTTTTTTCTTGGCCGCGTAATGGGCATAATATATTTAATAACTGACAATATTTCAAATTAAATTCAATTGGACATAATATTATTTTTATCTCGATAGTTAACAGAAATTGTAATGTAATATATCACCTTTAATTTAGTATTATAACAAAAAATAACGTTCAAGTTCTTTTTTTTATTTTACTAACAAGTTAACTTCGCCAAATATTCGCCCGTTTAAACGAAACCATGGTAGATGGAAAATTGATGACGAAGATACTTGTATTAATAACCCAATTTCAAATGCGAGGTGTTAAAACTTGATTTCAAGAAAGGCGACATATAGTACAATAATACCTTGATAGTAAAGTTGCAATAAACCGAATTCTTCGGTAATTCGAATAGCTTGTTAAAACACATCATGTACTTTGTAATCTGCTGGATGTAAATTGGGCACTAACCTACTTGAAATTTTAGTCTCGTTGGTAATTCGGGCACTAGCTAAAAATGTACTCGCAGAGGGTCTATGTAAACTGGGCACCGTATAAAGCAAACAAAAACAATAATATAGAAATAGTGTATTTCAAGTTGAAGTACAGCAAAAAGATAGAAAATAAAAAATATGTACTCATATGAAAACAATAATAAAAGCAAATACTTAATTATATAAAAACTATAATAGAAAAATAGTGTATTTGAAGTCATACTGACGAATAAAATGATATACACTTCACAAAGTGTAATCGTGATATTGTTCCATTATTTAGTTGTTCACACAGTTCATTTAGAGTTCTTAATTTTTGTTTTGCGCGTGTGTCTTTAACTCTTGCTGGTGTGTGTACACTTTGAATTTTAACATAAGTGTCTATTTGAAATTCCTTAAGCTTTTCGATAAAAATATAAATAGATGGATGTGTTGAATAAAATGACTCATTTAGTTTGGAATGAAACGCTTCGCATGCGTTTGTGGTGTTAGTGATCGATGGAGTTGCAGTAGCCCACATATGTGGAGGAAAAGGAGCATCGTCTTCTATGTATGTCTCCAATAAATAATCGGCGTATTCGTCAGCCTGTGCATGAGCAGGTTTTTCGGCAAACAAATCTAAGGCGAAACAATCGCCTACTTCGTCAGGATTCAAATACGTTAATCCAAATGTATATCGCAGCCATTTTCCTACTTCGGAATCTGTGTTCCTAAATTCTGCTGTTAAACCCAAACTTTGGATTTTCCTGAACCACGATTGGTGCAAATGGAAACGACAACCATAGATTTGTGCTGATGGCCATATAGCGCGAACCGCTGTGTGAATGCTTTTCTCAAAATCTACAAAAACTTCAGCTGGTCGTAATATTGTAGAGTGACGTCGAAAGATTTCTTTTGTTAGCATTTCAAATAATGTTGCATACGTTTCACTGCGTTTATCAGGCAACAAACAAAACATCAATGGAATATAATGTCCATTATTAAGTCCGTGGATTGTAAATAATTGTAAAAAATATTTTGTACAATACGAAAATGTACCGTCCATGTACACTTTACGCATTCCACATAAACTTCTAACATTCGTTTCACAAGAAAACACTATGATATTGCTCACTGGACAGTTTATAAAAACGAAACTTTCATCCTTGCTTGTTTTAACATTAGCAGCTTCCACTATATCATGGACTTCTGTCTTATTTTGTGGTAACGGCCCAGGAAGAAATTTTCTCCTTGGATTGTACAAATTTCTTCGGATATAAGTGAAATCTGTTATCGTAATTGTTTCCGGCAGTTCCTTAGCTAGTTCACGACGAATAATTTTCGCTGGTTTTTCGGAAATATCATCAACGGCTTTACGTTTACACGCATTTGAAATCACTTTTCAGTTTAATTTACTCTGATTCTGTTCATGATTATGTTCTAGCTGGCTTCTGCTCACCAAATTTTCTGCACCAAGCGTAAACACTTTTGCTGGACAATTTAAGGATTTTTTTGTACAACGCCAAAACACTTCGCCACTCTTCAACACTTTCTGTTTTGAAAAGGTGTACTTGTTAACCACTAGCAAACATTTTCCGTTCTTACTGTCCACGAAAGAGACCTCCATAATTCTTAACAGTGTGCAACAAAACTCGAGACTGAAAAGCGGATCTAATTTCCTACTTTAAGCAAACGCCACAAACAAGATAGAAATAACTAAATACACAAACTAAATGTTTCCTTATATATAGAATATATTATAGCACAATACAATAGAGGCCCGCCCACAATAGATGTACAAATAAAAATACATTTGAAATAATCTATTTGGTCATTAGGAAATTCCTTAATTTATTAACGTCTAATTTCTTACTTTAAGCTTTAAAGCGATCATTACCCGAACGGTACTGGTGCCTAGATTTCCTGTAGGATTAAGCAATCCTTTTTGCAGGGCAGGTAAATCCATATACTTGGTGCCCAGTTTACATCCGCCCATGCGAAGTGCAATGTCCGCAGTTTCTGCAAGTTGTAGAAAGATTAGTTGAGTTAGTTCGGTATTGGATACACAGAAACCGGTTGTTAGAATTGGCTTCAAAACGAAAACACAACACACTAGCTCTGAAACAAAAGTGAGAAATTTTAGACAAATTAAATAGTGGCTGTTTCGTATGGTGTTGGAAAATCCACTATTTCGGGTATAAACAAAAATAAAGCTAGAATTAGAAGGCATTTGTTGTTGTGACTGCGATTAACAGTTAATTATTTTAACATCCCTGCAGTTTCACTAGCCACTATTATACTGGGCCAGGCAACAGAAAAACATTTAGACGTGAAGAATATCCAGAAATGGAAACTCGATTATATTCCTGGTTTAGATATCAACAATTTCGACATGTTCCAATTACATATGAAATATTGGCTGCTAAGGCAAGAGTACTGTTTCAAGAAATTTACAAAAAAAGATAATTTTGCTGCAAACAGTGGTTGGTTGGTTGGTTGGTTAATATAAAAGCCAGATTTAGTTTTCGTAAACTAAAAATTTGTGGTGAAAATGATCCAGCAATCATAGTGCAGTCCAGCCTTTTTTAGAAATATTAAAATAAAAAATCAAAAGCTTTAGTCTAGCTCCTGCACGAATTTGTAATGCAGATGAGGCTACTTTATACAGGAAGTTACTACCGGACAAGACAGTACATAGTTCATTCTGGAGAAAAACAGTCACCTAAACGAAAGACTAACGATGGGTCTTACGGATTAAAACCATTGGTCATTGGAAAGGCAAATAATCCAAGATCATTTAAGAATGTAAATTTGCCTATTGACTACAGTTTTCCTTGAAATGTCGGGAAGACTTCGGCGATATTCAATGACTCGTTTAAACATTCTTTTGGCATGCAAGTCAAAAATTTTCTTAAACTACGACATTTAGCAGAAACAGCATTACTTTTAGTAGACAATTGTGCTCGACATTCAGGTGAAGAACTCGTTAGTGAAGATGGTCAGTTTGTCATCGTATTTTTACCACCAAACACAACCGCTCTGATCCAGCGAATAGACCAGAGCACAATCAATTTAACTAAGTTAGCTAAGCGAAAATAACTTTTAAGTAACCTGTTTTATCTTCAGATGAAGCAGACCTCACTAAGTGCCTTAAAGAATTTAGCCTAAAAGATGCCGTTTTCTTATTATCGTATATATGGAGTACTCTACATCCAAAACAATTGAAAACATCCTCAACAAGAGTTTGATGAAAGATTAAAGTAGTGATGAGTCTGAGCCGGATAATTTAATATCATTAGAAGCTTTAAAAGAAAAACTTTCGTCTAAAAAATACGACCTAATGCTGATTTCTAGCATGTTAAATTCAGGTGGTGGGGAAATGTTACTGAAAGGGACGTGTTAAACTGGGTACAGGGTGATGAGATTTTGCTACCTACCGAAGAATCTGATAAACAGAGAGAGAGATGCAGAGTGAAGCGATTGGATAACCAACTTCCCCAATAAAACGTTGTAGCGACCTCAGGTATAGTATACATATTTCTAACAGCCCCATATTTGCTTGCTTGATTGCATTCCTCGAGCAGGTGTTGTTATTTTCGTCGTTATGATAATATTTAATATTTAAAAAAAGCCGTTTTATATAATTATATTGTATATTTATCCTATATTTGTTTATAAATATTAAGTCTAATGTGATGTGACCCGGTCCTGAAGGGGCACATCGCTGCGTCTGTACGCAGATTCGCCGATGTATTAAATAATAGACAGGTAACGTTGGGATAACATCATATAATTAGTTAACACTTATAACGATACAACGATAACAATATACATAATAACAAAATAGACAATAGTCTAAAGGAGGTTTCTATATTACACTCGCTATGTCATACTGTATATCTAACTGTCCCTTGAGATCTGATGGATCGTCTTATATACTTCAGAGTGTGCTCCTTTTGACTAGTGGCCTTAGTATAATATCAACAAGTGGTGAAAGCGTGTAACACATATCGGGAACGTTTGTGTATGTAAATCGGATGGACCGAGGTCATGTTTTATACACAATAGAAACAAGACCGGGGTCGTACCTTGACTAAGGTAAGTAGTACAATACATTACTCGATTTGGTTACTACACTAATTTACTACCTTATTTTAGGAGTAGTTTTCGTTCCTTATTTTTAGTCCATTTCTTTCTGTTCTTAGTATTTCTCTTTATTTTCATTAACTATGGAGAATTCTCCTAGGGTAACTATGGTTGGATGGATTAGAGGCCATACAGATTGGTTGCATATTCGTAATGATGTCGAGATATATTTCAGTGCCTGTTCATTAAGTGTAAAGCGTCCACAATAGTGTAATGTGCAGATACATGTTTCTTCGAAAACTCATCAGGATAACAAATGACCATCTGCACCTGACAGTTTTGACGAAGAACTGTGTGAAGCTTACATGGCGGGCAATATCCTATTCAAAAAGCTTAACAATCCAGTCCTCAAAAGGTTTCTTACAAAATATACTGATGGTCATATATCAGATGAATCTGCTGTACGTAAATACCAAAATGTTATTTGGGAACCATTGAAAAATTACGAACCAACCTATCTGATCATTATCTTTGGGTAAGTGCAGACGAAACAACGGATGTAATGGGACGATATTTGTTAAATGTAGTTGTTGGTATTCTTCATCCGACAACTTCATACCAACCATACTTAATTGCAATTAAAATATTGCCAGTCGTAAATGGTCAAACAGTTGCAGAAGTAATTGATCAATGTATTCATAATATTCTGTCATCGAATAACAACTATAAAGTCAAGATGCTACTATTTTTGACTGATGCAGCAGCTTATATATTAAAAACAGGGAAGTTATTAAAGCAATCTTATCCCAATATGCTACACGTTACCTGTGTAGCACATGCACTACACAGAGAATGTTGGTAAGTTAGTTTCATCATTTAAAAAGATACTTCTCAAAGCTGAGACAAAAAGTTGATGCCATATTTAGCAGAAATCCAGATTGGAATATATTATATCAATTCTGCGCAGAGCCGATTGAAAAATTTATATCGAAAGGTGCACTTTTGCAACATTTTAATCACGCACCCATCACCAGTTGCGATGTGAAACGGACATTTTCTATTTTTAAAGACTTTTTAATATCTAAAAGAACTAATTTAACACAGGAACACCTTGAACAAATTTTAGTTGTTCATAATAATGTTTTACACTTTCAATGTTTCACAGAAAATACATAGTTTTGAGTTGTGTTCTTTGTAAATTATTTTTATTCAAAATTCGATACGCAATTCGCTTGTCGGCATTACTTTTGTTTCAGCAGTAGTTGCTACCGGTTACCAAACCTTTTACTACATTCGCTCTGATGTGCATTGACAGATACATATTACTCATGACGTGTAATTGTTGACGATGGAGTATAACTTGAGTTGTTGTTTGGGCTATTTCCATCGTTTGTAGAACATTGATAGTCCGACGTTTCGGCAGTCCCCCTAATTAGTCGAGTGGTAAAAGTGTATGGTATATTGATATTCGGAAATTATCGACCGGGTTCAAACCTAGCACAGGACATTTCAACTAAAAAATAGGGAAGACACATACCGCCAGATAAAGTCGTTATAAATGACAAGTTTGGCAAGAAACAGACCTTCTCAGGACTACCCTGATGACGGCAGTTGACGGACTGCCGAAACATCGGACTATCAATGTTCTACAAACGATGGAAATATCCAAAACAACAACTTAAGATACATATTAACTGCATATATAGGTATGTGCCACTTATGCAGTGGCCACGCGTATCAAATTGTTCGAAACTCACGGATCGCATACAGAAACAAACCTATTGCGAATACAAGGCAGACATCTATGGACTATGAATCATCAATCGCTCGAGTCCACTCTCTATTAATAATACAGAAATTCTTATAGGCAACTATTTCAGCTCTTTTAAATCAAGGATTTCAAAACTGCCGTCCTTCATCAAGGCGGTTTTGAAAGCGTGGGAAACGAGTTAATTATAAAATGAAAATAAATAAACAAACATCAGTAGTTGGCTCTTATTTCATATTCCAAACTTGATTAAAATACAAAACATCTATGATTCTTCAAGGAAAGGGAATATCTAAATACTTGTATGAACACAGATAAAAGACAACCTTCCCAGAAAAATATTAATTTAAAAAAAATCCATCAAATCTCCCGCGCATTCTTTATTAGGTTCTTCATTTTTTGACGGATGACCACTCGCAGCAATAAACCAAAATTTCTCTTATCGTCAAATGAGATCTACCCGGTCAATAATTAAATTTCGACAAACTTCGGACGTCAACTTTACACGTGAAAACTTCATATTTTATAGATAGACCTACATCATTTATTGTTCGTGTAGATTTTATGGCTACCAATAAATTTAAAAAGACAAGCCAAAGAGAGAGATAGACGGCAACTATATATATAGCTTATGTATGTATATAATAAATGAAGCTTTTTGATGTGGATGTGCATATGTTAGTGTATAGTACACCTTCCACAAAATAATAAATCAAACAACATCACATCCATCGTCCAAACCTGTATTTTACACATCACATACATATGATGTAGTGTTATATCGTTCGATCGTAATTGCTTTTTACACGGTTATATTCAATGGAACGTCCTATTCCACCATCTCTTTTTATAATCGTCTTTGTTGTACTCCCGATTCTTCCGCGGGATTATGTACAGAACGTGTAGTGTGTAGTAACAATTAACGGAGTAAGTGAATGCACACAAAGTGTAATATGCACAGTTTCTTAAAGGACGACATTGAATTTATGAAATATTTTAGGGTGGAATTGTATGAAACGGTACGTCTGTATATGCGAGTTTGAATTATGGGTTGTAATTTATTGTGTATTAGGTGTAAATTTTCCTATAGATATAATTACATCTCATTAAATATCTTGATGGATCACGCCAATTCGTTTGGTGCGAAATTCCTGTTTATTTCTTTTGTAGCGTTTTCATACAAGGTTCCCTTTTGAATACGAATGCATCTGCCGTTAAGTAAACACGCTTAATTAAAAAGGTTGTTAATGGTTTTTTCGTAAATATAAAAATTACATGCTTCGATAAAGTTTGAGTATAATTAATAACAGGTAATTATCGTGATTTGTACGTAAATTAAATTGAGGCAAAGTATTATAACAACCATATGAAGTAAATTAACTTTTACTTTGGAAATAAACTGCTCGTCAAAAGTTATTAGTAAAGCTGGGATTATATAAAAATACATATTTTTTATTTGTGATATGTTTACCAAAATTATTGCAGATCAAAACGGATCACGTAAAACAAAGCTTTTGCGACTACTTTTGTTTTGCATATAAATACTGCTTTGAGCATATTTCATATAAAATTGAATATTTGTTCATATTTATTAATTTATTCCTACAGTGCACCGTAAGAAATATGTACATAAAACAATTTATTCATAATTAGAGCAGACCAATTTCCGTGCGCGCCATGTGCGCCGATGTGAGGATGATTGTATTGCATCAGAACTAATAAAAAGCATTCAGTATGTGTTTGGTACTTGCTTAGACTGCATGTAAGTGTAAGCATATGTAATAAAATGTCGTCGACACATAAATCGAGAAAACGACCGTTGTCAGACGAAGTGAATAAGTTTATTATGAATTTCCCGGACTTAATATACGATGGCTCAAAAATTAAATGTTTAGTGTGGAATACATATCTAATGTGTTGGTCAAAAACACATTGTAAAGAACACGAAAGCGGTTCGAAGCACAATAATAACAAAATTAATCGACAACAGTTTATACATGAACTATGTGTAACTAAGATTGTGTGCACACTGCCGTTTACCTTGCTAAGTAATGATTCATTTATTTCATTTTGGAATAAATACGCGAATCAAACATTACCGAGCACGACAACGTTACGAAGGAATCTACCATCGGTGGGTAAACAGGTTGAAAATAAAATCAAAGCCGAACTGAAAAATAAAAAACTGTGGTTATGTGTGAACGAAACAACTGACAGCAAAAACAATCTGTAGTTAATGTGATGGCGCGTAATATGGAGCCACATCAACCAAGGTCTTCAATTTTATTAGCATCCAGACGACTAGAACACTGTAATGCCGAAAAAATTTCAGAGGTGCTATTAGATACTTTGGAACAATTTAAACTTTCGAAAGACCAAGTATTAATGTTTACGACCGATGGTGCCGCAACCATGCGTTCTGTAGGCCGGTCTCTTAGAAAATATTGTCCTAACTTTGTACATATTACTTGTAAACTCCATGCTCTACACCTTGTGGCAGAACAGGTTCGTAGATGTTATCCAGAGGTAGATGCTTTAATATCGAGTACAAAGCCAGTATTCCTGAAATCTCCAAAACGTATTCGGAAATTTCACGAATTCTGTCCCCATACCCCTGAGCCACCACAGCCGATTCTGATACGTTGGGGTACATGGTTACGAGCGGGGTTTTACTATCATTTTGTCATACAACATTTTGAAAAAATTAAGGACGTGGTTTTATCATTCGATCCGAAAGAAAGTGCAGCTATCAATACTAGCCAGAAAAAATTTCAAGATGCCCAGATTAAAATGGATTTACAAAGTATTCGTGAGAATTACTTGGGACTAGAAGAAACAATAACAAAATTAGAAAATTCGTCGCTGTCGTTAGAGGAATCACTGCAAATCGTTAAAGATCTTCACGCACAACTGTGTGCTGTAGAAGACGCAAAACGTGAAAGTTTTATAATTAGATTTGAAAGTGTTTTAGACAGAAATGCAGATTTTGACACTTTAACACGTATTTGTGAGGGCACGTCTACAGATGCGTTAAGTTGCTTAAAAAAGTATTTTGATTATGCGAATATAACGTCACTAGATGTAAAACGCTCGTTTTTCGAATATAAACATATTTTTTCCTCACGGCGGACATGTTTTTAAGAAATAACCTTAGAAACGCACCTGATGTTGAAAATATACAATCGAGCTTCTCCAGTTCGTCAATCCTTTGAAGACGCATAATACTTTAATAGCAGAAAACCAAATGTATATTTAATTATATCTGATAGAATAAATGTCTCTACTTCTATACTTATATCGGTAACAAGCTCATGTTGCGTCCCTATTCTATCGCATATTCTAATATATTACGAATTACACTCCTATACCGGCGCTCATGGCGCGCACGGAAATTGGTCTGCTCTATTCATAATACATCAAAATTGCACTAACATGAGCATTTCCTTACAGCGGGAATTCCCAGATTTGCGTTTATCAAGTCGGGGAAGTTCCGGTGAATTTACGAGCAATGAGGTTGACCTATAGATCAATAATATCGCCAGTAGTGTTTAGTTAGTTCTCGAAAGTATATGTACACGTAATTTTACCTCGTTATTTTTGATATGTCGAAATCATATTCACAAGTGTCGATCTGGATAAAAGATTATCGCGAATTTTGTGTACAAAATGGCAGAGTGCTTTATAAGTATTGCAGTAAAACTGCAAGTTTATATTTGTTTACGTTTAATTTCATATTTTAATATCTCAAATTAATTATTGTAGATTCGATGCGACAAAAAATTTCAATTAACTCTGCATGTAGGAACTGATTATTTGCACAAAAGAAATATCACAAGCTACTCTGAATCAATCGTTTACTTCGACAAGTAAAAATATAGTACAGATAGTTTCCATTATAACTTATGAAACACCTTCATAAATGCAAACATTCTACTTTCAAAGTTGGGCAATTCCACGCTTCTGGGCCCAGTATCGATCTTTGTGGTACGCCTTGCTTTAGTGTTTCAATATTAGATGTCCTTTCCTGAAATTCGGAAGGAAATTCGATAAGTAATATTCCTTTGACGTCTCAGAAAACGGAAGTCATCACTTTTCCGGCAGATGCAACAACTTTAACCTCATTCGGCACTGGGTCACCATGCTGAACCCACTGCTTTGACTGTTGTTTCATTTCTGGTGAATAATAATAAAGAGTATGTTTCGTCCATTGTCACAAATCGTCAAAAAAGTCTATTCGATTCTGATCCGGTTTTCTAAACCGGCTTGTGACATCTGGTATCGAATTCGCTTGTTCTCTGCTGATAACAAACGCAGCACCCGACGCACGGATAACTTGTACACACCCAGTGTTATGATGAAATGCACGCCTTAAAATTTTTTAAATTTTGTCAATTCCTAGTCGCTCAACTACATGAAAGAAATAATTAAGTAAATTATATTTATTTTGTAGTCGATGAGACAACACTGTTGTGAACGCTATATTGCCAACTTATGCCAACTTATTGATTGGCATTTTAAATGAAAATTGCGCCGGCAAATCCCTTTAATTGGTACAGAAGAATTGGAGAAAACAAATAACTTAACTGTAACAAGATTTATAAACAATAGTTTAACGAGGTTTTATTTGTCAAATGCCGTTATAAGTGACACGGTATTACTGATGTTATCGGATGCTGGGACATATATGGTGAAGTTAGCACAAAATTTGAAGATTTTTTACCCGAATCTGATGCACGTCACATGTTTGACCCATGGCACTACGAAAACTTGAAACTCAAGGTGTTGAACTCAGTGAATCAAGAGAATTGATTCGAAGTTTCAAGAATAAAATTTATAATGTGAGAGGTACCATAGAAGACCAGTTCAAAATTAAATTAACAAAAGTTCTATAGAAAAACAAGGGCTTTAATCAACTTAGTAGAATATTCAGTGTTTTGCAAAGAAACTACAATGAACTATTTAGATGAATCCATCAATTATCTGCAAATACAAGTATGCGCCAATTACATCGGCGGCTTTGGTTAAGGTAAAACCTTTGAAGATATGCTTATCACCAAATCGCCAGGTGGATAATACGGAGTGTTATGTACCTTGACCAGAGACGCTACGTTTAGAACTATTTTTCTTTCTCAGATTGTTCTACTGAAGATGACAACTAAGTTGCCGGAATACGTATTTAGTGTTTATTGATTTGTATTGTGGTGCTCCATCAATTCGAATAAGGAATATGTCAGTCCTAAATATTCTTTAAAAGGATTTACAATTTCAAAATCGTATAATGATACAATGTATAGAGTGTTTTATAAAAAAAACTCACCGAATTATAGCTCTGTTAATCAGAGATCAGATTTGAGTAAAATAAAAACTAGAAAAAAAGCTTTAAAAATACTACAGGCCCTGAATTTTGATTTACTTAAAGAGCAGCTGGGAAAATCCAAATCAGGATAAGTTGTAGTATTTTTAAACTACTTCTTTCTGATTTTCATTTCACTCAAATCTGATCATAATTAACAGAGCTACATCGCGATGCACTTTTTATAAGGCACCGTGTAGATACGATCAGATATTTTAAATTTTAAACTGTTTTATACTTATAACATGTGTTCATTTGAAAAGTCAATCTAGTAGCATGTGATTTACTTAGAACATTTTGAAGTATGTCGTAAATTAGAATATACAACTTAACCTACGAAGTCGTATATTTTGACAGTTTCATACATACAAATAAATAACAAATAATAGGTATTTATTGAAAACTATAACAAATGTTGAAAATGTTGTCCTTCAAGATCAATGCACTTTAAAATCCTCCGTTCAAAATTTCTGATGATATTCTGCAATATTACTGGATTGTTATTAATTTCCATGCATTTCTGTTCGATTCTCTGTAGCATATCATTCAAATTCAATATAGGTGTTCGAAATATGTTATTTTTTAGATAAGGCCACAAAAAGAAGTCGCAAGGTGTTAAATCGCATGAACGTGCAGGCCAGACAATTTTAGTATTTCGACTAATTATACGCTCATCAAAAAATTCTCTTAAATAATCCAAAGATTCTGCAGTACAGTGACAAGGTGCTCCGTCTTGTTGGAAATATGCATTTTGAAATTCATCATCATGCAACTGATTGACAAATGGTTGTAAAATTTCCGTACGGTACCTTTGAGCATTTAACGTTCCCTGAAAAAATATTGGTCCAATGATTCGCCTTTGGCTTATCGCCGCCCAAACACCAATTTTCTCTAGATGTAGCGATTCTTCATTAATTACATGTGGATTTTCACTACTCTAAATTCTTGTATTTTGTGAATTTAGGTATCCCGTTTTATAAAACCATGCTTCATCAGTAAAGATGACTCTTTTCGAAAGTTCTCCATTATTGTTCATATTTACAAACCAATTACAAAACTGTAGTCTACGTGGATAGTCAATTTCTAACAATTCTTGTACTGCTGTGACGCGGTATGGATAAAGTTGAATATCTTTTTTTAATAACTTGTGAGTTGTACCAACAGAAAGGTTTATTTGTTGACTCAAATGTCGAACAGATGTTTGTGGTTCATTTTCCATTATTTCTTCAACACGATTGATAACTTGAGGTGTACGTTTCTTAACTGCTCCGCTGCCTGATTTTCTTAAGAGACTACCAGTTTCAGAAAAAAGTTTTAAAGTTCTATCCAAAGTATTCTTAAATTGTATATAATCTATTACAAAATGTGGAAACTCAACTTGAAATTCTACCATGCAATCTTGAACTGAATAAACCCATAAACCATAAATTTTATTACCACTTCGAAAATAAGCCTGGACTAAAAAAATTTTATGTTCTAAAGTGAAAGCCATTTTAAAACTGAGAAGCAATTTATTTAAACCAGAATCGGCGCACGATTATTTTATGCACTAACTGATATTTGTGATTGGCATTATCATATGTCTTTGGATTTACGTTTACGGAACAACAAACACATACTAATATATATGCGTCTTATTCTATCAAAATTTCAAAGTAACCTAGATTGACTTTTCAAATGAACACACGTTATACTATTTTCTACAAACTCTGTTAAAAAATGACATTTCGACACAGCTAACTTCAATTAAAAATGCGATATTATTGCGTAGCATGCAATAAAGTAATCACTTTTAACACGGAGTTCGAATGGTATTTGGTAAGACAATTTAATGAATCATTTCATTAAAATTAATAAACAAAAATATTTTTATTTAAATGCCAAAACACAACATTTCTTTGAATACATAGGTAAGTAGTGGCTTAATTGTTACTAAAACTACAGTCAGAAAATGTACTGTTATTATCAATTATTTCATTGGTGGTCGACCGAACATTATTTAGGTTATTATTATTGTTAAAATTGCATGAATTGCTTCATATTGAAGTTTATCTAAACGTTACTGTCAGAATTGAACTTTAGTTACCATGGAAAAATCAACATGCAGTTTATCCACTTGCAAACATATCTACTTGCAGTTTATCCGATATCAAACTAACATAACTTGTATTAAAATGTCATATCTTTGACAGATTAGTTAAATCGTCATCGAAAAAAGTGACCAAATGGTAGAAGATTTCCAATTTTAGAACTTTCTTTAAAATATGCCATTAGACCATTTTTGCAAAATTTACGATTTTTTTGTACGCAATTTCATATTGTTGCCTAGATTTCCAGGGCAACAAATCTAGTGTCGCTTTATTAGGGGCTTCAATTAATGCACTCGCTATTACTTTATTTTCTTTTTTTTAAACACGAAATCATCTTTTTTTGTAAATTGTGACAACTTAATTTGATGTGATTAAAGGTTGTGCCAAAATGTATTCATTAGCTGTCAGATTTTGATAAGTGCATTTTCATTACAGTTTTTCTAAAAATTTTGAAACAAGAATTGTGTTTGTGGAAAAAATAGTGTATAATACGCGTGTTAAAAATGCTACTTTATTTTGCTCGTAATTTTTTACTCGCGAAATAAAATCGTACTTTTAACATTTGTATCGTAAATAACTAACAAATGTTCATTTGAAAAGTAAATCTAGGTTACTTTGAAATTTTGATGGAATAAGACGCAAATATATTAGTATGTGTTTGTTGTTCCGTAAACGTAAATCCAAATGACATTTGATAATGTCAATCACAAATATCAGTTAGTGCATAAAATAATCGTGCGTCGATTCTGGTTTAAATAAATTGCTTCTCAGTTTTAAAATGGCTTTCACTTTAGAACATAAAATTTGTTTAGTTCAGGCTTATTTTCGAAGTGGTAATAAAAATGATGGTTTATGGGTTTATTCAGTTCAAGATTGAATGGTAGAATTTCAAGTTGATTTTCCACATTTTGTAATAGATTATATACAATTTAAGAATATTTTGGATAGAACTTTTTTCTGAAACTGGTAGTCTCTTAAGAAAATCAGGCAGCGGAGCAGTTAAGAAACGTACACCTCAAGTTGCCAATCGTATTGAAGAAATAATGGAAAATGAACCACAAACATCTGTTCGACATTTGAGTCAACAAATAAACCTTTCTGTTGGTACAACTCACAAGTTATTAAAAAAAGATATGCAACTTTATCCATACCGTGTCACAGCAGTACAAGAATTGTTAGAAATTGATTACCCACGTAGACTACAGTTTTGTAATTGGTTTGTAAATATGAACAATAATGGAGAACTTTCGCAAAGAGTCATCTTTACTGATGAAGCATGGTTTTATAAAACGGGATACCTAAATTCACAAAATACAAGAATTTGGAGTAGTGAAAATCCACATGTAATTAATGAAGAATCGCTACATCCAGAGAAAATTGGTGTTTGGGCAGCGATAAGCCAAAGGCGAATCATTGGACCAACATTTTTTCAGGGAACGTTAACTGCTCAAAGGTACCGTACGGCAATTTTACAACCATTTGTCAATCAGTTGTATGATGATGAACTTCAAAATGCATATTTCCAACAAGACGGAGCACCTTGTCACTGTACTGCAGAATCTTTGGATTATTTAAGAGAATATTTTGATGAGCGTATAATTAGTCGAAATACTGAAATTGCCTGGCCTGCATGTTCATGCGACTTCTTTTTGTGGCCTTATCTAAAAAATAATATATTTCGAACACCTATATTGAATTTGAATGATATGCTACAGAGAATCGATCAGAAATGCATGGAAATTAATAACAATCCAGTAATGTTGCAGAATATCATCAGAAATTTTGAACGGAGGATTTTAAAGTGCATTGATCTTGAAGGACAACATTTTCAACATTTGTTATAGTATTCAATAAATACCTATTATTTGTTATTTATTTGTATGTATGAAACTGTCAAAATATACGACTTCGTAGGTTAAGTAGTAAATTTTAATTTACGACATACTTCAAAATGTTCTCAGTAAATCACATGCTACTAGATTGACTTTTCAAATGAACACTTGTTATTTTAGTAATACAAATAAATATATGAGCTATCCTAATTGAATTATGTAATATTTTCAAGATAATCCCCTTAAGTGAAAATCCTTCTTGTTCTGACAAAAGTTCTGGAGCGAACTTTAGAGTCATTTCGCTGCAAATACCTTCTACAAAATACACAATTTTATAATAAAATAAATAGCAATAAATACACCACATACAATTACTACCATTATATATTATAATGGCTGCCTTTTATTAATAACAATGACATGATAATTTATTTTCAACATTCCTCATATATTTCAAGTCTGCCCATACTTTCCTCCATATTTAAAAGCAACACAGCACAAACGTAACAAACTGATGTATTTTTAATGAGGTGCTCTTTTTTGTTTCTCTAAGTTTACGTTCTCAGTCGTCTTTTTTTTTCCGTTTCGTCTTTTTCGACGGACAAATGGGAGTGTTCAGGTAATTCTCTTTTTTTGTGCAGCGGGTTCGTTTGTGTTCCATGGTCATTGGTCGGAATGTGTATGGGCCCCAAGCGTCCAATGGTACACAATGGTGTGCATTAACATAAAGTTAGCCGTTCCCGCTGTTCTCTTCGTTCTAACAATCTTTTTTTTTTGTTCCTTATTTTACACATCGATAGGAAAGTACCGGGAAAACGCATTGCATACAAAGTATATTGTCCATTTTGAAATTAAATCACAGAACATTTTTGTAAATAAAAAGCTGATTCATGTTTTAAAATTTTATTGCGACTTTAAACCTAACTAGAGCATTCAAAATTCATATGAACTAATAGATAAGATCAAACAACTTAACCTCCCACATAATAGTAAATCGATTTCTTTTGATGTACAAAATCTGTTTCCTTCTATTCCACCTCAAGATAAAAGTAGTAGTAAAATTAGTAGAAGAACTTTTAACAAAAAAAAACATGTAAATTTTATCATTAAACAAGATATTTCAGAAAAGGGATATTTATCAATACGTTTTGCACGTATTACGCCGTTGTTATATAATGAAACGGTTATGCAAAATACATATCCGTAACTGTAAACAAGGACAAACACCTCGTATTTTTAGCATTTACTTCTGTTCAATACATATGTTTCAGACATCTAGGCCTCATCGGTTGAACTAGTGAAGCAATGTATATACAAATTAATACAGATCTGTTAAACAACGGATCTGTATCTGTATCTACATTTACGCTAAAATCGTCCCCAAGCCATAACCAGTTTCGTTCTATCAGGCGACACCAATTTAATCAGTGACATCTGACGGAAGAAAGCGACTAGGCCAGAAAAGGCGATCTTCCGCTCGAATAGCAAGGCTATTACAATTGATAAATATCCCTTTTTTGTATATTTACCGTCATCTGGCGCGTGTTAATGGACAGCACCAATATACGTATTTTTCCGCTTATTTGTAATAGCCTTGCTATTCGAGCGGAAGATCGCCTTTTCTGGCCTAGTCGCTTTCTTCCGTCAGATGTCACTGATTAAATTGGTGTCGCCTGATAGAACGAAACTGGTTATGGCTTGGGGACGATTTTAGCGTAAATGTAGATACAGATACAGATCCGTTGTTTAACAGATCTGTATTAATTTGTATATACATTGCTTCACTAGTTCAACCGATGAGGCCTAGATGGCTGAAACATATGTATTGAACAGAAGTAAATGCTAAAAATACGAGGTGTTTGTCCTTGTTTACAGTTACGGATATGTATTTTGCATATCCGTTTCATTATATAAGATATTTCAGATTTATTAAATGTATACTTAAACCAAAATTATAACGCTAAGAAATAAGTAATTAAACTTCTAGTTTCAAAAATTCTTTTATTGTAAATACCACTACAATATTGTTTCGCCATACAATTTCTTCATCAGGTAGATGAAATACTGAATACGTACAATACAAGTTTGAATATTTATGTGAAAATTATTGGGGAAATGGTGGTGGAAAAATTTTTACAATCTTAAATTTAGTAGAGGGGAGTTGTTTAAATCTAGTAGGTCATTTAAAGCTAATCCTAAACTATTGTATCTATTAATTTCTAAGTTTTCTAACATGTTAAGTTTCTTACTTTTTTCTTGAATGTGTAAAATTTTGAAATCTATATTAAATCTATGATTGATATCTATACAATGACTTGCGAAAGTTGAATCTGTTTTCTTTTCTTTATGGCTTCTCTCGTGTTCTTTCATGCTAATTTTGAATGTCCTCCCCGTTTGTCCTATGTATACCTTATTACAATCTTCGCATGTTAATTTATATACACCAGAGTTTGATTCTTTGCCTATTTTATCTTTGTTGTTTTTAATAATGTTCTGTATAGTATTGTCTGTTTTAAATGATATATGTTCGTTATTAAGTTTTTTAATGAAAGTACCAATTTCTTCCGAAATTTTTCCTAAGTAAGTGATTGAATTATAGGAATTAATTATCTTGTATTTTAATTTTCGATAAACTAAGGAAAGGGTTTTAGATTTTTGTTGGCTATTTAGGATGTTATTGACAATATTTATAGAGTAACCATTGTTTAATCCTATTGTGTATATTCTATTTAGTTCAAGGTCGAAATTACTTTTACTCATAGGTACATGAATTAATCTATATACCGTTGATTGGTATGCTGATAATTTGTGTGTTATAGGATGAAAAGAATTAGCGTGCTTTGTGGTATCTGTATGTGTTGGTTTATGGTATTTAGCGAACTACTCGTGTTTATTAGTTTTGTGTGATAGGTATGGTTAAATCTAGAAAATTAATGCTTTTATTTATTTCTGTTTCTATAGTAAAATTTATTTTGGGGTGAATAGTGTTGATATAATTATGTAAAGTTTTTAATTGTCTAACTGAACAATTAAAAACTTTACATAATTATATCAACACTAATTATTTATATTTCGATAATTTATACTGTGTCAAAGAATAGTTTAATAATGGATAACCCACTAAACCCCCTTCTAGCTGAAATTTTTATGGATAATTTAGAAAAGAAAATTCATGAACACTCACTTTGCAAACATTTCTTTTATTGGCATAGATACGTAGATGATGTTGTTAGCTTGTTTTACGGATACAGTCAGACATTTAAACGTCTTTTATCATATATTAATAATCTCTGCCCTAACATTAAGTTCACAGTTGAAAAAAAAATAAATAAAACCATCAATTTCCTAAATTTAACTATTTTAAATAAAAACAATAAGATGATTTTTCCATATACCGTAAACTGCCACATACAGTATGTCACAATAAATCCACACATCCATACCCCTATAAAATGACTTCGTTCAATTCTTTAATTCATAGACTTACTAGTACTCCCTTATCGATAGAAATTACATTAAACAAATAGCCTATAACTAGCGACCGGACACACTTTTATTACACTAGAGGCCTATGACACATCGCCCACAGGCCTACTATTGAAAATTTGTATTTTCAAAGAGTTTTTAATTTTATTTATATGATGTGTTCGAGATAAAGAGAGCCACTATGGGGATCTCGGAAAGCTTAAAAGAAACAGATTTGGTTAAATGGGAGAAAAGTTGCGTAATCAAAGGTCTAAGAAATTGGCGTTTAGATTTTGGAAAAATTTTTTAATTTTTGAAAATTTTGAAAAAATAGAATTTTTCGATTTTACAAATTACGTTTTCCTGGCGTTAATATTTGACCTAGAGCAAAACCAATGACACTTCTCCACAGCAACTTTTAATGATGTTTAAGGTGGCGTTGTTAGTTTTTTAATCCAGCGTTTCATCTTTGCGGAACCATTATAAACTTATTTTTTTTAAATACGGCCCTGATGTGTCTATATTAAATTCTGAAAATCCTATTTATTGCGAATTCAACGACCTATCATACTTTATCATTTAATTGCGGTGTCGTCATTCTTTCGACCTTAATCAAGAAAGTTCCTAGTATGGATCTGTACCAATTTTTTAATTTTTTTTTAAATAAATGATTTGTTATGATCATTAACAGTTTATTTCATTTACATATTTAATAGCAATCCAATGGCTACATTAAAAAAAACAAAGAACAACTCAAATTATTAACAGAAGACATAAAAAGTAAAATGCAACAAACGAATATGAACAAAACAACTAAGTTTACGTTCGAAAAGATTTCCATTATTTTCCAAGCACAGATAGCACCTTGTCACCGTCGATTGTAACATCCTAATAAGCATTTGTGGAGTAATATTGGCAAATGCTTCCAGAACTAACCCCCTCAGTTCTTCATCTATTGCAAAATTCCAATGTAATTTCGGCCTAATGCGTCCGGCTTCTAATAATAACTATACATATAATTCTATGGATGTTACTTAATAACATAATAACTTATTATGTTATTAAGCAACATCCATAGAATTATATGTATATAGCCATTAATTGTAATATTTTATCATATTATTATACAATGTTCTTATGATATACCGGGTGTGGCAATAGTGTGTCGGCGGAGCTTAGCATGAAAACTAATAAAGTTGTTGCAATGAAATTTTCTATTTTTATTTATATATTTACAGGGTGTTCCAAATTTCCGCAACCACTTTCAATTTTTTTTTAAAAAAGCTTGCTATACTTTCTTATTATTATGATGATAGCCACCCAAATTATGTTTGCAATGATATATAACAATGTGCACTTACAAGTTATGGTTTTATTGCAAATTTTGTTAAAATCTTGACAGTTGTAGCGTCTAACATTTTAAGTCTTTAAGCCTGAAAATGGATGCAGTACCTCACGTAACTCTCTTGTTACCAATTTATGGACTAACACGATATATGTTTTGAGGGTGAACAACGTGACAACATATACAGGGTGTTAAATATGTTGTACCAAAATTATCGAAGTTTAAAGGCTATTTTCTCTTTTTTTTTAATTGAACCTATAATTGTTTTATTAGTCAGCAAATTATTTGTAATATTGCCGTTAAAATGGTACCAATAACATAGTACTTATTTCCAGTATTTTCTTAGTTATAACCCTTTAATGTTATACCTATGTTTATAATATTCAATATGCGGTGCTGCATCTAATAGTTGGTTGGTTGGCCATGAAATAATATTAAGCAAAAATTGCTATGTAACCAAACGTCAAATATCTACTTAAAAATTTTCGTATAAAGTGTTTTTCTGTAGTTCCTCTTTGCTGTAATCGCGTTTAATTGTTATAATTTAAGGTCGGCTAGTTAATTATCAATTTCCGTTTGTTCGTTATTAGTTGTTATCTTGTTGTCAGTTATATCGTTTTATTGTATTTATTTTTAATTTACATGACGTAATAGTTTATAGTTGTGTTTCTTTAGAATGAATTTTTCGAAAGAGGAGCTAATAGACATGGTATTTGTTCTTGCCGCTAGCAATAGAAATCCACTTTTAGCATCAAGAACATATGCTATGGAGTATCCTCACCGAAGAGCACCAGATATTAAGACGCTTGAAAATTTGCTGACAAGGTTCCTTCGGACGGGTTCATTGAATTACGTCAAACATGAAAGAACTAAGACTGTGGTTACAGAAGATAATGAAGTGATAGTCGTCCAGTCCGTTGTGGAAAATTCGCGCCTATCTACAAGGATAATTTCGAAAGAACACGGGATAGAAGTCACTGCTGTGAGAAGGATTTTAAAAAAACATAAATTTCACCCTTATAAAATTCAAAATCATCAAGGCTTATTACAAACGGATTTTGAAAGGAGACTTGTTTACTGTGAATGGCTACTTTTCCAATTACGACAAGATCTAACTTTTCTAGATCATGTGCTTTTCACAGATGAAGCAACATTTGCTAATTGTGGAATAACAAACAGAAAAAATTCTCATTATTATGACACTAGAATCCCTCATTTTGTGCAACCCATTTTATACCAACAAAAATGGAGTGTTAACACCTGGGGAGGCATCTTAGGAAACACTATTATAGGTCCATTCTTTTTTAATAATACTTTAAATTGTGAAATCTACACAAATTTCCTACAAAATAATTTGCCATTGTTGTTAGAAGGCCTACCAGATAACGTCATAAGGAGATTGTGGTATCAACTTAATGGCGCTCCTGCACATTACGGTAGTGCTGCAAGTGCATATTTAGATAGGGTATTCACCAATAGGTGGATTGGGAGATGAAGCTTTATAAGCTGGCCACCGCGATCACCAAATCTAACCCCTTGTGATTTCTTTCTGTGGCCTACTGTAAAAAATATAGTTTACGAAACACCTCCTACAACAGCAGAGAACATGCAGAAACGAATCAGAAACGCTTTTCTTCAATTAAGTGAAAACAACATTGCTCAAAATGTAAGTCTGTCGATGCAGAACCGATTAAGAGCATGTGTAGAGCAGAATGGACATATATTTGAACACATTTTAAATTAATTTTGTTTTATTATGGAAAAATTACAAAATGTAATTCTAAAACTAATAATAAGGAATTAAAAAACAGGTGTTTGTACAAATTACTTTGCTTGATATCATTTCATGGCCAACCAACTATTAGATGCACCGCATATTGAATATTATAAACATGGGTATGTCTCATTAAAGGGTTATAACTTCGAAAGTACTAGAAATAAGTACTATGTTATTGATACAAATTTAGCGGCAATTTTACAAGGAATTTGCTGACTAATAAAAAATTATAGGTTCAATTTAAAAAAATAGAGAAAATAGCCTTTAAACTTCGACATATTTAACACCCTGTACATGTTGTCACGTTGTTCACCCTCAAAACCTATAACGCGTTAGTCCATAAAATGGTAACAAAAGAGTTACGTGGGGCACTGCACCCATTTTCAGGCTAAGACTTAAAATATTAGATGCTGTAACTGTCAAGATTTTAACAAAATTTGCAATAAAACCAAAACTAACACTTGTAAGTGCACATTGTCATAAATCATTGCAAAGATAATTTGGGTGGGTAACATCATAATAACAAGAAAGTATAACAATCTATTAAAAAAAAATAGAAAGTTGTTGCGGAAATTTGGAACACGCTGTAAATATATAAATAAAAATAGAAAAAGCACTGTAAAAAAAGTTTCATTGTTACAACTTTATTAGTTTTCATGCTAAGCTCCGCCGACACACTATTGCCGCACCCGGTATAATGTAATAATAATTATTTTTTATGTGTAAATGTAATTTAGACTACTTTTTGTTGTTTTACCACTCTTTCTTTGATTTCCAGTTAGCGAAATACATCAAAAATAAAGTGCATAAAAATGCATAATTGGTACAAATGAGGCATATATTTGACATATTTTTGAGAAGAACGTAACATATTTATGCGCATATTTAAAGCATTTCTTGTGCATAAAAATATGAACTTTAGTGACTATACATAAAAATAACAATATTTTATCTAATTTTGACACATAAAGTGACACTTTTCAAAACTGTATGACGTTAGGAAACGGTTTACTTTTCGTAACTAGTTACGAAAAGTAAAATATTTCGTAACTAGTGTTGAAAAGTTCATTTCATCACTAGTTACGAAATAGTAGTAGTATATGTTGAGCACTTGTGAAATTATTACACTATTAAACTTAAATAAAACACCTTATATTTTCACAAAACATTGTTTTGTGAAAATATAAGGTGTTTTATTTAAGTTTAATAGTTACGAAATATTTTGAAAAAATCATTTCAGCTCAAGTTAATAAAGGGGAACGTTAAATGACACAAACTGGTTAAATTTTTATTTTATGCATTATAAACATTTATGACACAATGTGAACAATTGGTGAGGTTAATTCCTGCACACGTAGAATTCATGGCAGGTACTCTGATGTTATGATGCAAAACGGAATGTGCATTTGAGCTTTATTCACCAAGAATATCATTGGCAATCCTTTTCTTATTTTCTATAGAATTCTCTACATAGCCCTCAGCTACAGTATTGGACTTCCAGCCTCCATGTCGTTTAACCTTAAAAATATCCGCACCAGAATCTGCCAAAAAGGTAGCCGATGACCTTCTGAAGCAGTCTCCGGTAAATAAGAAGGGATTTGGTAGTTTCAAAAACTGACCAATTCTTTTCGGTAGATTACCGATTGTATTAATGCCAACTGGCTGTGCCCCGCATTTACCATTATTATATTTGACGAAAAAACTATCGTGATTAACGT
Source organism: Melolontha melolontha (assembly GCA_935421215.2). NCBI lineage: Eukaryota > Metazoa > Arthropoda > Insecta > Coleoptera > Scarabaeidae > Melolontha > Melolontha melolontha. The sequence continues at coordinate 1,430,053 of OW285236.1, read as the reverse complement.
TTTGTGGACGCAAAGAAATATATTTTCTAATAAGATCAAGAAAATTTTGCCCTTCAATATTTCCTTCTGTGATCACAAACTCGCGCGTTACTTTTGTCTTTGTATTAGGGATTTTTATTACAAAATGAGAAAACTCGTCTAAAATATCCCCCACGCGTAGAAAAGTTAGCTCACTTTTTCGACAAGCACCAGCTATTCCAACGATCAATGCGACCTTTGTCATTAAATATGTTTTATCCTCAGCTTCTGTCATAAACCGGGAGACGTTTTCCTTTGACAAAATATTAGACTTTTTTGCATGGTATCCCTCTCACTGCCTCTTTAGAAATGCATGTAAACTGGCATATTTTGCAATATCAATATTCTTCTTCAAAGACAATTCACTTCGTAACATGGAATAAAGAGTCCAGAGTGTTGAAGCTTTTTGATTCTTTCTTCCCTCGAAATAGGCTAATAAAACCTTCTCAGTAACACATTTAATTTTTTTGTCTTTAAGCCACTTCCCAAATTTTTCATAAGCCAAATCGTACTGGGCTTTCGACTTTTGTGGAATCACAGTCGATAATGCACTTTGTGCAGCCTCTTCTATATCGCTTGGTAGTCCACCTGAATCTGAATCCGACATTTTTACTCGTACAATGCACCGAAATATTTAGCTAATAAAATACTTATACTTAAATTAACAAACACCTGTCAAGTCAAATGAATTATTATCAATAGCATGAAAACTGTCACTAATTATTTAATACGACTTATGACAGTTATGACGTTTAATGTCAGATCAACTGGTAAATTATAAATCTATGTTTTGGTCAAAATTAGATAAAATCTTGTATGAAACACGTTATGAAATGTTATTTTGTGTAACTCATGTCATTTTGCAGGATCTCGCTCGCTACGCTCGCTCGTCCTGCAAACATTCCATTTCGTTACACAAAATAACCCATTTCATAACTGGTTACATAAATAGCTATTATATGCTATATGTCCATTATATTTGAAAATTTCGTAGTGCCCTCATTTACATTAAAACAGGCCTTTCACTTCAGACTATCAATATGGCTTTATCAGTAAAAATTGGCTGTCTCAAAGATGACGAAGGGTCATACAAAATACATCGGTGGTTAATTTTTTTTAAATTAATATGTTTGAAGTTTACATTTGTTTTATTTAAAGAATAAGTGTGATCGTTCCGACGGTTCAAACATATCGTTAGCTTAAAGATTTTTATATTGATACATGTGTACATATATCATGGAAAACTAAAGAATGCAGACTGTGATTAAATGATTCGGACATTTACCTCAAACCTATCGTGTGCGTTACCGATGTGAAATTTATGTAACTTCCCAATTAAAAATTAATGGTTTCCGATGATCGACGAGCTAAAACAGAGTTAGTCAGGTGTAAGGAGAGACCCTTGTTATTATCAAACGCATTAATTATATGCCGTGGACGGCCGGCTCGACGAAAATACACATTTGGATTCGAATTTCCCAAATATTAAGTCGGACAAGTCGAAGTAGGCGGTAAATGAAATAAGAAAATATCGCAACATTTTTGATTTCTTATTTGTTGGTTTTGTTTTTTAAAAGTTGCATGGCTGCATTTCTGTTATTGTGAAATGTGTAGAAATAACTTTCCAATTCTACTAATATCTTTCCTAATCGGTGGAAGAACACAAGAATTATCCCCGTGCATAAGAAAGGAGATCGTGCGTTGATTACACAGGCCTGCATTTTTCAACACTTTAAAAGTTGATTTAAAAATTTTAACTGTTTTCTAGTAATTTGGTAGCGCTGATTTCAAATCTGCTTTTATTTTTTTTTTTGTATCACGTAAGGTTATTTTTCAAACCAGTAAAATCAAAAAATATAGAAAAAATTTTATATTATATTAAAAAAAATACAAAAATATACACATAGAAACTATTAGAAATAGTTATTTATTCTTTATGCTTCTTAAAAAAAGTTTTCGTTTTTCAGAGAAGCTTCGTTTGGTTGTTTTTCTGTCATATTCGCTAAAGGAAGATCTCTTCTCAATGTCCAACAGTAATCGGCCATCATTTTTGTGTCCCAGCGCCCTTGGTATCTTTTCTCCATCTCTTTAATATCCTGGTGAAATCTTTCCCCTTGCTCTTCACCAACGTCCCCAAGATTTTCTGGGAAATAGTCAAAATGGGAATGTAAAAAGTGAATTTTTATGCTCATATTGCAACCAAGAATCCTGAATTTTTTAAGCATATTTTCAACGATCTCAACATAGTTTGTGTCTTTATAATTCCCTAGAAATTTATGTACAACTTCGTTAAAAGCATGCCATGCATGGTTTTCCTTATCTTCCATCACATTTTCAAATTCTTGATCTTTCACCAAGCTCCTAATCTGCGGGCCTACAAAGATTCCCTCCTTTAATTTTGCCTCTGACAGAGTCGGAAATGTTTTACACAAATATTTAAAACAATTTCGTTCTTTGTTTAATGCCTTAACAAATTGTTTCATAAGTCCAAGTTTTATGTGAAGCGGTGGAAGTAACACTTTTTGAGGGTCAATAAGACTTTCGCGAATTACATTTTTGGTTTCAGGTGATAAGGTCACCCTTTGTGGCCAGTCTCTTTTTATCCAATGCTGTTCTCGATTTCTGATATCCCACTCGCACAGGAAACATGGAAATTTAGTATATCCAGACTGCTGACCCAAGAGAAGGCCTAAAATTTTTAAATCTTCACACACTTTCCAGTTGTGATTTTCATATTGTATTCTTAAAAGTAATTCCTGTAAATTTTCATAGTTTTCCTGTAAATGAACAGAAAGGCCGACCGGAACAGAAGCAAAAACATTGCCATTATGTAAAACAGCAGCTTTAAGGCTCCTTTTTGAAGAGTCGATGAAAAGTCTCCAGTCAGAAGGTGTGTACTCAGGAGCTCCGAGGAAAGTAAGTAGAGCAGCAATTGCTTGGCAGTACACGAGTGGTCCGTTTTGTGCAAAATATTTTACAAATACAGCCTCACGATTTCTATACCAAGAGAAGGTAGTTTCTGGGGCAAGCAAATTTTTTTGTTTCAACTTAGACCCCAGTACTTCAGAAAGATCTTTTGAAAGTCCCAAATCTCTTACTAAATCATTCAGTTCGGCTTGTGAAAATAGCTGAGGTTGGTTTTCACCTGAGGTTGATGGGTCAAAATCACTATCCATCTGTACGGAGCCGGAAGTTGAAGAGGTTTCAATATCTTCTTGTAGTACTTTGGGGGTATAGGTATAGATACATGATTACTGTGAGGAACTGGTCTGATAGCTGATTTAATATTGTTTGAGTACAAAATATGTTTCAAAGTTTTTCTATTATGCCCCTTAATATCACAAAGACAAAAGTAGCAATCTTCATGATGATTTTGCGGTTCTCTCCAAACCATCGGTATTCCAAAAGGAAGGCTTTTTCTATTCCCTTTGGTCCAATGTCTTAAACCTTCTTCAAATACCTTACAAACAACGTGCGGTGCCCAATCTTTATCTTGATCTCCTAATTTGATTTTGAAATAAGCATAATCTGCATTTTTCACAAATTCACCAATTGGTCTCTTAAACTTTTTCAAGACGAAATATCCACAAATATAACAGAAATCATCTGGTTTGTTTTTGCAACACCGGCTAGACATATTTTTAAGCAATGTTTATTTATCAAATACCACACACAACACTAAAGACAAATTAATTTTACTTGTTTACTGATCGACACTCAGAGCTATAACGAAGTAAATGACATTAAAATATACATTTTGTTTGGAGTGATAAACTTGAAATCCTTCTTCGCAGTACTAATAAAGTGAAAGCATAATAAATAGGATTTAGCAGGTAAAATTTCCCGGAAATCTTGTCCAAAATTAATACATGTAATAAAAGATTTACATCAGGTAATGAGAGCCTATTTAACAAATTTCTTTAAAACCACAACAGAAAATCATTTTTGGGTTAAAACCTAGAATTTGAAGTAGTACATTTATTTTAAAATGTATTAAAGCGCCTATTATAAGTTTTTTAAATATTTTTTTCTTTTTCTTTTGTGCAAAAAAAAATCTGTGGGTGGTAGAGACCAACTGTATTTTAATTAGTTATTGCTATATAAAAACTGAGCTTAACAAACAAAAATCACGTCATCACAAATTTTATGCAGGTCTGTGTTAATAATTATAATTATAGGCCGATCTCTATTATTTCTAACTTCGCCAAACTGTATGAGAAGGTATTATACTCCAGACTATTTAATGGTACGCATTCTCATATCTCACCGAACCAGCATGGTTTAGTCACGGGTGGGTCTACTGTCACCAATTTGGCGTCGATTGTTCTGCACATCGGTGAGGCTTTGGACGGCAGAGGTCAGGTTGATGTAATTTATACTGATCTATCCAAGGCTTTCGATTCTATTGATAATGAGATTTTACTTCATAAGTTGGAATCTTTTGGTCTCGTTCCAACTTCTATCAGTCTTCTTCGGTCTTATCTATTTCAAAGAAAATGCTACGTGGCCTACAATGCGTTCTGCTCCAATAATTTTGTTCTTCCTTCAGGCGTTCCTCAGGAATCAAATTTGAGTCCTTTGCTATTTGTTGTTTTGTTTATGAATAATCTCCTTTTCCAAGTGAAGTGTCCCGTTCTCACCTATGCAGATGATATAAAAATATATTCTGAGATTTCCACAACTGACGATATCGTTAAACTACAGAAAAAATCTGGACGGTTAAGTTGCATGGTGTGACCGTTTTAAACTTAAATTAAATATTGACGAATGCTGCGTGGTCACTTATATTTGATCTGCTATGCCTCGCGAGTCCTTGTATTTTATTAAAAACAATATCTTAACTAGTAAGACTGAAATAAAGGATCTTGGAGTGTTACTTGACTCTAATCTTACGTTTACATCCCATATAATCTATATGTGTTCCGATGTCTATAAAACTCTGGAATTTATTATGCGTGTATCAAAATATTTTCGAGATATTACTTTGCTTAAATCATTGTACCATGCTTATGTTTTGAGCAAAATGGAATAGGTACGCCTCATTAATTTGGTATCCCGTCTATGCTTGCGAATCTATTCCTATGGACTGTGTTCACCGTAAGTTTTTGAAGTACCTCACATTCAGGATTGATGGCATCTACCCGGAACGTAGTGCATCCCAGGATATTTTGCTTTTACGCCATGGCATGTCATCTCAAAGCGTTAGAAGTGAGAATATTTATAGGAAATTTTTAACTAAACTGATGAAAAACATTATTGACTGCACGTTAGTATTGGAGCGAATGATGTTTTTGGTTCCTCGTATGAACTCCAGGTACGACGTTACATATACGAACGTCTTGAAACCGGCTTCTACCTATTTTCTCTTCAACGTGGCCAACAGAATACTGGATGATCTATTTGCTTAAAAATGGCTCGCCGGATGGACAGCACTATTTTTAAGTCCATGGTTTATTTAATTGCACTGCAACGTTAAATAATTATAATGTACCTTGTAATTGGGCCTAGCCAATTGGGTATTAAAGTATATTATTATTAGTTGTGCACTTGTTACAATAATATTCGCATCCATCAAGATGCCAATAGAAAAAAAATATGTAAGTGCAATTTTAAGTCAATTTGTGAAGGATCATAATGATTTTACAATAGATGGGCGTCTGTTATTTTGTAAATACAGCCAAGCTCATGTTACGGTGACAAAAAAGTTTCAAGACACTCAGCATCTTCAAACTGAAAAACATGCAAGCAACAAAAATCGTAGAAGTAAAAATAAAGACAAGTGTTAACTTGTAATTTATTGCGGTGTGGAGCTGAACACAGGGTATTCGGTGAAGAACTTCATACGGCTTTTATTTGCGGAGACATTCCGTTAAGTAAATTAAAGAATAAAATTTTTCGCAACTTTATGAAGAATTATACAAAAGAAAATATTCTAGATGAATCAACTTTAAGAAAAAATTGTGTTTCCGAAGTATACCGGGGCGGCAATAGTGTGTCGGCGGAGCTTAACATGAAAACTAATAAAGTTGTAGCAATGAAATTTTTCTTACACATGTAGTATGCTACAGTGCATTTTCTATTTTTATTTATATATTTACAGGGTGTACCAAATTTCCGCAACCACTTTCAATTTTTTTTTATAAATAGATTGCCATACTTTCTTGTTATTATAATGATAGCCACCCAAAATATCTTTGCAATGATATATGACATTGTGCACGTACAACTGTTAGTTTTGGTTTTATTGCAAATTTTGTTAAAATCTTGACAGTTGCAGTGTCTAACATTTTAAGTCTTAGCCTGAAAATGGGTGCAGAGCCTTACGTAACTCTTTTGCTACTAATTTATGGACTAACACGTTATAAGTTTTGAGGGTGAACAACACATACAGAGTGTTAAATATGTCATGCCAAAGTTATCGAAGTTTAAAGGCTATTTTCTCTTTTTTTATAAATTGAACCTATAATTTTTTTATTAGTCAGCAAATTCTTTGTAAAATTGCCGTTAAAATGGTACCAATAACATAGTACTTATTTCTAGTATCTTCGAAGTTATAACGCTTTACTTGGATATACCTATGTTTATAATATTCAATATGCGGTGCTGCATCTAATAGTTGGTTAAAATTCTTTCTTTGGAGACAGTGGTTAAGTGAAAACTTAGAAAAGTTTTATAACCCCTTACCACAATTATTAATCGTATCCTAAATACGTATTTTGACAACTAAGTTGTCATCATCAGTAGGTAAAACCACTAATTAAAAGTCGCACATGGGGCACAGTAAAGCTAGAAAACCGCTTACGCAACAACTACTTTACACCGCGTCCATGTATAGACTAATTTTAACATGCGAATATAAACTACGAAAAGATCGAAAAGGACTTACCTCTTAGGGAAAAGGCATTCACATATGCTTATTCTTCAAGTTGAAATATACCGAACGAAAGAACGACAAATATTCCTTTCTTAAAGGGAACCGCACTCAACATGTCCTAATAACTTCAATTTTAAAACGAGGATGACACAATTATGGTAATAAAAATGAAAAGAGACAACTGATAGGAATCGGTGATCTATCGCTATTCATGGAATATTGTTTATTTTTCAAGTTCGCGGGGTTTATTAATTCCTTTGACCAGCTTCAACCCTGTAATCGACACATTGTGTAGTGTGCTTAAAACGTGGTTGGCAACGTTAGATTTTTCCGGTCTATTGTATTTAATATGTGATATGTGTTCTTTAAAACGACCATTAATAACCCGTTTTAAAGAACACATATCACATATTAAATACAATAGACCGGAAAAATCTCACGTTGCCAACCACGCTTTAAGAACACTACACAATGTGTCGATTACAGGGTTGAAGCTGGTCAAAGGAATTAATAAACCCCGCGAACTTGATGCTTATGAAAGTTTACATATCGCGAAAAATAAACAATATTCCATGAATAGCGACAGATCACCGATTCCTTTCAGTTGTCTCTTTTCATTTTTATTACCATAATTGTGTCATCGTCGTTTCAAAATTGAAGTTATTAGGACATGTTGAGTGCGGTTCCCTTTAAGAAAGGAATGTTTGTCGTTCTTTCGTTCGGTATATTTCAACTTGGAGAATAAACATATGTGAATGCCTTTTCCCTAAGAGGTAAGTCCTTTTCGATCTTTTCATAGTTTATATTCGCATGTTAAAATTAGTCTATACGTGGACGCGGTGTAGAGTAGTTGTTGCGTAAGCGGCTTTCTAGCTTTACTGTGCCCCATGTGCGACTTTTAATTAGTGGACTTACCTACTGATGATGACAACTTAGTTGTGGAAATACGTATTTAGGATAGGATTAATAATTGTGGTAAGGGGTTATATACCTTTTTTAAGGTTTTAATAGTTGATTGGTTGGCCATGAAAAAAATACTTTTTTATTGCATCGCATAACAAAAGTGTCTGTTTAATATGCAAGAGTAGCGTTTCTATTCCGAATGTATATAATGTAAAAAAGCATTACGTAACCCAGCATCATACTTTACCAAATTTACAAAGGGAACTACTAGGCCAGCAAACTATGTTTACAAAACCAATTCAAGATGCTGAAACAACTACTGAAGTTAGCTTTGAAATATCTCGAATAATAGAGAAAACTTGTCGGCCTTTTAAAGATGGTGAGTTTGTTAAGCAGTGTTTAGATATCGCCGCAAAAAAAATATGTCCGAAAGATGCAAAGAGGTTTGAGAAAATTCAACTAAATCGGATGACTGTTCAAAGAAGACTTACCACATTAGCAGCTAATATAGAAGAGCAATTAGCTACGAAATCGAAAAGTTTTGGGTATTTTTCTATAGCATACGACGAATCTACAGATATAAGGTCCACTGCTCAACTCTTAATATCTTTACGAGGTGTAACGCAAAATTTTGAAGTGAGTGAAGAACTGATTGGTATGAGTTCTTTGACAAGTCAAACCAATGGAAGTGACATGCTCAAAGCTCTTCTGGAAAAATGTTCTATAATGGATTTGGATTTAACGAAATTATCGGGAATTACGACTGACGGAGCACCTTCAATCGTTGGAAGTAAATCTGGGATAATAACTATGTTAAAAGAGTATTTACAAACTAAAAACATAGATACCAAGGAATGAATGTAGTTTCATTGCATTATACATCAAGAGGCCCTCTGTTCATTCAATTATTGGGATTTGAAAATGTGATGAAAGTTGTAGTACCTACTGTAAACTTTATAAAATCACGAGGTCTCAATCACCGACAATTCACGCAATTTCTCGAGGATATTGAAAGCGAATATGGTGATCTCCTGTTTTACACTGAAGTAAGGTGGCAAAGTCATGGGTTGTCACTAGAGCGGTTTCTTAACTTGATTGAAGAAATCAAAATATTTCTGGCGGAAAAGAAAAAGGACGTTTCCGAACTCGACAACCCTGATTGGCTGTGTGTCTTAGCGTTTCTTCTAGACATCACAAATCACTTGAATGTCTTAAATACGCGACTCCAAGGCAAAGATCAATTGATTTCGCAGTTATACTCTCATGTTTCGTCCTTTCAGTGCAAATTGAGTCTTTTCAGTACACAAATCAATTCAGCCAATTACAACCATTTTCCGAACTACAAAAAAATTATGGAGAAATTCAATAAAACTGATGTCAATTTCGCTTATGTTGAAAAAATTGATATTTTAATACAAGCTTTTCATGATCGTTTTCTAGACTTCAAAAAAATTTAAACCTCTATTAGACATTTTCAGCAATCCTTTCAACATTTCACCCGAAAATGCACCGGAATCAATACAGCTGGAATTGATAGACATGCAAAATGATGATAATTTACGAAACAAGTTTAATGAAGGTAATTTACTCAACTTTCCCGTTGCGTTGACAAAACCGTTTATAAAGAGTTGCGAATAAATGCATTGAAACGCGCAAGATTATTTGGATCGACGTATATTTGTGAGCAAACGTTTTCAGTGATGAAACTTAACAAAAAATCGAAACCGTCTGGTAAATGAAAATCTGGAAGCAATTTTACGTGTGGCGACAAGTAATGTGGAGCCAAACATAAACAAAATTGTTAGGTCAATGCAATGTCATGCATCAAAATAATAAAACATGAAATATTACATTGTAATGATTATATTACATTACGATTACATAATTACAACAAACATTTTTGAATGTTCTTTTATTTTTGTCATCTGTAGTAATTCATACTATTTAAAAATAAAAATATTTGTGTTAGTAAGTATTCTTTGTAGTGGCCCGTCTTTGGCTTATAATTTTCCCGAGTGGCCCCTGTTCCCTATAAGTCTGTGCATCCCTGACTTACACAATGGCATTGTTGGAGACATATATCAATCCACCCTCGCATAAATTATATTAAAGAAAAATTTAAATTTATTTAATCCTAACTGTACATTTTAAGATATCTTTAATATAACTTTTGATTATGGTCAGTTCGAATGTGACGTAAAAATAAGTTTTGATTATTTAGAAGTAGTGATTTTGAATATATCTTTTCCATAAAAAACATGCGAACATGTAACATTTATTTCTTACACATACACAGCTACATGTTACACATATTTTACAGGCTACACCAATACATTTTCAACGCTCATTGGAACTCATTTGTTCAACCGCATATCGTGCCAAGCAAAATGCAAATCCCACTTTATAACTAAACGTTCTTTAATTTTCACTGAAACTCAAATATCATTACGGCATATCAGCGGCTTTTAATTATATACCACAGCAAAAACATTACTTTGATGTGATTTATCAGATTTATAGATAAAGAACACATTAACATACTGCATTTTTAAATGTATTTGCCCCGTGTATTACGTTGGAAATGAAGGAATTAAAAATAAAATACACGTGAACAAAGGTTAATTTAGAATAAAAGAACGTAGCACACGTCCGAAGTTTTAGAATGAGTTTCAGCACAGAATTCAATGAATTTCAAATTAAATAAAAATGAAATAATATCAAGTTGCCTTTGGTAAATAAAGTTTGTTTATATTGTTTACTGTAACTCAAAAAAAAGTATAAACCCGATACCGCAATTAACAATCGTATCTTAAATACGTATTTTGACAACTAAGTTGTCATCATCAGTAGATAAAACCACAAATTAAAGTTTTGAACATGGGGCACAGCAAAGTTACCGTACACACTTTACACGGCGTCACGTATACACCGAAAAAAGATCTGTTTACTTACTATAAGGTGACAGATGTTAATTTAAACTTTTTGCCGTACAATGTTGTCTACGATGTCCCATTAAGACCGCATATTTTGAATTGAAGGCAATTTTTTTTTCTGAGTCGTATAGCGTTCTTATTTGACAACTGTCATTTGTGAACAATCAGGTTTAGTCATGGAGAATTACACGGACGCATAACCCAGGGAAATATTGTCAATCCATTACGAAAATAGTGATAATTTTGCGGAGACTGTTCGAAAATGCCACGGATTTTTCGGTCATCTTCTCGCCGTACAGTGGTCCGATTAATACAGAAATTTGAATTGATTGGGTCAGTTCGAAGCCAGAAGTGTCCTTTCCGTGTTCGTACAGTTCGGTCTAATAAAAACATTGCAACAGTTAATGAGAGTGTTGATCGGAATCCTACCTACCACCTCGATTCGCAATTGTTCTCACCAATTGAGACTTTTACCGAAGCATTTTTGATTAAAGATCTGCATTCGCATGCTTACAAGATTCAGTGGACACAGCATTTGAAGCCAGAAGGCAATGCGCAGCGCCTAACGTTCACAGAATGGATCTTACAGCAACAACAAATGATGGTTGTTTTTAGAAGAAAATAATCTTGATAGCTTGATGTCAACAAACAGAATTGTGGCATTTGGAGAGCTGAAAATCTAAGAGTGATCTCTCAACGCCCTTGTACCCATTGTACCCACGAGCCATTGTTTGGTGCGCATTTTGCGAAGGCGGAGTCATTCTTCTTCGAGAATGTGGCTGGTAATGCGGTAACCGTCAACGGCGTTCGTTTCCATGAGATGGTAAACAATTTCTTCTTGAAAATTTGAAGTGATTGGGCCAGTTCGAAGCCAGAAGTGTCCTTTCCGTGTTCGAACAGTTCGGTCTAATAAAAACATTGCAACAGTTAATGAGAGTGTTGATCGGAATCCTACCTACCACCTCGATTCGCAATTGTTCTCACCAATTGAGACTTTTACCGAAGCATTTTTGATTAAAGATCTGCATTCGCATGCTTACAAGATTCAGTGGACACAGCATTTGAAGCCAGAAGGCAATGCGCAGCGCCTAACGTTCACAGAATGGATCTTACAGCAACAACAAATGATGGTTGTTTTTAGAAGAAAATAATCTTGATAGCTTGATGTCAACAAACAGAATTGTGGCATTTGGAGAGCTGAAAATCTAAGAGTGATCTCTCAACGCCCTTGTACCCATTGTACCCACGAGCCATTGTTTGGTGCGCATTTTGCGAAGGCGGAGTCATTCTTCTTCGAGAATGTGGCTGGTAATGCGGTAACCGTCAACGGCGTTCGTTTCCATGAGATGGTAAACAATTTCTTCTTGAAAATTTGAAGTGATTGGGCCAGTTCGAAGCCAGAAGTGTCCTTTCCGTGTTCGAACAGTTCGGTCTAATAAAAACATTGCAACAGTTAATGAGAGTGTTGATCGGAATCCTACCTACCACCTCGATTCGCAATTGTTCTCACCAATTGAGACTTTTACCGAAGCATTTTTGATTAAAGATCTGCATTCGCATGCTTACAAGATTCAGTGGACACAGCATTTGAAGCCAGAAGGCAATGCGCAGCGCCTAACGTTCACAGAATGGATCTTACAGCAACAACAAATGATGGTTGTTTTTAGAAGAAAATAATCTTGATAGCTTGATGTCAACAAACAGAATTGTGGCATTTGGAGAGCTGAAAATCTAAGAGTGATCTCTCAACGCCCTTGTACCCATTGTACCCACGAGCCATTGTTTGGTGCGCATTTTGCGAAGGCGGAGTCATTCTTCTTCGAGAATGTGGCTGGTAATGCGGTAACCGTCAACGGCGTTCGTTTCCATGAGATGGTAAACAATTTCTTCTTGAAAATTTGAAGTGATTGGGCCAGTTCGAAGCCAGAAGTGTCCTTTCCGTGTTCGAACAGTTCGGTCTAATAAAAACATTGCAACAGTTAATGAGAGTGTTGATCGGAATCCTACCTACCACCTCGATTCGCAATTGTTCTCACCAATTGAGACTTTTACCGAAGCATTTTTGATTAAAGATCTGCATTCGCATGCTTACAAGATTCAGTGGACACAGCATTTGAAGCCAGAAGGCAATGCGCAGCGCCTAACGTTCACAGAATGGATCTTACAGCAACAACAAATGATGGTTGTTTTTAGAAGAAAATAATCTTGATAGCTTGATGTCAACAAACAGAATTGTGGCATTTGGAGAGCTGAAAATCTAAGAGTGATCTCTCAACGCCCTTGTACCCATTGTACCCACGAGCCATTGTTTGGTGCGCATTTTGCGAAGGCGGAGTCATTCTTCTTCGAGAATGTGGCTGGTAATGCGGTAACCGTCAACGGCGTTCGTTTCCATGAGATGGTAAACAATTTCTTCTTGAAAATTTGAAGTGATTGGGCCAGTTCGAAGCCAGAAGTGTCCTTTCCGTGTTCGAACAGTTCGGTCTAATAAAAACATTGCAACAGTTAATGAGAGTGTTGATCGGAATCCTACCTACCACCTCGATTCGCAATTGTTCTCACCAATTGAGACTTTTACCGAAGCATTTTTGATTAAAGATCTGCATTCGCATGCTTACAAGATTCAGTGGACACAGCATTTGAAGCCAGAAGGCAATGCGCAGCGCCTAACGTTCACAGAATGGATCTTACAGCAACAACAAATGATGGTTGTTTTTAGAAGAAAATAATCTTGATAGCTTGATGTCAACAAACAGAATTGTGGCATTTGGAGAGCTGAAAATCTAAGAGTGATCTCTCAACGCCCTTGTACCCATTGTACCCACGAGCCATTGTTTGGTGCGCATTTTGCGAAGGCGGAGTCATTCTTCTTCGAGAATGTGGCTGGTAATGCGGTAACCGTCAACGGCGTTCGTTTCCATGAGATGGTAAACAATTTCTTCTTGAAAATTTGAAGTGATTGGGCCAGTTCGAAGCCAGAAGTGTCCTTTCCGTGTTCGAACAGTTCGGTCTAATAAAAACATTGCAACAGTTAATGAGAGTGTTGATCGGAATCCTACCTACCACCTCGATTCGCAATTGTTCTCACCAATTGAGACTTTTACCGAAGCATTTTTGATTAAAGATCTGCATTCGCATGCTTACAAGATTCAGTGGACACAGCATTTGAAGCCAGAAGGCAATGCGCAGCGCCTAACGTTCACAGAATGGATCTTACAGCAACAACAAATGATGGTTGTTTTTAGAAGAAAATAATCTTGATAGCTTGATGTCAACAAACAGAATTGTGGCATTTGGAGAGCTGAAAATCTAAGAGTGATCTCTCAACGCCCTTGTACCCATTGTACCCACGAGCCATTGTTTGGTGCGCATTTTGCGAAGGCGGAGTCATTCTTCTTCGAGAATGTGGCTGGTAATGCGGTAACCGTCAACGGCGTTCGTTTCCATGAGATGGTAAACAATTTCTTCTTGCCTCAAATTGCTGAAATGGATTTCGAAGACATGTGGTTTCAACAGGATAGTGCACTCTGCCACACAGCAAGCGAAATAATGGAATTGTAATAACCCAATTAAGTAATGCAGTGTACCTTTTATCTGAGTCAAGGCGCGGCCCCGTGTTTAATTCATATTATATCCAAACATGGCCTCGCCCGACATAACTTACATACACAAGCATTCTCAAGGTACGTTACACACTTTCAACACTCATGTTTATCTAGAGTAAGGACATGTAGTCGAAATGAGATCACTCTAACGATATATAAGGCGTCCCATCTGAATGAGAGGCAGTCTTAGCAGAGTCACAATACACAGACGGTACGACAATAGTGAGAGTGAGTTAGAGTCTCCTTTCGACTACCGTCTACATTTGTTAACTATGTAAATATCATCTTTGTTGAATCGTTGGTTAATTAAACTGTGTTAAACCCACTTTACTTGTGCATTATTTAACGCTACCACGATATCTGCGTAAAGACTCATCGATGTGGCCCTCAGGGCCGGGCCCACATCACATGGCGACCCTTGCCAGCCACTAAGGCACATTACGTGGCTCAGTAACCAAGCCACATCACATGGCGATCCTTGCCAGCCACTAAGGCATATTACTTGGCTTAAGTAACCAAGCCACATCACAGAATTGTTGAAGACAAAATTTTAAACGAGTTATCTCACGCCGTGGAATGTGAATTGGCCACCAAGGTCATGCGCTTTGAATACGTTGGATAAATTTTTTTTGTTTTTTTTTTTTGAAAGGAAAGGAGTATCCCAATAACCCACGAATAATTTCTGAACTGAAACACGAGATTCGATGCGCTATTGATAAAATTCAGCTGGTACTATTCCAAAATGTCATCCAGAATTTCGCCAACGAGTGCCATCAGTCAGAAGGCGACAATTTATCGGATATTGTGTCCAATACATAACCTCCACGCCTACACTCTTTATTACAATAAAAATATCAATAAAAATGTTCAAATAAACAGTTTTTTTCAAGTTTCAAAGTAAGTGGTCTTAATGGGACACTTCTTATAATTTTGAACTCCGAAAAACTATCTACAAGTTATTTGGACGAGTGTCCAATGTTGAAATATTCCTAATCTTAGAAAATGAAAATATTTCACGTAGAACTATTTATCGCACAACAGCGGAATGCGAGTAGGAAATTCATCTTAACCTACTACAAAGTCGAAGACCCCGGATATTTACCGCAAAGAGGGTCGTGCCGTGGGACGTGCATAAAACAAGTCAGGATGTCAGTGAGGAGATCGACTCGTCGATATGATAGTTCGAATAGTACGGTATCGTTAGAATTTAAAATGTCGAACAAATATCGAAAAAGACGTAAGTATACCAAATAAGCCCAGGGTCAACTGCTACATATACCAAGATGCTAGGCGAGTGCATCTTGCCGGTGAAAAAATCATTATTCCAGATGACGAAAAATATTTCACTTTTAGTAACTCTGAAGTGAAAGGCAACGATGTGTTTTATACGGACACTATAGTGGAGTGGCCTGAAAATATTGAATACAAACATAAAGCGAAGTTCGCTGACAAAATCCTTGTCTGATGCGCAATTTCTATAAGAGGTATATATCGACCTTTTGTGGGAACAGTAAGAGGCAAACCTTTGAACAGGCTGAGCTAAATTAATTAATCTTTCCAAATTGCTTCAATTCATCAATGAACATCATGCTGATGTCAATATCATGTTTTGGCCAGACTTGGGATCGTGCCATCACTCTAGAGATACCTAAAACTGGCATCGGATAACACCCATACTTTTCGTTACTAAAAACGATAACACTCCAGTCGCGCCTCAGGCTCGCCCGATACAGGATTTTTGGGCTTTACTGTCGGGAACAACTGAGACAGAAAATTTACGAAAATTTACGAAAAACTTCAAAATTTGCGTTTAGTAAAGGAGAATGGGCCACTCCCAATAATATAATACTGTAGTTTTGTTAATAAAATAGAATTAAAAAACCCTTACCACAATAGAATTTAATGATTCTAAATACGTTTTTCTACGACCACGTTGTCATCTTCAGTAGAAAAAACAGTGTAACACTTGAACGCACAAAAACACTAACAGAAGGATTGTTCTGAACGTCTTCTAGTTTAACACTAAATTATTAAATCTTAAATGCTACAAAAATTACCTACATTTTGGTAAACCCCACCTATTCATGCAAGAGCATTAACCCATTATTTGTAAATTCTATAGAAAAACCGTTTAGAAATATTATAAAAGCCGTAATTTAACATACATTAAGGATCCAATTATGAAACTAATCCTTAAATTATGTTGAAATATAAATTTGGAAATTAATGTTGAGTCAGAATATTTTAATGGCAAATATTGTAATGAAACAAATTTAAAAATAAATTCCATGAATTCGAATATTTTTTAATGGTTTTCCTATTTTTCTTGCTTTAATAACATCTAACTGTCAATTAACTCAAATAAAGAAGAACCTGGTATAGGAACCAAATCTGCATTAATGACGTTATTCCTATATTTAAAGATAAGAATGCTCTCTAAAACTATCTAATTCGCGGGGGCGTGTGACGTTTTTTATTAATCTCAGACAGTCAGATGTTACGTTGTGATCTGATTCAAGAATATGTCGGGCAACACTTGATTTTTCCGGTCTATTGAATCTAATATGCGAAACATGTTCTTTATAACGAGTTAGAATTTGTTTGGCCGACATATTTTTTATCACAATCCTTACAATTTATTTCATAGATTCCAGATTTGTTGTTTAGATCAACTTTGTCTTTCGCGTTGCGTAAGAGAGACAAGAGTGGCTCTTTCGATTTTCTTATCAATCGTTTGTTAAGCATGCCATTGACAAAGGATAGATATGAAAAGGAATTAACTTTAATTAAGAAAATCGCGAGTTATAACGGTTTCGACTCAGAAATAATAAACAAGCTAGTTAGAAAACAAAAGTAAGAAAAACAATTCAAGATTCCACATGTTTGCTACCTCAAATTGGTTCGAGCAAAAAAAATTATTAGTTTACCGTTTCACGAAACTACGAAAAATTTAAGTAAAACATTTAAACAGTATAGTGTTCAAGTAGCATTTCGGTCGAATAACTCCCTAAAATCTCTCTTAGGCAACGCGAAATACAAAGTTGAGGTAAACAACAAATCTGGACTCTATGAAATAAATTGTAAGGATTGTGATAAAAAATATGTCGGCCAAACAAAACGTTCGATTCTAACTCGTTATAAAGAACATGTTTCGCATATTAGATTCAATAGACCGGAAAAATCAAGTGTAGCCCGACATATTCTTGAATCAGATCACAACGTAACATTAATGAGATTAATAAAAAAACGTCACACGCCCCCGCGAATTAGATAGTTTTGAGAGCATTTTTATCTTTAAAAATAGGAATAACGTAATTAACGCAGATTTGGGTCCTATACCAGGTTCTTCTTTATTTGAGTTAATTGACAGTTAGATGTTATTAAAGCAAGAAAAATAGGAAAATCATTCATGGAATTTATTTTTAAATTCGTTTCATTACAATATTTGCCATTAAAATATTCTGACTCAACATTAATTTCCAAATTTATATTTCAACATAATTTAAGGATTAGTTTCATAATTGGATTTTTAATGTATGTTAAATTACGGCTTTTATAATATTTCTAAACGGTTTTTCTATAGAATTTACAAATAATGGGTTAATGCTCTTGCATGAATAGGTGGGGTTTACCAAAATGTAGGTAATTTTTGTAGCATTTAAGATTGAATAATTTAGTGTTAAACTAGAAGACGTTCAGAACAATCCTTCTGTTAGTGTTTTTGTGCGTTCAAGTGTTACACTGTTTTTTCTACTGAAGATGACAACGTGGTTGTAGAAATACGTATTTAGAATCATTAAATTCTATTGTGGTAAGGGTTTTTTAATTTTATTTTATTCACTTATAAGCCACAGTCTCCGATTTGTTAGTTAGTTTTGTTAAGTTTTAAGTTGTACTTTATTATAACAAGTAAGTGTTCGAATAAACTTGAAAGGCATATTTTGTGTCAAAACTTTTAGTATATACGCTAGTAACATATACAGTGATGACACGTGGGCTGGAATAAATTATTTTAAAATTCATGGGTTTGTTTTTTGGAAAAACACTCGGACACGTCGATTTTTATGGTAAATTCATGTACACAGGATGGCCCAAAAATAAATTACGGCCATCAACTTCATTTTTCTAATAGAAATACTTATTTTTTCTTTCATTTTTGAATGCTGCATCGAATTCTAAGTATATTTCATGTACCATGTCCTATACTCAAATTCGACAGTATTCGAGAAATTAACGATTGAACATATCAATAACTGAGACACCGTATCCTACAAATTTCTTTTACTCTATGGTCTAAAGAGGACCGATTTATTAAAAAAAAAAAACAGAACTACAAATCAAATTAAATGTTCAAACTGTTGACTATTAACTTCCTGACAATAGGCAAGTCGAAATTCAATTTATCGAAACACACGTTTGTGGCTGGATTTGTTATATTTCGGAACAAAATAAATGCAGAAATGAGAGGAAAAAGTTAGAATGAGTTGACACCTCAAACCTCATCTTCAAACCAGCCTACGCTGTGAGGTATTTAAGGATTAAGTCAGCTAGTAGAGGCCATGGTAGGTCTCCATCCACTGGAACTATTTGTAAAGGCGGAGGCAATGGCTGCGATCCTCAGGCTGAAGGCCAATGGCGTATAGTGTCCTAATAAGGTTGTAGGGAGCCATACAGATATCACAGGAACTATACTGGAAGAGCCGATATTTCAAATGCCGGTGGACAGTATGGCACCTGAAATTATGTTTACAGCTAAGCTGAACATACTTATACCGACCAGGGAACAGGCAAAAAGTCGCTCGAGCGATTGTGGTGCCAGCATCTGGTACACTGATGGATCACAATCTAGTCAGGGTGCAGGTGCAGGCATATGCGGAATGTGCCCTAGAAGGAAGATATCGATATGTCTGGGGAAATATACTACGGTTTTCCAGGCCGAATTGTTTGCAGTCGCAGCCTGCGCCGAGGAAATTCGGGAAGCCGGCTGCGCAAACAAAAAAATTAACATAATTACTGATAGTCAGGCGGTTATTAAAGCCATTATGAACCCATCTACCAGGTCTAAGCTGGTTAAATATTGTAAACAGGTCCTCGATAAACTGGCACAAGACAATACAGTGTCGCTGATATGGGTGCCAGGATATGAGGGAATTAAAGGCAATGAGATAGCCAACGAACTGACCAAAGAAGGTATTAATAGGAACTTTATAGGTCCAGAACCTGTATATGGAATCACTAAGGATTCCGCTAAAAGAGAGATCTGGTTATGGCTAGAAAAAGAACATAAAAATAAATGGAGGTTAACGGAAGGTCAACTCCATACCAAAACACTACTAAGGGAGCTGGACGGAAAGTTTTCAGCCAACCTAATTCGTAGTAACAAAAAAGAAATTAAAATAATTACCGGGTTAATAACCGGACATTGTCCGTTAAGGAAGCATTTGTACAGCATGGGCTTGGTTAGCCCTGGTGTTGGAGATGTGAAAAACAGGAGGAAACTAGCCTTTCATCATGTAATATGCACGTGTTAGGAACTGAAGGAACTGACAGAAATATTTCGGGAGAGATCTATTGGATCCTTCGAGTGTACTCAAACTTCCCCTGAGGAGGATAGTGGCTTTTATCGAGGAAACAAGACTAAGAGAGATCTATTGGGGATAGTACAAAAAGCAGTGTGCTAAGTGCCTGCACGTGCTGGCGTCCAACCCAAAACAGAAGAAGAAGAAGTCAGCAAGTAAGAAGTTTAAAAGTGATTTCCGAATTATTGACATTTGGTTTTGTTTTAACCTTAAATCAATTAAACAATGGCGCAGTTGTAAGTGAAATCATCTACATGGACTACATTTTTGTTCAAATGATTGCCTAATAGGAGCCGTGGGGGAATTTATTGTAGACTTGAAGAAAAATAAATTTTGTGAAAGGTATAGCCTTGGAAAAATGCTGGAGTGTGTAACCGTAAGTGGATCATTTGTTTAAAAATAAAATATAGCTTTCCTTATAACACCTTTCATTCATAGCTAGGTAAATAATATAAAAATTTTCCCTCATACATATACCGGGTGTATTTTTGAACTTGAAACTATCAAATATCTCGAAAAATAGGCAGTTCACGAAAAAATGTCCATATCTAAAATGTAATAATTCAATGGAGAAAATATATTTGTGCTAGAGTTAGTCACATAATAGTACTCTCGTGATAAGTCATTTTGCGTGGTATTCTTTTTATTGAAAACGAATTGTAGAATCGCATGCTGGGTCCTCAATGCGCCATCTATCATGAATTGAAAAAATGTATGAGACAAATACAGGCTGGCCCAAAATGACCGAAGGGGTTTGAGTTCATTATAACTTCTTATTTAAGACATAATTATTAATTTTTTTAAATTTTAAATACAGTATATTAATGGAGAATATTTTTAATTTATTTAAGACAAATTATATCTTGCAAGTGGTGGCCATTTTCTGCTTCGCATATTCGTGCTCTTTCCAAAACATTTTCCATAACATTTCGCAAAACTTCAGGTGTTATGTTGTTGATTTCGTGGCGTATATTAATTTTTAATTGCTGTATGGTTCGAGGCTTATTAAAATAGACTTTTCCTTTCAAATAACCCCAAAGGAAACAGTCTGAAGCGGTTAAATCCGGTGAACGCGGAGGTCAATTAAAATCGCTTGTACGGGAAATAATTCGTTCACCAAAGATGTCGCGTAAAAGAGCCATTGTGTCCCTCGCGGTGTGCGCTGTGGCTCCATCCTGTTGGAACCATACTTGCGGATGGTTTTCCACGGCTGGCCTTAAAAAATTTTCGAACATTGTCCGATATCCAACACCAGTGATGGAAACGGCGACACCGTGTTCATTTTCAAAAAAATATGGGCCAATTATCCTTTCCGACGAAACACCGCACCAAACGGTACACTTAAGTGGATGTAATTCTCGCTGTTGAACTACTCTTGGATTTTCCGTAGCCCATATCCTGCAGTTTTGCCTATTAACGAACCCGTTTAATTGGAAATGAGCTTCGTCGCTCATAATTAAATTATGAATAAAATCATTATTTTCTTCTGCTTTTTGACGAAAATAAATTGCATAATCAATTCGTTGCTGGTAATCTGTCGGTTTCAATTGTTGGACAAGCTGAATTTTGTATGGAAACATTCTTATTGTATGCAAAATTCTCTGCAGCGACCCTCTTGAGAGGCCAAGTTGTGTCGAACGTCTCCTGGTTGATGTTTCTCCATCTTCCCGAATACTCTCCTGTACCCGTTCAATATTGTCATCCGTGTGTACCGTTCGTCGTCTGCCGGCACCAGGAAGGTTCCTTACTGCCCCTTGTTCTCGAAAATTTGCAACAAGACGGTTTATTGTTGACTCTGAGGGTCCAACCCGCACATTAAAATAACGACGATATGCACGCTGAGTCAAAACAATGGATCGTTGATTTGAGAAATAAAGTTCAACGATTTTGGCACGTTGTTCAATTGTGTACTGTTCCATTTTAAATTCCCCAGGTCTTCTTTACAAAATACTGAAAACAACAAAAAAAAAATTATAATAAAAAAGTTATAAGGAATTAAAACCCCTTCGGTCATTTTGGGCCACCCTGTACTACGTACTTTTTTTAGTAGAATTCGAATCTCTAATAAAATATACAGGTTCCTATTTAAGATTTTAAAGTTACCCCCGCCCCACCTACATGTCGGAAAGGAGAGGGATTAATTTTAGCGCTATTGTATTTCGTCCATTGCATTATAAAATTTTAAATTTGAACATTTTTTCGTGAACTGCTTATTTTTCGAGATATTTTAAAGTTTCAACACCCAGTATATATCCCACTCTAGTCGAATTTTCTCTCAAGTTTCAAAAATAAAGTTTATCCGTCCTTCGGTCACGACACTATTGATTTATAGTTAATTTATGACTGTAGCGCGACCCTTTTAGTTCGCAAGCGCGCCGCAGTACCCTCTCCGCTGTCGCCACCAGCAACCTCCCTCCTAGACAACCCTACCACAGGGCCACCCTCTCCCCGAAGGAAGACTGCGCGCGTCTCTCGGACGGATATAAATAGGGCCTACCTGGACTACAGAAGACAGTCTACTTCTACGACTCAACTGGACAGCATCTTGCCTAGGTCTTCCAGCTGGTCAACAGAAGTACCCCTGAACCTACCTTGGACAGCACCCTGCCTGGGTCTTCCAAGAGTTCAAGCCACGAATTAAGTGTAATCTAATATTGTCTGTAAATATTGATAATATATTTAGTAAATTGAGAACGTGTTTCCATTACCCCTCTACCACACCTCCCTACAATTGACGCCCAACTAGAGGCCGGAACACGGAGGAAAGAATCAAGTGCGAAGCAGAAAATCCAAGTGGAATCCCATTGGACCAAAGGAAAATCAAAGTGGAATTACATTGGGCCCAAAGAAAATCCAAGTGGAATCCCATCGGACCAAAACGGAAAAAACCCGAAAATCCAACTGGACTCCCTTTGGACGCAGAAACGAAATCCAAGTGGAATCCCATTGGACCCAAAGAAAATCCAAGTGGAATCCCATTGGGCCAAAACAGAAAACCCCGAAAATCCAACTGGACTCCCATTGGACGCAGAAACGAAATCCAAGTGGAATCCCCTGGACCCCAGTTCTCGCAAGAGGATCCAAGCTATCCCAAGTTCATACCCAGCAGACGGCCAGTTCAAGGACTCCCTACTCCTAAGCCTGAAACCAAGACTTCGAACTTGCAGAGAGAAACAACCTTGTTGGGCAAGTGCTCCAATAGATGGTAATCACTCGCGAGCAGTCACGCAAAATGACGATACAAATGACGGAAGCCCAGTTCCAGGCCTTACTGACACAATTGCAACCTGGCCCCAGTACAGGTAGAAGCCTCACCCAATGCGATGCCCGATACGATGGAAAGCGAGATCGAGCCTCAGTGGAAGCATTCATTACCAAGGTAACCATCTTCGTAAAAATCGAAAGAATTTCCGATAAAGATGCGCTAGATGGGCTACCACTCCTATTGAATGGTACTGCACACCTATGGTGGAACGGCATTAAACACCAAGCCGACACCTGGTTGAAGGCCTGCCAACTACTCCGGGAGGCCTTCTCACCAAAAAAGCCAGAACACCAAATATATACGGAGATATTTTCCCTACCACAGGGAACCCGCCAAACAATGGATGACTTCGTCTGCATAAAGAGGAACCTATTCGCCCAGTTGGAAGTACTGCCCACGGAACAAACCCAAATTAACATGATATACGGAATGCTCCGCAAGGAATACCGAGAACGTATGTCCCCGACAAATACAACGTCCTACGATAACCTCCTAAACACAGCTCGAACCCTGGAACACCAATTCCAAGAGAATTCGCAAAGAACTAAAGTTCCGGATCCTGATCAGCCCAGACGCAGCAAATTACGTTGTGAATTTTGCCGAGCCTATGGGCACCCCATATCAGAGTGCCGAAAAAGAAAGGCCAAAACAAACCCAGATCCACCATCCAGACAGACCGACACACCAGCCTCGACCATCCGCTGTTACGGCTGCGATTTGCCTGGGTATATACGAAGCAAGTGCCCAAACTGCAACAAACCTGCCTCGAGCACCCCAGCACCAGCACACTTCTGTGCCTTCGAAGCCACCAATTCGCAGTGCCGACCAGCTCTCGAAGTAACGGTTGGCCCCCACACCGGAACTGCCTATGTGGACACTGGATCACGCCTCACGATCGCCAGTCAATCTCTCCACCAAATCCTGAAAGCAATAGGACAGCCCTTCCGATCCGAGCTAATGGCCATCACTTTCGCAGATGGAAAGCGCCGACCTATGCAGGTGCTGACCGCTCTAGCTCCCATCACGTTAAAGGGGCATACCATATACACCACCGTTGTGGTCCTGCCTGGCACTCCCAATGCCAAAACTCTCCTTGGAATGGATTTCATCCGCCAAGCCCAGCTACTTCTCGACTTTAGCAAAGACGAATGGATGTTTTCTTCAGCTCCGGCCACTCGTTACCCCTTTGTTGAGAAAGAAAACGTCTCGCCACCCGCTCGCTCTAACATTGACTACTGCGACGCGGATCTCGAAGAAGCTTTATATAACTCCCGATGCCCCCCTCCGTTGTCACCCTTCCCGAGTGATGAGATGTCTGCTGATATCTACTCCGAAATCACGGATGGATACGGTCCGGCACTCGCAACTACTACATCCCGCTCCGCTTATATGCTTCAGGACGCCCGAATGACCATTCGCGACATATGGGACCAACTAGGATCCCAAACTGACCTCTTCCTCCCTATGGACACTGCATACCTTGAAGCCGAGGAATTGATCCTCCGACCCGACGAGGCCGACGGGTTAGACTTCCCTAAGAAAGAGGACCTGAATCAACTTTTGCTTCAATTCTCCCATATTTTTGGACCCACCGGTCCCCCAACACCCTTTGCCGAGCATCGAATCGACACCGGCGATGCGGCTCCCATATCCTTGCCGCCATACCAGACAACCCCTGGACGACGGCAAATCCTACATAAAGAAGTACAGAAGCTGCTTCAAGAAGGCATAATTGAGGAATGCCATAGCGCCTGGGCCGCCCCCGTGGTCTTAGTTCCCAAACCAAACGGAGAGACCCGCATGTGCATCGACTACAGACGGCTAAATGCCCAAACCAAAGCGGATACATACCCGCTACCACGGATAGATGATATCCTGAGTTCGCTCGGACGGCCAAACTTCATAGCCGCCATGGACTTGAAAGCTGGCTATTACCAGGTACCCGTTTACGGCCCCGACCAGGACAAAACAAGTTTCATCACGCCTTTCGGGATCTACCGATTTCTTCGACTCCCGTTCGGTTTACGCAACGCCCCGGCGACCTTCCAGAGGCTGATTGACCGATTCAAAACCAGCTTGAGTGCTACCCTCTTCGCTTACCTCGATGACTTAATCTTAGTGTCAGATACCTATCAACACTTCCGAGAAGACCTAGAAGCCGTCTTTTCCCGACTCAACGACTACAAGTTGCGACTCAATCGGACCAAATGCCGGTTCGCCTGCTCCTGCTTAAGGTATCTGGGACACCAACTATCCACAGAAGGTCTCCGCCCCGACCCACAGAAAGTGGCTGCCATCCTGGATTTGCCAGAACCAAAAAATCCAAAGCAACTACAAACCTTCCTGCAAACCTGCAGCTGGTATCGTAGATTCATTTCCAATTTTGCTCAGAGAGCTCGCCCACTTAGTATGTTAACCCGGAAGTCCGTCCCTTGGGAATGGGGACCAGATCAAGAGAACAGCTTCAAGGAACTCAAACTTGCCTTGACTAGGGCTCCCATCCTAATACAAGCCGATCACTCGAAACCTTTTGTATTAAGGACCGACGCCAGCGCTTACGCATTGGGCGCTGCCCTTCTGCAGGGAGAACCACCAAATGAACTACCCATCGAATACGCCAGCCGACTACTTTCTACCCCAGAACGGAACTATTCAACCACAGAACGAGAGGCCCTCGCGGTCATATGGGCCGTGGGCCGATTTCGAGGGTATATAGAGGAAACATCAGTAGTAGTCATCACAGATCACCAACCCCTCCGGTGGCTTATGAGCCTCCGCTCTCCCAGTGGTCGACTCGCCCGATGGTCCCTTCAACTGCAGCCGTACAACCTACACATAGAGTATACCCCTGGCAAAGCAAACCTGTTAGCGGACACGCTCTCCCGTCCGCCCATTAACATGGAAGATGTTAACTTGACCTCCATCGACCTACCTACAAGGAGCCCCGAATCTATCCGAGACAGTCAACTCAGCGACCCTGAAGTAAAGAAGATCATTGACACCTTCGCTGCCGGTAGACTCGAAGACGTTACCCGATGGACGGCTCGAGGATATATAATGTCCCAAGGAATCCTGTATCGCTATACCGCTGACGACGATAACGAGCAAGCCCAACTAGTAGTTCCTGTACAAGAACAAGAACAGGTGGTCAAGGAGTACCACGACTCCCCAACTGCTGGCCACTATGGAATTGAAAAAACCTATCAGAAGATCGCTCGACTTTACTTTTGGCCCGGGATGCGGCATACTATCACCGCCTACCTGAAGAATTGCCCGGTCTGCCAAAAATACAAAGCCAGCAACATGAAACCTGCCGGCCTGTTACAAACTCCGGTGATGCATCAGAGGTTCGAGGTTGTCTCAATCGACCTCTTTGGCCCTTTACCCCAGGACCCAGACGGGTTCCGCTGGATATTTGCCGTTGAGGACACCGCCTCCAGATGGATAGAACTATTCGCCTTGAAGACCGCCTCGTCAGAAGAATGCGCCCGTACCTTAGTAGACGAAATCTTCCTCCGCTACGGGCTACCACGGCGAGTAATTAGTGATAATGGTGCCCAGTTCACCAGCTCTCTCATGCAACAAGTGATGCATGTGCTCCAGGTAGACCACCATTTAACTCCCGTCTACCATCCGGCCGCCAACCCGGTAGAACGCAAGAACCGAGACCTAAAATTTATGCTAGCTACCCAAGTCGGAAACCAGCACACCAATTGGCGACCCAAACTGCCCGCCATCCGCTTCGCCATGAATAGTGCTGTTTGCCACAGCATCGGATGCAGCGCCGCCTACCTAACGTTTGGTCGAGAACTACGAACCTTGGACGAGGTACAACATGACATCCGTCAAGTACTACAGACAGATAATCTCGTCTCCACCATAGTCCCTCACCTTACCCAGATGAATACCTCCTTTTATGAAG
The DNA here is from genome assembly GCA_935421215.2 of Melolontha melolontha. Lineage (NCBI taxonomy): Eukaryota > Metazoa > Arthropoda > Insecta > Coleoptera > Scarabaeidae > Melolontha > Melolontha melolontha. The sequence continues at coordinate 1,402,954 of OW285236.1, read as the reverse complement.
CCAGAGACTTACACGAGCGTGAACAAGACCGGCGCAAGACGTACGCCGACCAGTCCCGACGCCCGGCTCCTACGTATGGCCCTGGCGATTTGGTACTTGTAACCGGCCATCCCGTGAGCAAGGCCGCAAGCCACACCACCGCCAAACTGGCTCCTAAACGAGATGGGCCCTATGTAATTCTTCAGGCCCGAGGACCATGTTCTTACGAAATTGCTTCCCAGAGCAATCCACGGGTTCCTCTTGGCACGTATCATACTTCGCATCTCACCGCCTACCACGGAGCAGACGAAGTGCCCATCCAACCTCTTCGTCGCCGCGGGAGACCGAAAAAGACGTCCAGCAATCGCGCTCCTACATAGATTCCGTCACCCTAGGAATTCGGAATCTAGGGGGGGATTGTAGCGCGACCCTTTTAGTTCGCAAGCGCGCCGCAGTACCCTCTCCGCTGTCGCCACCAGCAACCTCCCTCCTAGACAACCCTACCACAGGGCCACCCTCTCCCCGAAGGAAGACTGCGCGCGTCTCTCGGACGGATATAAATAGGGCCTACCTGGACTACAGAAGACAGTCTACTTCTACGACTCAACTGGACAGCATCTTGCCTAGGTCTTCCAGCTGGTCAACAGAAGTACCCCTGAACCTACCTTGGACAGCACCCTGCCTGGGTCTTCCAAGAGTTCAAGCCACGAATTAAGTGTAATCTAATATTGTCTGTAAATATTGATAATATATTTAGTAAATTGAGAACGTGTTTCCATTACCCCTCTACCACACCTCCCTACATGACTAAAATAAAATAAAACATAATCGCGCATGATAGATAGGTTGTTGTCAACTTGTTGATTTTTATACATACATTACTTTAGTCCAGACGTATCGACTGCAAGTGTCTAATTAGTTTCTATAATTGCAGTCGGACGACGGGAAAACTACATTGTAATTATATCCAACACTCGACTAGTGAGTCATTGCCAATAACAACATCGATAATTATTTACTAACTAATTATAACTTTAATTGCGCCCCGTTTGCGTTAATGAAATTACCAATTTGCAAACACATACTTTTATTTATGTACACACAGCCCACTAGTACAAGTTTTAGTGTCATTTATATCGTTAGCCAATTATAAATTAGACCAGCTGATAGATAATTGGATATCATTGGAATACATTTCATGTAAACAGTTATAGGTTTAATTATTGATGTTTAAGAACTTTTGTCTACCATCATGAAACTACAGAACAATTAATGCAGAAATTATATGCAATATGCCTAAGATAAACATATCCTTTATTTACAAAAAGGTTTTGTTTAAGTATGACAATACGTTAAGCACGTATAAAGCGTTTGTACAATATGAAACAAACATGTAAATAATTTACATATCTGTAACTATGCACATGGACAATACACCTCGTATTTTCAGCATTTACTTCTGCTTAATACATATGTTTCTGCCATCTAGGCGTCCTCAGTTAAGCTAGTGAAGCAATGTATACAAATTAATACAAACCTGTTATAAACAACTGGTTTGTATCTGTATTTAAATTTACTGAAATAGCCCGCATAGATCAAGCAAGTTCCGTCCTATAAGAAGACAACTATTTAATAATTGACATCTTACGGGCGAAAGAGACTTTGTCTGGAGGGCTACCTATCGTTCGAACAGCTAAGCTGCTACGGGAAAGGATAAAATACGTATGTAGATGTAGTCCATTAACAACCAGCCAGATGGCGGTAAATATACAAAAAGGTTTTGTTTAAGTATGACAATACGTTAGGCACTTAACTGAGGACGCCTAGATGGCAGAAACATATGTATTAAGCAGAAGTAAATGCTGAAAATACGAGGTGTATTGTCCATGTGCATAGTTACAGATATGTAAATTATTTACATGTTTGTTTCATATTGTACAAACGCTTTGTACGTGCTTAACGTATTATCATACTTAAACAAAACCTTTTTGTATATTTACCGCCATCTGGCTGGTTGTTAATGGACTACATCTACATACGTATTTTATCGTTTCCCGTAGCAGCTTAGCTGTTCGAACGATAGGTAGCCCTCCAGACAAAGTCTCTTTCGCCCGTAAGATGTCAATTATTAAATAGTTGTCTTCTTATAGGACGGAACTTGCTTGATCTATGCGGGCTATTTCAGTAAATTTAAATACAGATACAAACCAGTTGTTTATAACAGGTTTGTATTAATTTGTATACATTGCTTCACTAGCGTAACTGAGGACGCCTAGATGGCAGAAACATATGTATTAAGCGAAGTAAATGATGAAAATACGAGGTGTATTGTCCATGTGCATAGTTACAGATATGTAAATTATTTACATGTTTGTTTCCTATTGTATATCCTTTATTCTTCAACTCTTAGAAACGATAGGTGGTACAGCGTCGAATCGAAAAAATAATTTAATGATATTCAATCAAAATCAATAATAATTATAGTACAAGAGATAGTAAACATAAGGAATCTTTACCAAGATATCCTTCTTATTCTGAAAGCAATTTTAAAAGATTGCTCAATATGAAAGGGTATTGCTATCTAGTTAGCATAAGCCATTTTCCTTGAACGAAACAAAATATTGTTATAATGGCAAGAAATAACGATATTTTAAAAGTGTCACTCTAAAATCTTACGAGGGTGGTTTGACAATTAACTTGGTTTGCTATGAAAGAAAACAATTTGAGTTTTGCAACGTACTTTCGACATCGTCCCCTCGAAGCTCAACGCACTTGCCCCAACGTTTCTCCAGCTTTGCGATTCCTTCACGGAAATGAATTGCTTCGATGCTTTCAAAATACTAGTTTACTTTTTGTGTGACATCTTCATTAGACTAAAACTTTCGCCCTGCCAGAAAAGTTTTTAGTTTCGGGAATAGATGGTAGTCCGAAGGAGCTAGATCTGGAAGCGGAAGCAGTTGAAATCGTAGCTCGGCCAATTTTTACTGAGCGACACGACTTGAATGCAGGGGGGCATTGTCATGGTGAAACAACACCTTTTTCTTGGCCATTCCCGGGCGTTTCTCTGTTATTGCCGCCTTTAATCGATCCAAAAGTGATGCATAGTAATTTACGGTAATAGTTATTCCCTTTTCAAGGTAGTCAAGTAGGAGAATTGCGTCCCAAAAAAACTGACGCCATGACCTTTCCAGCGGATGGAACGCATTTCGCTTTTTTCGGAGCCGATTCGCCACGGGCAATCCATTGTTTCGACTGCTGTTTAGTTTCCGGGATATAGTGGTGTATCCAAGTTTCGTCCATTGTCACAAAACGGCGAAAATACTCAACTACATTTTTCTGAAATACTTACAAATTGTCGGCAGATATTCGCATGCGAATTCGCTTTTGCCCTTGAGTGAGTAAACGCGGCACCCATCTTGCGCACAGTTTTTGCATGTGCAATTCTTTATGCAAAACGAAGTGAACTCGCTCAGTTGAGATGCCTGTGGCTTCCGCTAACTCGCGCACTTTCACTCGTCTATCGGGTAAAATCAAATCATGGACTTTATCGATGATTTCGGGTGTCACAGCTGATTTCGGGGATCCAAGACGTGGTGCATCTTTAATGCTTGTTCTGCCACGCTTAAACTCATTTACCCAAAGTCGAACACACTCATAAGAAGGACATGAGTTACCCAATGTAGGTGAAATTCTCTAATGAATCTCCTTCGCTGTTCTCCCATCCAGATAGAAGAATTGAATCACACCAAGATTTCCAACTTTATCCATTTTTCGCTATTGTTCGAAACACTTCTGTTTAGGTAACTGTCAAACAACGAGTTACTTTCAGAATGACTTAAGACCAGAGAATATTAACTCATAGGAATGACACTTTATGACTACATATACAGATTACATTTGCGCCCTCTATTAGTGTGTGAACCAAGTTAATTGTCAAACCACCCTCGTACCTCAAGAAATACAGTATTGCCGTGCAGTAAATTTTGAAAGAAATCATGTCGTATGCAAGTGTAAAAATCGATAGATTGGTGTATCTGTGATATCTGACGTGGGCAGCGTCGCCATGTGATATCTGATCATCTAACTAAAGGCAGGATCGCCATGTGATGTTACCTGGTCCCGGAGGTCACATCGCTGCTTTAATACCGAAGGTTCGCCAACTTAATAAATGATAGACGGAACAACGGTTGAATAACAATATATAATTAAATAACGACATAACAACGATTAACAAATAACAGATATTACATAATAATTAAGAGACACTAGTCTAGCAGGGATACTCGCTCGGACTATGTCTCTGTCTGACTCTGTGTGACTGTGTGACTCTGTCTTGAGATCTCGCAGGGTCTCATTATATATTCGAGCGTGTCCCCCTTTAGCCTAGTGACCTGGTAATAAGATAAACAAGGTGGTGAAAGATCATAACACACCGAGGTCGTGTTTGGAGGTATCATAACACACCGAGGTCGTGTTTGGAAAGATCGAAACAGACCGAGGTCGTGTTTATCGAAAGAGATGCGTTTGCAATACATGACCCGGTTTAGTTACCGCATGTCAAGGGATCATTAAATACTTGTGTTTGAAGAGGTTAAGTGATAAGGAAATTTACGAAGATATGCTTAACACGTTTGGCGATTAATGGCCATCATATGCGGCTGTCAAAAATTGGATTGCGTCATTCAAAAGAGGTAAACTTTCCGTTGAAGACAAGAAGCGACCAGGAAGATTTCGGTGTCCACCCCTGAAAATATTGATGAACGGTCCATAAAAAAAAATTCTGCAAAATGGATCACGGTCAATCTTTACCCATTTTGAAGGAGATCCGGGTTTTTAGTTGAAACATGAGTCCATTTTTACAACCCAGAAACAAAACAGCAATCGATGGAATGGAAGCGCCATGGTTCTCCAATGCCTAAAACTTTCGAGTTAAAAAATCCGCTGAAAAAGTTCTTACTTCAGTTTGTTTGGGATATTCGTAGAATAATTATGATCGATTACCTAAAAAATGAGCCAGACAATCATTGAAGGTTCTAAATTACTAACCACCTTGACAGCGAAAATTAAGGGAACAAGACATGGCATGTTAGCGAAAAGTGTGTTGTTTTTGCAGGACAATTCCCTGCATACAAATCGCGCATTACCATGAATACAATTCGGTATCTAGAGTTCGTTTCTCCAGATTTAGCCTCTCAGAATATTATATCTTCCTTTAATTGAAAAAAAGTTTAAAAAGGACGTAAATTTTTGTGTAACGACCTCTTCGTTACACAAAAATTGACTAAATTTAATAAAGTTGTGGAGGCCTGGTTTATAGACCAAGAAAAAACTTTTTTTTTTAGAAGGTTTAAGGGCGTTCCAGGATCGCTATGTTAAGTGTATTAATTTAAAAGAAGACTATGTTGTCCTTCAAGATCAATGCACTTTAAAATCCTCCGTTCAAAATTTCTGATGATATTCAGCAACATTACTGCATTGTTATTAATTTCAATGCATTTCCGTTCGATTCTCTGTAGCATATCATTCAAATTCAAATTATCATTCAAAGTTATTTTTTAGATAAGGCCACAAAAAGCAGTCGCAAGGTGTTAAATCGCATGAACGTGCAGGCCAGGCAATTTCAGTATTTCGACTAATTATACAACTGTAGTACAACTATGATTAATTCGGAAACCGGATTGACACTGAGGGCGCAAATAGATGTTCAGGGATTTGTGTATTTAGTATTTTTTCCAAGACTTTGCTTAGAACAGGCAATAAACTAATAGGTCGAAGGTCACCGATGTTAGCAGCGTTCACATTTTTAGGTATAGGGATTACAAGTGATTTTTTTCCACGTTACCGGAAAAACGATTTCTGTTATGCAACAATTTATTAAATGAGTTATGTATAGAAGTGCAAACGGTATGAGCAATCTCAGCATCTGAATGCCATTGCCATCACTACCGACACCAGTACTCTTAATACTTAGGATGAATCGAAACCCGACATTCTCGTCGACAGGGTGAAATACGAAAGTATTTTTTAGGTCAGGAGAAGTATTACTAATGTAACACAGGCCTGCATTTTTCAACACTTTGAAAGTTGATTTAAAAATTTTAACTGTTTTCTAGTAATTGGATAGCGCTGATTTCAAATCTGCTTTTTTTTTTGTATCACGTAAGGTTATTTTTCAAACCAGTAAAATCAAAAAATATAGAAAAAACACGATTTATTTCATTTATAAGTTAGTTTTATATTATATTAAAAAAAATACAAAAATATACACAGAGAAACTATTAGAAATAGTTATTTATTCTTTATGCTTCTTAAAAAAACGTTTTCGTTTTTCAGAAAAGCTTCGTTTGGTTGTTTTTCATATTCATATTCAGCTAAAGGAAGATCTCTTCTCAATGTCCAACAGTAATCGGCCATTATTTTTGTGTCCCAGCGCCCTTGGTATCTTTTTTCCATCTCTTTAATATCCTGGTGAAATCTTTCTCCTTGCTCTTCACTCACGTCCCCAAGGTTTTCTAGTGAAATAGTCCAAATGGGAATGTAAAAAGTGAATTTTTATGCTCATATTGCAACCAAGATTCCTGAATTTTTCCAGCATATTTTCAACGATCTCAACATAGTTTGTGTCTTTATAGTTCCCTAGAAATTTATGTACAACTTCATTAAAAGCATGCCATGCATGTTTTTTCCTTATCTTCCATCACATTTTCAAATTTTTGATCTTTCACCAAGCTCCTAATTTGCGGGCCTACAAAGATTCCCTCCTTTAATTTTGCCTCTGACAGAGTCGGAAATGTTTTACACAAATATTTAAAACAATTTCGTTCTTTGTTTAATGTCTTAACAAATTGTTTCATAAGTCCAAGTTTTATGTGAAGCGGTGGAAGTAACACTTTTTGAGGGTCAATAAGACTTTCGCGAATTACATTTTTGGTTCCAGGTGTTAAAGTCACCCTTTGTGGCCAGTATCTTTTTATCCAATGCTGTTCTCGATTTCTGCTATCCCACTCGCACAGGAAACATGGAAATTTAGTATATCCAGACTGCTGACCCAAGAGAAGGCCTAAAATTTTTAAATCTCCACACACTTCCCAGTTGTGATTTTCATATTGTATTCTTAAAAGTAATTCCTGTAAATTTTCATAGTTTTCCTTTAAATGAACAGAATGGCCGACCGGAACAGAAGCAAAAACAATGCCATTATGTAAAAGAACAGCTTTAAGGCTCCTTTTTGAAGAGTCGATGAAAAGTCTCCAGTCAGAAGGTGTGTACTCAGGAGCTCCGAGGAAAGTAAGTAGATCAGCAATTGCTTGGCAGTACACGAGTGGTCCGTTTTGTGCAAAATATTTTACAAATCCAGCCTCACGATTTCTATACCAAGAGAAGGTAGTTTCTGGGGCAAGGAATTTTTTTTGTTTCAACCTAGACCCCAGTACTTCAGAAAGATCTTTTGAAAGTCCTAAATCTCTTACTAAATCATTCAGTTCGGCTTGTGAAAATAGCTAGGTTGGTTTTGACCTGAGGTTGATGGTTCAAAATCACCATACATCTGTACGGAGCCGGAAGTTGAAGAGGTTTCAATATCTTCTTGTAGTACTTTGGGGGGTATAGGTATAGGTACATGATCACTGTGATGAACTGGTCTGATAGCTGATTTAATATTGTTTGGGTACAAAATATGTTTCAAAGTTTTTCTATTATACCCCTTAATATCACAAAGACAAAAGTAGCAATCTTCATGATGATTTTGCGGTTCTCTCCAAACCATCGGTTTTCCAAAAGGAAGGCTTTTTCTATTCCCTTTGGTCCAATGTCTTAAACCTTCTTCACATACCCTACAAACAACGTGCGGTGCCCAATCTTTATCATGATCTCCTAATTTGATTTTGAAATAAGGATAATATGCATTTTTCACAAATTCACCAATTGGTCTCTTAAACTTTTTCAAGACAAAATATCCACAAATATAACAGAAATCATCTGGTTTGTTTTTGCAACACCGGCTAGACATATTTTTAAGCAATGTTTATTTATCAAATACCACGCACAACACTAAAGACAAATTAATTTTACTTGTTTACTGATCGACACTCAGAGCTATAATAAAGTAAATTACATTAAAATATACATTTTGTTTTGGAGTGATAAACTTGAAATCCTTCTTCGCAGTACTAATAAAGTGAAAGCATAATAAATAGGATTTAGCAGGTAAAAATTCCCGGAAATCTTGTCCAAAATTAATACATGTAATAAAAGATTTACATCAGGTAATGAGAGCCTATTTAACAAATTTCTTTAAAACCACAACAGAAAATCATTTTTGGGTTAATACCTAGAATTTGGAGTAGTACATTCATTTTAAAATGTATTAAAACGCCTATTATAAGATTTTTAAAAAAAATTTTTTTCTTTTGTGCAAAATAAATCTGTGGGTGGTAGAGACCAACTGTATTTTAATTAGTTACTGCTATATAAAAACTGAGCTTAACAAACAAAAATCACGTCATCACAAATTTTATGCAGGCCTGTGTAATTATTAATACATTCCAGAAAATTTCCAGAAACGAGAGGTTTGTTGTTAATAAACCCAGCGTTAATGAAGTGTGGAAGTGCGGTTTGAGAATTCATATGAAATCTCATTTTTCTTTTTCCTTCCAATATTTAACTGATTAAGTTCGCGCCAAAAAGATTTACCGTTCCTATTATAAAACAAAATGTTGAAAATAAGCTGTCTTTTCATTTCTAATCGCCAAAGTAGTATAATTTCGGAGTTGTTTGTAATAAATCCAGTGAGACTCCAGTTTGGTTCTCCTAAATTTACTCTTAGCATCGTTGCGTAACTTCTGCAGAAGTTTAATATTTTCAGTTATTCAAGGTTTATGAGTTTTCGTAATTTTTACCGTTTTAAGGGGATCATGAGCGTTGCATAGATTATGGATTACACGATTGAAGAAATCCAGTTTGTCATTTAGAGTCATAAAAAACACGTGATTGAAGGGAATAATGGTTAAATTTTTCATGAAGAGATCGTAATTAAAGCTCGAGTAATCTCTGAAAGTTTGACATTTAATCAAAGGTAAGTAAAAGCGAGATCTCCGAAAAGTAAGTAGTATTTTGTATACCTTTTAAATAAAGTCAAGTATTTCATTCATTTTTGCTGGTCAGAGCATTCCCAATAAATAGATTCTTACATCACCCAGCGAATTCTATTTACTTTTATCAATATATACTTTCAGGGCGCCGAAAGAAAACATTTCAAATTGTAACTTTAAAACTTATTTGATTAAATCCAAGATATTAAAGAGTACAAATACATAATTATGTACACGGTATATGTATATACATAAAAGAAACGGTAATTTCGCCAAAGGTAATTTTTTAAATTGAATTTTACCGCAAGTACACGATGACTGATGCTAAGCAAGCCGACTTCAATATTACTGCCAAGGTTCAATTCCCATTTCGTTCGAGTTGCCAAGGTACAGTATGTGTGTGGGTTGGTAAATATAAATTTCGCCATCGCTCACTCTTTTATAAACGACAAGCAAACGTACAATACATCAAAACGTGTAACGGCATAAATATGAAACTGAAAAGCATCAGTGTGATGGCAGAATGTCGTGTTGCGGCCTACTTAATCCTCAAGGGTTTGCCGTATTCCGGAAACCGTGACTCCATCGGTTCCTTTTCCTGGCGCAAGAGCGTGTAGGGGGCGCTCCAAACGTTGTCCCAGTGCACGAAATTATCTCACGATACCGAGAAAGAGAGCAAGAGGTTTGCATGCGCACAAGGAATTCAAAAGCAAACACGACGAAAAAGAATTTTTCTTCTATTCGTATTGAAACTTTGTTTGTCGTTATTCCTTTCTTTTAATTAAAAATAAAACTAACGGAACACAGGAAATTACAAATGCAAGTTTATATGTGAAAGCATAGATCACAATTACAATTTACTTATTAAATAAAATTAGTACAATGACGCATCTGCATGATATTAAGACTGGTCTTTTTCTGCTGAGCCTAGTTGGTAAACCACATTGATTTACATTAATGTATCTTTACATCCAGAGAACCAATCTTGAAAACATTTTTTTTCCAAACTTCCCACGCGAGATTGTTTATTTTCTTTTCAAATGCGCTACTTTTTCTGCCGATGTAAAGCATAAAACCAAGTAAATTATCCTTTACACGCCCAAACTAAAAATCATTAGGTGAGAGGTGTGGACTATAACAAGTTTTGATTTGAAAAGTCACTCTAGGTTACTCTTAAATTTTGATAGAATGAGACGCAAATATATTAGTATGTGTTTGTTGTTCCGTAAACGTAAATCCAAATGACATTTGATAATGTCAATCACAAATATTAGTTAGTGCATAAAATAATCGTGCGTCGATTCTGGTTTAAATAAATTGCTTCTCAGTTTTAAAATGGCTTTCACTTTAGAACATAAATTTTTTTTAGTCCAGGCTTATTTTCGAAGTGGTAATAAAATTGATGGTTTATGGGTTTATTCAGTTCAAGATTGCATGGTAGAATTTCAAGTTGAGTTTCCACATTTTGTAATAGATTATATACAACTTAAGAATACTTTGGATAGAACTTTAAAACTTTTTTCTGACATTGGTAGTCTCTTAAGAAAATCAGGCAGCGGAGCAGTTAAGAAACGTACACCTCAAGTTGTCAATCGTGTTGAAGAAATAATGGAAAATGAACCACAAACATCTGTTCGACATTTGAGTCAACAAATAAACCTTTCTGTTGGTACAACTCACAAGTTATTAAAAAAAGATATGCAACTTTATCCATACCGTGTCACAGCAGTACAAGAATTGTTAGAAATTGAATATCCACGTAGACTACAGTTTTGTAATTGGTTTGTAAATATGAACAATAATGGAGAACTTTCGCAAAGAGTCATCTTTACTGATGAAGCATGGTTTTATAAAACGGGATACCTAAATTCGCAAAATACAAGAATTTGGAGTAGTGAAAATCCACATGTAATTAATGAAGAATCGCTATATCCAGAGAAAATTGGTGTTTGGGCAGCGATAAGCCAAAGGCGAATCATTGGACCAATATTTTTTCAGGGAACGTTAACTGCTCAAAGGTATCGTACGGAAATCAACCATTTGTCAATCAGTCGCATGATGATGAAGCATATTTCCAACAAGACGGAGCACCTTGTCACTGTACTGCAGAATCTTTGGATTATTTAAGAGAATTTTTTGATGAGCGTATAATTAGTCGAAATACTGAAATTGCCTGGCCTGCACGTTCATGCGATTTAACACCTTGCGTTGAATTTCGTTTCGAAGAATAAAAAATACTTATCATATCTCGTTTCTCTTCGTTAGTGTATGACATTTTTGTATTATTAATGAACAATAAATGAAATGTTTGACAGCTTGAAATTCCAAAGGCTACCTTATTTAATCTTATAATTTATTCTTTCAAATAAAACCTAATGTCAAAAACTATAGTCAGCATGTGGTATATGGCTGAAATCAGAAAAGAAAAACTCTTTCTGAAGATGTCCAAATCCAACATGGCGCCTATAAGAAATTAGATAGTTGATGATGGCCAGAAAGAAACGAAACGTCGTATAAAAATCTAGAGTACACCACTGGATAGAGGTTTAGAAATGGCCACAAGGATGTGTTTTCATTTTTTCTCTAGAAGGCCAAATGTCGGTGCTACAGGTGAAAGAAGAAAATGGGCTTTTCGCGTTTTTTTTTAAATAACGAAGGTCATTTGTCACAGGTCTATTTTCTTTACGGATTTATAACAAACACAAAATTTAACAACTTTGCCAAATTTAAACCTATACTCTATCTCCAATAATAAGCGAGATCCCCATGGTGAGGGCCGAAAATGAATCAGCCTGTATATCAGAAAACCATATCCAAAATAAAGCACGAGTTAGGCGACAATGTTTGGGTTAGTGTTGATAAAACAACAGACACATTAGGTCGATATAGAGCAAATGTTATTGTGGATACTTTACAATATCTAATACCCACCACACCTTATTTAATGACATGTAACATTTTGAAAAATGAAAATTCCGAAACAATTAAAATTTATTATGTGAAACGTTAAGATCTATGCACATCGAGACTAGACCAAAGGAAAATGTTTTATTGCTCAAAACAGATGGCGCTGCATATATGGTAAAAGCAGGTCGACTACTAAAAAATGATTTACCAAAGATAATCCAAGTAACATGCTTTGCAAAACCTACCTATCGTAGACGCAATAACTAAATTTAATAACATAGTGTCAGTATTAAAAAAAACTCGCTAAGAAATTGGAAGAAAGTTCTACCAATATAATCAAAGGGTTAAAGCAAGAAATCCTGGATATGAGAAGTTAGAAGCGATAGTTAATGCATTTCATAAAAGTCCAGCAGATTTTGAATGTCTAAATCTGTCAGATGAATTTGAAGATTTTCCTTTTGCAGCCGTTACGAGTTGTAATGTCGAGCGGTCATTTTCCTTATTAAAAAGATATTTGTGCAGTTAAGAGAATGCGTCTTACTACGGAAAATAATGAAAAATATTTGATAATATATTATAACAGAGAATTATTTAATTAAAAATTATCATTTTTTGCGTTATTATATTGTGTATATAGTGAATAAATTATTTTTGACTTATTTATTTACAATTTGTTAATGCATTTACTATTAAATATTCCATTTATTTGTTCTATCCAGTTACTAAATGTACATCTACATTGTACATGTATAATATACGTAATGGGTGTTCATTTGAAAAGTCAATCTAGTAGCATGTGATTTACTGAGAACATTTTTAAGTATGTCGTAAATTAAAATTTACTACTTATCCTACGAAGTCGTATATTTTGACAGTTTCATATATACAAATAAATAACAAATGTGATTGACATTATCAAATGTCATTTGGATTTACGTTTACGGAACAACAAACACATACTAATATATATGCGTCTTATTCTATCAAAATTTCAAAGTAACCTAGATTGACTTTTCAAATGAACACACGTTACGCACATCTTATTGTTTTAAAAACAAGTGACTCTTTCTACGTTTACGACAATGAATTCAATGTGACGAATATAGGCATCAAAACATATCTAAAAATGCATAACCATCATTTTATTTTCTTATAATTATTTTATTATGGATAAGATAAAAAGTATAAATTCATTGAATAAGACAAATCTGAAAATATTTTTAACTAGATATAAATGTTTTTAAATGTGCGTTATTCAGTTAAGTAATTTATCTATATTCTATATTATTGTTTAAATTTATGTATATCAATGCATGCTTAAATATGTATGAAGTAGAAATATTTTACCCTATTGGACGCCAATGAGATTTACCGAAGAGATAGATTCGAATTTTTATACAAACAAATTTTATTGCTGATAATCGACCAGTGGTATATTTACGTCTACACTTTATGATACAGATCAAAGCTTCTCTGATCAACTTTATACAATGTATAGCAAACGCCAATTAAGTTCGCGCGAGGGGGGGGGGTGCGCAGAAGCCGTTTTTAAAAACGTCCACCCCCACTACTCAAGTAATTGTCAGAATACATTTGTCATTGACGTTTGACAGAACATATTTTGTAATGTCTTTGCTAGGGGAGCATACACGCTCAGAGGTTAGAATTATCAGACATTTGATGTAAAACCAAATACAAATCTCCCCACTACTTCTAACCCTGCGCGAACTTACCCCATCTCGCGCCAACTTAATTGGCGTTTGCTATACTTACTCTGTCGATTATATCGCCTTTTTCCGTCCAATAGAATGAAATCATTCTTATAACGCGGCAATTGTATTTGTCTATATGTAATATTAATAATTTCTTTAGGGTGAATGTGCATATTTTATAAACGCTCCACATCAACTAAGATCCCATACCAATGCTTATTTTTGGCGAATGTTCGATCTCTGGTAATTATACTACGTTAAAGAAGATACTCCAAATGTTGCTCTTTTTTCTCGATGCACACACGAACTCTGCGTTTCGTATTTTCAAATGCGATTGACAAATGAGAGATTATATTATCACGAACTTCTCTAATACTATTGCAAAGTTATTCAATTGTATGTTGTGGCGTTCTAAAAATCGTGTTCTTCATGTGCGGAAACATAAAGTAATACAGAATTGTGAGATCTGGAGACCTTGGAGAAAAATTCACTATTCGATTGTCATACAACTGTTCCAAACAAGTACGTGTTTGTTGTGCCGTATGTGGTGAAGAATTGTCTTATTGGAAAAATCCTTTTGTAATTTCATCGTCAGGTAACTGACTAATAAAGGGTTCTAATATGTGATTTCGGTATCTTTCAGCATTTATTGTTCCATTATTAATCCAATGATTCGCGTCTTTGACACCGCCAGCCAAACACCAAGGCAAAAGGTCATTTTTTCTATAACCACTTTAAAACACAATAAATTACATAAGAAACATTTAACATAATTTGATATAGTAGAATCTAGTTATCACATTTTTGCGATGGTAACCATTAGCAACGAACAAATAAATTTTCTACAAGCGTTCGTGAAGCGTGATGAATATTAATGAAGAATTATCATGTACGCCACCAGACCTATTGGATGCAGTAAATGAAGCCACTTCATTTTTGAGAAAGCATAAATTTATGGATTGGCAAGCAAAGAAGAAATTAAATGTTGTTAGAGGTGTTAGATAGTGCTAGAGGTGTTAGAAAGAAATTGTGCTGAAATAAAGTATTAAAAATTAAAACCAAATAATTGTAGTATTCTGATTAATAAATTCTTGTCTTTCATTTATTCACTCAGTAACATAATTTTATAACAAAATGTATAATATAATTTTGCGTGAGAGGTTACAGATAAATGTCAGTATGCTGTCATCTACACAACAATTCAATTATACAAAAACCGAATTACAATGCTTAATTATAGTGAAAATAAATATCTAATCGTCCGGATTTTAAATGCCGCAATAGCACATGCTGGTAGCAATAATGGTTTTGTTTCTGGAATAAAATTAATCTTTGCAACAAATAGTTAAAATATGGATTACACGGTGACATGAATTGAGAAAATTTTCTAGAGTGGTTCGAAAATTAGCTGCCTAAAAATGCGGACTGCGTGATTATCTTTTCGACCGAGGAGTAAATTTGCCAGCAGACTTAGAGGAAGAAGCAGTAGCTATTGTTACAAGGGATCCAACTCTCAGTGTACTTCGAATCGCTAGACAACTAGGAGTGCCACGAACGACAGTTTGGCGAATTTTAAAACGTGAGGGCTTATATCTATATCACTATCGCAGGGGACACGGTTTGTTTGAGGCAGACCACTATGCTCGTCTAGTTTATTCTACCTTGTTATTAAGACAGTCACGGCTTCATTTTAATGTCTGCAGAACAGTCCTCTCGACATATGAATCTACGTTCACGAGAAGTGGTGTTACATAACTGAGAAACCTGCACAAGTGGTCATCAGAAAATCCCAAAGCTATACGCCCATTTAAATTTCAACATGAATTTTCTATTAACGTTTGGGCGGCCCTAATCGATGACTTGTTAATTGATCCTGTCGTTCTTCCTGGGAGGTTAAATGCGTACAATTACCTTCAATTTCTTATTGACGAACTGCCAGGTCTTCTAGAGGATGTCCCACTGAATGATCGACGAGACATGTGGTTTCGCATGGATGAGGCACCACCACATTTCGGAATTGCTGTCCGAAATTGGGTTAACGTCAATTATCCAAGATGGATTGGTCGAGGTGGTCCTGTTGCATGGCCACCCAGATCACCCGATCTTAATCCCCTTGACTTTTATTTATGGGGGTACATGAAAAATTTAGTCTACGCGCAAGTTTCGAACACAAGAGAAGAGTTGTTGGATCGTATTCACCTGGCTGCCGAGCAAATCCGACAAAACAAGTATGAAATTCGGATAGGTACTTCTTCTGTTGGCTTACGGACACAAGCCTGCATTCAACAAGGAGGTGGACATTTCGAAAATATTATTAATTGAATTTTTTTAAATAAAATCAGTTTCTATTGACTTTAGGATTACATTTTTTTTCATGATCTGACAATCACATTAATAGATCTGTAACTACTAACAAATAAAAATTGATATACAAGTTTTGCGTTTTTGTTACTTGATAAGTCTACCTTACACTCCTAAAATTTGACCATAACGATACGGAACAGCTTGTATATGAATTGTTTGACCGTAACTGTAGATATTTTTAAAGCAGTATTGGCATTGTTTACCGACAATGCATTTTCCAATTTAATTTAAACTCAAATGTTATTCCTATATGGTTCCGTATTTATGATTCTCATATTAAGTTATTAAAATTTTTATTCCTTATTCGAGAAGGTCATTATTAAAAGAATTCAAGGCAATATTTTCACAAACTGCTGGCAACTTGTACCCATTTAGTTCCAAATAACTATCCACTTTCTGGAATTGTTTGTATAATTCAGAGATGATTTTAAAATTAAATAAAATTGTTTTTCTCTGGGAAAATATATTTTAAGAAATTTTTCATAATTTGTTTTTAATGAAATTATAAGAAAAGGCTTTAAGAGGAAAAAAGACAACTGTACATCCAATATTTCTTAAGTGGTTTTCTTTTCCTGGGAATTGTTTTTTTGTAATGGAGAGGTGATATTAAAATTAAATAAAAATGTTTTTTTGGCTTAAAATGCATATGGAAAAGTTACTATGTTTTATTCTGTATTTGAAATTATTTTCTCACATAGAATATTGTTTTTCTCTTTTTATTGACATTATAAAAAGCTTTGGTTTTTTTAAGAAAAACTTAAATGTGTACATACATCTGTTCAACTTTTTAATATCTGGAATGTGAATTTAAACAATCTCACAAGTATTTACATCTTTTCAATTTGTCCCTTGATTGGATAACGTAAAATATCTTTATTTTAAATAATATTATTCTAAATGAAATATAAATTAGAGAACTTTTGCAAAAATAATTCTATGTTATATCAAAAAGGACAAAATTCGCAGTGTCTTTGATGTTTTAGGGTTTATTTTTCATGACCTTGAAGTTATTGTTTACGCTGTCGCCATTTTGAAACTATGTCAAGATATTTAAGCGGTTTATTTGAAAATAACATATTGTAAATAAAAATACTAAACTATATTACTTACTACAGTATTGTTTTCTTTATTTATACATGAAATAACAAAATTTGAGCCAAGTATTATTTATTTGTAGAAAGCTCCAGGATCTGCATATTAATCCACAAAATGTAAATGAGTTGGACAGTTTTTTTGAGCGCCAGTTTACTAGAAAATGTATGAACAAAATTGCTTTTAATACAAACTTGTTTGGAAATATATATTATAAAAAAAAATGGCATCACGACTGGAAGTAAATATTATAGCTGTTACAATTAAATAATTCATGTTATTTTAAACTACTAATGAAAATCTGACATAAAATGGGTGTTTTTTTAAGAGCTTGAGAACTTAAAATGATAATACAAGACAGATATATTATTGTAATGAAATTTTTTTTATTTTAATCTTGTAGATAATTTCATGGCATTTATTTTTTAAATATGATTTCCGGCATATGTCCGCCGCGGCTACGAGTTACATGGTCCATTCCATCAGTTCAATTTTTCACTACTTTTTCTAATAAATCTGGCCGTATGGCGTCAATGGTGGCTTGAATATTGGCTTCCCATGCTTCAGGAGTTGCTGGTTTGTCGGCATAAACCAATGACTTAACATAGCCCCATAAAAAGTAATCCAGAGGCGTTAAATCGCACGAACGAGGGGGCCAGTGAACAGGACCACTTCTGGAAAGAAAGTTGTCACCAAATTTATTTTGCAATAAATCGATTGTTAAGCGCGCTGTATGGCAAGTTGCGCCGTCTTGTTGGAACCAAATGTCGTTGATGTTTAGCTGATTAAATTTTAGAAACAAAAATTCAGTCAGCATGGCTCGATAGCGCTCGCCATTCACCGTAACGGCAGCTCCTTGCTCATTTCGAAAGAAATAAGGACCGATGATGCCGCCAGCGTGTAAACCGCACCAAACAGTCAATTTTAATGGATGTAATGGTGATTCGTTAACGGCTTGAGGATAGTCTTCGCTCCAAATACGGCAATTTTGCTTATTGACGTAGCCATTTAACCAGAAATGAGCTTCATCACTAAACACAATTCTTTGATAAAAATGCTCATCTTCGGCCAGTTTCAAATGAGCCCAATCAGCAAAAATGCGACGCAAACGATGGTCGCTTGGCTTCAATTCTTGCACGAGCTGTATTTTATAGGCACGTAAGCCAAGATCCTTACGTATAATTTTCCATGTAGTCGATGGACAAAGGCCAACAAGTTGAGAACGACGACGAATCGACATTTCGGCATCTTCTTCAATACTTCGCCCTACAGCCGCAATATTCTCTTCGGTTGGTACGCACATTTCTTTGTCTTGTTGATGGTTTTGAATCAAGAAGAGTAAAATTAGTGCGAAAACGATCAATAACTGCACGAATTGCTTGCTCACTAGGCCGATTATGTTGACCGTAAAATGGACGAAGTGCTCTATGAACTTCGCGAACAGATTTATTTTTTTTCAAAGTAAATTTCCACAATTTGGAAGCGTTGTTCTGGCATTAAACGATTCATGATGACTTGCCAAACCTTACTGAACAGAAATGTCAACACAGTTTGACATTCTCAGCTCTCAAACCATTGTTATCGATATCGATAGTTCTCATGCAGCTAAAAAAACACCCGATATATACATATTTGTCGAGCCTGGAATAAAAATAGGAAACTAAATGCATTAAAACTAATTTTTTTATAGAAAATATTTATTATTTCAGTGTTTATAAATGTTTTAATATATTTAATTTAACACTTTTACCCTTTTGAGAAGTTAAATTTCTGTTAAAAAACTTTAGCGTTTAAATAAACCATGTGAACAATATACCAAGCTTGTTTGACATAGTTTCAAAATGACAATGGATTCGGCGCACAAAAATCTAAATCAACAAAAATTATTTGTCCTTTCTGTTATTCTGTGATAAAACTAAATGTGGACTCGTTTTGAAAAACGTGTCTTATCATATAATTAATAACATTAGTTCTTTAATATCCTATTCGGATACTGTCCTGTTTATTTATTTTCTTTGCACTATTCTTCATATTTCTTAAAGTGCTTAGAAAAACATCGTTGGCTCTTTAATATACCTACTATAAGAATATGTAATCAAATTTTAAAACAGAAAAAGGTACTTTAAAGGATTGCAATTATAAATCAAACTTGAAATAACAAAGAACGACAAAAATAATATAATATTTGGATTACTACTATTTAATTTGTAATTGAATGCAAATTAAGGGCTGTCATTGGATGAGTTGGATCTATACAACAGTTAACGAGGACTAGGTTAGGTAATCTTTCCGTATTAATCTTATTAGTAGAAAACGGACACGCTTACCACCCAGCGCAGTACTGACGAAAGGCTGTATTTCTAAAATATTTAATTTTATTTATATAATTGGAGAACGAACGGGTGGTGATCTATAAAATTACGAAATACATATTTTTATCTGTTGAAAAGTTGTATTTTTAAAGTTTTTAATTTTATTTCTATAATTGGAACATTTTTATTTGTTCATTTTGTCGTTCAACTTGAGTAAAGGAGTGTTAATATTGACTAGCAATAGTTTCTCAAGGTTTTCTTCTGTCAATTTTGTTCTCTTTGAATTAAGTACATCCTTATAAATAGAAAACGTCCTTTCTACATCACAACTGGTTATAGGTGCATACTGGAAATATTCTTTTATTTCTTCATATTTACCCGTTAGATTTTGTGGAATTGTCTCCATACATAAGTGCTGCAATGTAATTAAATCTGGATTTCTATTAAGAATTGCTTCAAACTTTTGCCGAAGGCCACATCCGAAGTCACTTGGAATACTTTTCAAATTATTAACAGCAACATCTAATGTGGTTAATCCGTCATTTAATTTGAGATTTCGATTTTCAAAATAAGTGATTAGTTTTGGCAATTTTCCAAAGTGTTCGTGAAGAAAGTACAACTGATTTTTTAAATTTAGAATTTGTGTGAGCTCCTTGCACTTACCAATACTTCTAGCATCCTCCTTTAGCAGTTTTACGAAATGTTTTAGACAATCGAAATTCTCAGCATAATAACTAGTAGCTTCCAGCCATGTTCCCCATCTAGTTATTACTGGAGTGGGAGGCAGTGACAAAGATGGAAATTTTTCCCTGAAAAGAGCTACTCTCAATGGTGCTTTTCTGAAAACTTTTTTAAAAGCTGATACAAGTCTATCAACTTCCGGAAAAGTGTCTCTGATATATTCACAGATTCTGTGGAGAGCTGTGCTACACAAGTAATATGCAGCATATTAGGATATGTTTTCTTCAATAGTCTGCCTGTTTTTAACATATACGCAGCACTATCACTGACAAATAAAAGTATTTTTTCTATGTACATGGCGTGGCGTCCGAATGAAGCATTTTTTGCATATTCTCCTTAATGGTTTCGGCAACTGTTTCCGCATCAACTCTATTTATAACACTTGTTGCTATTACATATGAGTTATAGGGAATAGTTGGATGTAGTACACCAGATACAACATTTACCACACAACGTCCTAACATATCCACCGTTTCGTCGGCGCTTATCCATATGTATTGATTTAAAAGATGGCTTCTAATGCGTTCTACTGTTCTTGTATAGCACCTAGAAACATAATATTTGCGTAAAGTTGATTCATCAGGAACATTTCGACCAGTATATTTTTGAAGAAATATTTTTAAAGTGGGATTGCTAAGTTTATTTAATGGAATATTAGCCGCCATAAAAGTTTTACAGAGTTCAGATGTGTTTGCGATTCTAAGTGACGAATTTTTGACGATATTTTACGGATTTTGTAATAAATTTCGGAATCACTGACAATGGACTTACAATCAGTATGACCGTCAATCCAACTCACCATTGTTTTACAATGCCGTTCTCAACATTCTTCCATATCATGTCTGAAAAAGTAACTTAAACAATGCTCTAAATCTAAATAAATGAAAACTAAAAATGTGTGCGTCAGTTATTGAAACTGAACGAAATTCAATGCGCACTCTTACGTCGAAATAATTGGTAGAAATAGATTCAATCAAACGATATTAAACAGGATCTATCACAAGAATTACGATGTAATTAACAGTTAAAACTATAAAAACAAGAAACTTACTCACAGCACTTTATTTATCTTACGAAATATAAACTAATAAATAAAATACATTATAAAAACCCCGCTTCTATCTACGCTCATGAAAACACTTTAAAAAACACTATATTCTCCGAATACAATAGCTGAGTTGTCCATTGTTATCGTGCGAGAGACCAGGTGGCCGAGTAAGTCAAACAAATACTTCATTGAATTACGCCGGGATGTACTGAGCGACGTTATACACAATTCCAATTGCCGATTGCGTTTTATGGAAATTGCGTCCGTTCTCTACTTATTAGGCCGTATATTTGTCGGAGTGGGAGTGACTTAGCGACAGAACGACAGTCCACGTGGATTGTGGCCGCCAATGATCAATACGCGTGTAATATTAAATCAACGCTCTAGCATAGGAAAAATTCCAAGTATTGTATTCTCTAATGGAATTTATAAAAAATAGGTCAAGAGATGATTTCGTTAAGTGCTTTTTTTGTCCGAATTGTTTCTTTGTAATAGACTGACGATTTTAAAATTAAATAAAAATGTTTTTCTCTATTAAAATGCATATTGAACTAACAATTTTTTATTCAATATTTGAAATTATTTTCTCACATAGAATATTTTCTTTCTCTTTTTATTCACATTATAAAAAGCTTTTGTAATAAAAAAAATACATAAATGTGTACATCTGTGCAACTTTTTAAAATATGTAAACAATTCCTGTAATTTGAATTGTGTCAGAAGTATTTAGATTTTTTTATGCTTGACAATTTATGGACAAAATATTTTCGTTTTAATTGATATTATTTTAAATGAAATAACAAAACCAAGAAAGTATAGCATTGAATTTCTTAAAATGTATTTTTAAATAAATCAGATCTAGAGCTTGGGTGAAGAGAATAATATCAAACATGATATATGTATATATAAAACAGTTTAAAATTTAAAATATCTGATCACATGAACACGGTGTCTTATAGAAAATGCACGGCGCTATAACTCTGTTAATTATGATCGGATTTGTGTGAAATAAAAACAAGAAAACAGTATATTAAAATACAAATTGCGTAAAGCACCATTTTGTCGTACGAGTTCAGTTTAGAAAACGAGCCGCGATAGCGGTGTTTTCTAAAGAACGAGTGTAACAAAAAGCCTTATGCCTTATGAAACGAGTTTTTTTATACTATTTTTTTGTATTTTGCATTTTTTACAAAAATAAATTGAAATTATTTAATTTAAAACTTCAAAGTTTTGTTAATACTTGGCATTTTCAAATTTAAACATTGCTATCTGTGAAATATTATTTATTAATTTTCGTTAACATTATTACTTGATTTTGAATGGAAAATATAAACATGAGTGACATGAAAACTAATAGATCTTATTGTCAGTTTTATACAATATACGTTGTTTGTGTATCATTTCTCTTTTCTATGGAAGTGTATCATTTCTGTCAAATGTACTTAGGTAAATTCTTAAAATCAAATGACAGCATTAAAATATTTATTTCTGTGTTCAAACAACGCCAGAATTAAAATGAAAAAAACCGTATCGAAATGAAGCTCATTTTGATACTGTTTTGGGTTTCATAATGAACTCATAACGAACACAAAATAGAAAAACTATATTTATACTCATCTACTTCTTTTACTTGTATTTTATTTAATTGCAGACTAGTATAATTGACTATAAAAAAGCTATTAAATGTGAATGTAATCATTTTAATTAATTAATGTTTAAAATTTGCAAAAATTTCTTTTTTTTATATTTAGGAGGTATAAAATTTAATATCTGTGGCGCCATCTCTATATGAATTGCAGTACTATCCAGGTGAGGTACACAGTTCCAATCATGCATTCGTAAGAAACCAATGTCTTGGTTTCTCGATTGGTTTCTTTTAATTAATGTCTTGTGTATTCGATTATATTAATCTCCTTTAAAAAGATTATTACAAATAACAGTAGCTTGTGATTATTTTATTATTAACATCAAATGTAGATTACTTAAAGATTATATGGTTTAAATTGAGATTGACCGTGTAAATATATACTAGATCAGATTTAATTCACCGTTAAACATGCAATTTTATTTTATATATCCCGTTAAATTGATAAATTATAGATCTAACGGAACTCCAAAATGTAAATATATTTAGAAAAAAAAATTATTCGATCATTGCAGGGTGTCCATTTGATATATTATAGTGAGTACCTACTGTAGTTAATAAATAAATATTAGCCAAAAACGCTACGTTTAACATTTTTTCAGTTTTAAGGATATTCTACTGAAGATGGCAACTTAGTTGCCGAAATACGTATATAGTATTTATTGATATACAGGCTGATTCATTTTCGGCCCTCACCATGGGGATCTCGCTTATTATTGGAGATAGAGTATAGGTTTAAATTTGGCAAAGTTGTTAAATTTTGTGCTTGTTATAAATCCGTAAAGAAAATAGACCTGTGACAAATGACCTTCGTTATTTTAAAAAAAACGCGAAAACCCCATTTTCTTCTTTCACCTGTAGCACCGACATTTGGCCTTGTTGAGAAAATATAAAAACACATCCTTGTGACCATTTCTAAACCTCTCTCCAGTGGTGTACCCTAAATTTTTATACGACGTTTCGTTTCTTTCTGGCCATCATCAACTATCTAATTTCTTATAGGCGCCATATTGGATTTAGACATCCTCAGAAAGAGTTCTTTTTTCTGATTTCAACCATGTACCACATGCTGACTAAAGTTTTTGACATTAGGTTTTATTTGAAAGAATAAATTATAAGATTAAATAAGGTAGCCAGGAATTTCAATCTGTCAAACATTCATTTATTGTTCATTAATAAAACAAAAATGTCATACACTAACGAAGAGAAACGAGATATGATAAGTATTTTTTATTCTTCGAACCGAAATTCAACAGTAGCGAGTACAAGATATCTACAATTATATCCAGAACGACAACAGCCTCATTGTACCATTTTTCTAGATCTCGACAGAAATTTGGTCGAGAATGGATCGTTTACTAAGCCGCGTAATGGTCAAGACAACAGGAATTTAAATAAAAATCGACAAGATATTTTACAAATGGTAAATTAAAAGCGTGTTTTCAAATTTCATGTTAATCTTGTATTTTTATAGATAAATAATAATCCATCAATTTCTACACGCGAAGTAGCGTCAGAATTAAATTTGTGCCAGTCCAGAGTTTGGAGAACTTTACATAAAAGTAGGTTTAAACCATACAGGATCCATGTTAGTCACTCTTTACAGCCTGGAGATAATTTGAGAAGGCTAGAATATTGTAATTGGTTAATGAGAAGGATAGAAAATGATGAAAATTTTTTAAGCAAAATCATCTGGTCAGATGAAACAAAATTTACAAATTCTGGAATGTTCAACAGAAATACGGAGCACTATTGGGCAGTACAAAATCCCCGACAAAACAGGGCTAGAAGACCACAATATCGTTTTGGAATAAACGTTTGGATGGGTATTTTGGCAAATCGTCTCTTAGGACCAGTTATGTATGAAGAACATGTAAATGGAGAAAGATATTTAAATATTTTACGTACATACGTATCTGACTATCTTGACGACAATATCCCATTAAATCAATTACAATATTTATGGTGGCAACAAGATGGCGCACCAGCACACAATGCAGCTGTTGTTAGAAATTTATTAAATCAAGAGTTTGCAAACCGTTTGATTGGAAATAGGGGAGTTGTTGAATGGCCTGCGAGATCACCTGATTTAAGTCCGCTGGTTTTTTTTTATGGGGATATGTTAAAAATAATATTTATAAAGTAGATGCGCCACAAAACATTGAAGAATTACGAGACAGACTTCAGAATGCCTTCGATGCAGTTCCTAGAAGAACTATATAAAGGGCAGTATAAAATGCCAGAAGGCGTGCCCAATTGTGCATTACCGAAGATGGCCAGATAATTGAACATTTACTGTAATTGTTTATTGTTTACTTTTCTATGTATTTTTATTAATGTTTTTGTTATCTTGTACTCGCTACTGTTGAATTTCGTTTCGAAGAATAAAAAATACTTATCATATCTCGTTTCTCTTCGTTAGTGTATGACATTTTTGTATTATTAATCAACAATAAATGAAATGTTTGACAGATTGAAATTCCAAAGGCTACCATATTTAATCTTATAATTTATTCTTTCAAATAAAACCTAATGTCAAAAACTATAGTCAGCATGTGGTACATGGTTAAAATCAGAAAAAAAAACTCTTTCTGAAGATGTCTATATCTAATATGGCGCCTATAAGAAATTAGATAGTTGATGATGGCCAGAAAGAAACGAAACGTCGTATACAAATTTAGAGTACACCACTGGATAGAGGTTTAGAAATGGCCACAAGAATGTGCTTTTATATTTTCTCAACAAGGCCAAATGTCGGTGCTACAGGTAAAAGAAGAAAATGGGGTTTTCGCGTTTTTTTTTAAATAGCGAAGGTCATTTGTCACAGGTCTATTTTCTTTACGGATTTATAACAAACACAAAATTTAACAACTTTGCCAAATTTAAACCTATATTCTATCTCCAATAATAAGCGAGATCCCCATGGTGAGGGCCGAAAATGAATCAGCCTGTATATTGTGGTTAGGGTGTTTTTCTTATTTCTGTTTAAGATTTCAAGTTACAGTCTCCACCAATTTCGAATAGTAATAACAACAATTATGTATCTAGCAGTAAAAGCGATACATTCCTGGACGACAATGTAAATTGTTGACCGAGGCGTTAAGCCGAGGCCAACAAGCATGGAAGTCCGGGAATGTGCTTTCACTACGAGGTACACATACTATTTTATCTGAAATTGGAATCAACATTATTATAAATTAAAGAATTTTTATAAATGGATGTATTTTGGTATAGGAAATGCCTTTCCTGTTCCAATATGTCTGATGGAATTTTGGCTGAGAGGCACAATAATCGATTCTAATGCGTTTTAAGAACTCCTGCGTGCCGTACAAAACAAGCCTACTTTCTTCCGGCGTGATCTTGCTCCATGAAAATGTAAGGCCACATGTTTCTACACAAACATAAGGTCTAATCAGGTCTTTTGAATGGGAACAACTGGAATATATACCTTACAGCCCAAACCTTACACCCAGCGATTTTCAGTTGCTTGGGTATATAAAGGAGTTCTTTGATTGTCAAAGGTTCGACGACTACGAAGAAGTGAAAACTGCATTCATACACTGGGACTTCCTCACAGGCGGAAGATTTCCTTGACATCGAAATTAGAAAGCTTGTTGGACGGCAAGACAAAACATTTGAACAAAAATAGTAATTTTGCAGAAAAGTAGATGAAAACATATAGAATGTGGAAATAAATATATTTTAATGATATTGACACCACATTTTGAACCCGAAACGTACCGGCTTCCCTTTCAAAAACATTTTCGCTGAATGGCGGCCGAAGTAGGGTACCACTTGCTCATCAATTGATAAGTGATGTCTAAAAACACCATACTTCAAGAAATTGCTGTTCAAGAGATCAACTAGCGGTCTTACTTTCGCAAATTTGTCTGCCTTGTCTAATTGATTGTTATCTGCAAGATGAATGTTCTGCTTTATGTCGAGAAATCTGTTTCGAGACATCGCATTTTTCAAATTGAACACCTTTATCTTAATCAGATGACCAGTAAAGTTTTACCTGTGGAAGAGTGTGATACCCACTCAAAATCAATATTCCCAATAAAAATTCTAGATCATTTTGATCTAAGGCGAATTGTGTACGGCTATTATCTCTCGCATATTTTATGGAGTTTGAAATAATCGGCCAACATTTTTATCAAACATTTGCATAAAGAAATCAAGCACAGACCTTCCATGTAGCGCCTCAACAATATTCTATACATTCCTTTCCTCATTTGACGTAGCATCTTCCTCGTAGTCAACGGGCGTTTTACACCTAATAATGTCTTCAATTCTTGCCGTTTTGCTTGGTGTAGATAAAGCTGCCTCATGATGTATACCATCCACTATCTCAATTTCGTTATTCGGACACACTATCTCAAAAGTTCCCGCTATATCTACATGCAAATTTTCTACTCCACCTATAACATTATCATCAATGTCCTCCTCGTCCGTTATATCATCGACGTCGGGTGGTATATAACAAACATCAATTTCATCATTCAGATCAAGATCTTCAACAATTGCCTCAAGTTCTTTCAAAGTCAACGGTCTGGTAGGATCATCGCGATATTTCACGTGACTCTAAAATAATTTTATTATAAACGACCAACACATATTTCAGAAATTGTTGTACATACCATTGTGTAATATTTCTGTAATCCTGAAGATAACACTATTATGAACTCTAACTTCTTCAACTTCTCTATCTCACAGCGTAAATGAACTGAATAAACTCGCATCACACAACGGATACCCAATAAACTTCCCCCAGACGTGAAAAAGCATGTTCAGACATTAATATTACTCATGACTACAATTACACCATTTGTCCTAATGTTGCGTTTTCGCAACGCTATGTTTCAAATCCGTTTGAGAAATATTTTCGGAAAAAAAGGGATTAATTTTTTCCAAAATAATGTTACGTGAAGTATCTTTTATATG
Source organism: Melolontha melolontha (assembly GCA_935421215.2). Lineage (NCBI taxonomy): Eukaryota > Metazoa > Arthropoda > Insecta > Coleoptera > Scarabaeidae > Melolontha > Melolontha melolontha. The sequence continues at coordinate 1,375,121 of OW285236.1, read as the reverse complement.
AAACCTCTTAATGATAAATGAAAAAGTAATCTGTATGTTAGTTAATTTAAACTTAGATACACAAGTTTTTTTCTTGAAAATTCCATAGTTTTATTTTATTTTTATTCAAAATTGAAAATGCGATTACCCGTTCCCAACATGTTTATTAGGTTGTTTAAATATTTAACGCAATGCTACTGACAGTACATCCAAAATTATTACTTTTTGTACGAAAAAATTTTTTTTGGTTTTGCGTTAACGCAACTATGGGAATAAATGGGTTAAAACACGGACTTTATTTAAAAAATATTCCTTGTATCTTCCTTGAAATTATGGTTCAATATTTCACTTTCTATAACTTCGAATCTATAATACGAGGATAGCACCGATTATTTCTGCGAGTTGGTATAAAACCATTTGTTTGCTGCAAGTCATCGCCGAGCTCCGAGAAACCAACCCACAACGGCGAATCCTCCTCCACCAAGGCAATGCAAGTTCGCACACAGTATGCAAGACAATTGAATATTTAACGGAACAAAACGAATTCTTAGAGCATCCTCCGTACAGTCTCGACTTAAGTCCCAACGATTTCATGACCTTTCCGAAAATAAAGGACGGAATGCGTGACCAAAAGTTCCAGTCGTCAGAAGTAGCAGTCGATGTCTTCAAAAACGCAATTTTGACTGTACCAACAAACGAGTGGAATAACTGCTTCCAAAGTTGATTCGAGCCCATGCAAAACTGCATAAATCTTCGTAGAGAATACTTCGAAAAACAATAAAGCCTTTAAAAGCTATCTACTGTTCTAGCTCTATGTGCAAAATATAAAAACCGACCCTCGTATTAATATTAAATGATAACCAGATGAACCTCGTACTATCAAGACACAGGTCATTCGACCAATGAAAAAGATTACGATCACAACTTAGAACAAACATCAATATATTAATACAAAATTCACGGACTTTCTCAAAAAGTTAATCTATACAAATACACCGAAATATCAGAAATTTATGCAAAGGGATTGGCTGGCGATTATCATACGTTATTACGAAAATTATTCGGATCAGTTTGGAAGATTGTTTGAATTGCAAATTTCTGTCAAGCGACTTGATTTTAATACGATGTAAGTTAATTGTTATCGCACTATTTTATCATTTAAGCATGACAGGAATAATAACAGTAAGTTATGCTATATATTATCAATTACAAGGTTGTTGCCTGAAAATGCAAATATAAACATGGTTATAAGCAGTTTTCATTGATTTTATTGCCTTTCTGCATATTTATATACTAAATGATGATTGTCTTTTTTTATTTATTTGTTATAAGAATATGTTATAATTAGAGAACGGACGCAATTTCCATAAAACGCAATCGGCAATTGGAATTGTGTATAACGTCGCTCAGTACATCCCGGCGTAATTCAATGAAGTATTTGTTTGACTTACTCGGACACCTGGTCTCGCCGCGATAACAATGGACAAGCCAGCTATTGTATTCGAAGAATATAGTGTTTTTTAAAGTGTTTTCATGAGCGTAGATAGAAGTGGGATTTTTAAAATGTATTTTATTTATTAGTTTATATTTCGTAAGATAAATAAACTGCTGTAAGTTTCTTGTTTTCATAGTTTTAACTGTTAATTACATCGTAATTGTTGTGATAGATCCTGTTTAATATCGTTTGATTGAATACGAGTATATTTCTACCATTTATTTCGACGTAAGTGTGCATTGAATTTCGTTCAGTTTGAATAACTTACGCACACATTTTTAGTTTTCATTTATTTAGATCTAGAGCATTGTTTAAGTTACTTTTTCAGACATGATATGGAAGAATGTCGAGAACGGCATTGTAAAACAATGGCGAGTTGGATTGACGGTCATACTGATTGTATGTCCATTGTCAGTGATTCCGAAATTTATTACAAAATCTGTAAAATATCGTCAAAAATTCGTCACTTAGGATCGCAAACACATCTGAACTCTGTATAACTTTTATGGCGGCTAATATTCCATTAAATAAACTTAGCAATCCCACTTTAAAAATATTTCTTCAAAAATATACTGGTCGAAATGTTCCTGATGAATCAACTTTACGCAAATATTATGTTTCTAGGTGCTATACGAGAACAGTAGAACGCATTAGAAGCCATCTTTTAAATCAATACATATGGATAAGCGCCGACGAAACGGTGGATATGTTAGGACGCTGTGTGGTAAATGTTGTAGCTGGTGTACTACATCCAACTATTCCCTATAACTCATATGTAATAGCAACAAGTGTTATAAATAGAGTTGATGCGGAAACAGTTGCTGAAACCATTAAGGAGAATATGCAAAAAATGCTTCATTCGGACGCCACGTACAAAGAAAAAATACTTTTATTTGTCAGTGATAGTGCTGCGTATATGTTAAAAACAGGCAGACTATTGAAGAAAACATATCCTAATATGCAGCATATTACATGTGTAGCCACATGCTTTCCACAGAATCTGTGAATATATCAGAGACCTTTTCCGGAAGTTGATAGACTTGTATCAGCTTTTAAAAAAGTTTTCAGAAAAGCACCATTGAGAGTAGCTCTTTTCAGGGAAAAATTTCCATGTCTGTCACTGCCTCCCACTCCAGTAATAACTAGATGGGGAACATGGCTGGAAGCTACTAGTTATTATGCTGAGAATTTCGATAGTCTAAAACATTTCGTAACACTGCTAAAGGAGGATGCTAGAAGTATTGGTGAGTGCAAGGAGCTCACACAAATCCCAAATTTAAAAAATCAGTTGTACTTTCTTCACGAACACTTTGGAAAATTGCCAAAACTAATCACTTATTTTGAAAATCGAAATCTCAAATTAAATGACGGATTAACCACATTAGATGTGGCTGTTAATAATTTGAAAAGTATTCCAAGTGACTTCGGATGTGGCCTTCGGCAAAAGTTTGAAGCAATTGTTAATAGAAATCCAGATTTAATTACATTGCAGCGATTATGTATGGAGACAATTCCACAAAATCTAACGGCTAAATATGAAGAAATAAAAAAATATTTCCAGTATGCACCTATAACCAGTTGCGATGTAGAAAGGACGTTTTCTATTTATAAGGATGTACATAATTCAAAGAGAACAAAATTGACAGAAGAAAACCTTGAGAAACGATTGCTAGTCAATATTAATTAATACTCCTTTACTCAACTTGAACGACAAAATGAACAAATAAAAATGTTCCAATTATAGAAATAAAATTAAAAATTTTAAAAATACAACTTTTCAACAAATACTTATGTATTTCGTAATTTTATAGATCACCATCCGTTTGTTTTCCAATTATATAAATAAAATTAAATATTTTAGAAATACACCTTTCGCCAGTACTGCACTGGGTGGTAAGCATGTCCGTTCTCTAGTTATAATATACGTATATGTTAAGTGAATGTCCAATAATTTAGGCTGATTTGAAAACTTCCACATATATTCATTTCGGCTTTCAGGCGTAAATCATGTCATTAGCTTTTTCCTTTATCGTGGCATTCCCATTTCTGGCAGAGAAACTATATTATATGTCCAAAAACGAAGTGCTCAGAGTTATACCTCGTGTAGATAAAACAATTTCATCGAAAAAAAACCCAAAATGTGCTAGTCAAAAAGTTTAGTTTTTTTTGTAATTGAAATTTAAGTTCCCCTACGCTCAGACTTCATTACGAAAATAATAGATGTTTTCTCAACTAGTGTGTCAATTAAAAAAATAAAAACAGATTTAGAAAGAATAATGACCAGATTTATTGTATTGTATTGTAGGAATATCACGTGATGAGGATCGCTGCCTTGTTCTCGTGTCCCCACACCGCATCCTTCAGTCGATATGTAGGTTTGTCCAAGTGATGTTCGGTGTACCTTGTTTCGTTTTACATTCTGTTATGTTAACTATTGCCGTGTATACTGGCACTTTTAGATTTGTTTCTCGCTTTGGACTATTGTTATTAAGGACTGAAATGGCGCGTCTTTCAATGTTTGAAAATAATCATATTGCTGATATGCATTATTATTATGGCATGCACCATGGAGTGGCTCGAGTTGCTTGTCGAGCGTACATAGCAGCCTTCCTGAATAGGCAGCCAGTTCCAACATACCGGACATTTATTATAATTCACCGATTGTTCAGCGAGAACGGACTAGGAAGGAGAAATATGGGAGGATAAGGCAGAGCTGCAGCACTGCAGCTAGGGAATACAGAAGAAGATATCTTGGACGAGGTTTTCCGCAATCCATCCATTAGCCTCAGACGGTTAGCGCTTGTGTTTAATGTATCGAAATCTACAATGGGTGTTATTTTAAAAGCGAATGGACTTAGGCCATATCATTATCGAAGAGTACCGAATATTAATGAAGGAGACTATGCACAGCGTTGTATTTTTTCAACATGGATTTTGAGACACACGAGAAGAAATCCAGAATTTTTCAACAAAATTCTTTGGACGGACGAAGCAAAATTTACACGAAATGGAATAACAAATTTTCGAAATTTACACGCATGGTCCGATGAAAACCCACACTTAGCAAGGCCTGCCTCATTCCAGGAACAGTTTTCTGTCAATGTCTGGGCCGCATTGATAGGAAATTTATTAATTGGACCTATTTTTCTTCCTCGAATTTTAAATGGTGAAAGATTTTTGGAATTATTGCAAAATGAACTACCAGAGTTGCTGGATGACGTGCCATTGAATATTCGTCTAAACATGTGGCTGCAGTTGGACGGCGCTCCGGCACATTTCGCTAGGCCAGTAAGATTATTTCTAAATGAAAATAATCACCGATGGGTCGGACGAGGTGGCACAGTTGCGTGGCCGCCAAGGTCGCCAGACATGACTCCCCTGGATTATTTTTTGTGGGGCACAATGAAGCAAGAGGTGTACAGTAGCCCGGTGAACACACTAGAAGAATTAGAAAATAGGATAAGGAATTGTGCAGAGCGATTAAAACAAAACCCTGATATGATTCAACGTGCTACGAGACAAATAACGTTCAGGGCTATTGCGTGTCTCGAATGTGAAGCAGGCCATTTTGAAGACATAATTAATTAATATAGTATTGATTAAAAACTATTTTTGGTTGTTTTATTCGTAATCTTAATTAATCATAATCTTATGTAGTAAGTTATACTACTTTTTTTACCATACCTAATTATACGTAAATTACAATAAAAAATAAACATTTTTGACTAGCACATTTTGGGTTTCTTTTCGATGTAATTGTTTTATCTGCACGAGGTATAACTCTGAGCACTTTTTTTTGGACACATTGTATATACTATACGTGTTTCAAAAAGAATTACATCTAGTTGTCCATGAATTTCTCCGATAAATTATGATGTTCTGTATTCTTGAAATGCGGATATAGATTAAATGGTATGAAGGTTATCTACCTGTCGCTGTCAAAATTTATCATCTAGAGATATGGTGACGAAATTAATAACAAGTATAATTAAATTATTAATTTATTTAATACGAAAAATTTAAAGATGGAATATTAATCAAACAACCAAAGTAAATAACTAATTTGTAGAAATTTTAATTATTATAATTTATAACAAGTGTTCAAAATGGTCACCATTCTGTTGAATGCATAATGCAATACGACGTTTCATGTTGTCAAAAATATTCCGCAATAAATTTAGTATTATTTCATTACATTTAATTGTAATTGTATTCATCAAGTCATTCTTGTTTTATATACTTTACTAATTTTTTTAGCAATCCAAAAATAGAAAAATCTAACGGAGTAAGATCTTGTGACCGCGCTGGTCAAGCACCTCTGCTTATAACTCGATGAGAGAAGTAATATTTTAAAAACGTGTTCTATGTGCTGGAAGTAATCCCCATTGAATTCGTCTCGTTCCACATGATTTAAGAAAAAGGTACTTACCTAAGACGACAATAATTTTTGTTCAACTGTAAAGGGCTACTTGATTTTAAAAAATCGAAAATAAACTAAAAATAAATTTCAGACTAAGCAGGGCGGAATTCCAAAATATGAAATTCCAATTCGAAAATTTTTGATCCACAATTTCGAAACTTGCTCGTAGACTAAATTTTTCATGTACCCCCATAAATAAAAGTCAAGGGGATTAAGATCGGGTGATCTAGGTGGCCATGCAGCAGGACCATGTCGAATATCCGCCTACTTGTTGAATGCAGGCTTGTGCCCGTAAGCCAACAGAAGAAGTACTTATCCGAATTTCATACTTGTTTTGTCGGATTTACTCGGTAGCCAGGTGAATACGATCCAACAACTCTTCTCTTGTGTTCGAAACTTGCGCGTAGCCTAAATTTTTCATGTACCCCCATAAATAAAAGTTAAGGGGATTAAGATCGGGTCGTCTGGGTGGCCATGCAACAGGACCACCTCGACCAATCCATCTTGGATAATTGACGTTAACCCAATTTCGAACAGCAATTCCGAAATGTGGTGCTGCCCCATCCATGTGAAACCAGATGTCTCGTCGAACATTCAGTGTGACATCCTCTAAAAGACCTGGCAGTTCGTCAATAAGAAATTGAAGGTAATTGTCCGCATTTAACCTCCCAGGAAAAACGACAGGCCCAATCAAATGGCCGCCTAAACGTTAATAGAAAATTCATGTTGAAATTTAGATGGGCGTATAGCTTGGGATTTTCTGATAACCACTTGTGCAGGTTTCTCAGATTTGTAACACCACTTCTCGTGAACGTAGATTCATCTGTCCAGAGGACTGTTCTGTTGAAATTAAAATGAAGCCGTGACTGTCTTACTATCTAGGTAGAATAAACTAGACGAGCATAGTTGTCGGCCTCAAGCAAACCGTGTCCCCTGCGATAGTAATATGGATATAAGTCCTCACGTTTTAAAATTCTCCAAACTGTCGTTCTTAGCACTCCTAGTTGTCTAGCGATTCGACGTACACTGAGAGTTGGATCCCTTGTAACAATAGCTACTGCTTCTTCCTCCAAATCTGCTGGCAAATTTACTCCTCGGTCGAAAGGATAATCACGCAGTCCGCATTCCTGAAATTGTCTGTATATTTCCAGAAACGTTCTATAATGAGGAATGCGCCTATCGGGAAATCGATGTCGGAATTCAATAACTGCTTGACGTGCACTGCCGTTACAGTAGCCATACCCGAAATGCATGTCCGCATACTCTTGAGAATAATATCGGTAAGGCATTTTGAATAAAGAAAACGTGTTCACTTACTAATAAACTGTTGTATGAACTGAAACGTAATGTAATCATTTATTAAAAAATGCAACGTTAGCAGTCATCTGAACATTTGTTTATTGTATGATATTCATGGTTCAGCAGTTACGAAATAAGTAAGAACCTTCTTTATCATAAATTTCCAGAACTCTTTTTTGTAGATCTCCAAGAAATTACTGTATGCACTACGACACGTATTTATTTATTTTAGGATAACAATTTATTATGCGACGTTAACAATTACAGGCCTATTATTGAATCGTATAACTTTTTTTAAATAAAATCAGTTTATATTGACTTTAGGATTACATTTTTTTCATGTTCTGACAATCTGACAATCACATTCATAGATCTGTAACTTTAAAACAAATAAAAATGGATATACAAGTTTTGCGTTTTTTTTTCCTTGAAATGAAGTCTACTTTACACTGCTAAAATTCGAACATAACGATACGGGACACTTGTATATACTTAAATCTAACAATAGCAAAACAGGGTTCAGCTAGTGTGCTTTATAAAATCTGATATATCCATCCAAAATATTAGCTTACCATTAACGACTTAAAAAAACGAATATAATGCAAACCTCCTTCCCACTTGTATGTACCGTACCCGTATAATGCACACATTGCATTTTTCAGTGGCATATTTTATTTTATATAATCTTTGCGCAAATTGCTATACTTAAACTCAATAACAAGACTAAACCATGTTATTTTCAGAGCTTTTCGCTTTCGTCCCCTTTGCTTTTCTTTTTTTTTGTTTTTTATTAATTTCATTCTCTATTTTTTAATTTTGTTTTACTGGACGCGAAACTCTTCAGCGAACAAAAAAACGTATCGCTTTTTATCTCCAAGAATTCAGTAAGTTTTGACAGATAATAAATTAACTTAATATATTTTCGCCACACCTCTATTTTATTACAATCGACCGGAGGAGTGATCAGACCGCGACCATTTATGTTCGACCAATGTAGAGTCGGTCTACCGTAGATCTCATATCACATCTATGAATAACGAATGAGGAGATTTCTGAAAAAGATTTATTGGAACTATGTCAGAAGTATAACTAATTTATGCAGAAAGAGTAGATTTTGTGTGGGCCCGTACGTTATGTATGAACATATATGAACATACGAAAATATTTTATGATTGAAACCCTACTCTGACGATACTTTAGAAATTTATTGTTATAAAAAAGGTAATCATACAATTGCATGAATAAAATACTGGATGATAAAAATGTGGTATTTATAACCATGCTGAAACTTAATATATTCTATTCATGCTTACGTGTTACTTCACACCAATGCATTTAATTATTGAATAAAATATTCAAGAGTTTTTTCTTTTATATCTAGTTTTAATCGCTTACTTATTTTTTGCATGTCCTTATAATTTGTATTGCCCCAATATTAATGTAAACGCAAAGTAGAACATACAGGGTTGGCCATTTAAGGTTGCGGTTTTTGAAGTCCTATTAAACATACAAAACATTAATTTAAAAAAATGATTGATTTGTGCAATTAAACAACAAGATCTGCGGTTTAATAAATCAGGTTTTCGAAGTGAGAGCTTCGAGCAACGATAACATTTCGCAGCCTCCTCTCAAATTCTCCACAAACTGCCTGAAGTGTGGCGTACGGTATCGCTTCTATTCGCTGCCGTATTGCCATTTCAAGGTTATCCAGGGTGTCTATACCATCGCGATATACCGTATCTTTTAATGATCCCCGCAGGTAGAAATCGCAAGGATTGAGGTCTGGACTATATGGTGGCCATGTTATCCCTCCGCCTGTAAACTGTTGAGTGTCAAGACCAATGATTCTGTTACCGAAATGTTCTTCAAGAAGGTTGAAAACTTCTTCCGTGCGATGCGGACGAGCCCCGTCTTGCATAAACCATGCAATCTCCACCATATTTAATCCATGCGCCACGGGAATAAAAGACTCATTAAGCATTTCACAATATTTTTGCGAAGTAACGGTTCCATTGACAATCACGGGACCGATAATTCCTGCCACACCATACAGTCAACCGTCGAGGGTGAAGAGGACGAATAATTGCTAGATGTGGATTTTCTGTCCCTCAATGTCTCCAATTTTGCTTATTCACATAACCGGGGACATCGAAATGTGACTCATCCGACCACCACACTCGTTCCAACGACATGCTGCCATTTTCAATGCGTTCGATGATTTCGTTCGCAAAATTGTAGCGTCGCTCCATATCAAACGGTCTCAACGGCTGATCGATCTGGATTTTGTATGCTTTCATCTTTAGATCTTGCTTTAGGATCCGCCTTAGTGTTGTACGGGGTATTTCAAGTTCTTGAGATGCTCTTCAGGTCGATGTTGAAGGTTGAGCTGTAAAGTGCTCCCGTACTCGTTCTATGGTTTCCGGTACCCGGATGGTCTTTTGACGTTCTCTAACAGTTGATCTTTCGTCTGCCGCAGGTGCTGTTGCTTCAAATTTCACTACAATCCTAAGATATTGTCGGATTAGTAGACATGGAAACACGATAACGAATACTTTGTTAATTTTCTAAATTTATCTTTTTTTCCTTACCTTTTTATAGTGTTTTCCGTTGGTGCGTTATTTCTCCCGAATAGAGTACGCAAGTGTCTTGCCGTAGCTGCAAAAGATTCCCTATTTCTATAATAATATTTTATTAATTCCACACGCACTTCCGTTGGATACGACGCCATCTTGAAAACTGACAAGGCACATTTTTCATATATTTATTGTAAACCGCGCTTGGCCCTCTAGTGTAAAAAATATATATTATATTAATTTCTATATATACAAGGGAATAGCGCGATTTTTAAAATCGCAACATTAAATGGCCAACCCGTTACAAGGTATGTCTCAGAAGTATTGAAAATGGTCTATTTTAATTTTTTTTATTAAATGTAGGTAGCTACAATTTAACATTTCCCTTTGAAATTTTGCTTGTTGAGAATCCACACAGTGATTTTGCTGAAACAATTGTAACAATAGTTAATTGACGAAGAAGATACTTGTTGAAACTTCATTATAACGCTAAGAAATAAGTAATTAAACTTCTAGTTTCAAAAATTTTTGATTGTAAATTCACTACAATATTGTTTCGCCATACAATGGCTTCATCAGGTGGATCAAACAAGATTGTAGTGAATTTACAATAAAAGGATTTTTGAAACAAGAAGTTAAATTACTTATTTCTTAGAATTGTTATCTTGTTATTTTAGGCTCTGTAGAATCGTGCTCTATTGCCTATTGCCATTGTCTATTGCTCCGTAATGGTAACATTTCAACTTAAGTAAATAAAACCAAAACACCAAATCAAGAAGCCTAGCGATTTGGTGTTTGGGTTTTGGTGTCTCATGAGGGTGAAATTCTAGTCTGTCATGATTGTAATAACGCAATGCAGTTATGTATATGCAAACACTCTCAATGAGGCCACAGCCTCGTTCCCGTAATACAAATGTAACGTGTTTTACAAATACGACCTCGCTAACGCGTGCTGTTTGCATAAACAAACTACATGTCAGGGTTTGTAGTATATTCCATAAGTAGTACGAGGATCATCTGGGATATATATAACGACAGTAATGTAAGTGACGTGCAGTCTTATTCAGATTCAGAGTCAGATTCTTATTCAGAATCATGTCCACACTTATACTGTCTTAATGATAGTTAGATCATAGTAATAATGTATATAATTGTTATCCAGTTTATAAGTGTTATATATTAAATTATAATATGTTACCCGAACTGTGTGAGTATCATTCTTTACGATAAGTCGCCCTACCTGCTATCCAGTGCGGCCACCCAACGGCCCACATTACATGGCGATTCTGCCTTAGGGCTTAAGGCCCACGTTATCACATGGCGTCCTGCCACAGTTATCACATAGCAATCCTGACAAGCCCTTTAGGGCACAGGTACATGCCGATCCTCCAGGCACATAGGACCTTATCACATAAGGCCTTATTATCACATGATGATTCACCTACGGTTCCCGAGGATTTGCACCACTCTGCCTTGTCTATTTGTTATCAACTAAGTAATAGTAGTTGTTGGGGCTACTCAGTTTCCGCAATCCTGTACCTTTCGTTATGACTTCCGTAAAGCTAATTATCCACAAATTATGAATGACCTTAACAATTTTGATTGGTCCATTCTGAATTGATATTCAGATGTTAATTTAGCTCTTAATGAGTTTTATGATTGTCTCTATGATATAATTGATAAATCAGTCCCTAAGTATATTCCTACTAACTCGAATTTTCCTCTTTGATTTACACCTGAAATAAAGAAAAATCTAAAAACTAAAGAACATTATAGACCGAAATGGCCTGCTAATGAAAGTGAAATTTTCTATCAGGAGTTTAAAAGAATGAGGTCTTTCATTAAGGAACATATCAAGTCGGCGTATGTTAAATATCTGGGTAATATGGAGAATTTCATTCGGGCAAATTCCACGGATTTCTGTGTATATTAACCAGAAGAAAAGAAAGACTAGAATCCCTGGGAGACTTTATTATCATGAATACGAATTTAGTGGTCCTCAGAGGATAGTTGATGGTTTTGCTAACGTTTTTTCCGGCGTTTTTCTTCCTGAATCCAGAATGACTGTTCCAAATACTGCCAAAAACATATTGTCCTTTAGATTTCTCTCTGTATCACTAATTGAAATTGAAAAAATTATGTCTGCTCTTCCAGATAAGAGAAAAATGAGTGATGATTTGATACCCAGTTGCTTTATTCGTAATACCAGTAAAGTGTTAGCTATGTCGTTACAGATAGTTACTACATAGTTTGGCTCTGAAAACGTGTGCTTTTACTGATCGATGGAAGAAAGCTAGAATTACATCGGTTCACAAGAAGGGTGATGTATCGTGCTTGAAAAATTATAGACCCATAATGATTTTGCCAAATTTTGTTAAAATTCTTGAGCAGATTTTATACAACACTATTCTTTATAACACTTGTCCATACATATCCAGCAACTAACATGGTTACCAACACCGTTACTAATCTAACGATAGTGACTCAAAATATTTATGAGGTATTGGATAATAATGGTCAATTAGACGTTTCTCGAGCCTTCGATTTTATTGACCATCAAATTTTATTAAACAAATTAAGTGGTTTCGGCTTTAGTCCATCTGCGTCAGAACTTATTGCCTCATACGTTGTGAATAGAGTTAATTATGTATTTTATAACAGCTTTTACTCTTACCAATTCATTTCAACATCTGGTGTGCCTCAGGGCTCTAATCTTGGACCTCTTCTTTTTTTTTTGCTTTTGATTGCTGATCTCCTCACATCTTTCAATTGTTCTGTGCTGGCCTACTCTGATGACACTAAATTATACTTATCTGTCGAATCAAAGACACTTCACACACATTGATGTCTTGCAAGATAATATTAATGTGTGCGGATTGGTGTAGTAAAAACAGGATAAAAATTAATGTGAACAAATGTGAACAAATTGTAGTTTACACGCGTAACATTAATAAAGTATAGTCATCATATAGTAATAGTGGCGAAAAGTTAATGAAAAGGAACTCCGTCAGTGATCTTGGCGTCAAATTCGACTCGGATATGTCCTTTAACTTGCACCTTTCCGATAACATCTCGTCTGCTTCTAGAATGTTGGGCTTCGTTATGAGATCTACCAGTCTGTTTCGGGATTTAACTGTTCTGAAATCACTGTACCAAGGTTTTGTTTTGAGTGGATTGGAGTGTGCTTCGGTAATATGGTTTCCTTTCTACTGGACGCATGACTCCTCACTTGAACGGGTTCAGACGACATTTCTGAATAGATATCCCGAAAGAAATACTGACTACAACCGCCTTCGAGACAGACATAATTTCAAATCTTTAAAACAGCGTCGTGAGGTTAATGTTGCACGATTTATGTGTATGTTAATTTATGGCTGAATTGACTCGCCTGAAATATTAAACTGTATAGCTTTTCACAATGACGTCAAGATCTAATCCCACTTTTTACCCACCAAGAGCTAGAATTAACGCGCTACTAAGAGCTCCAATTAATTTTATGTACCAATGTGCGGATAATACAAGGTGGTCCAAAAAGTTGTTTATATTTGCTTGTGATGTAGAAAATTTTATACGCAAGGTAGAGAGGTGGGGTCGGTCTTAAACGATAGCTCGGCTCTGGGAAACTTCGTCATCATGCAGCGCCAGACAGGAGAGGAGCGCTCGTTTTGTGTGCGCGAATATTACCGTAACAACAATTCTGCCACCATTGCGCGCCGTAGATATCGACAACACTTCAATTTGCACGATATTCAGCAATGTCCAAGCATTCAGCTGATTAAGCAATGGGTTAATAAGTTTGAGGAAACTGGTTCAACGTTAAATGAGCGCGTTTTAGGACGTCCAAGGTCGGCGAGAACCGCTAAGAACATCGAGAGAGTGAGTCAGTCTGTGCGCGACCAACCAACCGTATCAACTCGAAAGCGCGCAGCTGCTTTAAATGTGACGAGAACCTCGGTGCTTCGCATTCTTCACAAAGATTTAGGCATGCATCCGTATAAGGTTCAAATAGTGCAAGAACTGAAGGCTACAGATCCCGCTAATAGAGTTTTATTCTCTAACGAAATAAGGAACCGAATTCCAGCAGCAGTCGACATCTTATTCTCCGATGAGTCCCATTTCCACCTAAATGGCCACGTCAATACTCAAAATTATCGCTACTGGAGAAGTGAAAACCCTAAACGGAAACATGAAACGCCTTTGCATAGTCCGAAGGTCACAGTATGGGCTGCAATGTCGGCATCCGGAACAATTGGCCCTTTTTTTTTCGAAGACCAACAAGGTCGCACAGTCACTGTAAATTCTCGGCATTATGTAGACATGATTCAAACTTTCCTCACTCCTGCTCTTCAAGAATTTGAAGGATACACGCAGGACATCTGGTTCCAACAGGACGGAGCCACCTGCCACACTTCCAATCTTTCTTTGCCTGTCGTTCAGGGGCTTTTTCCGGGAAGACTGATTTCTCAAAGAGGGGATATTGAGTGGCCCCCCGAAGCCCTGACTTGAGTCCCTGTGATTTTTTTTTATGGGATTATCTCAAAAGTAGAGTGTACAGCAACCGCCCTGCCACTCTGGAGGAACTAAAGAACAATATTCGACAAGAAATCGAAGGCATAACTGCAGACACTTGCCGCCGCGTTATGGAAAATTGGAGAGGTCGTCTTCAAGAGTGCCTGGACACAAATGGGGCACATTTAGATAACGTAATTTTTAAAAAATAAATTTCCCGTAATTTTTGTAAGCCTTAAAAATAAATTTGTTCAAGTAGATCAATTTGTATTGTTTTTAATTCTATTCAAAAAGTTAATATCTTTATGGTCCACCTTGTATTTATGGTCACATTTTTACGGGAGGTGTTTGGATTAAGTTTTTGTTTTAGTTTATTAGCGTGCGTACTTATTTTATTTCATACATTTATATTTTGTAAGTTTTATATAATTTAGCACACATCTCTTTCTTTTCTCTATATTTTTTCTTTTTTTTTTATGTATTTGTCGTAGAAATGGAATTATCTGTTGGACAATAAAGATTATTATTATTATTATTATGATAGTCGTAAAAGTTATAACATTTTCATACGCCGGGATATGTAAACGTATACATATAATGCAAAGAAATACCAAAGTTGCCGTCGGATAAAATATGTATGTACCAATAACTAATTTTGAGTTGAATTATTTATTTATTAGCTATGTACTAAACTAACTAAACGATAAATATAATTGTCTATATAATAAAATTCTCTCACTAGATGTTTTGGGTATAATATAATTTTAAAACTACTTGCAAAAGTTAACGACTAATTTCAAACTTCATTGCATTTACAATATATTACCGTAAATTATTTTTTTATCTGCATTTAATTTAAATAAAAAGGGTATGTAGTTTGTCAAACATTTACAGCAAATAAAGCTAAAGCTACGAATATTCCGCAGTGTAAATCCATACATATACATATATAAAAATCAAAAACATTTAATTAGTTCGCTATAGACTCACAAACTACATAATTGATTTTGATAAAATTTTGTGTTATATGTTCCTTATGTTGTGTGGAAGGATGTTTTCATATTTTTTTTTCCAAATTTTATCGGCAAATATAAAAGAATTAACAATATATAAAAAATTAATTTCTATAGGAAAAAATTGTAATGTCATTTTAAATCATTATGTAAACACCATGACTGCGTGACATATATAATATAACAGTACAAAATATAATAGGAGTATACTGTCACTTGTTATAATGATATGTAATTGAATGTTTATACAGGTGGCCCAAAATGACCGAAGGGGTTTTAATTCCTCATAACTTTTTTATTATATATTTTTTTTTGTTTTCAGTATTTTGTAAAGAAGACTTGGGGAATTTAAAATGGAACAGTACACAATTGAACAACGTGCCAAAATGGTTGAACTTTATTTCTCAAATCAACGATCCATTGTTTTGACTCAGCGTGCATATTGTCGTTATTTTAATGTGCGGGTTGGATCCTCAGAGTCAACAATAAACCGTCTGGTTGCAAATTTTCGAGAACAAGGGGCAGTAAGGAACCTTCCTGGTGCCGGCAGACGACGAACGGTGCACACGGATGACAATATTGAACGGGTACAGGAGAGTATTCGGGAAGATGGAGAAACATCAACCAGGAGACGTTCGACACAACTTGGCCTCTCAAGAGGGTCGCTGCAGAGAATTTTGCATACAATAAGAATGTTTCCATACAAAATTCAGCTTGTCCAACAATTGAAACCGACAGATTACCAGCAACGACTTGATTATGCAATTTATTTTCGTCAAAAAGCAGAAAAAAATAATGATTTTATTCATAATTTAATTATGAGCGACGAAGCCCATTTCCAATTAAATGGGTTCGTTAATAGGCAAAACTGCAGGATATGGGCTACGGAAAATCCAAGAGTAGTTCAACAGCGAGAATTACACCCACTTAAGTGTACCGTTTGGTGCGGTGTTGCGTCGGAAAGGATAATTGGCCCATATTTTTTTGAAAATGAACACGGTGTCGCCGTTTCCATCACTGGTGTTAGATATCGGACAATGTTGGAAAATTTTTTAAGGTCAGCCATGGAAAACCATCCGCAAGTATGGTTCCAACAGGATGGAGCCACAGCGCACACTGCGAGGGACACAATGGCTCCTTTACGCGACATCTTTGAACGAATTATTTCCCGGACAAGCGATTTTAATTGGCCTCCGAGTTCACCGAATTTAACCGTTTCAGACTGTTTCCTTTGGGGTTATTTGAAAGGAAAAGTCTATATTAATAAGCCTCGAACCATACAGCAATTAAAAAATAATATATGCCACGAAATCAACAACATAACACCTGAAGTTTTGCGAAAGGTTATGGAAAATGTTTTGGAAAGAGCACGAATATGCGAAGCAGAAAATGGCCACCACTTGCGAGATATAATTTTTCATAATTAAATTAAAAATATTCTCCATTAATATACTGTATTTAAAATAAAAAAAATTTAATAATTATGTTTTAAATAAGAAGTTATAATGAACTCAAACCCCTTCGGTCATTTTGGGCCACCCTGTATTTAAAAAAAACTTTGAAAAGTACCGCAGTATAAGAGTTAAAGTATCTAACAGTTTTTTCTTGCTCATATTCTTAAGAAATCTATAATAAATATCTTTAACTATAGGAGTATGCAGCATGGCAACATTGTACAGAACCGAAAATGCAATAAAAATGTAAACAATGTATTTACAAATTATTTTTAGAGTTAGGTGAGGTTGTGCGAGAAGAAAACTGAGGTTATGAAGAAAAGGAGAACAAGTTTTGGGTAAGTTTTGTTATTATTAATAGTTAATTAATATAATTGTTTAATGTGTAAATCAATTCTTCTTCAATTCAATTCAAATATGTAGCATATTCGCAAATTGGAAAACCATCTGCTCTGTTTGTTTATGCACCAGATGGAATAACGAAGAATATTCTGTATCCAAAGACATTGGAGTGATAAATTGATAATAATAAAATATCATTGATTCCTTGTTTAGCTAGAAAACAAACAAAAATTTTATGATGGTTAATGTTTTTTTTTAATAAAGTTTTTGTTTTTCTATAGAATGTGGTCGAGCAAAGCCGGACTACGGCCAGCTAGTAATATTATAAAAAGTTACTTCAATCGAATACTAGTTTACCAAGATGTTCTTTAAAATACGCGGGCGGATCGGTAATTAGTGGGGTTGGCGAAGGAGAGCGGCCGTAAAAAATCTAATTTATTTTTCGAGAATCCTGCAAAACATAACTGTTAAAATTTGCATTTATTTCAATAGTAAAGATGCTCGTTATTTGAGTAGAAAGGGAGCTAAAGCCTGTCTTGAAACATGGAAACAAGTAAAACCCATGCATTACACAGGTCTACAGTGATTTCGATGTTTGAAAGTTGTTTGCTAATTTGTATATGTTTGGGGGCCCTTATTCCAAAAAACGACATATTTTTGCTCTATCACGTAAATTTTTTTTATAGCGCTCTATATCTTAAAAATGTTATTTTATTAATATACATACCTATGACAAGAATATGTTTGTTCCATGTTAGGCATGATTTTTAAATGAATTGATTTTTATGAAATTAAATGTGATTTGGCAACACTAGTTAATATTAGATTTCTCAGCAAAGCAACAGAGTCGGCGCACAAGCGTCAATACAACGTTGAAACCTGCTTATGTGCAGTTTGGTTGTGTTTGTCGTCGTGCTACTGTGTCCGCGCGCTTGTTGTCTTCGGTGTTTCGTATTTTAAGTGTTCTAGAACGGAATAAATATGGAAAGAAGACACTGTGTGAACAATCCGAATAACTTTTGTTATATCTGTGGTAGTTATGTCGTAGTAAAGCAGAGGCAAACTATAACTTCGTTTGTGAAAAATGTATACCACGCTTATTTTGGTGTAAAAATTGGCGACCAAGACAAGTCCTGGGCTCCTCATAGTGTTTGCTCCGTTTGCGTTGAAGCATTAAGAAACTGGCAAAAAGGTAGGAAGAAATGTTTAAGCTTTGGTGTTCCTATGGTATGGCGAGAGCCTAGAAATCACAGTGATGATTGTTATTTTTGTTCGTGTAATGTTCAAGGATTCAACAGAAAAAATAAGGAACAAATTGTGTATCCCAATCTTGACTCTGCTATTCGCCCAGTCCCTCATGGACCAGATGTACCGATACCTACTGCCCCAAAAGCACTAGAAAACGTCATATCGTCAGAATCAGAGGTATCTAATTGCGACCCAGATTACTCAGATTTCACACCAGATTTCAGAGAGCCCGAAGTGTTTAACCAGAGCGAACTAAATGATTTAATTAGAGATTTGCACCTTCCAAAGGATGCATCCGAATTGTTAGCCTCCCGACTTCGTGAGAAACATTTACTGGCACCTGGCGTCACATCAAGCTTTTACCGGGATCGCAAAAAAGAGTTATGTCAATATTTTACTCAAGACGGACCGCTAATGTATTGCAACAATATTCCTGACTTAATTTCAAAATTAGGAAATGTGCCGTATGTAAAAGAAAAATGGCGCCTGTTTATTGACTCAAGTACGCGTAGTTTAAAAGGCGCTTTATTGCACAATGGTAACGAGCTGGCCTCGGTTCCCGTTGCCCATTCGGTACATTTAATGGAAACGTATGAAAATTTTGAACTTCTTTTAAAGAAAATAAACTACCAAGAACATCAGTGGATGCTTTGTGGTCACCTTAAAGTGCTGTGCATGCTACTAGGACAACAAGGAGGTTATACAAAATTTCCATGCTTTATTTGTGAGTGGGATAGTCGAGCAAGGGATAGACATTGGACTCAAATAGAATGGCCCTCTAGAACAAGCCTTACACCTGGTAGCAAAAATGTATTAAGAGATAGCTTGGTTGACCCCAAAAAAGTTTTACTGCCTCCTCTCCTTATCAAACTTGGCTTGATGAAGGAGTTTGTTACAGCCCTAGACAAAGATGGACAGTGTTTTAAATATTTGTGCGAGACATTTCCAACCTTATCCGATGTCAAGTTAAAAGAGGGTATTTTTGTTGGGCCGCAGATAAGAACATTATGCAAAGACAAGGATTTTCAAAACACAATGACCAATGTCGAGAAAAACGCCTGGGTTTCATTTAAAGAAGTAATTGATAAGTTTCTTGGGAACTCTAAGGACGAAAACTACGAAAATATTGTTCAAAATATGTTACAACACTTTCATCGTCTAGGTTGTAATATGAGTTTGAAAGTGCATTTCCTGTTTTCACACTTGAACTATTTTCCTGAAAATCTTGGAGCAGTTAGCGAAGAACAGGGAGAAAGGTTTCACCAAGACATTAAGGAAATGGAACGGCGATACCAAGGCAGATGGAGCATAACGATGATGGCGGACTATTGCTGGGTGTTAAAACGGGATATGCCCTTAAAAACATACAACCGAATGTCCGGACAACGCAGCTTTCTGGTAAAAAGACAAAGATTTCACTTAAAAAAGACTGAGTAAAGTATTTTTTTTCCACTTTTTTAACGTGTATTCCACCTTTTTACTCAATAAACAAATAATTTTTTTTAGAAATATAGTTTTTTTTTCATTTAATATTTGCAAAAAAACCTTACGTGATACAAATAAATGCATAGAATTTTTGAAATCAGCCTACCAAAATTATATAAAATCAGTTTTCAAAATAAAAACATCTGCCAAAAGTTTAATTTTGTAGACCTGTGTTATTAATAGAGACCGGACGCATATGGCCGAATTTACGATGGACCATATAAATAGTCTATAACATCGCTAAGTACTAAACATACTAGTATACATACATTCATTCATTACATAGTATTCATTCGGTTAACCGCACATCTGTTTTCTATCGTTGAATTGTGACGCAATTACTCCAATATTATAGTTAAATTCCTTTCCTCGTGGCCGTAGATATAAGCGTAAGAAGTTTTTAGAATTTATTTTATTTATTAGTTTATATTTCGTAAGATAAATAAAGTACGGTGAGTTAGTTTTTTTTCCATTGTTTTAACTGTTAATTACACACTTAATTACATAACAAACATACACAGAAATTAGACCGGTTGGAAGCAATTTTAACGAAGAACTCTATGATATTTTAATGGCAGCAAATATTCCATTAAATAAACTTCACAATCCCACCTTCAAAACCTTTCTCTAAAAATATACTGGTCGAGATGTTCCTGATGAATCCACCTTACGCAAATATTATGTTCCTAAGTGCTACATGAAATCAATAGAATGTTTTAGAAGCCATCTTTCAAATCAATACCTATGGATAAGTGCCGACGAAACTGTCGATATATTAGGACGCTGTGTGGTAAATGTTGTAGCTGGTGTACTACATCCAACTATTCCATATAACTCATATGTAATGGCAACAGAAGTTATAAATACAGTTGATGCGGAAACAGTAGCTAAAACCGTTTACTGGAATATGCACCAAGCGGACGACAGGTATAAAGAAAAAATACTTTTATGTCAGTAACAATGTTAAAACAGGCAGGCTCTTGAAGGAAACATATCTTAATATATTGCATACTACTTGTGTAGCACATGGTCTTCACAGAATCTGTGAATATATCAGAGACACCTTTCCGGAAGTTGATAGACTTGTATCCGCTCTTAAAAAAGGTTTCAGAAAAGCACCATTGAGAGTAGCTCTTTCCAGGGAAAAACTTCCATCTTTGTTACTGCCTGCCTCTTCAGTAATATCTAGATGGGGAACATGTTTGGAAGCTACTAGTTTTTATGCAGAGAATTTCGATAGTTTACAAAATTTTGTTACATGTTTAAATGACGATGCTCTAAGTATTTCTGAGTGCAAGGAACTATGACAAATTCCAATTTAAAAAAATCAGTTGTACTTTCTTTAGGAACATTTTGGAAATTTGCCAAAACTAATCACTTATTTTGAAAATCAAAATCTCAGATTAACTGATGGATTAACCACATTAGATGTGGCTATTAATAATTTGAAAAATATTCCAAGTGACTTCGGATATGGTATTCGGCAAAAGTTAGACGCAGTTTTTAATATAAATCAAGATTTAATAATATTGCGGCATATAACCAGTTGCGATGTAAAAAGGATGTTTTCTATCTACAAGGATGTATTTCATTCATTAAGAACAAATTTTACAGAAGAGAACCTTGAGAAAGTTTTGCTAGTTAATAGTAATATATACTCACTCCTTTACTCAACTTGAACTACAAAATGAACAAATAAAAATGTATTTCGTATTTTATAGATCACCACTCGATTGTTTTCCAATTAGATAAATACAATTAAAAACTCTTTAAAAATATAAATTTTCAATAGTACGCCCGTGGGCGATGAGTCATGGATCTCTCATGTCCGGTTCCTAAGTTTTTATTTTTAACGGACAAACCAAACTATTAAATCAGATGGTGGATATCAATCTCCACCTATTGCAACATATACTCCAGTTCAGCTGTTCTAATTCTATTTTCAGTAATAATTCATACAAATTTGTTACAATTATATAATGTAAGGCATCGCAAATTATCCGCCTCTTTTCGTCCCATTCCCAATATAAGAATTAATTCAAAACGTTAGGTGCAGATACTGTTCGATATCTTCGTTTTTGAAGCACCTCATTAAACTACTCCCATACCAACAATCGTCAAAATATATCGTCCTTTCGTGACACTAATAAAGACTTTTCTCGTTATGTTCCCTACCAAAAAATAAAAACCCGACAAAAAATAATCCCGTATCATCGTTTCGAACCAATAATTGCCCGCAATTAGTCCAGAAGAGAGAACAGTAATAATAACACCAATCACAAGAAGAAATAGTTACAAACTAAGACTCGGAATCTCTCACAAACATACATATCGGTCTATATACGGCATCCAAAAGTGTATTAACAGTGACTAGGTGCATACGTACATTTCTTTCTTCGACATCGGGAGATGTTAACAGACGAAGAAGAAGAATCAGATCGGAGCGAACGGCGCCGCATTTGCTCGTACAAAATACAAATTTGGGCCTAAAATAATAGAGCGGGATCGTGCGGTTTTGGCCTCCGGGGTCCCAGTGCATCCAACTTAACAACCTCCGCGCAACAGACAGATAATTATTACTTGTGTTCCACCGTCTACCTTCTACGTGTGTTATTATATAGTTTTTTATGCCGGAAACGGCGGCCGCTCCAGGTTTTTGTGACCGAATGTGACTGAATTATATTATTGTTTTAGGGCCCCCTTTTCGATGTAACGTTTGGAGAGTTCTGACAAAACTTTATTTCGAATGACATCTGACTGAATAATATTCAATCGATGTTAAAGTCAATTTTATATTCAGATATTTTTCGCATCAAAACTCCTTAAAGTATAACGAAACGAAGTGTGAATTTTGAGTAATTACTAACTTGAAAGAAGTATCTAATTACCAGAGAGCGGACTGAAGCGATTGAACGACCAATTGTTCCAATAAAACGTTGTGACGGCATCATGTATAGTATACATGTTATACCAGCCCCACTATTTGTTTTCCCGATTGCATTCGGCGAGCAGATATTCCATCGTTATTGTGGCTATTCATTCATAAATTCTATTTTACAGTGGCGTGTTTCTAGTTTCTTTCAGTGTTATTTGGTTACAACTTTTAGTATTTAAAAAAATCCGTTTAATATATTGTTATATTGTATATTTATCCTATAATTTTTTATAAATAACGGGCGCTCATTAAAATTTTCACTCGTAGCTGGCCGTGTATATAAAAATTATGTCGTAGCTTTAGTCATTAAGATGTTATTTCAAACATCTGTCAGTGTCAAATATATATTTTAAAGTTTCATCAAAAGAAAAAGTAATGGCCTTTAATGATATGCATAAAGCGTTTATGGTAGAATGTTACTTCCTGACATCTCAAAAAATTGATGGTATTTGGCAGCATTCAATAGAAAATTGCCTTGCGGAGTTTGAAGAGAGATATCCAAATACTGTTCCTAGCTATAAAACTTTCCGTGATACGCTAATGCATTGTGTAAATCTTTTTCGTCAAACAGGCAGTATTTTAAGGAAAAAAGGAAGCGGTCCTCCTCTCAAGAGAAGTCGCGGCGTAATTGAAAATGTCAGACAAATTACTAACGAATCTCCTCAAACATCTATTCGCAGAGTTTCGCAACAAGTAGGGCCTTCGTATGGAACATGTCAAAAAATTTTGAAAAAGGACTTGCACATGTATCCATATAAATTAACTTCTGTACAAAATCGATTACCTACGGATTATGAAAAAAGAACACAATTTTGCCAATGGTTTATTCAAACAATGACAGACAATATTTGAAATCATACTTTTTTCACCGATGAAGCTTGGTTTTATATGAAAGGTTATGTTAATTTGCAAAATATGCGTATGTGGTCCAGTGAAAATCCTCATTTCTACAGAGAAGTTCCTCTACATCCAGAAAAATAGGTGTATGGGTAGGTATGAGTCGTCACCGATTAATAGGACCAATATTCTTTGAGAGCACGATAACATCGGAGAAATATCGTAACGAAATTCTCAGTGTTTTTACTAATCAATTGTCTAATGATGAACTCCAATTCGGATATTTTCAACAGGATGGGGCTACATCTCACGTTACACTTGAAAATATTCAGTTTTTGCAACAATTTTACGGCGATAGGATAATAAGTAGAAATACAGCGATTCCATATCCACCACGATCGTGTGATTTAACAGTCATGGATTTTTTTGTGTGGCCATATATAAAGAATATTATTTATGAAACACCAATTAATAATCTACAAGAGTTAAGACATCAAATCATAGAAAAATGTGAACACATCAATAACTCACGGCAAATACTGATCAATGTTTTCAATGTTCTACGAAATAGAGTGCGATTATGCTTGGTGGAGAATGGTCAACATTTTACACATTTTTTATAATATTCTATTACTTTGTATAAAAATTATAAATATATTTAATATAAAAGTCAGCATTTCAAATTATTTTTTAACAATCATGACGTTTGAAATTATAATGACAGATCTCCTCTAATAACTTAAGTTAGGACATACTTTTTGTGTAGCTACATGGCTTACTTGAGCGAAAATTTGAATGATCACTCGTTATTAAGTTTAATTTACTACCTTATTTTTGCAGTAGTTTTCGTTTCTTCTTTTTAGTTCATTTCTTTCTATTCTTAGTATTTTTCTTTATTTTCATTAACAATGAGGAATTCTCGTAAGGCAACCATGGTAGAATGTACAGATTGGTTGCATATTCGTAATGATAACGAGATATATTGCAGTGCCTGTTCATTAAGTTTAAGGCGTCCACTAAAATGTGCAGAGACATGTTTCACCGAAAACTCATCAAAATAACATATAACCATCTGCACCTGACACATTTAAAGAAAGAACTGTGTGAAGCTTTCATGGCGGCCAATATCCCATATTCAAAAAGCTTAACAATCCAGTCCTCATATAACCATCTGCACCTGACACATTTAAAGAAAGAACTGTGTGAAGCTTTCATGGCGGCCAATATCCCATATTCAAAAAGCTTAACAATCCAGTCCTCAACACGCTTCTTACAAAATATACTCATCATCATATACCGGATGAAAATACTTTACGTAAATACCACTTACCAAAATGTTATTTGAGAACCATTGAAAAAATACGAACCAATCTAGCTGGTCATTATATTTGTGTAAGTGCAGACGAAACAACGGATGTAATGGGACGATATGTGTGAAATTTAGTTGTTGGTATTCTTCATCCGACAACTTCATACCAACCATACTCAATTGCAACTAAAATATTGCCAATCGTAAATGGTGGAACAGTTGCAGAAGTAATTGATCAATGTATTCATAATATTCTGTCATCGGATAACAACTATAAAGACAAGATGCTATTATTTTTGATTGATGCGGCAGCTTATATGTTAAAAACAGGGAAGTTATTAAAACAATATTATCCAAATATGCTACACGTTACCTGTGCAGCACATGCACGACACAAAGTATGTGAATACATCAGGAGTCATGTTGAAAAGTTAGTTTCATCATTTAAACAGATATTTCTCAAAGCTGAGATAAAAAGTTGACGCCATATTTAGCAGAAATCCAGATTTGAATATTTAAACATCAATTCTGCACAGAGCCGATTGAAAAATCTATCGAAATGTGGTGTACTTTTGCAACATTTTAATCGCGCACCCATCACCAGTTGTAATGCGGAACGGACATTTTCCATTTTTAAAGACGTTTTAACATATAAAAGAACTAATTTAACACAGGAACAAATCATAGTTGTTCATAGTAATGTTTTACACTTTCAATGTTTCGCAGAAAATACATAGTTTTGAATTTTGTTCTTTGTAAATTATTTTGGTTCAAAATTCGATACGCAATTCGTTTGTCAGCATTACTTTTGTTTCAGTAGTAGTTGCTGCCGGTTAGCAAATCTTTTATTACATTCGCTCTGTTGTACATTGACAGATACATATTAACTGCATATGTAGTAAGTATGTGCCACTTATACAATGACAACACATATCAAATCGTTCGAAACTCACGGATCGCTTACAGAAACAAACCTATTGCGAATACAAGGCAGATGCCTATGGGCTATGAATCATCAATCGCTCGAGTCCGCTCTCTACTAAATAGTCATTTTCTTTTGCTTCGCCTCACTTGTCAATTGCGTTTTACTATTTGTCAAATGAATTTCCATTTTTTAAACCCCAGCTGCGTTTGTCAAATGGCGTTCCCTTTTTGTCAAATTATTTTCCCTTTATATCAACTGGTTTTGTTGTTTATATGTATTTATGTTCCTCACATTTTATAAAAAAAAACGAAGCCATTTACATATTGAAGTGAGAAATTTAAAATAAAAATAACACTAATAGTTAATGGAATGTTCCATCAAATAAAAGCCGAATCAATTCAATTATGTGAGAAATTTATTTTTTCTATTTTGCGTTCGTAATTAACTCATTATGAAACCCAAAACAGTATCGAAATGAGCTGCATTTCGATACTAACACATATTACAAAATCCGTTCACAATTGTAAAAGACGCAAGAATATTATCAAACTTTCCTGGATTTCGAATAAAAGTCAGCAGAAGGATAAAGAAATCAGAATTGAAATATTAGAGCTGCAGCTATTAAGCTATTCCTCAGTACACAACAAAAACAAACCAGGATATTATTTGTCTAAAAATAAAAGGGTGAGTTTTTTTGAATGTTTAGCATTGGGATCTCAGAAACTACTGGTGATAGAAAAACGGTTAAATGGGGAAAGATGCGCAGTTTTACGAGTTTGATTTAAAACTGCTTTTGTTTCTCCGATAACTTTCATGGCTTATAGTTATTAGACTAAATTTTACGATTTTATTTAAACATGCTTAGCATCGTTAATAGTAATTTTAGAGAAAAAGTGTTCAGACAAAAGTTTTAGATAATTTTACGCCAAATAAAACTATGTAGCTAATATTTTTTTTTCGATCACCATTATCGAGTTATGACACAAACTTGTGTTTTTTTAAATGGAAACCATAGTTGGTTTTGACATCATTAAAAAGCTTATTTTTTGCTGATTACAATGATATAAGGTTTGATATGGTTATTTTAAAAAATAAAGAGGATATAGACATTTCTATGATTGTTCACTTTATAAGATAAAAACTTAAAAAAAAAATGTTTGGTGTTCTGTAATTAAAAACGAAAAATCTGAGTTACAATAGTGTTCGTTGGAGCAGTCGAGATAAATATACTAACATTGCTTTCACGTTGAGTCACAGAAGTGAGAGCTGTTAATTTTTACTTTTAAGTCAAGTTAAGGCCGTTAATCATAAGTTTGGATTGGCTATGGAATTTTCTAACGTAGAAAAGCGTGATATGGTTGAATGTTACATTCAGTGCCAGAAAAATTCTACTAGAGCTGCTCAAATTTATTTTAAAAATTATTTTGATCGACGTCAGTCGTCGCTACCTACTTTTAAGAGATTATGGGATAATTTAGCAGATTATGGTGCGTTCGTTAAACCAAAATCAAAAAAAGGGATGGATGAAGATAGAGAAATAAACATATTAGCAAGTGTCGCTCAGAATCCATCGACATCGACCCGACAAATTTCAACAGAAATGGGCTCCTCTCAACGCACTATTGTCAGAGTGTTGAAGAAGCATAAATTTCGTCCCTACAAATGATCAGTATCACAAACTTTACATGAAGGTAATAACATCAGACGAATAGCTTTTTGTAGATGGTTTAAAGATCAGTGTCAAAACGATCCACACTTTTCAATGAAAATATTATGGACTGATGAATCTCGTTTCACAAATTGTGGAATGTTTAATAGGCACAATGTGCACATATGGTCTCAAACAAATCCACTTCACGTTGAACATAGGAGACCACAAATTAAATTTGGGTTTAATGTTTGGTGTTGTGTTATAGGATCAACTGTTCTTCCTCCTTTTATTTTTGATGGATCACTAACTGGCAATCGTTATCTTAATTTTTTACAAAAAGATTTTGAGGAAATGTTAGATAATTTAAATTTAAGAACCCGAGCAATGCTGCAATGGTTTCAACATGACGGAGCGCCTCCGCACAATCAACTGAATGTTAGAAATTATTTAAATTTGAACTTCCCTAATCAATGGATAGGACGAAATGCACCCATTGAATGGCCGGCTAGATCCCCTGATTTATCAGTTTTGGATTGTGGGGTGTACTAAAGGACACAGTATACAAAAGAACATATGAAACAATCGACGATTTAAGAGAAGCTGTCTTAGTTGCTTTTAATAACATCGATAGGCGTAAAGTCCGCAATGCTACAAATTCTGTTGTGAAGAGATGCAATTTGTGTATTAATAATAATGGAGGTATCTTTGAACATTAATAATGTTGTGTGCCCTTAATAAAAGTTCTTATAGTTTTCATTTTATTACTACATAAGATTTCAAAATAAGTTTTCGTTTGGTTTGTATTTTATCAGTTCGAAATTCAATTGTTTTCCGTAAAAGCCATAAAAATGTCTATATCCTCTTTATTTTTTAAAATAACCATATCAAACCTTATATCATTGTAATCACCAAAAAATAAGCTTTTTAATGATGTCAAAACCAACTATGGTTTCCATTTAAAAAAATACAAGTTTGTGTCATAACTCGATAATGGTGAACGAAAAAAAAATATTAGTTACATAGTTTTATTTGGCGTAAAATTATCTAAAACTTTTGTCTGAACACTTTTTCTCTAAAATTACTATTAACGATGCTAAGCATGTTTAAAGAAAATCGTAAAATTTAGTTTTCTTTGAATATCTAATAAGCCATGAAAGTTATCGGAGAAACAAAAGCAGTTTTAAATCAAACTCGTAAAACTGCGAATCTTTTCCCATTTAAGCGTTTTTCTATCTCCAGTAGTTTCTGAGATCCCAATGCTAAACATTCAAAAAAACTCAGCCTGTATATAAACCTAGATTATTGGAAAAAGGTTATTTTTGCTGAGGAGAAAGTATTCCAATTAACAAAGAATTCAAAATTTGTAGTACATATATACACGAAAATAACACTACATTTAATGAAAAGTACACAAATAATACAAAAACTCCAGGTCCATTAGTTATCGAGGCGTAGGCATTTATCAGAGAATCGAGGGCAAATTTAATTCTCAGAATGACATTAATAATCTGGAAAATACAATCCTTCCGTCAGTAACTCATCTATACCATGATAATTTTAAATATCAACAAGATAACTGTCCAGTGCACACAGCCAATATAAGGCTTTTTTTCGCGACGTAACATCTGTTAACAACTGTTATAAACTAATAACCTTGCTGTTATTATGTTATCTTTTTTTAATTTCGGATTTCCTTTGTAACTTTAACTTTAAAATGATGACGTATTACAATAGCGTCATTTACATATTCCCCTACATTACCTCTAATGAAAACTCTCGCAAAAATACGAAGTTTCTAAACCTTTTATAACAGGGTAATATATGTTACGTCGCGAAAAAAGCTTATAGTTGTAGATTGGTTTCAAAATCGACATATTGAATTTCTGCCATGGCACGCTATCAGTCCAGCTTTGAACCCTTTGGAAAATATTTGGGGACTAATTGATAAAAAGCTTTATAAGAAAAACTTTCGTCCTCAAACATCTGAGGAGTTGTGACATGACATTGAAAATTTATGCCAAGAAATAAATCATGACGGAAATTTAATTCACAATTACATTTTATCAATGCCAAAACAGACTAAATAAAGTGATTTCAAATGATGGTGTTTCAATAAAATATTAGCAGCATTTGTAAAGTTACGTTATTATTAAAAATATTTATTAAAATTTAACTACCGAAATACTTTTTTTAACCTGAGATACAAAAACATCGTTTAAATTAAATACAAGTCATTTTTAAACTCTGTCACAAAATTGAAGAAACGTCAAAATGGGCTCATGAAAGTTGTCCCAAATTCTCGTGCAAACAATGATACATAAAAATTTTAATTTCTATTGAATCTGGTTGTATTTTATTGGTTTAGTTATATCTATAAAAACAAATCGAAAAAGTATTCTAGTTAAGCGCGATGATATAATTAGATGAAGACAGATGTTTAAGAGATACAGACAAGAAAATCTGCCTGTACATTATTAAATGAAACCTGGTTGAATAAAAGACAAACGCAAGAGAAGATATAGGTAGATCATGACACATTAACTGAACGATAAGGAAGGATCAAAGACAGACTTGCCAAATCCTCCAAAAAAAAAAAGAAAAACGGCTTATCATTTCATATATGAGTATATCTGAAGCTGAATTTGTCGAAAGTTCATTACTTCTCAACGATAAAAAATACAAATTCCCATCATGAGATTAATACCCGGGTATTTGACAAATTGTTATTAGAAAATGCAATAATTATTATGAATATAGGCAGCAATCTGTTAAATATAATGCATAAAGACGGCAGACTATGTGCCCGAACAGTAGCGTGATGTGGAGGGATCGAGTAGAGGCGTACGACGATCAATTCAGTTGCCGTTGAGACGTTGTAAGCGATACATTGTTAACACAATCGTGTTGAAAGTGTCGGGAGTGCGTAGAAACAATGCATCGACTCGGTTGCATGCTAACGTAGTAAAGAAATTTTTACATCGGTTTCCCGATTTAATATATGACGGTACCGTACTGAAATGTTTAGTTTGTGAAACAACTTTATTAACTTGGAAAGCAAGTCAGTGCCAAAGACATATAAATAGTGACAAACATAAATCGAATAATAGTGGACGCAGATCATATAATAAATTTGTGTGTGATTTAACAATGATGTTAATTGCGACCAACATACCAATGCAGAAAGTGGAACACCCAATGTTTCGTCAGTCTTGGAAGAAATACAATCCTACGTGGAAATTACCAGCAAGAAGTACGCTACGGAATTACGTACCGTCAGTGCGTGAGAGAATTGTAAATTGTAGGAAAAATACGGTAAAAAAAAATTCCTGTGGTTAACAATAGACGAAACTACAGATATTAAAAAACAGTCCATCCTAGCCATTCTAGTACGGACGCTGACTCCGCAAGGACCTTCTCCTCCTTATTTACTAATCTGTAAACGAATGCAAGGGTGTACTGCCAGAGCGATATATGATGTATTAATAGAAACACTACACAAATTTGAGATTTTACCGAAGCAAGTGTTAATGTTAGTTACCGATGCTGCCAAGGTTATGTGTTCCACGGCAAACTTACTCAAAACGATTCAACCAAACCTGCTGCATGTCACATGTTTGCTTCACGCTTTACACCTTGTAACAAACACTATACGTACAACTTATCCTGATGTGGGTCAACTGATAGGACAAACGAAAGCGGTTTTTCTTAAATCTCCGAAACGGATTCGGCTATTTCATTCGCTGTGTCCTGATATACCCGAGCCGCCGCAACCAATTCTTATACGATGGGGTACTTGGTTAGAAGCAGCATTTTATTATTATAAACATTTTGAAAAAATTAAATCAGTGATTTTACAACTAGATGCCTAAGAAGCAGCTGCAATACGGCTCAGCCAGGTTCAATTTAACAATCCTCAAGTTGCAGCAAATTTAAAAATTATTTACGACAGTTACGTTCCAATACTGGACGCAATAAAAAATTTACAGAACACTGCGCTGTCCTTATCGGACTCATTAGCAATTATTGACCACGTAAAACTAGTGCTGCATATCCTTGAAGATGAAAAAAGTGATTGTGTCCGTGAAAAATTTAACAGTGTATTAGATAAAAATGTAGATTTTACAAAATTAGGGCAACTTTTTACCAATACTGAAGATCCGTTGTACAGATACAAAGAGCGCTTTAACTATCCAAATATAACATGTCTCAACGTCGAGCAATCCTTCTCTGTATATAAACATATATATACGTCGCTACGTACGAACCTTTCCGAGACTAATACAGAAACATATATTATGGTGCAGTTTTTTCATCGCGCACATCCGCATTTTTTTGCAACAATGTAAACATGTTGGGTAAGTTATTTATGTTTTTTCTTAACGTTTTGTATAAGGATTCGATATATTTATTTTTAAGTAAGCGCACTGTTATTCTGCTAAACTCTCCACGCAACGCCACTGCTGGGGCACATAGTCTGCCGTCTTATAATGCAAGAAGAATATAATGCGTTAACTAAAGGAACAAATTCTATATGATATAGAGAAGTTTTATTGACGCAACATTTAAACTTATTATATTATTATTATTTAGAGTTATTAGAATTGCATTTGCGCAGTTTTGTTTTTGGGAAATAAAGTTGTTATAATTATTATTACAACGCTTCTTACAAAAGTCGTAGAATAGAAAAGATGCCTACAGATTTATCGACGAAAAAACACAGGGAGGCGTGGTTATTGTACGTAAAAAAGTATCTATTTTGAAATAAATGCAGACCTTAACTTTTTTCCATTCTACAGAAAAACCTTAACTAACTATGTGAATTGCAAAAAATTTAAACTGATCTATTAAATATATATATGTCAAGTTTCCATGTTGTTTAATTAAACCAGAATATGGGGTTTTTACAGTAACCAAGCAACGAAGCGAATCGGTATTTTAATAGAATATTTAAACGAGTACAAGAAATTTAGACTAATTTATTAGGGTAATTAGAA
This sequence comes from Melolontha melolontha, assembly GCA_935421215.2. Lineage (NCBI taxonomy): Eukaryota > Metazoa > Arthropoda > Insecta > Coleoptera > Scarabaeidae > Melolontha > Melolontha melolontha. Next base: position 1,342,653 of record OW285236.1, on the reverse strand, counting down.
CGCAGTGATTGCACTAATAACAACTATTAGTTAAGTGCAAAGCTAATCTTTGCAAAACGATTTATGTCATTGCCTAGTAGAAGCCATTCATTAATAACATATTACTGTCGTAATTTTACCAGAAAGAATAAGTTGAAAAAAAGTTTACAAGTTAAAATGGGGTCTTTTAAGTATAGCAAAATTGTAAATTCTAAAGTTTAAACGGAATCATAATATTTGTCATGTACTATTGCCGAAAATAAGATCTGCGTGAAACATTAATTGTTTTTTATTATTGAAACGATTATTAAATATACCAAGATCCCGAAAATATTGCCACTTAGCCCAAGCAAAAGTTAATAGGTATAATAAGAAATATTTCTTGCTGCACTGAAAATTAATAATTCGACAAAGTGAAATTCAAAAATTCTTTCACTTCAAAATACTGAAATTTAACACACTTTTGTTTCAATTCTTTTTAACGTAAAAAAACAAGAAATAAATTTTATGGACGATTTAAAATAAGCCATTTTTTCAAGATATTTCTATTATCAAATGCTTTTGTGCCAAGTAAAATTGCAAATATAGTTTTCTTTCTACGAAACCGTTAATTCAGATGAAAAACACTCTAATGGCAGACATATAGAGACAGACGATGTTAGTACCATTAAATTTAATGATATCTAAAAAATTCAGACGGGAAGGGAAAATTTAAATAAAGAGAAACACCTTTATGGTGTAATTTGTGCTCGTTTGAGAGCCTGAGAATTTTAAATTTAATGGTGAACAAAGGCGGGTACGGTCGATGACAACGTTAGGTAACTTGGATTTGAGTTTATTTAAAGAACTTGGACAAAAATTAATACAAACTGTAGTCATTTTGAAAGTAATAAATAATAGCCGATTACAGTAATGATAATATACACAAATTTTGAAATATTTTATCAGTTATGTTGTTCCAATGGCGTTCCTCCGTTATCCAGTAAAATAAAAATTTGAAATTTTGTGCATCTGATATACACCTAATGTTCTTTGAATTGAGCCTAACATTAATATTCTTTCACTTCCTGTTTAACTGGAAACGACCAAAACTTCTTTATTTTAAATAGCACCCTGTATATTTTCTTCAAAATTTGAATTCTACTGATAATTATCTTTCCTATGAAGTATTAGACTTTGTATTCAGACTTCAAAACAGAGGTGAAATTGCATTTTAAACATTCAAAAATTGGGATCGTAGTAACCAAAGCGATCTATGGAAACTAAGGCAAAATTTGACATTATTTGTTTGTTTGACTTTGACAGTTCATAAAGTGTTATTCAAATTTGTTTCAAAATTGCTTCGAACTTAGTTGTATTTGAAATGATAACGACGATTTTACAAATATGAAAAATTGAAGATGATACTCATTATAACGCTAAGAAATAAGTAATTAAACTTCTAGTTTCAAAATTTTTTTTATTGTAAATACCACTACAATATTGTTTCGCCATACAATGGCTTCATCAGGTGGATGAAATACTGCCATTGTATGGCGAAACAATATTGTAGTGGTATTTACAATAAAAGAATTTTTGAAACTAGAAGTTTAATTACTTATTTCTTAGCGTTATAATGAAGTTTCAACAAGTATCTCCTTCGTCAATTAACTATGATACTCATTTATGGGGAATGTAGGAAAAATAGGCGGGATGCCTTCCGTGTTTACAGAGAGTGGTATCCTGACAGACATATGCCAAGCGCTATGTATTTTACACGTCTGGCTTCAAATTTGGAGACATTTCATTTCAAAGAAGAAAACCGTTTTTAAAAGAAAGACTGCTAGTCACGAATAGCACAGTGTTGGTGGTTTGGGCAATGTGCTTAGTAATCCGCTTATTTCAATTCGAGAAATTGAAGCAGAATGTGATTGGTATCTCTCGTTCTTCTATTCAACGAATCCTACAATCCGACAAATTCAGGCCTTTCGAAATTCACCTGCATCAACGATTAGAACCAGGAGATTATGACGGAAGACTGGCGTTTCTTGCATGCCTAGCGATTGCCCGTGAATATGGCATTATTAGCTCAATATTATGGACAGATGAGAGCCGCTTTTATAATAATGGAACCGTAAATCGACACTATTGCCATTATTGGTCTGTTGAAAATCCTTATTAGATGAGAGAGACCAACTTTCAGAGAACTTGGGGAATTAATGTATTGTGCGGCATGATCTATGGGTATATTATTGCACCAAACTTTTATGAAGGAACTTTAACTGCTGAGGCATATTTATAATTCCTTCAGGGCCAATTTCCGCTCACGATTCTAGAATTGTGACTAATTTTGTTAATAAGATTTTCCCTAATAAGTGGATAGACAAATATGGACCAATAAGATGGCCTGCAAGATCACCCGATCTTGCAGATTTGGAAGAATTAAACAATAGAATTAATAATAAATGGGCAGCTCTTAATGCCGAGGTATTAAGAAGTGTTACCTCTAGTGAACTTTTGTATTGAGGCAAATTTTGCATTGAAGCAAATGGACATTTGCATCATTGTAACATTTTGAACATTTCCTTTAGCATATTTTCTAGCGCTCTCGGTTCAAGTTTGGTGCCACTAAGAGATTCATAAATACCGTACTTGTATACATTTTTTGTGATTTAGCATTATTTGTCTGTTATTTGACTTTCAATGAAATGTTTGTAAACCACTCATGTTTAAATGAATATTCTTTCTAACAGAGATCTTAAAAATGCATTTTTGGGAAGTGTATTTTTGCTACTTTAAATTCAAATACAAATTAATATTTCATAATTTTCTACAATCCTAATTTTTGAATATTTAAAATGCAATTTTACCTCTGTTTTGAAGTCTAAGTCTAGATTCACAATGGGTGTAAGCATAAATAAAACGTACGGTCGCGGTTACATAAAAGCTACCACTAATTTGACATTTTGTTTTTTTTTTCATAAATTTTGACTTTGTAAGTAATGACACTAATACAAAATAATACAAATCTGTATAAAAACAAATTTGTATCTGTATATGCATGGACACACAATGACACTAATGACAAATTAAATAATATTTGACTTTTTTAATTATTAAGTGACATGATGTATACAATAGGAAAAAGTGCCGGTCGCTTTTATGATCGTATCCATAACAATAATTGACAGCGTTTAAGAACATTACATAAACATAACGTAAATGTAGTCTCCATGTGTCATCTGTCAAAATTAAAAAATTCCTGTTACGAAATGGATGAAAATCAAACACAGAATTCTTATTACAAAGGCACATACAACGTAGTGATATTGACATTAATTTGACAGATACAAAAGTATGAACTATACAGGCTGATTCATTTTCGGCCCTCACCATGGGGATCTCTATTATTATTGGAGATAGAGTATAGGTTTAAATTTGGCAAAGTTGTTAAATTTTGTGTTTGTTATAAATCCGTAAAGAAAATAGATCTGTGACAAATGACCTTCGTTATTTAAAAAAAACGCGAAAACCCCATTTTTTCTTTTACCTGTAGCACCGACATTTGGCCTTGTAGAGAAAAAATAAAAACACATCCTCGTGGCCATTTCTAAACCTTTATTGAATTGTGTACTCTAAATTTTTATACGACGTTTCGTTTCTTTCTGGCCATCATCAACTATCTAATTTCTTATAGGCGCCATATTGGATTTATGCATCTTCAGAAAGAGTTTTTTTTCTGATTTCAACCATGTACCACATGCTGACTATAGTTTTTGACATTAGGTTTTATTTGAAAGAATAAATTATAAGATTAAATAAGGTAGCCTTTGGAATTTCAATCTGTCATTTCATTTATTGTTTATTAATAATACAAAAATGTCATACACTAACGAAGAGAAACGAGATATGATAAGTATTTTTTATTCTTCGAAACGAAATTCAACAGAGCGAGTACAAGATAACAAAAACATTAATAAAAATACATAGAAAAGTAAACAATAACAATTACAGTAAATGTTCAATTATCTGGCCATCTTCGATAATGCACAATTGGGCACGCCTGGTGGCATTTTGTACTGCCCTTTGTATAGTTCTTCTAGGAACTGCATCGAAGGCATTCTGAAGTCTGTCTCGTAATTCTTCAATGTTTTGTGGCGCATCTACTTTATAAATATTATTTTTAACATATCCCCATAAAAAAAAATCTAGCGGACTTAAATCAGGTGATCTCGCAGGCCATTCAACAACTCCCATATTTCCAATTCAACGGTTTGCAAACTCTTGGTTTTAAGAAATTTCTAACAACAGCTGCATTGTGTGCTTGTGCGCCATCTTGTTGCCACCATAAATATTGTAATTGATTTAATGGGATATTGTCGTCAAGATAGTCAGATACGTATATACATAAAATGTTTAAATATCTTTCTCCATTTAAATGTTCTTCATACATAACTGGTCCTAAGAGACGATTTGCCAAAATACTCATCCAAACGTTTATTCCAAAACGATGTTGTGGTCTTCTAGCCCTGTTTTGTCGGGGATTTTGTACTGCCCAATAGTGCTCCGTATTTCTGTTGAACATTCCAGAATTTGTAAATTTTGTTTCATCTGACCAGATGATTTTGCTTAAAAAATTTTCGTCATTTTCTATCCTTCCCATTAACCAATTACAATATTCTAGCCTTCTCAAATTATCTCCAGGCAGTGAAGAGTGACTAACATGGATCCTGTATGGTTTAAACCTACTTTTATGTAAAGTTCTCCAAACTCTGGACTGGCACAAATTTAATTCTGACGCTACTTCGCGTGTAGTAATTGATGGATTATTATTTAACTATAAAAATACAAGATTAACATGAAATTTGAAAACACGCTTTTAATTTACCATTTGTAAAATATCTTGTCGATTTTCATTTAAATTCCTGTTGTCTTGACCATTACGCGGCTTAGTAAACGATCCATTCTCGACCAAATTTCTGTCGAGATCTAGAAAAATGGTACGATGAGGCTGTTATCGTTCTGGATATAATTGTAGATATCTTGTACTCGCTACTGTTGAATTTCGGTTCGAAGAATAAAAAATACTTGTCATATCTCGTTTCTCCTCGTTAGTGTATGACATTTTTATATTATTAATGAACAATAAATGTAATGTTTGACAGATTGAAATTCCATGGCTACCTTATTTAATCTTATAATTTATTCTTTCAAATAAAACCTAATGTCAAAAACTTTAGTCAGCATGTGGTACATGGTTGAAATCAGAAAAAAAACTCCTTCTGAAGATGTCTAAATCCAATATGGCGCCTATAAGAAATTAGATAGTTGATGATGGCCAGAAAGAAACGAAACCTCGTATAAAAATTTAGAGTATACCACTGGATAGAGGTTTAGAAATGGCCACTAGGAAGTGTTTTTATTTTTTCTCTACAAGGCCAAATGTCGGTGCTACAGGTAAAAGAAGAAAATGGGATTTTCGCGTTTTTTCTTTAAATAACGAAGGTCATTTGTCACAGGTCTATTGTCTTCACGGATTTATAATAAACACAAAATTTAACAATTTTGTCAAATTTAAACCTATACTCTATCTCCAATAATAAGCGAGATCCCCATGGTGAGGGCCGAAAATGAATCAGCCTGTATATCAAATTAGCCTACCCAGCTCACTTTTCTACTCAATTTTCCGTGAATTTAATGTAACAAAAACATAAAGTTGAACATTTTCAACTTTTCAACGTAAGAAATACTTGCACTAATTATGAACGCTAGCGATGATCTCAATATATCCAACTTTTGCGCATTACGCATATGTCTTGTATTTTTTATGTTTACGCCCATTCTGAATGAGACCTAAATACAAATTGTAATACTTCATGGGAAATAACATTTTCAGTAGAATTCAAATTTTGGGGAAAATATGCAGGGTACTACTTAAAATAAAAAAGTTAGGGTCATTTCCGGTTAAACCGGAAGTGAAAGAATATGAATGTTAGGCTGTATTTAAAGAACATTAGGTGTATATCATATGCCACAAATTTAAAATTTTTATTTTATTAGATAACTGGGGTACACCATTAGTACAACATAACTGAGACACACGGTATAATATTTTTAAACGATCTTACTACGTAGCTGAATAAAGATATTTCCAGGAAAAATGATAATTAAGCATCTATCTTATGAGTTTATGAGTTATAGGACACTTGTATATGAATTGTTTGCCCGTAACTGTAGATTTTCAAAGCAGTATTGCATTGATTACCGACAATGCATTTTCAAATTTAATTTAAACTCAAATGTTATTCCTATATGGTTCCGTATTTATGTTTTTCATATTAAGTTACTAAAATTTTGATTCTTTATTACAGGAGGTCATTAATGTCATTATTCAAAAAATTCAAGGCAGTATTTTGACAAACCGTAGAATTAATTATTTACAACTTTTACACATATTGAAGTACCTCCATTTAGTTCCAAATCACCATCTACTTTCTGAAATTGTTTTTGTAATTAAGAAATGATTTTAAAATATAACATTTGAATAAAAATGTCTTTCTTTCTGAAAATATATTTTAAAGAAATTTTTTATGATTTGTTTTAAATGAAATTATAAAAAAATCTTTTACCACAATTTCTTAAGTTGTTTTTTTTGTCCGAATTGTTTTTGATAATAAACAGGCTATTTTCAAATTAAATAAAAATGTTTTTCTCTCTCAAAATGCATATGAAAGTAAGTAACTATTTTTTATTCCATATTTGAAATTATTTTCTCACGTAGAATATTGGATTTCTCTTTTTATCTTCATTATAAAAAGCTTTTGAATAAAAAAAAAATGTGTACATCTGTGAAGCTTTTTAATATTTGTAATTTTAATTTAAAGTGTCAGAAATATTTACATTCTTTTCTGCTTGTCACTTAATTGATAATAATGATATTTTTATTTTAAATAATATTCTAAAATGAAATATAAATGACAGAACGTTTGCAACAATAATTAAATATTATATACATAACAAGTGTTCAATTGAAAAGTCAATCTAGTAGCATGTGATTTACTGAGAACATTTTGAGGTATATCGTAAATTAAAATTTACTACTTAACCTACGAAGTCGTATATTTTGACAGTTTCACACATACAAATAAATAACAAATAATAGGTATTTATTACCACTTCGAAAATAAGTCTGGACAAACAAAAATTTATGTTCTAAAGTGAAAGCCATTTTAAAACTGAGAAGCAATTTATTTAATCCAGAATCGACGCACTATTATTTTATGCACTAACTGATATTTGTTATTGACATTATCAAATGTCATTTGGATTTACGTTTACGGAACAACAAACACATACTAATATATATGCGTCTTATTCTATCAAAATTTCAAAGTAACCTAGATTGCCTTTTCAAATGAACATACGTTACTTATATTACTTTTATATGTCAAAAGTAACTGTCAGCTTGTTTTGTATAGCAGATTTAAAAACCCAAAAGTTCTTCTTCTATATTTATCATGAAGGACAGGTACTTAAGGGCCCAAATAAAGTTTGCTCTTTCATTTTAGATTATATTAAAAATGTTGTTCGCGAAGAAGTCATCGAGTTGCGGCTGTTTTGTGACAATTGCCCCGTACAAAATAAAAACCAATCCATTATTAGAATGTGTATGGCTCTGAAATCAACTTTCAAAAAATTGTGCAATATTATCCAACACGAGGTTATTCATTTTTACCATGCGACCGTGCATTCGTTGTAATAAAAGGTAAATTGTGTATAATATACATCAATACGCAAAGCTTATAATGCTGGCTAGTACTAAAAACTCTTTACCGTTAAAGAAACAGAAACATAAGAGATTATAAACTTTAAAAATTGGTGGCCAAAATATTATAAGCTCAACTGCATATCAAATGAAACGAAGATGGAGAAAGATAGAAACATCAAAGTTCAGTTCTTAGTTTTGAAGTTTCACCACTTAGTTTATAAAAATGATAATATGGTCAAAGCCTCCGAATATGTGAATGGTTAATTGTGCCGATTTACGATACATTACCCGTAGGAACTGCCAAACTTGACAACTCGAAAACGCTGGGTTGGCGAAAAGCATAAGGAATATTACCATGATATTCTAGGAAACCACATACAAAAGGACGAAAAAGTTAGAAAAACATAACGCATATGTAATAGGAACAACAAAAGTTATAAATATAGTTGATGCGGAAACAGTAGTTAAAATCATTTACGGAAATATGCACCAAATGCTTCATTCGGACGACAGGTACAAAGAAAACTTACTTTTATTTGTCAGTGAGAGTACTGCATATACGTTAAAAACAGGCAGGCTATTAAAGAAAACATATCCTAATATGCTGCATTTTACTTGTGTAGCATGCTCTCCACAGAATCTGTGAATATATCAGAGACACCTTTCCGGAAGTTGATAGACTTGTATCCGCTTTTAAAAAGTTAAAAGCACCATTGAGAGTAGCTCTTTACAGGGAAAAACTTTGTCACTGCCTCCGTCTCCAGTAATAACTAGATGGGGAACATGGTTGGGAGCTACTAGTTTTTATGCAGAGAATTTCGATAGTTTACAACATTTCGTTGCATGTTTAAATGACGATGCTCGAAGTATTTATGAGTGCCAGGAACTAATACAAATTCCAAATTTAAAAAATTAGTTGTACTTCCAAAATTTTCCAAAACTAATGACTTATTTTGAAAATTAAAATCTGAAATTAAATGATGGATTAACTACATTAGATGTGGCTATTAAGAATTTGAAAAATATTCCGCGTGACTTCAGATGTGGCCTTCAGCAAAAGTTGGACGCAGTTTTTAATATAAATCCATTGCGACAATTGTGTATGGTGACAATGCCTCAAAATCTAACTGCTACATACACTGAAATAAAAGAATATTTCCAGTATGCACCTATAACTAATTGCGATACAAAAAGGACGTTTTCTATCTACGAGGATGTATTTCATTCAAAGAGAACAAATTTTACAGAAGAGAACTCTGAGAAAGTATTGCTAGTTAATATTAATACTACTTTACTCAACTTGAACTAAAAAATAAACAAATAAAAATGTATTTCGCATTTTATAGATCACCACCCGTTTGTTTTCCAGTTATATAAATAAATAAAAACTGTTTAAAAATACAAATTGTCAATAGTACGCTCGTGGGCGATGAGTCATGGGCCTCTAGTGTCCGGTCCCTAACAATTACCAAGAAAAATTTTTGAAATTCAATGCAAATTATGGGTTTTAAATATTTTTAAAAATAAGCGCTCAATTTCAAAGAACATTTAGTTTAGGCCTATAAAAAGGTCATTGTAAGTTACATGTTCTATCAATTTGGAACATTAAACGTTTTTTTTTTAAATATCCTGAAAGGTTTACAAAATGTCATTTAGTCTGTTTTCACAACAAAAAAAAAACGATTCAATTAATATTATTTTTGAAAGGGGGTGACCAGGAAATAAATGGGGATAATCTAAATTTTCTTTGAAACTTAAAGAATAATAAAAAATTAATCAAAATACATATAAAATAATTTTGTGTATCTCGGCAAAAACTGAACACCGGTGCCATAGACTTTGCACACTAATTTGAACGTGAAATATATAATTATATGTCTTTTCTGATATTGTTACATGACATAAACCTTAAAACGGGTTGAAGCCCTTAAATTTTAACACATTAATTCATAAGAAGTAAGGGGTTGGCCCCATTCAAAACTTTTATACTCAGCAATTAAAAATTACCAAAGGTATTAATTAAAAATTACCGTAAAATATACATTTAGGGCTCTACTGAATCGGAAAAAAGCAACTAACAAGAAACTGGTCTCTTTTCCGTATCACAGAGGTCCAAACTAAAGCGACCGATCATCTATAATAATAATGGTAATAACGCATACGGACACCCCATTGCTCTCTTACGTTTGCATAACAGAATAAGAAATATCGGTAGCATATTATATAAGTAATAATTAAACACTGGTTTTAACATTTAGTTAATCATTAGTTCACTGTGTACACCACCGGGGGCGCTCGGGTCCGTTTCTTTGTTGTTTTGTTCCGTTTTTGGCGCCATATTGCCAACGGGCACAACAGCAACTAACAATTATAGTCTCCGCTTCTTAGATATATTACTTCTTACTTTATGGTTTCGAAAACATTAGGTTTCTCTCGTTGTGAATGTCCGTACATGAAAATCCGCATCTACTCCACCGTCCTCTTGCATTCTTCCCTGTTCCTTGCGAGTTATTAAAATCGAATTAGATTTGACTCGAATGCCGTACGTACTAGGTACACACTCATTAATCAAAATTTATTTTTACGTATCAGAACCACATATATACGCTCGAGTTAACAGTTGGAAACTTACACTAACAAACTAGCTTTCCCGTCGTAGATATTTCGAAACGCGCGGCGCCCTCTCTTTCCATGGAAACATAACCTCAAAAATAATGTACTTACGATTTCGAACAATTGAAGCGGGTGGCTTTATTTTGGGTCATTTTTTACACGATATCGCACCAAATACATGCATGGGACATTGTTGTCTCAACAGCCGCCACGATCAAACTAAAGTAGGCTGCTAAACATGCTCCCAGAGTAATTTGTGACGAAATAAGGGGAAAATTATAAAATTACATTGCTCGCTTAAACTACACTCTTTATTTCTGGCTGTGTGCTAACTCTCTCTCTTCGAGCGCGGCTCTCGTAGGGCCGGAGCCGGCGTTTAAAGATAATTGCGTCGAAAATGCTATATAATGGTAGATTGTTGTGGGATTTAATATACTTTTATTATATATCATCGCTTTTTTTGATTAGAAATTCTCCATTCTATTTTGTTGCGTTATAAGATCGTAACTTATTAATAATAACAGCATTATATTATATTAACATTAAGTAATATGTCTGTTTTAATCATTTGCAGCGTTTTTCTTTTAAATTATAATCGTTTCTAAACCATAATTTCTATTATCGCATATTGTTTGTACTCAGTAATAATCAGAGAGAGGACTCGATCGATGATTCATAGCCCATAGGCGTCTGTTTGTTTCTGTATGCGATCTGTGAGTTTCGAACAATTTGATACGTGTGTTTAGCTGCATAAGTGGCACATGCCTCCATATGCAGTTAATATGAATCTGTCAATGGACAGAGCGAATGTAATAAACGGTTTGGTAACCGGGCGCAACTACTGCTGAAACAAATTTTTGAATTTTGAATAAAAATAATTTACAAAGAACAAAACTCAAAACTATGTATTTCTGTGACACAACGAAAGTGTAAAATATTACTATGAACAACTAAAATTTGCCAAAAACAAATTAGCATATCGATGCGAGAGCTCGCATCAAGCGTAAAACTAATCTGTATCTGTATACAGATTTGTTTTTTGCAGATTTGTATTATTTGTAACGCAAACGCATGATCATCTGCCAGAAAGGCTAGTGCTTTAATTACACAGGTCTACAAAATTAAACTTTTTGACAGATGTTTTTATTTTGAAAACTGATTTTATATAATTTTCTGTTTATTTGTATCACGTAAGGTTTTTTTGCAAATATTAAATGAAAAAAAAGATATTTCTAAAAAAATGTATTTGTTTATTGAGTAAAAAGGTGGAATACAAGTTAAAAAATTGGAAAAAAATACTTTACTCAGTCTTTTTCAAGTGAAATCTTTGTCTTTTTGCCAGAAAGCTGCGTTGTCCGGACATTCGGTTGTATGTTTTTAAGGGCATATCCCGTTTTAACATCCAGCAGTAGTCCGCCATCATCGTTATGCTCCATCTGCCTTGATATCGCCATTCCATTTCCTTAATGTCTTGGTGAAACCTCTCTACCTGTTCTTCGCTAACTGCTCCAAGATTTTCAGGAAAATAGTTCAAGTGTGAAAACAGGAAATGCACTTTCAAACTCATATTACAACCTAGACGATGAAAGTGTTGTAACATATTTTGAACAATATTTTCGTAGTTTTCGTCCTTAGAGTTCCCAAGAAACTTATCAATTACTTCTGTAAATGAAACCCTGGCGTTTTTCTCGACATTGGTCATTGTGTTTTGAAAATCCTTGTCTTTGCATAATGTTCTTATCTGCGGCCCAACAAAAATACCTTCTTTTAACTTGACATCGGATAAGGCTGGAAATGTCTCGCACAAATATTTAAAACACTGTCCATTTTTGTCTAGGGCTTTAACAAACTGCTTCATCAAGCCAAGTTTGATATGGAGAGGAGGCAGTAAAACTTTTTTGGGGTCAACCAAGCTATCTCTTAATACATTTTTGCTACCAGGTGTAAGGCTTGTTCTAGAGGGCCATTCTATTTGAGTCCAATGTCTATCCCTTGCTCGACTATCCCACTCACAAATAAAGCATGGAAATTTTGTATAACCTCCTCGTTGTCCTAGTAGCATGCACAGCACTTTAAGGTCACCACAAAGCATCCACTGATGTTCTTGGTAGTTTATTTTCTTTAAAAGAAGTTCAAAATTTTCATACGTTTCCATTAAATGTACCGAATGGGCAACGGGAACCGAGGCCAGCTCGTTACCATTGTGCAATAAAACGCCTTTTAAACTACGCTTACTTGAGTCAATAAACAGGCGCCATTCTTCTTTTACATACGGCACATTTCCTAATTTTGAAATTTTGAAAGTCAGGAATATTGTTGCAATACACTAGCGGTCCGTCTTGAGTAAAATATTGACATAACTCTTTTTCGCGATCCCGGCAAAAGCTTGATATGACGCCAGGTGCCAGTAAATGTTTCTGACGAAGTCGGGAGGCTAACAATTCGGATGCATCCTTTGGAAGGTGCAAATCTCTAATTAAATCATTTAGTTCGCTCTGGTTAAACACTTTGGGCTCTCTGAAATCTGGTGTGAAATCTGAGTCATCTGGGTCGCAATTAGATTCCTCTGATTCTGACGATATGACGTTTTCTAGTGCTTTTGGGGCGGTAGGTATCGGTACATCTGGTCCATGAGGAACTGGTCGAATAGCAGAGTCAAGATTGGGATACACAATATGTTTCTTATTTGTTCTGTTGAATCCTTGAACATTACACGAACAAAAATAACAATCATCACTGTGATTTCTAGGCTCTCGCCATACCATAGTAACACCAAAGCTTAAACATTTCTTCCTACCTTTTTGCCAGTTTCTTAATGCTTCAACGCAAACGGAACAAAGAGTATGAGGAGCCCAGGACTTGTCTTGGTCGCCAATTTTTACACCAAAATAAGCGAGGTATACATTTTTCACAAACAAAGTTATAGTTTGCCTCTGCTTTACTACGACATAACTACCACAGATATAACAAAAATTATTCGGATTGTTCACACAATGTCTTCTTTCCATATTTATACGTTCTAGAACACTTAAAATACGCAACAACGAAGACAACAAGCGCGCGGACACAGTAGCACGACGACTAACACACCCAAACTGCACATAAGCAGGTTTCAACGTTGTATTGACGCTTCTGCGCCGACTCTGTTGCTTTGCTGAGAAATCTAATATTAACCAGTGTTGCCAAATCACATTTAATTTCATAAAAATCAATTAATTTAAAAATCATGCCTAACATGGAACAAACATACTCTTGTCATATTTTTAAGATATAGAGCGCTATAAAAAAAATTTACGTGATAGCGCAAAAATATGGCGTTTTTTGGAATAAGGGCCCCCAAACATATATAAATTAGCAAACAGCTTTCAAACATCAAAATCACTGTAGACCTGTGTTATAGCGTTGAGGGGTGATGCTAGTGATATTTTGCAAACATTACCCCCTGAGGAACGCAAAGATTATTCACAACTTATTAAACAGTTAGAAATGAGATATTGCCATGCGCATTTAGAGCAAGTATACCATAACCAACTGGAGAATCGGTCCCAGAAGAAAGGTGAGAATCTTCAGGAATTCGGGGCGGACATTGCCCGTCTGATTCGACTTGCATATCCGATGGTGCCAGATAATTTCATGGAACACCTAGCTGTCCAGACGTAGATGGTCTCCGGGATATTGATACTCATCTTGATCTTGATCGATGCTTTGGCGCACGCACTTAAGTTTGAAACTGCAAAACAGGCATCTAGGAGCAATGTTCGAGTCTGTACTGTCGACAATCAGGAGGAATTCGCGGAGCAAACAGTGAGTCGGGTACTGAATCAGACAAACCAAAATAAAAGAGCATGCCGATGTTGGAATGGTGAAGAAATCGGTTAACGTTTGAAATAAACGTGTAACATCAAGCCAATATTCGTCGAAAAACCGTGGTTGATGATCAGTGACAACCTGACAATTTACGAGCAGAACAAGAAATTGATCCTGATCTTGCAATCTTAAAGGTTTGGAAGAAAACAAGGCAAAGACCGACTTGGCAGGAAATTCCTCCCCGTTCACGGAAACTTAAATCATACTGGGCACAATGGATTTCTCTGCTGATGGAAATCTCCTAGAAAAGGACGACGGAAATGAGCGGAAATACAACAATTTTTCAGGATATTCTACTGAAGATGGCAACTTAGTTGCCAAAATACGTATTTAGAATTTATTTATTTATTTATATTGTGGTTAGGTATTTATCTTGTTTCCGTCTGTTTAAGAGCTAATCAATCATTTTTATTGTGATTTTTTAATTCAGCAGGTGGAAATACATAAGAATAAGCTCTTTTTAACCCAAAACATATTTATTTTTAGTCAGTGATATATGTCCGTGGCTGTATATGACGGAAGATCGGAAAGTTTCTAGAACCAACCAGAAGATGGTGCTGTGCGCGCGTACCGGTTATGTGTTTTGAGTGCCCCATCTATTACATAAATGGTCTCAATTTTTTAGACAGATAGTGCATAAAGTAAAGCCGTTATAGCCAAGCAAAGTAAACAGTGCGCGCATTTTCTTAATCCTGAATAAAATCGAATTCCGTGCAGTTATTAAATTTTTTTTTTTTGAAAGGCTTAAATACTAAAGAAATAAAAACGGAATTAGATGAACTTCATGGAGAGTTTTTACCGTCGTATGCATCCATTGCGAATTGGATTGGTGAATTTAAACGCGATCGAACAAGCATAGCAGATGCATGGCGTTCTGGGAGACCAAAACATCTACCGATGAAGAAACCATTAGAAAAGTCCAGGGAAGCATGATGAATGATCGCCGATTAAAGTTGAGAGAGATAGCAAAGGCAGTAAGAATATCATATGACCGCGCATATTACATTTTACATCAACATTTGGATAAAAGAAAGCTCAAAGCAAGATGGGTGCCGCGTTTGCTGTTAGACGATCAACCATTTCTCAGCAATGCCTAGACATGTTCAAGCGTAATCCTGTAGATTTTTTGAGACATTTTGTAACCGTCGACGAAATGTGGCTATATCACTTTACGCCACAGACTAAAACACATTCAAAGAATGTACAGTACGCGGTGAAGCAACTCTAAAGAAAGCCAAGAGGATGCTGTCAGCTCGAAAGGTGATGGCTACCGTTTTTTGGGATTCCCAAGGAATAATATTTATTGACTACTTGCAATACGGGAAGACAATAACAAGCGAGTATTATGCGTCGTTATTAGACAGATTGAACGAAGAAATAAAGTCAAAAGGCCTCATATGGCAAAGAAAGAGTCTTGTTTCACCAAGACAATTCCCCATCCCACAAGTCGGCAATTGCGATGGCGAAACTGCACAAATTACGATTCCAATTAGTTGAACATGCACCGTTCTCGCCAGATTTAGCCCCTTCGACTTCTTTCTATTTCCGAACCCTCAAGGAACTGGTTGGCTGGAAAATTCTCTTCGAATAATGAAATCATCGCAGCAGTAAATGAACATTTTGAAGATTTTGATAGTTTTTATTTTTCTTAAGGAATGGAAGGTCTTGAAAAACGTTGGACTAAATGTATAAAGTTACTAGGAGACTATGTAGAAAAATAAATATGATTTCACCCCCAAAAGTTGTGTTGTGTGCCTCGTTCTAGATACTTTCCGATCTTCCCTAGTACTAAAAAGTGTTCTTGAAGTATTATCATTAGAGCAGACCAATTTCCGTGCGCGTCATGTGCACCGATGTGAGGATGATTGTATTGCATCAGAACTAACAAAAAGCATTCAGTATGTGTTTGGTACTTGCTTAGACTGCATGTAAGTGTAAGCATACGTAATAAAATGTCGTCGACACATAAATCGAGAAAACGACCGTTGTCAGACGAAGTGAATAAGTTTATTATGGATTTCCCGGACTTAATATACGATGGCTCAAAAATTAAATGTTTAGTGTGCAATACATATCTAATGTGTTGGTCAAAAACACATTGTAAAGAACACGTAAGCAGTTCGAAGCACAATAATAACAAAATTAATCGACAACAGTTTATACATGAACTATGTGTAACTATGATTGTGTGTCCACTGCCGTTTACCTTGTTAAGTAATGATTCATTTATTTCATTTTGGAATAAATACGCGAATCAAACATTACCGAGCACGACACCGTTACGAAGGAATTTACTATCGGTGCGTAAACAGGTTGAAAATAAAATCAAAGCCGAACTGAAAAATAAAAAACTGTGGTTATGTGTGGACGAAACAACTGACAGCAAAAAACAATCTGTAGTTAATGCGATGGCGCGTAATATAGAACCACATCAACCAAGGTCTTCAATTTTATTAGCATCCAGACGACTAGAACAATGTAATGCCGAAACAATTTCAGAGGTGCTATTGGATACTTTGGAAAAATTTAAGCTTTCGAAAGACCAAGTATTAATGTTTATGACTGATGGTGCCGCAACCATGTGTTCTGCAGGCCGGTCTCTTAGAAAATATTGTCCTAACTTGTTACATATTACTTGTAAACTCCATGCTCTACACCTTGTGGAAGAACAGGTTCGTAGATGTTATCCAGAGGTAGATGCTTTAATATCGAGTACAAAATCAGTATTCCTGAAATCTCCCAAACGTATTCGTACATTTCACGAATTGTGTCCTCATACCCCTGAGCCACCACAGCCGATTCTGACACGTTGGGGCACATGGTTACGGGCGGGGTTTTACTATCATGAACATTTTGAAAAAATTAAGGACATGGTTTTATCATTCGATCCGAAAGAAAGTGCAGCTATCAATACAAGCCAGAAAAAATTTCATGATACCCAGATTAAAATGGATTTACAAAGTATTCGTGAGAATTACTTGGGACTAGAAGAAGCAATAACAAAATTAGAAAATTCGTCGCTGTCGTTAGAGTAATCACTGCAAATCGTTAAACATTTCACGCACAACTGTGTGCTGTAGAAGACGCAAAAAGTGAAAGTGTTCTAAATAAATTTGAAAGTGTTTTAGACAGAAATGCAGATTTTGACACCTTAAAACGTATTTGTGAGGGCATGTCTACAGATGCGTTAAGTTGCTTAAAAAAGTATTTTGATTATGCGATTAGATGTAGAACGCTCGTTTTCCGAATACAAACATATTTTTTCCTCACGGCGGACATGTTTTTCAGAAATAACCTTAGAAACGCAACTAATGTTGAAAATATACAATCGAGTTTCTCCAGTTTGTCAATCCTTGGAAGACGCTTAAAACGGTAAGTGTTTTTTTAAATCCTCTGTCGTGCACACAATCACTGATTTCATACATTTTCCATTTTATTTATAGGTACATACAACGCTGCTATAATATGTACTATTCTTATTTTTCGTGTGTTTATGCATATTACTTTAATAGCAGAAAAACAAATGTATATTTGATTATTTCTGATAGAATAAATGTCTCTACTTCTACTTCTATACTTATATCGGTAACAAGCTCATGTTGCGTCCCTATTCTATCGCATATTTTAATATATTACGAATTACACTCCCATACCGGCGCTCATGGCGTGCACGGAAATTGATCTGCTCTAATTATATCATTTATAATTTATTAAAATAAATTAAAACTAAATACGTGATTTTATCGAAATAAAGATTTTTGAGTACGAACTTCTCAGTTACCTAAAACTTTAAACAGCTATTAAAAGGATATATACAGGGGAGTAAATAGAATTTTTTCTCGCCCCTCTCTCTTCACTAAAGCTTCACAATTATATTGAAAACGACTTACTCGACCTTCTTTTCTATTGCTGAATAATTCAGATGAAAAATTGAAAGACCCGATTACACAGAGTTTAAAACGAGCGGTCGTTTACTAACATCTAACCGATACCAATTTGAATAATTGAGAAAAAACTCACACAAGCCTGGGCGACGATGTTGACCAATTGAGGGATGTCATTCCTCGAAACATCAATTATTAAACAAAGTGAAACAATCTACCTCGCCACAGTTCAATACTTAACAGGAAAAAAAAAAATGAATAAAAAGACACGCGAATGTGATTGATGTGTAATTCTTCTTATCGACGTTCTGTTATTATTTATATTTTGCGATTGTCACTAGTTATATTATCGTCCTATGTAAACTTAAGAAGCAGAATAATTCATTCATTAATATATAAAAGCAATTATAATATAGGCAACCTCCGAATAAGACGGGAGTTAATCTGAAAAAATTAAAGAACATGCTATTATATTTTCATAATTAAGATCTTTATTAAAGCAATTTTCTTAAAAAGCAAGAATTAAGCATTGTTTTCTTTGCCCCTACTAATTTAATAACCATTAACCGAAGGCGTTTTCTTTTTGGCAACATATTCTTATTCTCTGGGCATTTTTCCATTGATTCATGTTCTACCTTTTATAAAAAAATCTGTTATTTTAGTTTGTTTGCTTTCAGTTAAAAGGTCTTTATAAATTTTCTTATATGCTGAAAAGGACATCTGAAGTTTACAATAGTAATATCACAAGAGAGTGAGAATATATTGAAAATAATTCGACGGATTTTCGAAAACTTGTTGCTAGGGAATAGACACGAGAGCCCGTAGGGCTCGAGTGGCTATTCCCGAATGGCAACAAGTTTGAGAAAGACTGGAGAATTATTTTCTAATTATTTCTCACTCTCGAGTGGTATTCGAAAGATTATTTTTTAATGTTTAAATAAAAAATACAGCCTAAAAACTACACAATTATTGTAAATGTTTTGTCCGTGAGTGGTGGATTTTGCAACATTCTTCTGTTCTGTTGTGTTAAAAGTTATAACTTCTCCCTTGTCTCTTAGGTTATTAATCAAACTTGAATGATTATTCAACTGCAGGTACGGTTTCAATGAACTAGATGAGCTGTGGCCCGTAATTTTTATTATTTCCTGCTCGTTAACACCTGCTTTCGCTAGATGAGACACTACACTTGACCTTGAAGAATGGTTCGTATTTTGTATTTTTTTAGTGTCCAGCCCAATCATGTCCGCCGATTCTTTCATTCACTTCGACATTATGTTCACCCCCAACGGCATATTTTTGTACCATCCTGAAGAAGACGGTTTATCCCAAGCAATGTTTACTGTTAAAAAAATTCTGTCAGTTTTTATATGTTCGTTCCTCTTGCTTAGCAATTTCTTGGGCAATCGGACAGGACACGCATCAGGCTTTTCAGTATTTGGTATTAACCATTTACTATCAGTCAACTTTTGTGCCCCACCTTGCGCTGTTTTAGAGAAAACCAGCATTGTCTGTTTCTTCTTGAAAATAATGCACTAAACATTGACAACCTTCTCCCCCACGCCATGCTAGCTCATATGAAGCAATGTGATAAAAGCATTTTTGCAAACGTAAGGGTGTCTCCTTGTCGTAGCGTTTTATTATTTCCATGATTTGTTCATTAGTTAGAATTGCAGAACTTTGCTTCCTTTTTTCTGGCACCTGTTGTAATATCTTACGTTTTGTATTTCTGGCTTCTCTCGCAGATTTAAATTCGATATCTTTAAAGGGGTCTAATTTTCTACTAAATTCGTTGTAGTACAACTCTTGCATTAATTTGGCGGTTTTATTCCACATTGTTTTAATAACGGCTTCTTTGTAATCTTCTCCATTGCAGCTTTTCATATTAAATCCCCAGTCTTTCAAAATGTTTGCCAGTTTTGTGACTGGTGTATTTCCTTCTAATTTGTAACCCCGTTCGTCGCAAAATGATTGGAATTGTTTCCATATTGAATTATTACTAACCATAGTATTTTTGCACGAATTTTCTTTAATCTGTGCGTTTATATCTTCCACTGATGATGAACTAAATCGCTTATGGTTCATTGCTTCCAATTTGCAATAATACTGGTGACAGGTGTCAAAACTAGAAAATACGTTGTCAACAAACAGAAACAAAATACTAGAAAATATTCTCGGGAGAATAATGTAGGTACTAAGATTATTCTCACTATAATAATATTGTGATTGCACAGAATTAAACACGTGTCCGCAAATACTGCTAAACGATTGGTTAATAAAATTATTAAAAAATAATCCTGTAAATTGTATGCTTTCATTTGATGGATTTTCATTTAGGAAATATGACTAACTGTTCGGCTAATCCTAGGCCTTTCTTCACGCTTTGCAGAGTAAACTGTTTAACTTCTTCTTCACCTATGCTATCATCCTCTGGGTTATATATATCCTCCTCTGTGTTACATACAGTGTGTCCACAGATTCATTCTCAACATGGGGATCTCGCTTATTATGAGAGATAGGGATTTGGTTAAATGGGATTAAATACTCCAGAGGTAAAGTTGTACCAAACCCTATACACTAGCTTTGAATATTTAACGTACTTCGGGCGCTATTGCTAAAAAAGTGAATTTTTGTTTTTTCGATTTTCTTTAATAACTCATTTATTTTTAAAGTAAGACAAATTTAGTTTGCACTTCCTTAAGGCACTTCTTTAATAGGAATCTGGTGGTGAACTTAGATTTTTGAATACTGTTATAGTAGTTGAGCTACAATGGTCAACTTTCATTTTTCTTATGGGCGTCATAGTTGGCTATGACACCATCGAAAACAATTTTTCTTTCCCTTCTCAAAAATGTATAATTTGTTATACCTGATACCAAAACTAATTTCAAAAATTAAAAAAACAAAATAAAGTTACATTAGCAGGTTAGAGCGGTTGTGGCATTTGACCAATAGAAGGTTTTGCAAACAAAGAAAGGAAGAAAACTTTATTTTGCAACAATTACACAGATCTACAAAATTAAACTTTTTGACAAATGTTTTTATTTTGAAAATCGATTTTATATAATTTTGGTAGGCTGATTTCAAAAATTCAATGCATTTATTTGTATCACGTAAGGTTTTTTTTGCAAATATTAAATGAAAAAAAACGATATTTTTAAAAAAAATTATTTGTTTATTGAGTAAAAAGGTGGAATACAAGTTAAAAAAGTGGAAAAAAATACTTTACTCAGTCTTTTTTAAGTGAAATCTTTGTCTTTTTGCGAGAAAGCTGCGTTGTCCGGACATTCGGTTGTATGTTTTTAAGGGCATATCTCGTTTTAACATCCAGCAGTAGTCCGCCATCATCGTTATGCTCCATCTGCCTTGGTATCGCCGTTCCATTTCCTTAATGTCTTGGTGAAACCTCTCTCCCTGTTCTTCACTAACTGCTCCAAGATTTTCAGGAAAATAGTTCAAGTGTGAAAACAGGAAATGCACTTTCAAACTCATATTACAACCTAGACGATGAAAGTGTTGTAACATATTTTGAACAATATTTTCGTAGTTTTCGTCCTTAGAGTTCCCAAGAAACTTATCAATTACTTCTTTAAATGAAACCCAGGCGTTTTTCTCGACATTGGTCATTGTGTTTTGAAAATCCTTGTCTTTGCATAATGTTCTTACCTGCGGCCCAACAAAAATACCTTCTTTTAACTTGGCATCGGATAAGGCTGGAAATGTCTCGCACAAATATTTAAAACACTGTCCATTTTTGTCTAGGGCTTTAACAAAACTGCTTCATCAAGCCAAGTTTGATATGGAGAGGAGGCAGTAAAACTTTTTTGGGGTCAACTAAGCTATCTCTTAATACATTTTTGCTACCAGATGTAAGGCTTGTTCTAGAGGGCCATTCTACTTGAGTCCAATGTCTATCCCTTGCTCGACTATCCCACTCACAAATAAAGCATGGAAATTTTGTATAACCTCCTTGTTGTCCTAGTAGCATGCACAGCACTTTAAGGTCACCACAAAGCATCCACTGATGATCTTGGTAGTTTATTTTCTTTAAAAGGAGTTCAAAATTTTCATACGTTTCCATTAAATATACCGAATGGGTAACGGGAACCGAGGCCAGCTCGTTACCATTGTGCAATAAAACGCCTTTTAGGCTACGCTTACTTGAGTCAATAAACAGGCGCCATTCTTCTTTTACATACGGCACATTTCCTAATTTTGAAATTAAGTCAAGAATATTGTTGCAATACACTAGCGGTCCATCTTGAGTAAAATATTGACATAACTCTTTTTCGCGATCCCGGTAAAAGCTAGATGTGACGCCAGGTGCCAGTAAATGTTGCTCACGAAGTCGGGAGGCTAACAATTAGGATGCATCCTTTGGAAGGTGCAAATCTCTAATTAAATCATTTAGTTCGCTCTGGTTAAACACTTCGGGCTCTCTGAAATCTGGTGTGAAATCTGAGTCATCTGGGTCGCAATTAGATTCCTCTGATTCTGACGATATGACGTTTTCTAGTGCTTTTGGGGCGGTAGGTATCGGTACATCTGGTCCATCAGGAACTGGTCGAATAGCAGAGTTAAGATTGGGATACACAATTTGTTTTTTATTTTTTCTGTTGTGTCCTTGAACATTACACGAACAAAAATAACAATCATCACTGTGATTTCTAGGCTCTCGCCATACCATAGGATCACCAAAGCTTAAACATTTCTTTCTACCGTTTTGGCAGTTTCTTAATGCTTCAACGCAAACGGAACAAACAGTATGAGGAGCCCAGGACTTGTCTTGGTCGCCAATTTTTACACCAAAATAAGCGTGGTATACATTTTTCACAAACGAAGTTATAGTTTGCCTCTGCTTTACTACGACATAACTACCACAGATATAACAAAATTTATTCGGATTGTTCACACAATGTCTTCTTTCCATATTTATACGTTCTAGAACACTTAAAATACGCAACAACGAAGACAACAAGCGAGTGGACACAGTAGCACGACGACTAACACAACCAAACTGCAAATAAGCAGGTTTCAACGTTGTATTGACGCTTCTGCGCCGACTCTGTTGCTTTGCTGAGAAATCTAATATTAACCAGTGTTGCCAAATCACATTTAATTTCATAAAAATCAATTCATTTAAAAATCATGCCTAACATGGAACAAACATATTCTTGTCATAGGTATGTATATTAATAAAATAACATTTTCAAGATATAGAGCGCTATAAAAAAAATTTACGTGATAGAGCAAAAATATGGCGTTTTTTGGGGCCCCCAAACATATACAAATTAGCAAACAGCTTTCAAACATCAAAATCACTGTAGACCTGTGTTATTTATTAAATTAAAAACATAGGCAAAAACAGCTCAAAAAATACTTAGATATTATTTAAAAAAAATTATAGTAACAAATTATAAAAAAATTTCAAACAGTTGACCATCATTTTCCAACATAAATAGGATCGGGCATACACTTTGTCTTTAATGTAACCCCACAAATAGAAGTCGAGCGGCGTCAGATCAGGAGATCTTGGTGGCCATGCAACTGGTCCACGAGTTCCGATCCACCTGCTACCAAACCGCTGGCTGAGGAAATTGGTTACAATTTTGAAATTATGTGGGAGCACCGTCCTGATGAAACCAACAATTATGAGCCTCTTGTAAAGGTAGTTCACCCAGTAAGTCTTCAAAATTATTTTGAAGTCGGACATTAGTGTTTCGTTAAAAATTATTGGACCAATTAATCGTGATCCTAGTATGCCACACCAGGCATTAAATCCAAAACGCATTTGATGTCGAGCAGGTCTGATTACATTAGGGTTCTCTATAGACCAAAATCGTAAATTTGGTCTATTGAGTAAACCATTTTTTGTGAATCTAGCTTCATCGGACCATAATATTTGAGAAGAAAAGTTATCATTATCATAGCATTGCCTAGTGTACCATTCACAAAATTCTCTTCGTCTTTCATTATCTCCTGGTCTTAAAGATTGACATACATTGTATTTATAAGGATATTTGTGGGAGGCCAAAATCTTATGAGCAGTACATTTGGGAACGCCGGTGTTATGTTGAATTTCCCGAACTGATGTGTTTGGATTTTCAACAACTGCTTGTAAAACATAGTTTTAGTTTCATTACTTATGCGCTGCGGTTTTGTATATGGCTTACTAAATGATCTATGATGTATTAAATTTACCGTTAAATTTCTGTAAGTAGAAAGATGGTGTTGTCTGCGTTCTGGATACTGGTTTATGTACATTTCGGCAGCTCTCGTTTACCTTAGTGTTATAGCTAAACGTTCCCCCGTTGAAATACTTTTTCTATAGTTTGTATCTTCTTTCTTTATTTTGTCTTCTACTAATGAAGCACATCAAATTGCTCTTTTGTCATACGAAAATATCGAAAATATCGTTCGGGAAATCTATTTAATTCTTGACATAATCTATGATATTCTCCTAAACCTTCTCGCTTTGGGTTAATAGGGTGCGCGTACGTTAACCTAGTTACTCAACTAAATTAGAATGTGAAATATGCAGCAATTAATGAGGACGTGTTTCGTTGAATAAGTGTCACATTGAATATGTAGAAATAGGTGTCCTACATTAGTTATTACACCCCACAAATTTATTTTTTGCTTAGACGTTATTTGACGCTATAGCTTCCCCTTTTACGAGGTTCTTAACACGCCACTGATCATAGCGCGAATATTTTCACGAGTTAACTTCATTTTCAATACGATTATCAAACTCTAAAACTGCACTCAGCGCAAATTGACTGATATTTTGACAATTAAACAAAAAAAGTCATATTTTTGACACATTGCAGTATGCCAGTGCACATGCATCATTTATCAAACAGCGTTGCCAGATTCCCGAAATTTATCAACTGTATCTGTATAATATTTGCATTAATCAAATATGCTGACTAATAAAAGTAATGCCTCTATTTGTTCTTCTCAGAAAAGAAT
The DNA here is from genome assembly GCA_935421215.2 of Melolontha melolontha. Classification (NCBI taxonomy): domain Eukaryota; kingdom Metazoa; phylum Arthropoda; class Insecta; order Coleoptera; family Scarabaeidae; genus Melolontha; species Melolontha melolontha. The sequence goes on along the minus strand of OW285236.1, from coordinate 1,317,594 downwards.
ACCATGAGAAATTTAATAATTTGTCGATGTCCCCGTATTAAATTTTTTCTACCCAATTTAACTTATCAAAACTCAATCATAATTTACTAACCAAACTTTATTAGACTTTCGATCTATTAAGAACACTAAAAACAGTGTCACTTTGCATATATATATATATATATATATATATATATATATATATACTGGTATACGACATCCTTGCCTTTTACAGTTTGGCACACAGCCCCGGCTGAATTAACTTTTTTCATGTGGTCAAGATAATTTGACTCAATTACGCCATTATAATAAACGTATATTGTAGTGTACGTATGTAGAGGAGACCAAGCCCGGTGAGGAGAGGCACGGTCTATGAGTTTTTCCAGGAACATTCTGAAATTATAGAGAAGTAAACTTTTAATCTTCTTTTATTGGAAGCAATTACCTTAGAAAGAGTGCAGAGCTCGCTATCAGAAAACACCGTTGCGCGCCGGACTGAAAATATGAAAAATACATTATATGTGTTATATGTATTCGTTAAACGACAATCTAATCAATTATTCAAAATAATTGACTAAATTGTGTGAGAACGACATCTGACATCTATGTTCTATGTAAATTCTTATATTTCAAAGAGAGCGTTTAGATACAATTCATATAATTCCAGAGTGAAAACATGGAAATTTTAAATAATTATCAAACGACTGTTACGGTTAGATGTTTTCTTTATCCTTTAAGAGAAAGCTATATAGTACCGCGGTAAGATCAGAGCCAACTCTTTTAAAAATCATCGTAAAAAGGTATATAGATAACATTACGAAATAACTAATAAATCTATAATATAATAATAATAATACCCAACAGGTTATCTCCAATTACAGAACATAAATGTAATAAATTACAATATTAAATATAAAAAACATTATAATTAATATAATAAATTAATAAATATGAAAATCTATTGCTCCACTGCTAATTTTTAACTATATTTTTAGTCTCCTGAAGAAGTAGCAAATGGCTACGAAATATAGAAGGTAAAATAAATGTGTTTTTCTATTTTGCGTTCGAAATGAACTCATTATGAAACCCAAAACAGTATCGAAATGAGCTTCATTTCGATACGCTTTTTTTCATTTTTCAATGTTGGCGTTGTTCGAATACAGAAATAAATATCATTGCTGTCATTTGATTTTAAGAATTTATGTACATTTGACAGATATTATATATGTCCGTATTTTACACAAACAACGTATGTTGTATACAATTGACAACAACATATATGTTTCCATGTCACTCATGTTTATATTTTTAAATGAAATATCAAGTAATGTTAACGAAAATTAATAAATAATATGTAATATAATATACTTCGCGGATAGCAAGATTTAAATTTGAAAATGTCAAGTATCAATGTGACCAACTGCATGCTTTATATAAAAATTAAACTCTGAACTTTCAAATTAAATAATTCCAATTTAAGCAATTTATTAATGTAAAAAACGCAAAATAGAAAAAATAGTATAAAAAACTCGTTTCATAAGGCTTTTTGCCGCACTCGCTCTTTAGAAAACTCGCCGCAAGCGGCTCGTTTTCTAAACTGATCTCGTGCGGCAAAATGGTGCCTTATGAAACTCGTTTTTTAATATACTATTTTAAGTTGACAGACCGCTTTCCCGATTAATTAATTATTCATTATTATAGTACTGTCGATAATTAAAACAATATTGAATATATGTTTACGTTTTGGTTTTATATGAAATCGAAATTGTGATCGCGTTGTAGTTTGTGTGTAGATAAAGCAGTTTTGTCTGTTTTAGAGTATTTCTGGGCTTGTATTCTTTTGTATAAATATTGTTTAGTTTGGCCTATGTAGTAACTATCGCAATCGCGACATAGTAAATTATAGATGACATGTGTTTCTCGATTTTTTCTATTTTAGGTTTAAGTTTTGAAAATAGATGTTTATTAGTATTACTAAGTTTATATGTTGTAGCTATATCATATTTTTTTAAAGTGTATTTAATTTTTTCTGATAGTTGTGGAACATATGGAATCGTGATATATATTGTGTCATTGTTTAATTGGTTATTGGTGTCTGCAGTGTTGTATATTTGATGGATTCTTTTTTTAATTCTTTGGTCTATAAGTTGTGGTGGATAATTATTATCTGTCAAAATTGTTTTAATTTTCTTGATGTTATCTTTTCTGATTTGAGTATGTGATAGTTTTACTTAAATCGCCAACAAATTGAATTTACCATAACATACAAAGGTCACGAAATAATTATTTTTCATATAATTATCCAATAATTTATCAATTGTTATATTTAATAAACGGCTAAGAAATTATCTAAACACTCATATAGCTATGGAGTAATAATTAAGCAATTTCAAACATTCAAATCTGACATCTGCTCTCAAAATACTGACATCTGCTTTCAAAAACAGACGTCTGCTTTCAATAACTGACATTTGCTTTCACTAACTGACATATGCTATCAACACTGACATCAGCTTTCAAAACTGACTTCTGCTTTCAACTTGAGATCTACTTTCAATAACTGACATCTGATTCATTAACACTGTTACTTTATAATGCATTTCTAAATAGCTTGAACCAAGGTCTATTGTGGCTAAGTGGTAAAAGCGACAGTCCGGCAAACTGTAGACTTGGGTTCGTGTCCCAACATAGACAATATTTTTCAATTAAAAATTTCGTATGATTTTCAATTTCATACATACTAATTTGATATTTGTAAATATTTCATATAAAAGCCGAAAAACTCCAATAATTTATCAATTGTTATATATATATATTGTAATATATCAGAAACCTCACGTTGGGCTGGCAAATGTTATACTACGGGTGTTGGCTACATATATATAAATAAATGAATGTTATAAAATGTTATATTTCGAATGTTATGTAAGAAATGAATGTTAGTTATAAATGCCCCAAAACGTTGGGCTCTAAATGTTATATTACGAGACTGCGTCGTATGTAAATGAGGTTATTTTTATGAACGCAGATTGTATATAAAAATTCATTCAAATCGGGCTCATTCAATACTTATCTGTTTTTTTTTATCGGCTAGCTTCTTTTTTTCTCTTCTTCAGGGTTAAGGTCGGTTCACTTCTCTCCACTTTGAATTGATTTACGTCGCTTATTGAATTGGAAACGGAACAATATCTCAAGTATTTTACAAAAAAAAACCAAAGTAAAATATTGACAATTAACTTTATTAGTAAGAAAATATTTTGAAAAGTTTGAGAATTTAAATTTACAGTTTCGTGACACACATATAACATAAAGGAGGCACACTCAGCGGTTGGTATTCTTACAGTACAAACAATATGGTGTAAGACAAGTGCAAATGATTGTTGCTTTATTAAAATAGTTTATAAAAGTGAAATAGAGTCAAGTTTTAAAATTAAAAAATAGTGGATACTAATATTTAAATAAGTTGAATAAAAATTACAGTGGTAGAATATCGGTGAAAGCAATGTAAATAGTTATTTATGGAATAAACAAAGAAAAGTTCTAGAAATGTTCATGAGCAAGTAAAAATGGCGCGTATAATATTGGTAAAATTAGCAAAAACCTGAATCTTCGGATATAACCTCTGTTGATTCCTGCGCCTGTGTTCTGGAGAAGTCTTCACAGCGGGAAACTGGAGAATATTTCTGCTACTGTCCCTCGGGATGACTTGAACTTCTTAAAATCTCCAAGTCCGACGGCGGCTGGAGCGGATGACCGGTCTCGAGCGTTCAAAGATGATGTTTTATATACGGTGAAATTTTAGGCGGGTAGGTATCGAAAACTTTAAAAATTCTTAATTCTTGAACTGTTTGGTCGGAAGATGTTAAATTTGGTCTACAGGTAGTTCGTAGGTAGGTGTAACGTTTGGTAGACTTAAAAATCTCGAGCACTTAATAATTTCGCCAATTTATTTTAATTACTTCGGAGCACAAAAAAAAGTGACCTCTCGCTGCAACTACTAATTACCGACGCCAATCTTTTCACTTGTTTCTAATTGCATAACTTGCCGCAAATCGCTCCATTCTTTACTTGCATTATCTTTTTGAATATTATTAAATTAGACATTTTTACAGTGTAAAACAGTTAAAAAAATTACAATTTGATTTATAAAATAACTTTAGTTAGGTAACATATGTTGATGTGTTTACAATCACTCTGTCAATATCGGTTTCTTTTCGGGTTATTGCACCGTTAAAATTGTGGGCGGGGCTTAATCGTTCAAATACATTTGAATATAAATACGTTAAATTTGTTTGAATCAAAACGCGTTAAATATTAATTTGAAATAAAAATGAATATAAACATTACAATAAAAAAATAGAAAAATAAGTTAATTATTTCAAGGCAAATTTGTCGTCAAAATAAAGTATTTATACTTTGAATCAATCTTTCCCCTTCTTGGTATTAAAGTACATAGTAGATATAAACATTGCGGTTACATGTATTCTTTATTTCTTTCAGAGAAAAAAACCCTTCTTGCAATGCCTCAATATATATATATATATATATATATATATATATATATAACAATTGATATATATATATATATATATATCAAAGTAAAACAGACCTTAAATCGCCGACTAATTTATTCTACCATAACATACATAGGTCAAGAAATAATTATCTATATATAATTCCAATTTGAAACTATTACATCAATTCAAGATCATTTTTAAATTATCTTACAGAAAAGAAGTATTGTTGGTGTTATTTATTTCAAATTATTTTCAAGTCATCCGCATATGCTAAAACTGTACAGGTGAAGTAGACAGCAAGTTGTTGATAAATACAAAAAGAAGTGGCGTCAAGTTGGAATCCTAACGCGCACCAGATGTTGCATTGAATTCAAATGAGCAAAATTCAATTTTTAATAATGAAATTTCAAGAAGATGGCGCAAATTATAGTATCAAATGCGTGCGAAAAATCACTATAAATGAGATCTACCTGATCGCACCAATCCAGAACCTCACTCAAGATTCGAGAGGCACTACACAAATTAGTCAATGTAGAACGGCCAGGAAAAAAGCCATTATGGTTTTCCGCTTTACACGTGGTCCTCGATTAAACTCCTAGTCCACGAGGATTAATTCACTCCTACAACAGATTCTACAGTTCCGATGATTTTAAACTTGAACGGCAAATCTCACTCTCAAATAACTATAGAAGCCGATAGCAGGAACACGAAACAAGAACTCTAGACGGTATTTTATCCATTAGAAATATCGAAATACGTATATTGAGACACGAAAATGTCGCAAAAAAAAATTAGCGGGAAAGACGCTCATCTACGACGGGACAATTCACCTGCGGCATGGACAACAACGTCAATCCTATCTTATAAATTAAGGTTCAAGAAACACTGCGTGCCGCCAAATAAACCACCTATTTCGGTGTAAATTTACTGCAAACAAACAAAAATACAACTAGTCTAGCCGAGGTCCTCAACGATAGTGTCCGAAGTCCCCGCAAACTCGTATTCCGTCTGCGAAACAAGTCACACATGTCCGATAGGATAGCGAAATCGCTATGGGTATACACCACACACTAAAATATCGTAACAACATGTTCTGTAAATTACAAACCAAGACTAGTAATACCTCGTCATGGTAACGATGTCGTCCAACTAGCAAGAAATATAGTCCACAAAGCTCAGACTATTTCTGTACAATTTCTGTTTATTTCTTCTTATCAATGATTAATGTATAATGGAGAATGATTATTACCAATACAACATAAAGCAAGATGCCGCACTCTTAACAATTAAAACCATAAAATTCCAGATTTATTTTCAACATATTTTCAAAGAATTTTTAAAAATGTGGTATTTACAAATGTTCTTGTCATCTAGTATAGGAATGGTGTTCAAGTAAATGAAAATTATTTTATATTTTACTAACCAAATTTGACATTTCACATGCATCAATCTAATAACAAAATTATAATCGACGACATAGACATTTCTTCCGCGCACAAATTACAATACCGTTAAAATCTAAAGCACCTAAAAGTATTTTATAAGCTCCATAGACTATAGAACATTAACAACATTAAAGAAGATACAACAAAAGAAAAACAAAAAAAAAAAAAATATGTATACTCATATATTCACATGGGAACTAGCGTACATGTACCTACTACCGCTTATTTATGTTTTTTCGTCATCGCTTTTAACCAACCGTTAATTTCGCGATATCTCCGCATCTGCGGTCCTGCTATCTCGCGAGCAATAAATAAAACACCCGATAAGTGCGATACGAATCGACGGTGGCATTGAAAATTAATAAATAATGCGTCTGTCACTGAATTCATGAATTAAACAGGACTACGTCGACTGCGGTCCCGCTTCGTTCCTATAGCGACTATCGCTTTGAATCGCCTCGATGCCCTGTGCGCTTTAATCATTGTAATTTCAAATATATAATTATATGGTCTTGGGGATTTCTTATTATTATACATGCTACTGTATGCTATCGAAGGCTGAGTATGGAGAAAGAATGAGAATAATTGGTACTGGATGCAACAAAATGCTAATATTATTTTCTGGTTTTACTGACTTGCATGTATTAAGGCTTAGTATGTGTACATATAATCAGTAGACGTCCCTTATTTAAATAGAACATGTTCTTGAATAACAGGTAAGTAAAAAAAAAGTTACCACATGATAGCTTAGTTTAAATACTAGATATGTATTTCGACAACTAACTTGTCATCATTGGGAATAGAACAATTATTATACCCGGCGCCCTCAAGTACACCTTACACAGCACAAAACTGTATCACCGACATGTTGTACTTTATTAAAGTTATGCTGCGGCAAGTATTTTTTGAATTAACTTTTACAGAATTGAATAAGTATTGAGTTTTATGGAGTATATCCTTCTCTTATTAGCAGAAAGCAAACTCGAGCGATTGATGATTCATAGCCCATAGTCGTCTGTCTTGTATTCCCAATAGACTTGTTTCTGTAAGCGATTCGTGAGTTTCGAACAATTTAATTTACGACTGGCAATATTTTAGTTGCAATTAAGTATGGTTGGTATGAAGTCGTCGGATGAAGAATACCAACAACTACATTTAACACATATCGTTACATTATATCCGTTGTTTCGTTTGCACTTGCCCAAAAATAATGACCAGATAGGTTGGTTCGTATTTTTTTAATGGTTCTCAAATAACATTTTGATAAGTGGTATCTACGTAAAGTAGATTCATCCGGTATATGCCGATCAGTATATTCTAACCTCTTGAGGACTGGACTGTTAAGCTTTTTGAATGGGATATTAGCCGCCATGAAAGCTTCACACAGTTCTTCGTTAAAAGTGTCAGGTGCAGATGGTCATATGTTATCTTGATGAGTTTTCGAAGAAACATGTCTCTGCACATTACACTTATGTGGACGTCTTAAACTCAATGAACAGGCACTGCAATATATCTCGGTATCATTGCGAATATGCAACCAATCTGTATGGCCTCTAATCCATCCTACCATGGTTGCCTCCGAAAATTCTCCATAGTTAATGAAAATAAAGAGAAATACTAAGAACAGAAAGAAATGGACTAAAGAGAAGAAACGAAAACTACTCCAAAAATAAGATAGTAAATTAAACTTAATATTTATAAAAAATTATAGCATAAGTATACAATATAACAATATAAAACGGATTTTTTTAAATGCAAAACGTTGTAACCAAATAACACTGAAAGAAACGAAACCAGAAACAATCCCTTATAGAAGAGAATAGAAAATACACTATCTGATGAAATATAAATACATAAACATGTATAACAGCATGTAAACACGAGAATACACTTTGGAAATTAGTGGATATGTATATTTTTTAAGCGATTATTTCAACGAAGTCTGACGAGATAATATATAAATGTATATTCCGTCTTACACGCCACTGTTCAATTGAATTTATGAAGGAATAGACACAATATACTATTCATAACGACAGAAATAACAACTCCTGGTCGGGGAATGCAATCGAGCAAGCAAATAGTGGGGCTGTTATAACATGCATACTATACCTGAGACCGCCACAACGATTTATCGGGGCAATTGGTCATTCAATCGCTTCAGTCCGCTCTCTGCTTCTTAGGTTCCAGCGATTCGTATAGGTCTTTCACGATAACAGACGAGACACGTGATAAACAGTTACTTCGAAACAAGTAACATTCAAATTACAATAATACCTAATAATCCTAGTATTTCTCTCTATTAAGTGAATATATTATGTTACCGTAACTGGGCATGGTTGCCGGCTTGAATTCCGTCAAATGTCATTCAAATAAGTTGTTTACAATTTCATATTTAGAAGTTCCTACCTATTTCATTTTATTTATAAACCGATATTATATATAAGATCAGTTATTTTCGCAACTAAATCATTCCTAGACCGTTAGGAAAACAAGCGAAAGAAATCATTCGATCATTAATATTTCGAAATAGAACGCGATAATAATTAAGGGGTCATTACTCCCGCTCTCTGCTTGTGCCAAAAATGGGGATTAAACCTTCTAGTCCAAAGCGAAAACGGACTAAAGAAAAAGCCTGTCATAGATATTGATGATTTTAATCAATATGCAATTAGAAACACAGTTTATGGCATGTATAAAAACAGTAAGTTTAAAGTAATTTAGTACTTATATTTATAAAATAAATATTTCATTAATTACAGTACAGCATATTACGATTTCATCTTTGAATACCCTCAACGAAAAGGAACTTTTTTCTGTTGATAATATGTACATCTTTATGGAGAATATTGCATGGAATAGGTTTTCATTACAAGAAGGATGATGTAAATCGAGCATAATGGAATTCCCACATATTGTATTAAAACGTGTTACGTTCTCGCAACAATATGTTCATATGAAACATGAGCATTTATTGTTTGGTTTCTTCAATTAAACCTAGGTTTTCCAAGATGGAACTATTTGCAAATCTTTACAAAATGAGTCATTATAAACAGTCAACGCTACAAAAGAGGGTGGTAAAAGGTACAATCTATTACTAACAGAATATTATTAGTACGTAAAATGTATTTATCTTAACTGAATTGATTCGGCTTTTACTTGATGTAGATCCAGAATAGAAATAAAACTACGGTTCAAATATTCAGTTTTTAATATTTAATCATAACACAATTATTTCGCCAACACAGTGGCTTCCTCAGGTACTTACAGCTAAAGAGCACGTTACAAACTAAGCCACTGTGTTGGCGAAACAATTGTCGTGTTACGATTAAATATAAGAAAATAAAGATTTGAACCGTAGTTTTATTTCTATTTTGTATTTATCTTGTTATAGGTACATTGTATACATGCACGCAATTCTAATGGATTTATTCCTGAAGCTGAATTAATATTTACAACAAATAGACAGCATTTGGGCCACCACGGTGACAGGAACAGGAACCATTTCTTATACTGGTTTGAACATCAACTTCTTGTGAATTTAGAAGAACCCTCCACAATTGCTTTAGATAATGCCCGTTATCATAGTACTATTAAAAATAAAAGTGATATTCAATAAAAATTATATTCATTAGGTTTTGAAAGGCAAAACATATTGCCATTTATAATCAATGAAAGTAATTCTGATTCTGAAGACAGCATAAATGTTTAATAAAATTAGTATTTCATATTAATATTGTCTTCTTTTTATTTATATCATATGTTTATCACAATGTTACAAGCCCTTAATCTCTATATATTTTGATTTTCTGTATATTGTTTTTGTATATGTAGTACAAAATAAATAAATTCACATATACATTTTTATTTTGTTTGTATATATAATAACAACATAAAGCATATTATAAGTTGTAAATATTTTAAAATGACGTAAACCTAACCTCATATATTATTTACTAACAACAGCTGACTCAAAGCAATGTAGATTTGTCAACCCTGTTTTGTAACTATTTATCACGTGTCTCGTCTATTATCGTGAAAGACCTATATCCACCACTGAGAGTGCTTATTTGTTTTCCAACAAAATCAAAACGATATGGTAAATTCACAACTAAAAAGACGTCATCTAGTTGCATTAACGCATGCAGCTCACAATCACACTTTCATCAAACATGACGAAGGGCACGCGCCATCGTTTTCGGCCCTACTTTAAGATTCCAGAACTCATAACCGACAAGGTGTTGTCAAAGACACTAAGAGTGTACAGGGATCGACTAAAATATTGTACAATGTAAAAAGCAAATTTAAGCTGCTCTAAATAACAATCTAGGATTTCGTACTGTACGTCGAATTGTTGACTTGTTTGATGCTAAAGAAGTAGATTTTTCCGAACCGGAGATAAATATGCCGTGCAAGGAACTATTAATACAAATTTCAACTTAAAAAAATAAGTTGTACTTCCTTCAGGAACACTTTACAAATTTGTCAAAGCTAATCACTTATATCAGAATAATTGAAACATACATGAGTAGGTAAACCCCACCAGTTTTGTATAATACAAAGGTATTTTTAATAATATAAAATATTACTAAAAATCTGGTGTGAAGAAACAGAAAATATTAATAGTGAACCTGCATTTGTGTTCTTCACACTAGATTTTTAGTAATATTTTATATTATTAAAAATACCTTTGTACTAATCACTTATTTTGAAAATCAAAATCTCAAATTAAATGATGACCACATTAGATGTGGCTATTAATAATTTGAAAAATATTCCAAGTGACTTCGGATGGGGTCTTCGGCAAAAGTTAGACGCAGTTTTTAATAGAAATCTAAATAATAACATTGCGACAATTGTGTATACGGACAATGCCTCACAATATAACTGCTAAATACGTTGAAATAAAAGAATATTACCAGTATGCACCCATGTTGCGATGTAGAAAGGACGTTTTCTATATACAAAGATTTCATTCAAAGAGCACAAATTTTACAGAAGAGAACCTTGAGAAAGTATTGTTAGTTGATATTAATACTCCTTTACTCAACTTGAACTACAAGATGAACAAATAAAAATGTCTTTTGTATTTTATAGATCACCGCCCGTTTGTTTTCCAATTAGGTATATAAATAAAATTAAAAACTCTTTAAAAATACAAATTTTCAATAGTACGCCCGTGGGTGATGAGTCATGGACCTCTCATGGCCGGTCTCTAATTATAATACACTGTCACCATCAATACTTTTAATTTATTAGTTTTACCTCTACACAATAGTTTTGTTCTCTGGTAAAATCAAATGAATGAATTGAAATATTTTGTATAAGTCTAATACCTTGCATTGGTATATATTAACCGCTTCTTGTTTGAATAAAGTTATTAAAGTCTAAGCTTTCTTAATAATAAATATGTTAATAAACAAACGTAAAAGACAAATAATAATCTTTTATATAGGTTAGTAGGTAGATAACCTCACATATGAAATCAACCATATGATCTACTGTTTTGAAATTCCTGTGTAAATTATACTCAGATTGCAGCGCCATCTGGTGTATTCTTATTTGGTATGGACATTCATTGATGCGAATCTTACGTTAATTTTTTTTTAATTGGGAAAACAATCATAAAATTACAATTTTTCCAAAAAATGTTGACATAATCTCGGCAAATAAACTCATTACATATTTTGGCATTTCGGGCTAGACTTTCTGTCTATTTTCCACTAACAATCTTTTGTGACAAAAATAAGTCGTCCTATTATTAATTTTATTGAGTATTTTCATTTGATGAAACTGAAAATTATTAATATGTGTGTAAAAAGTAAAATAATAAATCTGTCACTAACTCTCCATTCACTGTGAAATACAACCTCAATTAAGCACAATAAACATACATAAATTGCGCTAAAAAATGTTATAAGAACGCCACTTTATGGTAAGTCGAAGTGCGATGTTCATCATTATCGTCATTATCAACAGTGCAATCATCGTCGTCATATCAAATTACATAGTGTTTCCAATGCGTCGGTCGTAAATATTGCGGATTCCGGCGATAAGGACGTCCCGAATACGAAATCGGAAAGGTCAAAAAACAAAAAACCTACCAGTGTCGGGTGGAATTTTGTTCGTTCGATTAATTACCGCCATGAAATATTACTGCAACGCGAAAAAGACGCGCTCTGTCTCTTTGTAAATCTACGACTGCAGGCGCGCAATTGCGAGAAGGTAATTTTGACTACTTTAGATAAGAGATTCCGTTTGAATTGGCGTAACTAAAGGTAAATGAATCACTGGACTATTTAATGACGCTAACTAGCATTTGAAGTATATAATAAGGAAAAAATCTAAGATTATGTATTAGTTGAGAGCATTTGACGCGGTTAGAATACATTAAGTCATCGTTTCTCAACCGAGAGTCGCGAAATAGCCTAAACCAGCGGTTCTTAACCTGTGGTCGGAACCCCTGGGGCCCGCAAAGATCTTTCAAGGAGTCCGCCGCACAAACAAGAAATATTGATTTTAAGAATATGCTAAGCTAAAGTCAGAAAGCTTCTAGTGACTTGGAAAGCGTACATTTCATAAAATAGCTTTAAATTTTTGAACAATAAATCTTATTTCGGTGTCTGGCAACTCTTTTTGTATTCTTCCTGATATCAGATCATTTCCTAAGCTTTTTTAGTATTTAGCCGGCTGTTACGCCTTTAATTCCCTTCTAAAATTTTCTTAATAGTTTTCTTTATTTATTGACGAATTCTTAATAGTTTTCTTTATTTATTGACGAATCCCGGTATCCTATTTTGCTTGCGTATCATTTAATACGTACGACTGCTGATATCGCTATCTGTTCGGTGCTATCTGTGGTTGAATTGGTAACTATCATCCCCTTCTGCGAACGTCTGCTGGTACGCGGAAGAGAGGGACTGGCCGACAGCCTTTTCTAGTGTAAGATCGCTTAAAAAGTTACAAAAAGTACATCTTAGTAACGGAAGTTAACTCACGTTTCTTCGACTTATAGAATTTCACGCTTAATTACGAATTAGGTCAAGAGTTAGTGAATATTTTAGAACAGCCAATTTTGTCGCTTGCGACTCGAAAAGGTTGGAGAAAATCATCAACCGACTTTGGGTTCTTTCTGCTTGACGTTCTACTCCGACTACGTTTTCGAAAAAAAAATAATTGACTTTCCGTGGAAGATATTACGCACACTACTGCCTCTCCATCCAGGGCAGTTCATGGTCATCTAATCCACCGAACAGATAGCGATATCAGCACTCATACGTATTAAATGATACGGAAGCAAAATAAGATACAGGGACTCGTCAATAAATAATAAAAACTATTAAGAAAATTTTAGAAGGGAAACAAAAGTGTAGCACGGCTTATTGCAGCTCTTCCTCTGATAGATAGGTAGGTTTATTCTCCAGTAAAATACATAAATTGTACAATGGACTTGTCCAATAAGTATAAAATTAAAAACTTAAAAAGGTAAACGATCCACTTTCGACCAAGTTTCTATCAAGATCCAGAAAAATGTAGCACACCAAAAATAGTAAGATTTAGTCGATTTTATTTTAGATACATTGTCGCTGTTGTTCAGTGTTATTTCGTGTGTTCGTTACTAGCATAGATGCTTTGCATAACAGGACCAATACCTGATATAACTTTGATTGGCTCCTCAATGAAGAAGTTGTTAAATTTATTAGCCACGACAACAGGGTCATCTATTAATGAGTCATCCACATTCAGAGAAACATTATCGCCTGACTTCCTCTGTTTGAGGAATATTTTAAAGCTTTTAATTTTGATATATTTCATGATATTTTAAAGGTTTTAATTGGAGAATGTAGTTGGTTAGAAGCTTGCAGTGATTGTCTTATTTTATTTTCGTCTTCTGTAGATATCTAAGAAACATTATTCAACAGTTTTGATATTATGAAGGAAGTACTTTTATTTTTCGACTTGTATCTCGCCGTTAACAGTTACCTAAACCAACAGTTACTATACTTAGATAGATAAAGAAATTACTTGATTATAATGTACTTTGTCTAACACGTATTAATATAAATAAAAGCGACATAATCATAATTATGTCACATTTATCGTTTTACAACATATAAATATTGTAAAACGATCTAATTAATAGTTTCCCAACATCAGATCAAATACGAGCAACATGCACACAAAGCGCTGCTTGATAAATTGTGAATAGTATCAAGATAGATGGCCTGATTGCGGGGTAAAACCGACTATGTCAGTCTAAATTGCCACCTCCGGAGTATCACCGGACAAAACTATCAATTAATAATTACTGGTGTGCAATTATTTAAACGCCGAGTTCGTACGGGATTTGCATATTATGACGATTTGTGGACGCTGTAACGTTAGTCGCTAACGACTTTCGCACTGATAATGCGAGATATGAGAACTCGAACATTCGACAAATACGTTCTTTAACTGGAATGCATTGAAGGCAAATGTGCTGTAATTATACAGTACCTACTAAGGTTTGTATGATGTGGGTGTGTCACGGGATTGTGTGCGGTATTTGCAGACATTTGTGACCTAAATAAGTGTAATTTATCATGTTTCTTTTTTTAAATTTCAGGACCGTCACGAATTCAGTTGATTAGCCTGGATTAAATAAAAAATTGTGGTGGATACAGCTGAAAAATATCGCCAAATTACCGCCATATTTTAATGTTTTTATGGATTTGTACAATTTGAAACGAACATTTCTGCCAAGGCGAAATAGCAGCAATAAATAAAAACATGAACTAAACCAACTAGAATGTTAGGAAACAAGTAGTCTACGAGGTGTGCTGGGAAAATTTCTGGAACTTAATAGTTTAAGTACTGCTTGGGATTTGCAAATGTCATGCACGTAAACTTTTGCATTTCTAACCAATAATTCAGTTGACAGTTCGCACTTAAATGAGTTTATTTGGTTTGCAAAGCATTTAAAAAATGTAGAACTCGGAATCTTTCAACAGCTGATTCAGACGTGGAAAATTGCTCACCATGCTTTTTATTTTCTATGTTTGGAAACAAGATCCTAAGATACATTAGATCGCTTCAGAAACTCTAGGCGAAGAGAGACAAAAGGTAAACAAAAGAAAAAATTATATTTATACAAGCTGTCCCATATCGTTATGTTCAAATTTTAGGAGTGTAAAGTAGACTTCATTTCAAGTAACAAAAACGCAAAATTTGTATATCCATTTTTATTTGTTTCAAAGTTACAGATCTATGAATGTGATTGTCAGATCATGAAAAAAATGTAATCCTAAAGTCAATAAAATCTGATTTTATGGAAAAAAGTTTAATTAATAATATTTTCGAAATACCCACCTCCTTGTTGAATGCAGGTTTGCGTCCGTAAGCCAACAGAAGAAGTACTTATCCGAATTTCATACTTGTTTCGTCAGATTTGCTCAGCAGCCAAGTGAATACGATCCAACAACTCTTTTCTTATGTTCGAAATTTGCGCGTAGACTAAATTTTTCATGAACCTCCATAAATAAAAGTCAAGGGGATTAAGATCGGGTGATCTGGGTGGCCGTGCAACAGGACCACCTCGACCAATCCATCCTGGATAATTGACGTTAATCCAATTTCGGACAGCAATTCCGAAATATGGTGGTGCTCCGTCCATGTGAAACCACATGTCTCGTCGAACATTCAGTAGGACATCTTCTAAAAGACGTGACAGTTCGTCAATAAGAAATTTAAGGTAATTGTTCGCAATTAACCTCCCAGGAAGAACGACAGGACCAATCAACAAGTCATCGATTAGGGCCGCCCAAACGTTAATAGAAAATTAATGCTGAAATTTAGATGGGCGTATATTTGGAATTTTCTGATGACCACCTGTGCAGGTTTCTCAGATTTGTGACATCACTTCTCGTGAACTTAGATTCATCTGTCCAGAGGACTGTTCTGCAGAAATTAAAATCAAGCCGTGACTATCTTAATATCCAGGTAGAATAAACTAGACGAGCATAGTGGTCTGCCTCAAGCAAACCGTGCCCCCTGCGATAGTGATATGGATATAAGCCCTCAAGTTTTAAAATTCGCCAAACTGTCGTTCGTAGCACTCCAAGTTGTCTAACGATTCGACGTAGAGTTGGATCCCTTGTAGCAATAGCTACTGCTTCTTCCTCTAAGTCTGCTGGCAAATTTACTCCTCAGTCGAAAAGATAATCACGCAGTCCGCATTCCCGAAATTGTCTGTGTTCTTCTAGAAACGTTATGTGTTATGTAATGAGGAATGCGCCTCTCGGGAAACCGATTGCGGTATTCAATAACTGCTTGACGTTCACTGCCGTTACAGTAGCCATACACAAAATCCATGTCCGCATACTATTGAGAAGAAAATCGGTAAGGCATTTTGAATAAAGAAAACGTGTCCACCACTAATAAGCTGTTGTATGAACTGAAACGTAATGTAATCCTTTATTAAAAAATGCAACGTTAACAGTCCTCTGAACATTTGTTTATTGTATGATATTCATGGTTCAGCACTTACGAAATAAGTAAGAACCTTCATATCATAAATCAATTTCCAGTACTCTGTTTTGTAGCTCTCCAAGAAATTACTGTATGCACTACGACACGTGTTTATTTATTTTAGGATAACATTTTATTATGCGACGTTAAAAATCACAGGCCTGTTATTGAATCGTATTATTTTTTTTTAAATAAAATCATTTTGTATTAACTTTAGGATTACATTTTTGTTCATGATCTGACAATCACATTCATAGATCTGTAACTTTGAAACAAATAAAAATGGATATACAAGTTTTGCGTTTTTGTTACTTGAAATGAAGTCTGCTTTACACTCCTAAAATTTGAACATAACAATACGGGACACTTTGTATAACGGAGGAAATTAAAGAAATACCACCAAGAAGATGAAAACTAACAATACAGAACAGATATCTTTATCAGTTTGAACGACTAGAAAAATTATTATGAATCAGTACTTACTGAAACAAGACCAATAGACATGAACACTCTAAATATCAACAAGAGAAATTTAACTAACCCTACAGCTTTCACAATAGAAGAAATTGAAGAGTGTTTAGATTAGACTTATTTTTTTTTTTTGATTCAATATGCGCTCATTTGATTTGTTAGCAATAATAATAATAATATAAGTATTGCTAAATTTCCTAAAAACCTTCCTTTCCACAAAAAAACCGCTTAAAAGAAAAGGGAGAAGAAGATCGAGAAACCACATGCCAAGACATTAGATCGGCAGAAGTGAGACGGTACACATACACACAAGTTAAGTGCATTTGAACTTGTAGTGAATCTTCCTGCAGCAGAGGTCCAGCGTGATCAACCAGTGGTGAGTCCTGCATTCCATCTCATTTACTTTTTATTTTGAACCACCTTAAATGCAGTCCACTTAAATCAATAAAATGGAAAATGGCAGAGCTGCTGGCCCTGGGAGTATTGTACTGGAATTAATAAAGGCTGGCGGAAGAAATCTATTTGAAAAAATAAGTAAATTGTTTAATTTGTGCTTGAATCGGAGAGTAACACCAAAAGACTGGAAAACAAGCTACTTGTCCTCTCTTTACAAAAAAGGGAAATAAAATAAATCCACATAATTATAGAGGTATCTACGTTACGAATATGTGGAGTCGACTATAAGCAAAAATTTTACAAAACAAAATTAGAAATGAAATCTGGGACGGAATATCAGAAGATTAGAGTGGATTCACGCCAGGACGTTCATGTATATCGACAATCTGTTCATAATACAACACCTTGTTGTAAACAATCAGTGCCCGCAGTTCTTCGATTCTTTAATGTTGCAATCTTCCTGTCCAATCAAACCGAAGAAACAGGCTGTTATGTGCTTCGCAGCACTGAGTTAACTAACAACTTTCGTAGGTTTTGACTCGCATTGAAAGACCCAAACGGTGGTTTGTTGCTTACAGTATCGAACTAATAAATCCAAGTTTAGTCACCAGTAACAATGTTGTAGACTAAATTTGAACGACCTCAGTTGAATTTTTTAACAATTTCTTTGAAGTATATTTGACACGGCTTTGTTTTTGAGTTTGTCAAATTGTCTGGATTCTAATGACTAGGTATGATTCATGTCAATGCCCACGGATGCTTCAATGTCAGAATATGTGTTACACCCATCTTGTTCAATCATTCCACGCAAAGAATTATCATTAGTACTTCATCACCACAAGCCAAATAAAGTCAGATGGATTATTTCGATATTTTAACTATATTTGTCTCAAGTGCCATTTATTAGTGAGGGTCAGGGTTCATTATCATTATTGTTGGTGTATGTTTAGTCCAAATTTAATAATGTGAGGTTATGACATTTATTTTCGTATTGCTATGATTAATGAACATCTGCGAGCAATAAATTTTTGTCGCCAGTGTAATTTTTTGACAAAATGTAAGTTGCTGTATTGTGAAACGGTCGTAATGGTAATAACCTATAATTTAATCTGTCACATGTTAATAAAATTTACGAAACTTTTTGCAAGTCCTAGACGAGATGCTGCCTTAGCTTCAGAGTCCAGCTTCTATTAAGGGAATAATACTTACTTTGTTAAAATAGGATATTGAGACAATAATAAAAATAATTCAAAAAGCAAGACTTTTACAAACTGCAAATTTATATTGACATTTCATTGACAATGGATATCAATCAGGGCAAAAATCCACATTGCGACAATTTTTTCAAATTTTACAATGATATTGACGACCAAAATCTATTGCTCACATCTGTACATCTCGTATATATATATATATATATATATATATATATATATATATATACATATATATATATATATATATAGTAAATTCAATTTGTTGGCGATTTAAGGTCTGGTTTTACTTCAAAATGTATATATTTAAAATAATTCTACATGTTTCGGCAAATAATGCCTTTTTCAAGGAATATAAAACATAAATGACAGTAAATTAATATCATACATTTGTAGTTGCTATGGATAAAATTATTCAAAGATACATTACAATTTAATAATAATAAATCATGCCTTAGCATTCTAAAATAGATAGACAACAAAAACAGGGAAACACAAGACATGAGTTATTATTATGTATGCGCCCGTGGAGCGACTAAAGATGTTAAGCTGTCGGCATTCGCCTTAAACGAGAAGAAAAACCACGAAAACCTACTCGGACAGCCAGACAGGGATCAAAACACGGAACTGTCAGCATGATATGCAAATGTATAGATATTTAAATAACATAAGATATAAAATTATATAACAGCAACATATATTATGATGGTAAAATGCAGATCGTTACATAATTAAGTTATAGTATATACTGCTTAAATTTTTTATATCACTTCTGTTGTTAATTGAATTTTTTTCCTGTTTAATACTAATCATTAGAGCAAACCAATTTCCGTACGCGCCATGTGCGCCGGTGTGAGGATGATTGAATTGCATCAGAACTAATAAAAAGCATCAGTATGTGTTTGTTACTTGCTTAGACTGCATGTAAGAGTAAGCATACGTAATAAAATGTCGTGCACACAATCACTGATTTAATACATTTTCCATTTTATTTATAGGTACATACAACGCTGCTATAATATGCACTATTCTTATTTTTCGTGTGTTTATGCATATTACTTTAATAGCAGAAAAACAAATGTATATTTGTAGTATATATGTTGAGCACTTGTGAAATTATTACACTATTAAACTTAAATAAAACACCTTATATTTCACAAACAATAGTATATTAACTATATGTACATTTCATGTGCCCTGCACACATCATCAGTAGTAACTAAATTTAAAAGTATTATTTTTTAAATACATGTATAGTAAAAATATCTAAATAATTGTAATTTTTACACCCCTAACCAAAAAAATAGATAGATATTTTTACTATACATGTATTTAAAAAATAATACTTTTAAATTTAGTTACTACTGATGATGTGTGCAGGGCACATGAAATGTACATATAGTTAATATACTATTGTTTGTGAAATATAAGGTGTTTTATTTAAGTTTAAAATGTATATTTAATTATTTCTGTTAGAATAAATGTCTCTACTTTTATACTTATATCGGTAACAAGCTCATGTTGCGTCCCTATTCTATCGCATATTCTAATATATTACGAATTACACTCCCATACCGGCGCTCATGGCGCGCACGGAAATTAGTCGGCTCTACTAATCATTTCTTTAATTTCCCTTTTCATTGTGTGTTGTTCTTTATCAATTATCTGTGTTTTCAAAATCGAAATGGTGATCGCGTTGTAGTTTGTGTGTAGATAAAGCAGCTTTATCTGTTTTAGAGTATTTGTGGGCTTGTATTCTTTTGTATAAATATTGTTTAGATTAGCCTATGTAGTAACTATCGCAATCGCGACATGGTATTTTATAGACGACATGTGTTTTTCGATTTTTTTCAATTTTAGGTTTAAGTTTTGAAAATAGATGTTTATTAGTATTACTAAGTTTATATGTTGTAGCTATATCATATTTTTTTAAAGCGTATTTAATTTTTTCTGATAGTTGTGGAACATATTGAATCGTGATATGTTGTGTCATTGTTTAAATTGTTATTGGTGTCTGCAGTGTTGTATATTTGGTGGATTCTTTTTTTAATTGTTTAGTCTATAAGTTGTCATGGATAATTATTATCTGTTAAGATTGTTTTAATTTTCTTGATGTTATCTTTTCTGTATTGACTATGTGATAGTTTTACTGCTCTATCAGTCACATTATTTATAATCATTTTATTGAATACTGTAGGTGTATTTGAGTGGTAATTTATATATCGAAGAGAAGCTGTGGGTTTATTATATCAATTTGTATAAATAGTACCCTGTCTATCATAGCTTAAAGAAATATCAAGAAAATTAATACTGTTATTAATTTCTTCTTCAATAGCGAATTTTAATTTTTTGTGAAAATTGTTGAGCTTATTTAAAAGATAGTTTATTTTATTAGTCGGAATACATGTTATGATAACGTTTTGTTCCAAATGTTCCATTACCAGATTTGCAATAGGAGCAGCTAAAGGAGAGCCCATGGCAATACCAATTTTTTGACTATAAAAACAATTTTTGTATTAAAAATATGTGTTGTCGAGGCAGAAGTGCATACCTCTAATAAATTTGTTTTTATTTAGTGATGTGTGTGGACTAATTTCATCCCATTTGGATTCTATTATGTTTATAGCTAGATCTGTAGGAATGTTAGTATATAAAGATTCTACATCAAGTGATATAATTTTGTGATTAGTTGGTACTTTTTGTTCCTTGATGAAATTTTGAAATTTCCATGAGTCTTTGGTATGATATTTCGTTTTTCCTAACATCTTCGATATGCTATCACCTAGGAATTTGGCTATATTATAAGTAGGGGCTTGTACATTAGATACTATTGTTCTTAAAGGGATATTATTTTTGTAGATTTTTGGTAAACCATATATTGATGGAGGTTGGGAATTAAAAATGCGAAGTTTGTTTTTAGTGTTGAAATCTATTAGGTTTTGTCTATGCCATTTATTTATTAAGTTTTTTTTTTTTTTTGAGTTTTCTCTGTTGTTGTAATAAGAAATTATCTAAACACTTATACAGGGTGGGGCACATAAAGTGTTACAGAGCAATAGCACTCAAACGATTAATCATATCGAAAAATGTTTCAGACAAAAGTTTCAGTGTTCGGGAAGGCGGTCATACTGTGCCACCCAGTTTTTTGATCGGTGTAGGCGTAGAAGCTACGTCAATGTCAACTCCAATTTTTTTAATGGAACCATGTATTTTCATTTCAATAACATTATTACTGATTTTAAGACGAATTCAGCGACCTACAACACAAGGTCATTCTAGTCACGCAAAGTATGAAAATTGTCGAAAAATCGAAAAATATCGGAATAATCAGCATCAAAGGATCCACTAACTTTGGTTTGGGTCTACCTACAGAAGATGCTCGAAGTGACCACACTCCGCTTGTAAGCAGTGGTTAATTCTCCGAGGAAACGACCGTCTAACGTTAGCCAACATTTGTGGTGTAATTTCGGTACATGCTCGGCGTATTCTTTCTCTGATGTCGTTAGGCGTGGTAGGTGCTTCCGCCATTACGTGTTCTTTGACAAAACCCCAGAAAAAGTAATCCATTAGTGTTAGATCTGGCGAACGAGGTGGCCAAGCAACACATAGAGCATAATGGGATGGTGCACCGTCGTGTTGCATCCACATGTTTATGCGAACTAGCAAGGGCACGTCTTCCAGTAATTCGGGCAGTACGTTTTGCAGAAAGTTTGCGTAAACTTGCCCACTTAAGTGACCTTCAAAAAAATGTGGACCAATGACGTGATCGCCGACAATGCCGGCCCAACAATTAACGGACCACGGATGTTAATATCGTACAGTTCTCTTCCATCGAGGATTCGCATTTGCCCAGTAATGCATGTTATGTCTATTCACATTTCCCGTATTTGTGAAGTAAGCTTCGTCAGAAAAAAGCACATGACTCAAAAATGAAGCATCCGTGTGCATTTTTCGACGAATCCAGTTACAGAAATTGACGCGATTTTGGAAATCATTGCCGTACAAATCCTGATGCAGTGACATACAATACGGATGTAATTTGTGTTGATGTAATATACTTAATACAGATCGCCGACTAATTCCACTCTCTCTTTCCATTTGCCTGGTGCCCGCATGGGGATTTTGTGCAGTAAAAGCTAAGATATCAGCCGCATTTTCATCAACAATCGGTCGACGTTTGGCTCGTGTTTGTTTCATTGTACCGAAGCGACAGAAACGGTCAGCTAATCGCTTAAATGCCATGTGCGATTTTTGTTGTCTGTCCGGATAACGAGCCGCGTACAACTGCTCAGCGTTTCTGTAATGTTTGCGGCATTCCCCAGCACCATTAACATATCAAAATATTCTTGATAATCGTTCATTTTCGCGATTCGATGTACTCACAATAGAAGGTAATGCGTGACTAACTGACAGCCGTATGCGTTGACAGTTGATGCTGATTATTCCGATATTTTTCGATTTCTCGACTATTTTCATACTTTGGGTGACTAGAATGACCTTGTGTTGTAGGTCGCTGAATTCGTCTTAAAATCTGTAATAATGTTATTGAAAAGAAAATACATGGTTCCATTTAAAAAATTGGAGTTGACATTGACGTAGCTTCTACGCCTACACCGATCAAAAAACTGGGTGGCACAGTATGACCGCCTTCCCTAACACTGAAACTTTTGTCTGAAACATTTTTCGATATGATTAATCGTTTGAGTGCTATTGCTCTGTAACACTTTATGTGCCCCACCCGGTATATATATATATATATATATATATATATATATATATATATATATTGTTCTTTCGTATTTCAGTTCTTTTAGTGGGCATGGTAATGTGTTGCACTGTTCTGACAATGAGTTATGCCCACCAGGACAACGATTTTTATGTAACAAGAATTTTCAGTCTACTTTTGTACCAGACCAATACGTATGCATTGACGAGTCAATAGTACCCTTCAAAAACTGGGTAGTATTTTTACAGTATATTCTTGGTAAAAGCTGCAAATATGGTATAAAAATATTTAAGTTGTACGCACTAGGTGGCTAGACTTATAACATAAAAATTTATGATGGTAAGAAAGTCCGGGATACCGATCAACCGCTATCCGTTCAATTATAGCATATATAACATCCAAAAAAACAAGAAACCTCTTGTTGGTGTGTTTCTAAAGTAGTCATGCAACTGGTGCACACAGGGAGAGTATTAGTTGCTGATAACTTTTACACTGTCTGCCTAGCTCACCAATTGAATGATAATGGAATTCATTTAATTGGTACTTAGAACGTATAGGAAATTGAAACCCATGTGTATTTTTAAAAAGAAGTTGCAGCGTGGAGAATTAACTGCTGCAGAAAGCAATACAAAAGTTATTGTTCGCAAATGGAAAGATAAAAGAGATGTTGCTTTGCTATGGACGACATCTCGTACTGAAAAACAAGAAATCAAGTCAGAATCTGGAACAAAAACTGTGCCCTGTACTTTTATATAACAATTTTAAGTCATATATTGACGTCTCAGATCAGATATCTTCATATAGTACTCCAGTAAGACTGTTTAATCTCAGATTAAACATCATTTAATCTAAATAAAATAGTGTAATTCATAGTTTATAATTATCACACCGTATATGTTACGTATTATAATTTAGTATTATTAATCTAAATAAGATAGTTATGTATTATATTTAGCAATCAAATAATTCACACATACAAGCCAGGTATTTAATCTAAACTAGTTCAGCAAACTGCTGATACAGAAACAATCATAGGTCAGGTATTTAAAATAAACCAGTTCAATATTCAATATCGTTATCGCATAAATATGATGAAGTGCAAGAATTGTGAGGTCATCAAAATGCATTTTAAGAATGTTTATAAACACCGTAATTAAAGTAGGTTATATCAGCGATACCACAACAAATATCAAATGTCCTTGATATTCAATTACGCTTAAGTAATGTATGTAAAATTAAAATGTTTAGAACTGTTTGAATTAAATTGTAAATAAGAGTTGTATATACAGACTGATTCATTTTCGGCCCTCACCATGGGGATCTCTCTTATTATTGGAGATAGAGTATAGGTTTAAATTTGGCAAAATTGTTAAATTTTGTGTTTGTTATAAATCGGTAAAGAAAATAGACCTGTGACAAATGACCTTCGTTATTTAAAAAAAAAACGCGAAAACCCCATTTTCTTCTTTTATCTGTAGCACCGACATTTGGCCTTGTAGAGAAAAAATAAAAACACATCCTTGTGGCCATTTCTAAACCTCTATCCAGTGGTGTACTCCAAATTTTTATACGTCGTTTCGTTTCTTTCTGGCCATCATCAACTATCTAATTTCATATATATGCACCATATTGGATTTAGACATCTTCAGAAAGAGTTTTTTTTTTCTGATTTCAACCATGTACCACCTGCTGACTAAAGTTTTTGACATTAGGTTTTATTTGAAAGAATAAATTATAAGATTAAATAAGGTAGCCATGGAATTTCAATCTGTCAAACATTTCATTTATTGTTCATTAATAATACAAAAATGTCATACACTAACGAAGAGAAACGAGATATGATAAGTATTTTTTATTCTTCGAAACGAAATTCAACAGTAGCGAGTACAAGATAACAAAAACATTAATAAAAATATATAGAAAAGTAAACAATAAACAATTACAGTAAATGTTCAATTATCTGGCCATCTTCGGTAATGCACAATTGGGCACGTCTTCTGACATTTTGTACTGCCCTTTGTATAGTTCTTCTAGGAACTGCATCGAAGGCATTCTGAAGTCTGTCTCGTAATTCTTCAATATTTTGTGGCGCATCTACTTTATAAATATTATTTTTAACATATCCCCAAAAAAAAAAATCTAGCGGACTTAAATCAGGTGATCTCGCAGGCCATTCAACAACTCCCCTATTTCCAATCCAACGGTTTGCAAACTCTTGATTTAAGAAATTTCTAACAGCTGCATTGTGTGCTGGTGCGCCATCTTGTTGCCACCATAAATATTGTAATTGATTTAATGGGATATTGTCGTCAAGATAGTCAGATACGTATGTACGTAAAATGTTTAAATATCTTTCTCCATTTAAATGTTCTTCATACATAACTGGTCCTAAGAGACGATTTGCCAAAATACCCATCCAAACGTTTATTCCAAAACGATGTTGTGGTCTTCTAGCCCTGTTTTGTCGGGGATTTTGTACTGCCCAATAGTGCTCCGTATTTCTGTTGAACATTCCAGAATTTGTAAATTTTGTTTCATCTGACTAGAAGATTTTGCTTAAAAAATTTTCGTCATTTTCTATCCTTCCCATTAACCAATTACAATATTCTAGCCTTCTCAAATAATCTCCAGGCAGTAAAGAGTGACTAACATGGGTCCTGTATGGTTTAAACCTACTTTTATGTAAAGTTCTCCAAACTCTGGACTGGCACAAATTTAATTCTGACGCTACTTCGCGTGTAGAAATTTATGGATTATTATTTATCTATAAAAATACAAGATTAACATGAAATTTGAAAATACGCTTTTAATTTACCATTTGTAAAATATCTTGTCGATTTTCATTTAAATTCCTGTTGTCTTGACCATTACGCGGCTTAGTAAACGATCCATTCTCGACAAAATTTCTGCCGAGATCTAGAAAAATGGTACGATGAGGCTGTTGTCGTTCTGGATATAATTGTAGATATCTTGTACTCGCTACTGTTGAATTTCGGTTCGAAGAATAAAAAATACTTATCATATCTCGTTTCTCTTCGTTAGTGTATGACATTTTTGTATTATTAATGAACAATAAATGAAATGTTTGACAGATTGAAATTCCATGGCTACCTTATTTAATCTTATAATTTATTCTTTCAAATAAAACCTAATGTCAAAAACTTTAGTCAGCATGTGGTACATGGTTGAAATCAGAAAAAAATCTCTTTCTGAAGATGTCTAAATCCAATATGGCGCCTATAAGAAATTTGATAGTTGATGATGGCCAGAAACAAACGAAACGTCGTATACAAATTTAGAGTACACCACTGGATAAAGGTTTAGAAATGGCCACAAGGATGTGTTTTTATTTTTTCTCTACAAGGCCAAATGTCGGTGCTACAGGTAAAAGAAGAAAATGGGGTTTTCGCGTTTTTTTTTTAATAACGAAGGTCATTTGTCACAAGTCTATTTTCTTTACGGATTTATAACAAACACAAAATTTAACAACTTTGCCAAATTTAAACCTATACTCTATCTCCAATAATAAGAGAGATCCCCATGGTGAGGGCCGAAAATGAATCAGCCTGTATATTTTTTTAATATGCATAGGTTAAATAAGCTACAAGCTTTTATTCGTTACTATGGATTGGATGTATCAAAAATGAACACACTCCTAAAATCATTAAAACGTCTGCAATAACCTTTAAATTTAATTTCACTTTTCATTTTAAGTAATTTTATTTCTAAATTTACAAAAAATAAGGTCCGGTTCAGATAGTACGTTTTCTGAAAATAGGCGTGGAAGCGAATGTTTCACTAAGAATCAACTGCTCCATCCATTAACGAGATAATATACCTTGTACTCACTAAAACAATCAATGTTTGCGACTTACAATCTAATATCCAGATCGAAATTAATTTGAACGAACTTTCCTTAAGATCCTTACACTAACCGTTTCTCTTTGAAATTAAATTTTCATTATATTGTCAGCCACTATTTCTACTATTAAACATAATAGCGCTATATAGTGCCACAACGCATTTTCCCTTTCATATCTTTGCGAGCTGTCCACGTGAATCTCCATTTAAACATGAATTTAATACGCGTGAATAGTCCCTGAAGATATGTTATTTTCCAATACAATTTCTATATTTCTTCACGGACTAATTATCGATAGCTTTATAAATACAAAAGCGAATAATGTTACATATGCATACATTAAATAAATCTAAACGGCTACCAGTTCGGGTCCGAGGCAAGTATGTGTAGATATAGATACCTGGTAGACCGCTTTATAGTGGATACCGTGCAAGCACACCGATCCGATCCGCCCATACCTAAGGCAATGTGGTAGGCGGCCATCTTATCGGGTCCCCTTGGGCAACACAACCGGTCTTACCTTTTGCTTCTTCTTCCAGCGATCGTTGAAGCAAACGACGAAGAACCGCACGGCTAGCTGCTCTACTATACACAAAGGGAACATGTGCTTGACATGTTTGTGTATATGCATGTGGGGAACGTTTATTTTCTGGTTTCTTGTATAAATTAAATGAACGCACAACCTCATGTCTGCGATGTTTTATTTCTGTTTAGTGGCTTTTTTTATTGTTCTTTTACGTACGTGCATCATTGTTTTGGAAATATAACAAAGAAATGACGCTTGGGACGTGTGTAAACAAATCGTAATCACCTACAGATTCCTTTCAAAGTCTTTGACACAAATAATAACAATAATAATATCTACACTCGTCGTCAGGAAAGATGATCCCTGCGTCATCAATAAACATTGTATGATTCAAATCAATACTTCGGCGTCATATTAAATACTGTAAATTGCAAAATGAATGTGGAACTATAACTTCGTTTCCGGGCCAAATATATTTGACAGTCGGTCGAATTTGTAGGTTATATGAACATATATAATCGAATTACATCTTAAGTTATATTAAAATTACTATAAATTGAACAAAGCTGCGTAAACAGCAAATCAAATTAAACTATAACACCACATGAAAAATAAAATGAATTATCAAGAATTTACAACATTTATGTCAACATATAAGATTATGTAATTCTTTAATCATTTTAATGAATGGCAAAACCAAACAGTTTCAAGTTAGTTGTAAAAGCATTATTACTGGAATTGAAATTATACAATAGACCAGAGTATCTATTTTGTATTTATATAATATATACAAACAATAGTTATTTTATTTATTGTTTTCATCAAATTGTATGAATTTGTTTTGTGTATATTAAAAATTTTTAAGTTAACACCAGAAGATTAGAGCTGATGGACACCAAATCAAATAAGGCAGTCGAAACACATTTCACTAGTGTATCTTGCAAAAACTTGCTACAAAAAGATGAAAACACATTCAAATGTATTTAATTGGACATACATTTTTTTTATATGTATTGTATTTTTAACTCCAAATATTAAAATTGCAACGAAAAAGAATACGCAGTAAGAAAAAGGAGCTAATTAAAAAAAACTTCTATATATTAAATTGTCAATGTAACTGGGATTAATTGTTTAATAAGTTAATATACATATGTAATCATTTAACAAAATTGCCTTATTATTTGTTTAATAGTAAAATTATCATGAGTATATATACAAAAAAAAAGGAAATATAAAAAATATTTAGAAGATAGTATAATAGTCGATATTAGAATAAATTTGCAAAATGAACTGATACTATTATTGCTTTCGAGAGTTCCACATTAACTTTCATACCATATATGTAATAAGATTGGAAATCTTTTTAAGACACCAAAAAATCTTTCAATCCAGTCTCTGGTTCTAAAATGGGATTCATCGTACAATTGTTCTGCTCGACTTTGAGGATTTGCTAAAGAGGTTAATAAATATTTTGTAATATTGTGACAACTATCACAAAGTATAACTGAGTTACTGAAATGTTCATTTTCTTAGCTTCTTTTTATTGCCGATCCATTCAAAATTGTTTGGTCATGTGTAGATCCTGGCCATCTAGCTACGATGTCACAAATTCTTAATTGAGAATCTCCTATTACCTGAATATTCCATGAAAAATATCCTTTTCTGTTTCGGTACAGCTCAGCATTATTACCACTATGAGATTGTTTCCTCATGTGAGTGCAATCAATTCTACTTAGTACATCAGGAAATCTAGCTACTTGATAAAATCTGTTTCTGTAATTCTTCTACCTTTCTAGACATATTTAGATAAAAATTGTGGCCATAGTCTGGCAATTGCATGTGTAACATTTTGTATGATTATTTGTATTAATATCATTGTATTTGTTGCATAAAATATCAGTTACTAAAAGTAGACACTAACATTACATAAACAACTAATCAGCTGTATACTAATACTTGATACTTTTACTGCCAACACAAGAAAATTTGATATATTTGGCATGAACTAGAAACGACGTGTAAGAACGTACGTTGGCATAAATCTTGGGTTATAATATAGAACAAGTTAAAACATGGAATAGCTAACAGTTTTTTTATCTGCAGTCATATAGGAAGTACTGTTAATCACTATCTTCACTGTTGCTTGAATCATCGATGTTAATTATAAAGCCATTGATTTCACAATGTAAATGTATTTTCTCTATTATACCATTTTTTTATAATACTTTCCGTGTGTATAACACAATTTTTCCAAATTTCTTCCGTTCACTGCTCTAGTGATTACTTCCACATAGCTATAACTTTATCATCTCCATGTCCATCCCTGAAAATATGTTTATTATAATATTGTTTTGCATGGTCCCAAATAATTTCGATAGCATTAAATTCACAATGATAAGGAGACAATCTTCAATATTTCATGTCTTTGACTTTGTAGCAATTCATCTACTTGATACCGTTTTTCTTTATGCAAATTTTTAGCAAGGGTAGTAGGTCAGTTTTAAATAGAGTTCGCAAGATATATTATGTTTCGACAAGTATGTAATAATATCATTTTTACATCAAGCCGATGATGGATGTTTCTTTACTACTAGGCATTGTCCGTCACTATTTGAGCCGGTTCTTCCAAATTTGGTATTAAATATTCTTCGATCCATTTCTTAAACATTTCTCCATTCATTTCACCATGATAATCTTCTATTTGTGATTTGCTTGAAAACAATAAAGAAGCATTTGACACAAAACATAATTTTGAACCACAATGTAATATAGCATATCGCTTGCCCTCGTAATCCTCAGGTTTACGCACACTCTGCAGATTATTATCTTGCCAGGTCTCAGCAAGCAATACCACTTCTCTCTGAACAGAACAACTCAAATTCTTTATGTAATTCCTAAGAAATGTCAATCTTATCTCTGCAATGTTGGATCGTTCCACTAATGCTCTATGATTATTATCCTTTTTATATTTAAATCCAATATTGTGAAGTACACGATTTAAACTGCTGCTACACAGCTTTAATGCGTTTTACTGTAATTAATCCCAAGCACAATGCATCTGCCACTCGCTAAACAAAAGGTTTATTAAAATCTAAATATATTATGTGCACATGTAATAGGTATTAACACCACCATGGTTTTTCTCTCGTTCAAAATATTGCAACGAATTTAAAACAAGTTGTCGTGATTGCTGCCATTATAGTTTTGAAAAAATAAATTTCAAAAAATATGTATTTATAAAAAGAAAATAAATAATTCCATCACATATCAACGAATGTATGTTGTCAAATGTCAACGAGTAATGACAGAACTACTAAGCGGAAATGTGTGTATTTATCACGGAATAGGTAATAATCCCGTCTTTGTCTTACTCAAATAAATTGCTTGAGCCGTATGTCTTTGCTAGAAAACACATACTTTCGCTCAAGCTATCCTTGTCATACAAGTAGGTACTGTTTGTTATTTGGATGTGGAGATTATTCTTTGAATGTCGTTAATAGAATTATAGATCAATGACGCAGGGATCATCTTTGGTAATTTGGAGTGTAATAATTTTGGATGTTTGTTGCTATATATTTCTGAAATGCTTATGCAAAAGAATTTAAATAAGAACTGTCTGTCTAACAAGAGCGAAAAAGACATAACACTTTTCTATACCAGATTTCAACGCATGTTCAAGATTAGACAATTTAATTTCCGCAATACAACAAATATGCAAGTAGAAGAATATACTAGAGTTTACTATCAGTATCACCTTCAAAATACTCCCACTGTACATCAGACATACTGATTTACAGGTGTTGAAATTTTTATAAGACCTGGAACCAATTTTCCAATTCACAAACTACAGTATCTATCTTGCTTTTACTGGACATCGGTTATCTCAGAAAATTTTCGTCCTGTTAGAGTAAATTTATAAACGCTTCAACAGTGTTTTAGTTGTCTTTTATACCTTCAATGAATTGCTCTTGAAATCTGGTATATTGCCCTGGTTGTTGATCTACAAGTAATGACCAATTGTCCCGATAAAACGTGGTGGTCTCAGGTATTGTATGCATGTTATAACAGCCCCACTATTTGCTTGCTCGGCTGCATTCCTCGGGCAGGTCTTTTTATTTCCGTTGTTATGAATAGTAAACTGTGAGTATTCCTTCATAAATCAAATTCAACAGTAACGTGTAAGCCGAAACAACTAAATGTAAATGTATACACTTGCTATAAATATGGTTGTTACCGTCCGATACACTTTGTTTAGTTCTGCATTTGTTATTGAGACAGTGTTAGTTGTTTCGGCGTTATGTCAATGAGCAGCGCTGTTTATTCTTCTACGCTTTATCTTAATAATTTCTGTGAGATAGTGAAGTTGTTGTCTTTGTAAATGTATCTCTCCAGCAGGGGCGTGCCGATGATTCTATTGAAATACGTATCCATGTCTCTTGAGAGATACCCTTACAAATAGATGAACTTGTATTGTGTTCACAACCGATTTTTCATAATAATATATAACAGCTTTTCACTATATTCAACCTATTTTTCGCATTTATTTTTGTAAAGTTTTGTATGTATGATCGAGGCGATCTAAAACGTCTTTACCCGCCCCTCAGGCATGTAAACGCTGCTATATTACTTATTTAACACCTCGAATATATACAGGTCTTTTCATATTTGTTTCTATGTATTGATTATTTGTTAATATTTTTGTTATATATATTATATATATATATATATATATATATATATATATATATATATTGTTATGGTTCATATTGCACTCATATATCGGCATCTGAAATGAGAAAGAACAGATAAAACAATGCATATTACAATTACAAAAAGAGTGAAATTGGCAAATTAAGATTGTAAAATTAGTATCAACATGTTTATAAATTAATACAACGAGAACAGTAATTCAAATTAACTTATTTTTATTTTTTATAACTTATTTTATATTTCTATTTCATATTTCTTAAATTCAAATAATTCGCGCGATACTACCGGTATCTAATTTATCCACATTGAAATATTGTATTAATACTGATTAGACACGCCCTCTTTTTAAATTAAACCAAAACACGTAAGAATGCAACTTAGAACACATAATAATGACATAACCTACATTTAAAAGTAAACAAAGTGTATTTGAAAATTATTTAAAAAATTTTATAATTTAATTAGAAATGTAATATCAATTTAATTCAAAACACCAGCGATGTTATGATAATAAAGTTTCGAGGCGATTTGCCAATATAAAAATAGGCCATGAAAAATATGAACGAAGAGGACGCCGAAAAAGAATTTTACAATATATGGCCGCTTTTGTGTAATTATCATAGTTAAAAATTAAATTACCATAATCAAACTTAACAGATCTCATCGAAATTATCTATATTTGAAACGCAGAAAATTAGCCAACCTTTTTAAGTAAAAACCAGCTTTTCATCGTAGAAGATACGCCGTATATTGAAGAAAGCATCATTACAAGTATCCAAACTGCAACGCGTGGGCCCTTTGGACGAACGAACGACGCCAACCCCATATCAAGAAAACGAACGCCGTACTTGCTGCCGCTCGACTACAACACTTCCAGCTGGAGCCAACACGCAAAATCTTGGAACACAGGTTCTTGAATGACCCATTCATAATTTCATTGCCTATAAAATTTACATATCAATAAACAAGTCACAATAACCTATATAAATTTTAATAAAAACTTCGGTATTTATTATCTATGCATCGTTTACCCTAGCTGAATATATACAAGCATAATTTAACATCCATAACACCGTAGTACTTACCATATTAGCATAAATAATCCTAAATATTCTTTAACTTAGTTTTCTTTGTTCACCGACACTATGTTTAGCAATATTGTATTTACACATGTTTAGATCATAATTCTATTTATAGACACATGTCTATGTCACGATCTTTGTTACAGTTCTCTAATTTTTGTTGCAATATATTTTATTTTTATTACTTCAAACTGTTTTATTTGTTAGCATTTAGTTGTTGAGTTAACCATATTATATAGACACCTAACTACAATTAGGGAGATAATTCGCAGACCGACTTTTAAACCTGAGGAATTTTATTATCTATTATATTTAATATCATGCTTTCCGACTGCTGTTAGTGCATTTGTATGTACACAGAGGACGTAGGTATATTTGTGATTAATTTAATCACTGGCGCCCATTATTTGAAAATTCAACAATTTACAACATAAATATCACGCATTATTACTATAATAAGAGATAACGAGCTCTCAGTGCCGTATCATTTGGCTAGCATAACGTAGAGGCCTTACGAGGGACTACTTCTTTTGGCTAGCCCAACGTAGGGGCATTCGCAGTATCTTTTCAATATATATATATATATATATATATATATATATATATATAATTCTAGAAAATTTCTTGACCGTGCGAATATAAATTCATGGATGAAATACTGAAATACAGTATTTCATCCACCTGAAAGATTAAAAGGTCACAAATACGCCAAAGCAGACTGCTTTAAAAAAACACCAGATGACACTAAAACATAATTTTGATTTTGAAAATACCAAAATAACAACAAAGGAAAATACAAAGGCTAGGGAGGTCTTAGAAATGATCCATATTTTCAAAAACAGCAGAACAATCAACGACCGAAACGAGATTGATGGACTTTCTAAACTCTGTTATCCACTCATTAAACTATAGAAGCCAACAAACCCCACCCACACACACCAAAAAATTTTTTATTGTTTCCCATTGTAAATACATATACTATGTTTCCCTAATACATTTGCCTGACCATTGCTAATTTTAAAACGAAATAAGAAATTTCATTTCTCCAACAAAGACATTTAGTCACACAAAATATTAGAATTGACGCGGTCGTCCCTAGAAAGGTCTCGGGCAAAGTCCGACCACACATGTGTACAAAAAAATGTGTTTTAAAACGGAATAAATCGGTGAGTTTTTATATCATTTACATCATTTAATTTTTCCTTACTTTATTATTTTAATTCTAATTTTAATTCATTCATACAAATGTAATCACGTAATTTTCCTTACTTTATTATTATTTTAATTTTAATTTTTAATTTTTAATTCATTTCATACAAATGTAAACATATTTTCTTATTTTTCGTTGTATTATTTTTTTTGTTTCTAGTCACTTGAAAAAGACTTAATAATAAAAAGAGTCGAAACGTCGTAGAGAAAAACATTGAAATTCATTAAAAGTCGCTAAACCAATAAAAAAGTCTATTATTTTAATATATATATATATATATATATATATATATATATATATATGGTAAATTAAATCAGTCGGCGATTAAAGGTCTGGTTTACTTCAAAGTATATATATTTAAAATAACCCTACATGTTTCGGCAATGATGCCTTTATCAAGGATATAAAATATAAATGACAGAACACAAATGTCAAATAATTGAGTTGCTATGCTTTAAATTATTCAAAGATACATTCCAATTGCATAATAATAAATCATGCCTTAGTATTCCAAAAACA
Source organism: Melolontha melolontha (assembly GCA_935421215.2). NCBI lineage: Eukaryota > Metazoa > Arthropoda > Insecta > Coleoptera > Scarabaeidae > Melolontha > Melolontha melolontha. The sequence continues at coordinate 1,282,431 of OW285236.1, read as the reverse complement.
GATAGCAAGGTGTGAACACGAAACACGGAATAGTCAGGGTTGGCGGCCCTGCGCAACGACTGGTTATCAGATCTCTCTAAATTTACGCGACCGGTCACTAAACACACACACGAGCGCGCCAACATACAAAACCCTACTCTTACACGCTCACACAAACACAAAACCACACACCCAGAGAGAGACGCAAGCTGCCAGCAGCAACCAACACACAAGTTCATACCCAGAAAGAGACACAAGCTGCTAGCTGCGAACAACACATATGTTCACACCTTGCTATCTGTTTTTGGAATACTAAGGCATGATTTATTATTATTCAATTGGAATGTATCTTTGAATAATTTAAACCATAGCAACTCAATTATTTGATATTTGTGTTCTGTCATTTATATTTTATATCCTTGATAAAGGCATCATTGCCGAAACATGTAGGGTTATTTTAAATATATATACTTTGAAGTAAACCAGACCTTTAATCGCCGACTGATTTAATTTACCATTTACCATTTGTTAATAACTTTTGAGGGAAAATAGTTACAATAAATATTGTTATAATATTTCTTATTTGTGTGTGTGTGTGTTGATTTGTAGTAGTAGCTTCCTTGTTTTCTTTTAAGAGCACGCCTTGTGGGTACGTTATAAGTTATAACTTATAACATAACCTTTACTTCACCCGTGTGACGTATGACCTCTGTTTACAATTCAACACGTTTCGGAAAAAACGTCACGTCGTTTTCACTTGGCGTAGCCTGGGTACTGGCTAGTTGAATTGTATTTTTATTATAAACCCTTCCACAAAGGTAAGTTCTTGGAACTCGACCGTTTATCGAAATGTTACCGAAGTCACTCTTGCGAGATTAATTGTTGCTGTTACCCATAGCAAACTCAAATAGAAAATAATATTTATATTAACATTGCACTGTGTGAACAATAGGTAACCGTTGTAAGTGTTAGAAATACTTATCTTGCAATAAACATAATACATTTATTATATTTAATCATTGGCATTAACTTTGATGTTAATGATTCTTATTATATTTCAATTTTATATTTTACTTAATTAAAAATGAAATAAAAAATTATACTAGTGAAAAAACAAAGCAAAAGTTTAAACTTTATCAAAAAAAAATATGAATTTCTAATTAGCTAAAATTAGGGATTAATAAAGAATTATTATTGGCGACCATAGGAATTGACGTTCTCAAATTATATGTATATTAATTCCAATTCAATTAAATTCATTAAGCTTTAGGGCACCCTGTCACGTCAAACAAAGAACCGGGGGTCTTCATCTCGTCTCGTTTCTCTTAAGAATTGAAAACATCACCATTGAAGTTTATGAAGTTATTCTTAACAGTGTTTTAATGAAAGCCGTAATATTGAATTAAGTGATGATATAATTACTAGTTCGTGTAAAAAACAACACTCATTATAGTTAATTATTATATTTATTCAAATTCTGTTAGGAATTATTAGGAATATTTATTACGTGTAGATGCAAATAAGTGTAATATTATACCAGTAATTAAATGCTGTTCATAGTATCAAGTTTGCTAATTGAAAAAGATAATTTACCGATATTATTAACCGGTAATTCAAATTCTTAAAACGTTAAATATATAGATACGTACGAAGTATAAATATAAAAGCTAGTTTTATTGCCAATGTGTTACCACATTCTTCGATTGTTTTTTTGCAATTAATTTGAAGTATAATCAGTACTTTACTGTATAATTTTAAGGAATTAATATTATAGAATATACAAGTGGAAGGATTGATAATCCACTGGCATTATAATGTCAAATTCTTCTCCGAACAGACTTTGAGCAACCCCCGAACAGCGGTTATGTAAGATCTGCTAAAACTAGATATATAAAGTACAGCAATATACTGCTTGTGTTAGCTAAGGCGCAGCCGAAGCTTGTTGCCTGCCGAGAATGTTAACAGTCGGTACATTTCGTGTGATATAGTTTTCCTGCCGCCGTCAGAAATCAATTTATATTTTTTAAGAAATCATTTTGGTTTGTTACCTGTGAGAATTAATTTTGATTTGAAACCTTTTTCGTGAATCGCGTTACCAGTGTTATCACGTCATACAAATTGACATTATAAACAAACCGACGAGATTATTGAAAATTGCATGAAACGCTGGAAATCAATTGAAATGGAGATTGATGAATTACAAAAAGGCGTAAAAATCGTAATTTTGTATATATTTCATAATAAACACGTTCAGTTTTGATATTCCTAATTTTTACTCCAAATAAACTTATGAACCCGAATCATGAGATCTTCATTATTGTCCTAGAAGTTTTCGTTATAATCTTAAGTTCCGTTGTCAAAACTAAACTACAAACGAATGTTATAGTCGACTTACATGCTATGTTGCTTAGGTTGTATCACTGATTTACATGATCGACAGCAGAAAAATACATTTAAATAACATAGGAAGAGTATCTCCCTCTGTGTATCGTAAATTCATTCTGACAACCAACCTAAAACGTCAAACGCCAACATTATCATTAATAAAGAGAATTCAATGTGCAATCTGTCATTTGAGCCTAACCTAAAACTAATTTTCAGGTGGGGACCATGTAAATTCTCATTAATTTTATATCAAATTTAAGTAGGTATAAAATATTTCAATAGAAAACCGACGCATCCTAATTTTGAATTGAGTTCAAATCTCATAGTATGTATATTGTCAACCACTAAAAAAAATTCCAAATTACTATTTATGTAAAAAAGGTAAATAAGAAAAAATAACATTTAGACGCAACTTGGCCTATCTTATAACACCTTTAATATACTCTTTTTACATCTAACATTTCCATTTCCATATAACAAAGTTTTTGTTAAAACTATAATTTTGTTCTGTGAACGAAATTTAAGCAATTATACATGTACGTAATATGTACCAATTACATAAATTTGTCCTTTATTGTCTATTGAACAGGTTCTAACATTTTGTCACACTAAAATGTCTCTAATAATAATTACCTACCTTGTTTGTCAAGTTATACTTTCCTTTTTTTTCTGTATATCTCTACTGGCTTCGTTTTACAATTGTAAAACTCTGTCTCATATTTTCTAACCTTCAACCGAATCACAAAACTCTATACCTTTTTTTTTCACTTGGAAAATTTCAGCAGTTCGTATTTTTCTTACGATTCTGTAAGTAACCACGACACTTAATTACTTTACCAAATACTGTCTTTCGTCACACCTTTATACTATATTTGTTGATAAATAAAGTATTACATGCAATAAATAACAAACTTCGCAGCAATATTAGGTAAATATGTTTGAAAATAAGGTTATAATTTAATAAATTGTCTTGTACTGCAAGTGATCTACTAAGCACACTTATTTGATCTAATAAGTAATAGTTAAACCAAAACATTATTTAAGAAATTTCCTAATATTAATAATATGAACAAGCTTACTCAAAGTAATTTTTAATGTACAAAGACAAAAAGACATTCAAAGAATCGACTAAGGTTTATATATAATATTTACTGAAAAAGTAGTATATTTGAATTTAGCCAAAATATTATTAAATCATTTAATAATCTGGCATATTTAGATGAAACGTATTATTCGAACTATAAAAGAATATATTACAAAAAAACACATACACTTTTTTGTCGACAATCAATATTAGTGTCAGGGAATATTATAAATTAGATAGAAAATAGGCCGCCTGTACATTATATATAAATTATAGGTTAGAGACAACGTCTAAATTAAAAACTACAGCTGCATCGAAGACAATTCATATACACTTACGACAACGTATTAAGTAGCAAAAATCTTAATAATTTACACTATTAGAGGAAGCAAAAATATATCCGCGCGTAATAGAACCGGCAATTTTTGAAATGAACAGACATTAATTTAATTACTTAATTTTTTTTTTTTGCATGTAATAAACGGGAAGAAAATGTGAGTAATATTTTAACGATCCTAATAAAATGTGAAATTATACAGTTACAGCTATTATGTATTTTAGAATTATATATTTAATTATTAATTAACATTTTAAAAGAAAAATAACTCATGAGAATAATTTTCGGTCTGCATTAATTGTAACGAAATCTTTTTGAAGAGCCGCCTTTAAAAGTTTGATAAATGCCCTGGATTTATGTGTATATCCTAATTAAATTTAGATATAATTACTTTAAAAAAGGGTATCTAATTTATTTTATACAAAATAAGAAACAGTAATTCTTTTAGAACAACTAAGTTATGTGGTTTAGACCATACATTATTTATAATATAATAAAATGTGTTTTTTTTTTGTATATTAGTTTATTTTAAATTTTCTAGCGACGAAACTTTGAAACAGGATGTTTGAATGATGTAATGTAATAGAAACTAAAATATTTATGATAAGTCATAAAATAGCAGTAGTGCTAGTTAGCACAAACATAAATGTCAATCAAACTTACTATAACAGTTTTAACATGTTTGAAGGACTTTTTATAGAAGGTAACTGTCTTGCAGTTTTTATTGTATATGATTAAATCCATGTAAACATCTTTTATTGTACGAAGTGTGCAAAGGTCAATTTATCGTGTTTATTTATTGGATACGATCCAATCTCACGAATTTATAGACATATCTTATACCGTATCATATACTGCACATGGAACTTTTCCTCATGTTTTCTCATTCCTATAGGTACACACATGAGTACATGACAATGAGTTTAGTACCTATATTTTAGTGCGTGTGTAGAATTCCAGATATTATTCTAAATTCCCCATAATTTAATAATAAACTCAGAAATATAACATACATTGCATAAATTCATTTAAATTAGAATTACAGGCCAACTTTATTATTAACGGACTGTTCATCGTTACCTAATAATTATTAATATAAAAATATAAATAAGAATTAAGTAATAAGCAAGAATCTAATGAATATAGAAGAAAATGATCTGCATGTGTATTGCGCGACATATAAAACTCGTAGAACTCTTATAAGCATAAAATCAATCTTTTAGTTGCGTAAACGGGATAAATATATTCATACTGTCGCTTATATCGAGATATCAAAAATTCGCTTAATCAACAGTGGCCATGGAGTGATGAAAACCATATGTCTTAATTTATATCATCGTTTTGAGAAAATTCTAATTAAATTTTCAGGTTAGGTGTCATACTGACATTAAGATTAATATATTAACAAATTCTAACGTCAGTATGACACTTAAAATGAAACTTTTATCAGAATTTTCCAAAAAGGATGATATAAATTAAGACAGACGTTTTTCACTCCACGGCCACCGTTGACCAAGATAATTTTTGATATCTCAGTACAAAGACTAGACTAATCAACAGAGAGTGAACTCGAGCGATTGATGATTCATATCCCATAGGCGTCCGCTTGTATTCACTATAGGTTTGTTTCTGTAAGCGATCCGTGAGATTCGAATAATTTGATAAGTGTGGTCACCTGCATAAGTGGCACATACCTACATATGCAGTTAATATATATATCTGTCAATGCACAACAGAGCGAATGTAATAAACGGTTTGGTAACCGACAGCAACTACTGCTGAAACAAAAGTAATGCTGACAAGCGAATTGCGTATCGAATTTTGAATAAAAATAATTTAGAAAGAACAAAACTCAAAACTATGTATTTTCTGGGAAGCATTGAAAGTGTAAAACATTACTATGAACAACTAAAATTAGTTCAAGGTTTTCCTGTGTTAAATTAGTTCTTTTAGTGTTAAAACGTATTTAAAAATAGAAAATGTCCGTTCCACATCACAACTGGTGATGGGTGCTTGATTAAAATGTTGCAAAAGTGCACCATACTTCGAATGTATAGATTTTCCAATCGGCTCTGTGCAGAATTGATATAATATATTCAATGCTAAATATGTCATTAACTTTTTGTCTTAGTTTTGAGAAATATCTTTTTAAATAATGAAACTAACTTATTAACATTTCGAAAATGATCCCTGATGTATTCACATACTCTGTGTAGTGCATGTGCTGCACAGGTAACGTGTAGCATATTGGGATAAGATTGCTTTAATAACTTTTCTGTTTCTAACATATAAGCTGCCGTATCAGTCAAAAATAATAGCATCTTGTCTTTGTAGTTGTTATCCGATTACAGAGTATTATGAATACATTGATCAATTACTTCTACAACTGTTTTACCATTTACGACCGGCAATATTTTAGTTGTAATTAAGTATGGTTGGTATGAAGTTGTCGAATGAAGAATACCAACAACTAAATTTCACACATATCGTCCCATTGCATCCGTTGTTTCGTCTGCACTTACCCAAAGATAATGGCCAGATAGATGGGTTCGTATTTTTTCAATAGTTCTCAAATAATATTTTGGTAAGTCACGGTAAGTGGTATTTAGAACTTATAGTAGATTTATCTGGTATATGACGATCAGTATGTTTTGTAAGAAACCTCTTGAGGACTGGATTGTTAAGCTTTTTGAATGGGATATTGGTTAAGACTCTTAACCAATATCTTATCTCTTAACTTATACTTATCTCTTAACTTAAGAGATAAGTAAATGATATTAAGTCAAGGCATCCATTTTTTAATAATATAGTAGTACACCGTGTCCAATTGCAAGTACACCGGGTTGGGAACACAAAAATCCCTGCTTCGAAGAAAAATAGTTCAGTTTTATATCTATATGTTGGACAGGTTTACGTTAACCCGTCCCACTGCTGTCAGTTTTCAGTCATTATTGTATTTATGTTTTTGTTAGTGATTCTATCAGCTTTTGCATTTATTTCTATGATCGGTACCCTTTAATCTGTTGTCAGTAATCATTATGCAAACTATAGGATCAATCTTTTTTCACGACACAATAAATGCAGTGCGATATAGAAAAATGCTACTATAGTGTGTTTCACCCAAACTTCGAAGTATTGGGTCTTATGGAGAATAGCCTCTCTTATTAACTTATAGCGATGCTCATATAACTATCTTTTTTTAACAGTACGACGTTGCATTTATTTTGGCGCACTTTGTCTCTAGGGGAAAATTTTTATTTTGTGTTTGTTATATACTCCCTGTCACTTGAAATTTTCGATCTGTCATCTTTTGTGTATATTTCGTTTTGTTTGATTTTCTTTGATTTTTTCCCTTTATTTGTATTAATTCTTCTTTGTCGAAACGATTTTGTTTAATTTATGCACATCTACCTATTTTTGCATTAATGATTTTAACTAAATTGAACGTCTTGTAAATACAGATTTAACAAGATTTACAAGATTTAAGACGAGAGTTTTCTAACCTAAAAGGTAAACAACATGCATTTTGAATGTCAAATCGATAAATCAATATCTTACGTATAGCCAATCTATAAATGAAATAACCCTATTGTTAGAAATTTGGCAACAACAAATGTAATCTCCATAAGAGCAATACTTCGAAGTTTGGGTGACATAGACTATAGAACCGTTTATAAATAGCTTAGACGATGAAGAACTAACTCGTGGATATTTCCAACAAGATGGAGCCCCAGCGCATACTGCACGTACTACATTAAATTATCTAGAAGTATTTTATGAAGATAGATTGATAAGTTACAATCGCTGGCCTGCATATTCACCGGATTTGACTCCTCTGGATTTTTTCCTGTTTGGTTATCTGAAGAATAAAGTTTACAGCAATCGGCTTCACAATTTAGATGAGCTACAAGCTGCAATAACACATGAAGTGCAAAATACTACAGAAGAAATGCTGCAGAATGTGTTCAATAATATGAGAAGACGAGTAAATTTATGTTTGTAACATAATGGTGCACATTTTGAAAATCATTTGTAATTTATTTTAACCATATCTCCCCTTAAGTCTTTTGCTTGTTACAATTGTAGAATTTTATTTTTTTAATGTATTGCGACTTTATTGTACTGCTTTTTCTTCTTTGTGAAAAACTTATAAAAATAAATTTCTTATACTTATTTGCAATTTCTAATTTTCTCAATTGTATGGTTAGTATTTATCTATCTAGGTATATCAAGTTAGTAAATTTAATGATCATCAGTATTTCGTTTTTCTTAAAAAAAAGTTATCAATTCAGCGATGGAATTGAATACAATACATGAAATTTAATTATAAAGGTTATGAATTATGAATACAAACTATGCTAACCATTGAACTATATACTATGGAACGACAACGCCGAGCAGTAAAACCGGTCTTTCAAGTTAGAAGAGTACAGTCGCTGCGTCAGGCATATGTATCGCACTCTTACTCATATACTGTTTTGTGTAACGACAAACCGACACACCATTTACTCCCACGCAACAGACAGAGAACGGTTACTCTTACGCAGCAACCACACCCTTCCAACACAGGACCGGCAACCCGACAATTTCTTTATTTACGTGCTCGTTCCAGTAGTATCTACAGTTCAATGATGCTAACATAACCTTTACATAAGATATTCATTTTTGACAACTAAACATAATAAGAATGAAGTTAACCAAGTCAAGGCAGGCAATATTACAGTCTTACCAAATTAAATCTAGCGTTGTCAACCTGGTGCACTTGACCTTGGACACCCGGTATATAACGTGTGTTCATTTGAAAAGTCAATCTAGGTTACTTCGATATTTTGATGGAGTAAGACGTATATATATTAGTATGTGTTTGTTGTTCCGTAAACGTAAATCCAAAAGACATTTGATAATGTCAATCACATTTGTTATTTATTTGTATGTATGAAAGTGTCAAAATATACGACTTCGTAGGTTAAGTAGTAAATTTTAATTTACGACATACTTCAAAATGTTCTCAATAAATTACATGCTACTAGATTGACTTTCCAAATGAACACCCGTTAGTGAAAAATAGAGAGGCTAGTATTATAGAAACCGATTTTTAACGGTTTTATTCCCTAGAGTGACATCTATTACCTTGTTCTGAAAGCACGACCACAACACTCCCATTTGAGTAATTACAAAAACGCATTGTTATAAAAAGCTTTTCCTCTCTTTATTAACTCATTTGCAAAAGTTTTTAATTTTCTTAAAATAGCGTTGTATATTAGAGGAGAATAGAGATTATAGGAGAATGATTTCAAGCAAATTACTAAAGAAACGATATACATATCAAAAAAGTAATTACTGGAAATTCTTAAAATTAATGAGATTTAACATAAATATACAATTATTTGTAGGTCACTATTGTAATGTGAATTTTTCATTTTAATAAAAGTAAATAATAATAGTATATAATATATATATATATATATCATTATATAATTTGGGACGAAATTTAAAAACATCAAATAAATTTCTTTTATACCTCAATAAAGAACACCAAGAAATCGAGATTAGTCTTTTGCATCTAGGTTAGATGACGCATTTAAAAAATGTAACTCATTGCAGTTCCCTTCTATTAATATATTGTTTGAAATGTGTTATATACTACTATTTATAATTTTACAAACTAGATGTCCGTTCAAAACAAAAATAAAACAATATAACATAACCTAAATAATGGCACACTTTTATATACTTTTGCATGTATTTACCAAGCTTTATTTTTATATTTAATTACAACACACTTAATTAATTACTATTTAAAATGTTTCCTTCAAGTACCCAGTGTAAACATTGGATGTTCACCAGTGAAGAAGAAATAAATAAAATAAGGGAAAACGCTAATCTTAAACATATACAAAAATACGGAAAGAATGTTCCAGTAAGATACTTGACATGAAGCAAATATTTATTGTATATTTCAAAAGATTATTTTCGTAGGAAGGCACAAAATATGAAGTATTCCTTACTCCAGATGAAGAGAAACTAATGGTACGAAGATATGAACTGCATTTACGGGATTTTTGTAAAAGATTTCAACCCATAATGCCTAGGTGTGTTATTGGAACAGCTTTCCATTATTTTAAACGATTTTATATTTATAATTCAGTCATGAATTATCATCCGAAGGAGATAATGTATAAGAATCTTTAAAATATTGACAAAAGTTAAGAAATTTGCTTTTAGGGTTACTTGTATTTATTTAGCATGTAAAGTTGAAGAATTCAATGTATCAATAATGCAATTTGTAGCAAATATTAAGGGTGATAGAGAAAAGGCTACTGATATTATTTTAAATAATGAATTATTATTAATGGAACAATTAAATTTCCACTTAACTATACATAATCCATATCGACCAATAGAAGGACTACTAATTGACATTAAAGTAATTTTAAAAGCTAACATGTTGATAACATTTAATCATAAACATTTTTACAGACACGCTGCACATTGACTGATCCAGAAAGGTTGCGACCTGGCACAGAACATTTTTTAGAAAGAGCTTTTTTGACTGATGCGGTGTTAATATATTCACCAAGTCAAGTCGCATTGGCGGCCATATTACACGCAGCATCAAAATTGCAAGAAAACTTAGATTCTTATGTAACAGATACATTATTTGGAGTTGAGGGTCGTGGTAAACTAGAAGAATTAATCGAAGCTGTCAGAAGTAAGTGTAAAATAATTAAATATTGCAATAAATCCTATAGAGTTGATGTTAATTGAAAAAAACTAATAGTATGCAATTTCAATTTGATAATTGTTAATTTTACGTATAGGCATAAGATCTATGGTAAAAATGGCAGATTCCGTGCCGGACAAGAATCAACAGAAACTGTTAGATAAAAAATTGGAGAAATGCCGAAATCCAGAAAATAATCCAGATAGTGAAATGTAAGTTATTTGATATGTTGTAGCTAAAATATTTACTTCAACAGAAATACAATTTGTCAATGTAAATGTTAGTAATTTCATGTGATGATGCATCTAATAATAAGTTAAAATTCGATATATTTGTTTCAACTAAAATATGGTATATTCCAAAAAGAGAGAGACAAAATTCTGAATAGAGCCCTAGCCCTAATTACAACCTATACATTAGTTTTACGCGGTAAATTTAAATTTGAAAATCTGTCTGAAATCTGTAACAAATTAAATTGTATATGGATTGTTCTCAGAGATAAATCCACAGTTAAGACAGCAGAATGGTAAATGCAGCACTTGCAGCACCTGAAAATATGTAAATTTGTCTAAAATTTCATTTATTTGTTGAAAAAGAACGTCAAATAGTACTGATAAACATTGTATGTAATACAGAATATGCAATACAGTAGGAAATAGCTTCAATTCTACAACTGTAACAGTGTATGACAATTAATTCCAATTAAAACAGATTAACAAGTTAATAACAAAAATATCTTATTTTATAAACTATTTGAAGATTGTTGAATTCACTCTGACATTGGTGAAGAAATCTAATAATCATCACTATCACTGTTGTCTCCAAGTGAAATTCTGAATGGTTCTATAACTTCATCAATAATTCCATCAATATCTTTCTACAGTAAATAATAAAATTAAATTAAAACACTTGGCTTGTTTCACTATGAGATTTATTTAAATTCTCTAACATTTGTTTCGGCTATTATGCCATTCTCAAAGAGATCTATAAATCTAACTTAAAGACTATCGCACTTGTTCTTATATGTTGTCTGTTCTTGTGTGTAGTGGGGGTGGTACTATATTGTGTATTACGGTGTCTATAAAGGGTGTATTGGCATATTCTATCTGTGTGTTGGTGATTAATAGATTTTGTTTTTTCGCTATTTTTATTTCTAATATTTCTAGGAGGTCCAATCTCTTGCTTTTTGTGATATTGTGTATTAAGTCGCAGTTATCTATATCGGGGAAGTGGTTGAGCTCTATACAGTGTTCGGCAAAGCCTGTGTTTTTCTCACTATATAAAATTGACTTTTTGTGTTCTTTAACTCTGTTTTTAATGGCTCGTCCACTTTGGCCGATATAGATAGCTTCACAGTCTTTACATTTTAATTTATAAACACCTGATTGGTCCATTTTATCTCTTTTATCTTTGTTGTTGCTAATCATTGTTCCCAAATTTGTTTTATTTACCCAGCTTATTTTGATATCTAATCCTTTTACTATTCTGTTTATTTTATTAGTGAGTTGGGGTATGTATGTAATTTTGTGCCATCTTTGTATATTTTCTGTTATTTTCGGGTATAGGTATTTGTTCTTATTATTTTGTATTTCTTTACGTTTTAACAGTTTATCTACGATTTTAGGGTCATATCCATTATTTCTTGCGATTAATTTAATTGTATTTATTTCTGTATTAAAATCTGTCTTGTTTAATGGTGTGTTTGTGGCTCTATGTATATAACTATTGAATGTTGACATTTTTATTTTCATCGATTGTTTAGCGTTTGCGTGTAATATGTTGTCTGTAAAAGTGGGTTTTCTGTAGATTTCTGCGACTTAATACACAATATCACAAAAAGCAAGAGATTGGACCTCCTAGAAATATTAGAAATAAAAATAGCGAAAAAACAAAATCTATTAATCACCAACACACAGATAGAATATGCCAATACACCCTTTATAGACACCGTAATACACAATATAGTACCACCCCCACTACACACAAGAACAGACAACATATAAGAACAAGTGCAATAGTCTTTAAGTTAGATTTATAGATCTCTTTGAGAATGGCATAACAGCCGAAACAAATGTTAGAGAATTTAAATAAATCTCATAGTGAAACAAGCCAAGTGTTTTAATTTATTTTTATTATTTACTGTATGAAGTTAAAATGTTTCACCAAGAAGTATCTGCAACAACAGCTGAGAATATTCAATATCTTTCATCCGAGCTTCTTTTTCAATAATATGATTTATGCATATTTGCCAACTTGTGCAGTTACATTATTGATAGCATTATGTAAAAGTTGCATAACTTCATTTAATTTAAAAGTTCTATTTTTTGTAGCTACCTCATTTTTTATTTGTGCACACACAAGTTCAATCGGATTCAACTCCCAGTGGTATGGAGGTAAACAAAAAACAGTCTTGGTTTTTGACTTCGCAATTTCATCGATTACATATGAATTGTATTTACTTTGACCATTTTTACTAAGTTCAATAATTCTGCTCTAATCATATCCTCCTCATACTCTATCCCCTTATTTCATAACTAATTTTGTATGTCTGCTTTTCTCAGCAATGTTGTTGGTGTCTTTTCAGCCTTGTGGCTATGATACAATGCATTATTCATCACTACGACAGCATTTTCTGGTAGCTAAGGGAATGTACTTAATGAACCAGTCCTCAAACACTGTGGCATTCATTTCCTCATGATAATCAAAGGTTTTCTTCCCCTCAAAGCCTTGCGGTTAGGATACAATGCATTATCCATCACTACGACAGCATTCTCTGGTAGATAAGGTAATGTATGTAGTGAACCAATCCTCAAACACTGAGGCATTCATTTCCTCATGATAATCAAAGGTTTTCTTCCCCTCAAACAGTAACAAACGATTTTTTATGAAACCATCCGAACTGCCGGCGACGTCCCTTACCAGACGGACTTTTTAATTCTCTTGTAAGTCCTTCCACAAAGGCCTGTGTATGGCTTAAAACATTTGTGTCCATCCATACCTTCTGCACTGTATAGCCCTCATTCAACCAGGTTTCATCTAAATAGAAAATTGGTCTATTCTGGAATCTGTATAATGAAATATCTTTCAGAAATTGTCATTTCCATCTTACGATATCATCTCTCTTAGTAAGAACACTGTTTCTGACATGTTTAATGTATCTATAATATTTAGCACAGTTATATTTATATATTCTCGGCTGTTGTTGCAGATACTTCTTGGTGAAACATTTTAACTTCATACAGTAAATAATAAAGAATTAAAACACTTGGCTTGTTTCACTATGAGATTTATTTAAATTCTCTAACATCTGTTTCGGCTGTTATGCCATTCTCAAAGAGATCTATAAATCTCAAGATTTATAGATCTCTTTGAGAATGGCATCTCAAGATTTATAGATCTCTTTGAGAATGGCATAACAGCCGAAACAGATGTTAGAGAATTTAAATAAATCTCATAGTGAAACAAGCCAAGTGTTTTAATTCTTTATTATTTATATTTATATACTTACTATAAATATTCTCACTTAAAATTTAGTTGCTTCATTAAGCAGTACAATATTGAGCGACTCATATTTGGCAGTTCACTACTTATTTATTTGAGCCAGCACTTTATCTAACGTTGGCGATTCATTTTGTCGAAAGATGTTGTGAACAATTTAACGAACAGCAGTTTTGACAGCCTCATCAAAAGATTCCAATAGGAAATGTCTACCAGTTATCTTTTTTGGTTCTGAAATTTTCCCTGTTTTCTTATATTCGTTGATAACCTGATATACTGTCGGTTTTGAAATTCCGACAATCATATCTTGTACGACAGAGATATGTTATATATGTTGCACTCTATAAAGTTAGCTAGTACTTGAGAAATCTGCTTAATCATGTCACCTTTTCTCATGTCAGGTGTATCCGTCACAAGTTGTTTATAAGCATTTACTGCTGTTTGCTTTTCAGCACTACTCAAATGACTTGCTTTCTCTCGTTTCCTTGCAGGAGAAAACACATCTGTGCTTTTAGCAGCACTGGTCCTGGGTTCTGCATCCAATTTGAAATCGACAGCTACAAAATTATAATTTTACAAAAACTGAAATTCTCTTATTACATATTACTTACATAACCTATTAATCTTCTAATTGAACCTATAAAAAGAACTAATCAACACCGAAAAATAGTTAAAATAATATAATAATGATAAGAATTTAATAATATGATAACAAAACTCTAGAAACGCAAACGCGATATAAAGATGTCAAAATATTTGACAGTTGATGGCAAAAAGCGAATATTTTACAGTGTTAGTTTGCCTTGCTCTGAACCAATAAGAAACAACTGTGACCTGGGTCTGTTCAGAATAGGAGATTTACATGCACTTGCTTGGTAAATGTACCACTAGAGGGAGATTAGTCAATGTTTGGTATTAAATTTGACAGATCCACCTGGAACCTGCAATATTTGTATGATTTCAACAGATTTCAATCCTCACATTTATTTAAATTTAAAATTATGTCTACTATAAATGAATTAAAATCTGAGCTACAACAACTTGGTGCAAAAGCAAGTGGAACTAAAGCAGAATTAAAAGAAAGGTATATTTCATTAATTGACATAGCAGACACTTCTTGGTGAAACATTTTGTAACTAACAAATTATTATAAAAACACACTTGGCTATTTCACAATTTTTTATTAGATCTATGTTATGCCATTGTCAAAGAGTATCTTAAAACTAACTTACAATACGTGTCCTTTTAACTTTTATACCTATTTTTTAGTGCTAGGGTGCTGGTTGGGACATATTTACAATTGCGTCTATTATGGGGGTGTTAACAAATTCTAACTGTGTATTCGTAATTATTATATTTTGTTTTTGTGCAAAGGTATATATGTATATTTAACCTAAAATATATATTTGCCACACTTGTTAACTTTCCACTTGTAGATTACAACTATGGAGTGAGAACAAATTAAACAATGTTTTGTGCAACTATGAAATCATTCCATCAAAAACGTGTTTAGAATTTCCAAATCAAACACTTTTTAAACCAATAGCAGACTTTTCTTGTCAAACAGAGTTTGAATCTATTTGACAAGTTTGAACAGTTTTGTCTTGTTTTTCATCATGTGTATCATGTTCTTCATTCTCTTGACCAACTAAATTGGTTTCTTGTGAAATATTTGTATTTAATACTTTTTTGTGTCGATGTAATAGTCGCTTGCTTCTTTCCGTTTCCAGAAATGTTGGTTTATCACATATTCTTTTCGGAAGGTGTAATGATGGTACTGCACTTTTATAATTCAGTATTTTCCAGTGATCTATTGTAATGCAAATTATAATCATATATTACATATTTTATTACATTTAATACTTACCCATACTAGTTGAAATATAATCTGTACTAGAAAAATGTTTGGAGCAAATCTTTGTATGTTTACTAGGTTTTTTTCCACTTCTTATGGCAACCAGCCATTTAATTGTTAACATTTTGTCACGTGGAAACTTGTGAAACATCAATTTAGTTTTACTATTGGTCTTTTAATTGCACCCAGGTACACAGCAATTATAAGGCATATTTAGAAGAATACAAAATAATTTCTTTTTGACAAAGAAAAGGTTATGTTTACTTTTACAATACCAAACATCGACGAGGGCGACCTCTACATGCAAACTCTCTATTGTGTCTCTCTTTTTGGAATATACCATAGCTAGATAACATAAAAAAACCTCGTATTTGAGATATTTTTCTATATTTGACATGTTCTATGGTTGGTTCTTCGCCTGGTTGAACGAAATATGTTATTATTTGCTTCTTTCAATTACATTTTTGACTTCTGATTAATGAAACATTTATATGTCTTAAATTACAGATATAAGAAGCGAATGCTGGCAATGCTAGACGAAGATGACGATATGTACAACCAAATAATTTCAAATAACGAATCCCTAGATAATTCTACATTGAACATGCATTCATCTTAATATGAACTTTTTTATAGCACAATTGTTATGACACTATAAATGAAATAAAGACTTAAAAATATTCAAACAAGCTTTTTCTTTCATAACAATTTATTAAATATACAAGTATATAAGTAATTTATCAAATATTTACAAATATTAAATAATGTATGGTAACTTTTATTGCAAAATGATTGAGTCGTTAGAGAATGAATCATTATGAGCAATCACGAGTTTTCGAAATTTCGTCCGAAATTTTGTAGTTGAATCATGGGCGACATTTCTGGCGGTGGTTCCCTTAAATCTACGTAATTTGAATAATTACTGCACGATGTGGAATTGGAAAGAGGTATTTGCGACGGTACTATTTGATTATTGGAACCGATCGGTACTACTGACGACAGCAGAGGGGGTATGCTTGCCATTGAAGATTGTCCGGGATAATTGAAAAACCTGCAACAAAAACTGTTATAAAGTAAGTCAAAATCAAGTAGGAGAGGTTGTTTTTATTTTACCGGACTAAGCATGAAAACAAAAGATTACAGACGCAATAAAAATTTGTTCTTCAATATACAAGTATCCCGTATTGTTATGTTCAAATTTTAGGAGTGTAAAGCAGACTTCATTTCAAGTAACAAAAACGCAAAACTTGATATCCATTTTTATTTGTTTCAAAGTTACAGATCTATGAATGTGATTGTCAGATCATGAAATAAATGTAATCCTAAAGTCACTAAAAATTGATTTTATTTATGTAAAAAAGTTCAATTAATAATATTTTCGAAATGTCCACATCCTTGTTGAATGCAGGCTTGTGCCCGTAAGCCAACAGAAGAAGTACTTATCCGAATTTCATACTTGTTTTGTCGGATTTGTTCGGCAGCCAGGTGAATACGATCCAACAACTCTTCTCTTGCGGTCGAAACTTGCTCGTAGACTAAATTTTTCATGTACTCCCGTAAATAAAAGACAAGGGGATTAAGATCGGGTGATCTGGGTGGCCATGCAGCAGGACCACGTCGACCAATCCATCTTGGATAATTGACGTTAACCCAATTTCGGACAGCAATTCCAAAATGTGGTGCTGCCTCATCCATGTGAAACCACATGTCTCGTCGAACATTCAGTGGGACATCCTCTAAAAGACCTGGCAGTTCGTCAATAAGAAATTGAAGGTAATTGTCAGCATTTAACCACCCAGGAAGAACGCCAGGACCAATCAACAAGTCATCGATTAGGGCCGCCCAAATGTTAATAGAAAATTCATGTTGAAATTTAGATGGGCGTATAGCTTTGGGATTTTCTGATGACCACCTGTGCAGGTTTCTCAGATTTGTAACACCACTTCTCGTGAACGTAGATTCATCTGTCCAGAGGACTGTTCTGCAGAAATTAAAATGAAGCCGTGACTGTCTTAATATCCAGGTAGAATAAACTAGACGAGCATAGTGGTCTGCCTCAAGCAAACCGTGTCCCCTGCGATAATGATATGGATATAAGCCCTCACGTTTTAAAATTCGGCAAACTGTCGTTCGTGGCACTCCTAGTTGTCTAGCGATTCGACGTACACTGAGAGTTGGATCCCTTGTAACAATAGCTATTGCTTCTTCCTTTAAGTCTGTTGGCAAATTTACCCCTCGGTCGAAAAGATAATCACGCAGTCCGCATTACCGAAATTGTCTGTGCACTTCCAGAAACGTTCTGTAATGAGGAATGCGCCTATCGGGAAACCGATGTCGGTATTCAATAACTGCTTGCCGTACACTGCCGTTACAGTAGCCATACACAAAATGCATGTCCGCATACTCTTGAGGAGAAAATCGGTAAAGCATTTTAAATAAAGAAAACGTGTCCACTCACTAAGAAGCTGTTGTATGAACTGAAACGTAATATAATCCTTTATTAAAAAATGCAAGGTTAACAGTCATCTGAACATTTGTTTATTGTATGATATTCATGGTTCAGCACTTACGAAATAAGTAAGTACCTTCTTTATCATAAATCAATTTCCAGTACTCTTTTTGGTAGATCTCCAAGAAATTACTGTATGCACTACGACAAGTGTTTATTTATTTTAGAATAACGTTTTATTATGCGACGTTAACAATCACAGGCTTGTTATTGAATCGTATAACTTTTTTTAAATAAAATCAGTTTTTACTTTAGGATTACATTTTTTTCATGATCTGACAATCACATTCATAGATCTGTAACTTTGAAACAAATAATAATGGTTATACAAGTTTTACATTTTTGTTACTTGAAATGAAGTCTACTTTACACTCCTAAAATTTGAACATAACGATACGGGACACTTGTAGTTCCTTTGCTTGTGAATGCAAGTATTAAATCGCTTCGACAACTTTAGTATCTCGTCAAAATGATACCCAGCAGTTGTAAGATCATCGGTACGAAATTTTGTCTGCTAAATGCTTTTTTGAAATTTTAAAATAAAATATAATCGAAGCGTACCAAATTTGGTCTGTAAAGCATATATTTAATTTCTTCTAGTCGATACCATATTCTTAAGTTTAGCACTGTATTTCTTTACATAATTCACAAAGCGCAAAAAATATTCACCCGTTTCTACCTGAACAGGCATTCGAGCATGGCTAGAGCATTTTTGGAACCCACCCTAAACTAATCTTTGTAATTACTAACTATCTCATGTAGAATTCTAATAACTGTAACTCTAAAGCTTGTTGAAGCTGATAATTGCTACTTCTACAATTTTATATACTCCATTACGTTCTTTAGCAACATCTGAAGAGATTACGTCAACATCGTTACCTTTTATTCAGTGATTATCGATTATATTTAAACAGTTTTGAAAACCAGCAAATAATTGGCTTGGATGGACAAACACTATTATTTTTCAAGTTTTTCTTTGTTTTGTAAAGAATTCGATAAAAGTTTCTGTATTCGATCTTATTAATTTTGATATGTGCGTGAAAGACAAATTGACCATTAATGAAATGAATCAAAATCGCCATTGCTTCAGAATTTGGTGTCAATGCAAGTTACTGAAGTATACTAATTATTGAGAGATAATGCAAAATAGTATCAAACTTGAAAACTTTCTAGTTTGGTATTATGAAAAGGATTCCCTCATCCCTTATTAGCAGAGAGCGGACTCAAGAGACGGAGACCTAAGCTAAGACGGAGACCTAAGCTAATAGGGCGGCTTATGTTTCGGGATGCTTAAGGGATGTTATTTGGCGGAATAAAGATATGAGACTGGACGGGAAAGTACGCATATATAAGGCATGCATAAGACCAATACTTGCATATTCAATAGAAACGAGAGCCGACACAGCAGAAACAAAAAGGATGCTTAGAACAACGGAAATGAAAACATTGAGGTCAATAGCGGGGAAAACACTGAGAGACAGAATCCCGAACAATCAAATACGGAATCAATGTGGTGTACACGATATCGTACGGTGGGGCAGACAGAGGAGACGGGAGTGGAACCAGCATGTAACACGAATGGATTGCGAGAGATTAGCCCGAACAGCAAGGGATCTAAAGCCAATGGGCACCAGACCACCGGGAAAGCCCTTCAAAAGATGGCGAGATAGTTGGCAGTCTACGTCACAAACATGACTGCAGCACTATGAAGGAGATCGGATAAGAACAGGCCTAAGGCCTAATATAAGAAGAAGAAGAAGGACTCAAGTGATTGAATCACCAATTGCCTCGATAAAACGTTGTGGCGGTCTCAGGTATAGTATGCATTTTATAACAGCCCCACTATTTGCTTGTTCGATTGCATTCCTCAAGCAGGTGTTGTTATTGCTTCATAAATTATATTCAACAATGGCGTGTAAGAATATACATTTATATATTATTTCGTTAGACTTCGTTGAAATAATCGCTTAAAAAATTATATCGGATAATTTCCAAAGTATATTCTCGTGTTTACATGCTGTTCTACATGCATATACATATATGTATTTACTGTTTTTGAGATAGTATATTTTCTATTCTTTTCTATAAGGGATTGTTTCTGGTTTCGTTTCTTTCAGTGTTATTTGGTTACAACGTTTAGTCTTTTAAAAAATCCGTTTTATATTGTTATAATGTATATTTATCCTATAATTTTTTATAAATATTAAGTTTAATTTACTACCTTATTTTTGGGGTAGTTTTCATTTCTCGTTTTAAGTCCATATCTTTCTGTTCCTAGTATTTCTCTTTGTTTTCATTAACTATGGGGAATTCTCTTAGGGCAACCATGGAAGAATGGATTAGAAGCCATACAGATTGGCTGCATATTCGTAATGATACCGAGATATATTGCAGTGCCTGTTCATTAAGTTTAAGGCATCCACAAAAGTGTAACGTGCAGAGACATGTTTCTTTGAAAACTTATCTACATAACATATGACCATCCCTGACACCTTTAACGAAGAACTGTGTGAAGCTTTCATGGCGGCGAATATCTCATTCAAAAAGCTTAACAACCCAGTTCTCAAGAGGCTTCTTACAAAATATACTGATCGTGATATATCAGATGAATCTACTTTACGTAAATACCACTTACCAAAATGTTATTTACGAACCATTGAAAAAATACTAACCAACCTATCTGGTCATTATCTTTGGGTAAGTGCAGACAAAACAACGGATGTAATGGGACAATATGTGTTAAATGTAGTTGTTGGTATTCTTCATCTGACTACTTCATACCAACCATACTTAACTGCAACTAAAATATTGCCAGTCGTAAATGGTGAAACAGTTGCAGAAGTAATTGATCAATGTATTCATAATATTCTGTCATCGGATAACAACTATAAAGACAAGATGCTATTATTTTTGACTGATGCGGCAGCTTATATATTAAAAACAGCAAAGTTATTAAAGCAATCTTATCCCAATATGCTACACGTTACCTGAGCAGTACATGCACTACACAGAGTATGTGAATACATAAGGGGTCATTTTTCAAATGTTGGTAAGTTAGTTTCAACATTTAAAAAGATATTTCTCAAAGCTGAGACAAAAAGTTGATGCCATATTTAGCAGAAATCCAGATTTTAATATATTATATCAATTCTGCACAGAGCCGATTGAAAAATCTAAACATTCAAAGTATGGTGCACTTTTGCAACATTTTAATCACACACCCATCACCAGTTGTGATGTGAAATGGACATTTTCTATTTTTAAAGACGTTTTAACATCTAAAAGATCTAATTTAATACAGGAACACCTTGAACAAATTTTAGTTGTTTATAGTAATGTATTGCACTTTCAATGTTCCACAGAAAATACATAGTTTTAAGTTTTGTTCTTCGTAAATTATTTTTATTCAAAATTCGAATTGTTTCAGTAGTTGCTGCCGGTTACCAAACCGTTTATTACATCATACATATTAACTGCATATGTAGGGTGTGTCATTTATGCAACTTGCCACACGTATTAAATTGTTTAAAACTCACGGATTGCTTATAGAAACAAACCTATTGCCAATACAAGTACTTTATCTATGGCAGACGCCTATGGGCTTTGAATCATCAATCGTTTGAGTTCGCTCTCTGTTGTTATGAAGTACCGATCTTGTTTGTATATTAAGTTGCTTACATCTAAAGTTAAATTTCTAATTTATGACTGAAAATCGATGTTTTATAAATATAATCTTTAAATTGGTGTTCTAACTATACGTAACGACGTTCTTGGTAAAATTTGAAGCTAAAAGTCTTAATAGTAAAACGGTGTATATGCTTCCTGTGTTTTCAGAAAGAATTTGAAAGAAACATACATTTGGCAACATTTGTGAATCTTACGTTTTGAATCATGCACGTGAAGTAAAAGAAATAAAATTAGCTTTTGAAATTACATATTTATTGTGAAAATATTAAAAAGATTTAAAATTTTGTGGTAGTATTGACTTATTTTCGTAATTGTCTTTGACAGAAATCAATGTCATTATTACCTTCATAATTGTTCGAATTGAATTTGACAGTAGTACTGAATGCATTTAACTGGAACAACATTAGGCTTTTCAAACTAACCAGACTTTCAGGTTTAGAGGTTATTATGATGCAAATGTCAATGTATAGTATCTGTCTTGAATTAAATGCGGTATTTTATTTATAATTTTATCAAAAAATTCAGGAAACTTAGGTTTTCCCCCAAGTGCCAGATGAAGCATTAGTAAAAAAAACGTGAAATAGTGAACCTTCTTCTCATTCCTGATATATTTCGACGTGTTAGTTTTCGATTCAGAGGGATAAATAATGATTAATAAGTATTTTTAAGAGAAGTTTTAATTCAGTTATTTTTTTACATCCTATTGTATTTAGTTTTCGTTTTACTATTAATATTACAGAAGTCCAAACGACGCCATATCATTTTTTTGGAATAATATGTTTTTTTTAAACATTATTTGTGTTTCAAATAGCCATCACATTAATTATAAATGAAATAGTAACTGAAAAACATGAATCTTTCAAGTCGACTCTTTTTGGCAGCGACTTGAAATGCCAACAAAAAATTTATAATTACCAAAATACATAACCAAAAGACGCACTTTACACTTTAATTTATTTATTACTTATTACATTGTAGATTTTAATATAATGTGTTTTATTAATCTTTTCAATAATTATTTACGTTGTAATTATTGACGAAAGTTTAAAACCATTTCAACCCACTATCTTTTACGGTAATGAAAGTCTATTATGACAATAAAAATACTGAATCCTATTAATATTTGTGCATGATTAAATACCTAGTCCATTTACCATAATCTGTCTCCAAGAAATATTGGTCTTGGCGTTAATATACCCATAGACGTATAATACTGCTGCGCCAATACTTCTATATCATTGGTATATTTTCTTTTCCATTTAGTACGTCTATTTTGGAACCATATTTTTATCTAAAATAACACACTATATATTATATGTAACATGCGTTCAAACAAATTTGACATCAAAATAACTTGAAATTGGATAAAATATGGGTGTATAGAAGGGTTGGGCGAAGTATCGATACATCGTCCAATACCCGATACCATAACTGGTATCGATTCGATACTTTACCGATTCCAGTATTCGCTAAGTATCGATGTATCGGGTAGTGAGGTATCGATTCCAAAGCATCGATACCTATCGATACTTTACCGATTCCAGTACTCAACAAGTATCGATGTATCGGGTAGCGATGTATCGGGTAGCCATGTATCGGGTAGATTACCTTCGAACATTTTTTTAAATGTACATAAAAGATGCAATAACTTTTAAGTAAAGAATTTTTAAGTATATATGGCAGTATATATATTATATAGTATACATTTTAAAGGATGTTGTTGAATTTTATATTATGCGTAGCAAATATCCATATTATAACATAAACATAATAACTATAATTATTACAAAAAAAAATATCACAATACATATTGCAAATTTCATACTGTAGATATGGTAGAATCGATAAATTAATTTTATATCTCTTGAAATCGATATCAAACAAACGATACCTAGAAAACGGGTTGTGAATACTGATTCCTAGGTATCGAATCAAGGTATCGATTCCAATGTATCGATTCCAAAGTATCGATTCCAAGGTATCGATTCAAGGTATCGATTCCAAAGTATCGATTCCAAAGCATCGATACCTATCGATACTTTACCGATTCCAGTACTCGCTAAGTATCGATGTATCGGGTTAGCGATGTATCGGGTAGCGATGTATCGGGTAGCCATGTATCGGGTAGCTTACCTTTGTGCATTTTTTTAAATGTAAATAAAGGATGCAATAACTTTTAAGTAAAGAATTTTTAAGTATACATATATGCATTATATATATTATATAATATAAATTTAAAAGGATGTTATTATTGTGTGAAGCAAATATCCTTGTTATGACATAACTATAGTTATTACAAAAAAAAAATCTCACAAATCTTCACAATATTGCAAATTTCATACCTTAGTTATGGTAGAATCGGTAAATTAATTTTATATCTCTTGAAACCGATATCAAACAATCGACACCTAGAAAAGGGGTTATGAATATTTATTTCTAGGTATCGATTCCAAGGTATCGATTCCAAAGCATCGATACCTATCGATACTTTACCGATTCCAGTACCTACTCAGAATCGATACCGTGCACAGACCCGATACATCGCTAAGTATCGATACCTCGATTGGTATCGGTATCCGATACCGAAAACGTCGGTATCGCCCATCCCTAGTGTATACTAATATTTACAATTTTCTAAACGATATATAACTTCTATATATACTTTCTATATATGCTTTCAAAAAAATCACTCAGTAGGAATTGATTAATTTTAATAAAACTTACACATAATATTCAAACTTAAGAAATGATTACATTTTCAAACTAAAATGTTAAAAAATAACAAAGTTATTTAATAATGAGTGGGTCCACCGCGGTTTCTTATATATTCGACAACTCTTCGAGGCATGCTCGAAATTAGATGATTTATGGTATCCTAGCAGGTATATAAAAATTAGTAGATAATAAATCGAAATTATAAATAAATAGCGTATATAGTTAACTTAAAAACCAAGTCTCCGAGGAGTCGATCCGGACGAAGGTTTTTTGCCGCGCTGTCAATACTAGTAAACAACACGGAGCCGTATTCAGGGCCGCAAAGAGAAAGACACATCAAAAATAAAATTATGCCGAAGGAAGGAAAAAGTACACGTGATAGTGATGATTATTCAACTGATGATAATACAAGAAAGAGAAGAGCGTTGGAGGAGATAGAGGGAAGGATTGAAAGGAGTAAAAAGACACAACGGACTCCAACAAAATCGCAAAGTAAAGAGGAGGACAAGTTAGATCTGGTACTAAAAGCAATAAAAGATGTAAAAGAAGGGCAGAAAGAATTGAGAAATGAGATAAAGCAGTACAGAGAGGACAAGAGAGTGTTTAATGAAGAAATAAATAAACTGAAGGAGGAGAACGAGAAATTGAATAGGGAAAACAACTTAATTAAAAAAGAATTTAATTAAGAATGAAGTATTAGATATTAAAAATGAGATGAATTGGATGGAAAAGGATAAGAAGAAGAATGAGTTTATAAAGGAACATTTAAAGGTAGACGTTAAAAATAAAAACGTAACAAAAATTGGAACAAAAATATTTGTATTAGAATTTGAGAACGAACATGATAAACTAAGGGTGATGAGTAATAAATCAAAATTAAGAAAAGAGGACACAGAGAGAATATACATTGAGAATTATCTAACCAAGAAGGAAAAGGAGAAACAAAAACATATAAGGATGAGAGCTCAAAAAGAGGAAAACAAAGGAAAATCGATAAAAATTTGATATATCAAAGTAATCATAGATGGAGGGGAGTGGAGATGGAATAAAAACACTGAACAATTAGAAATTCAAGAAGCAAAAAACTAGGCAGTAGAAGCGGCGGAGACATAGATGATGATCAGGATAACGAAAAGGACATGAATACGGAAGAATTAGAAAAAAGATCGAAACAATCACAAGCATGCAAGCATGAGAATGAAATAAACACAACGGGAAGATTGAAAACAGATGCGGAAAATAAATTAGATAAACTACGTAAAAATATAACGAACGCGGCAAACGAAATGACATAGTGATGGTAAATGCAAGTAGACAAATGGAAAAAAACGGGATAGGCAAAACAAAAAGAATAAAAAAAAGCTGGAAGATGGGAACATGGAATGTTAGAAGTTTAACAGGAAAGGAAGAAGAATTGGTGGAGGAGTTGGTAAAAGTTGATATGGATATACTTGGTATCACTGAAACGAAAAAAAAGGAACAGGTGAAACAATACTAACAGAAGGACATTTGTTGGTGTATAGTGGAATCAAAATAGAAAGGAGAGCCAGAGAAGGAGTAGCTTGCTATATAAAAAAAGAAAATATAAAGCATTTACAGAAATGGACGGCTGTCTCGGAAAGAATTTTGACGGTGGAATTCGACTTTGAAAAAACAACGAAAACAACACTCATAGTAGCTTACGGACCAAATGAAGACGAAAATGTAAAAACTAAAGAAACATTTTGGGAACAGCTATCTGAAATAACAGAAGAAACCAAAGGAAGCGTAATAATATTGGGAGATCTAAATGGAAGAGTGGGAAGAAAGGATAACGAAACAGGAGAAACGATTGGCAGACACGGAGAAGAAACTAGAAACAATAATGGAAGAAGACTAATAGAATACTGTATATTTCACAATTTAGTTATAACAAATAGTTTCTATGCACATAAGGATATCCATAAATACACTAGAGAAGTACGAAGTAGAAACGAAAAATCGATAATAGACTATGTCATAATAAACAGAGAATACCGGAGAGAAGTAAAGGATACGAAAGTAAGGAGAGGGTGTGAGATAAACTCAGATCACTATTTGGTTCTCTCGAAAATAAAAATAGACGGCCAAGAAACGAACGAGAAAGTAAAAACAAATATAAATAAAAGAGGGAAAGAGAAGAAGGTAGTTAGGACATACAAACTTAGAGAAGAAGAGACCGTTGAAGTGTACAAAGAAAAAATAGAGCGAGAAATGAGTAAAATCAAACAAAAAATAAGTAATAACATAGGAATAGAAACGCTATGGAAAATAGTCAGAGACACAATAATGATAGTATCGGAAGAAAGTTGTGGGTATAGTAAAATAAGGAAACATAATAAACAAACAAAGTGGTGGAATGAAGATATAAAGAGCAAGTAAAACGAAAAAAACAAGCATGGAAAAACTACTTATGCAACAGAAATAATCAAACATACAACAACTATAAAGAACAGAGAAGAAAAGTTAAAGAACTGGTAAAAGATGCAAAACAAAGGACATGGGAAGAATTTGGGGAAGCAATTGAAAGAGATAGCAGAGGAAATCAAAAACTGTTGTATGGAGTATTGAAACGATTAAGGAAAGGAAATCAAGTTGAAACCTTATACATAAAATCAAAAGAAGGAAAAATACTAGAAGATGAGAACGACATTTATGGCGAGATGGAAAGAATACTTTGAGGCTTTACTTAGCACGGAAATTAATGACGAAGTAAACAAACCGGAAATATTCCTCGAGTCGCCTACAAAAAAAAAGAACACACGGAACAGGACAAAATAACCATGGAAGAAATAAAAGATGCACTAAAGAGGCTAAAGAGAGGTAAGACAGCAGGAATAGACGGAATAACAACAGAGATGGTAAAGAATTTGGGAGAAAATGGAATAGAAGTATTAGAAATACTATTTAATAAAATATGGGTCGAACAGAAAATACCAGAGGATTGGGAAATGGGAGTTTTGTTACCGATATACAAAAAAGGAAACAACAAACAGTGTAAGAATTATAAGAAGAATTACACTATTGTGCGTCATGCTAAAAGTTTACGAAAGAATCCTGGAAGAGAGATTAAAAACAATAATTGAGGCGCAACTCGAAGAATCACAGAGTGGATTTAGAAAAGGTAGAAGTGTACAGGACAATATATTCACATTGAAGCAGATGACGGAAAAGAGTACAAACAGCATAATATACATAGGTTATATAGACATAGAAAAGGCTTTTGATTGTATACCCCGAAACTTGGTGTGGAGGAGTCTAGAAAAAAGAGGAATAAATAGCAAACTGAGGAAAGCAATAGCAAGCATATACAAGTGTACAAGAAACGTGGTGAGAGCGTGTAATAGACAATCAGAAGAGTTTGAAACAAGAGAAGGATTGCGGCAAGGAGGAGTACTTAGTCCTATACTATTTAATATAATACTTGATGACGTACTGAAAGATATCAAAAACAACACAAAAAAGATACAAATAGGATATAGAAATATGGGGCTGGTTGAGGTAGCGGAGAACGCGTTTGCTGATGATTTGGTGGTATACGCAAATACCGAAAAGGACCTGCAAACAAACTTGGTAATTTTGGAAACAGCACTGAAAAAGAGAAACATGAAAATTAACTCAGACAAAACTAAAGTGATGGCGATAGGGAAAACCCATAAACAGTTAACAATTAAAGTAGGAGGAAAGGACATCGAACAAGTGGAAACATTTAAATACTTAGGAGTAAACATTCATAGAGAAGGGAAAGAAGACACAGAGATTAATGGCAGAATTGAAAACACGACAAAGTTGTACTATACACTCAACAAGACTTTTATCAGAAATAGGGAAATTTCACCGAAGACAAAAATGACTTTGTTTAAAACCGTATATAGACCAATACTAACATATGGGTGTGAAAGCTGGATACTAAATAACAAACAAAATCCAGGATACAAGCGATGGAGATGAGGTATTTAAGAGCAGTCAAAGGAGTAACACGTAAAGACAGAATAAGAAATGAAGTAATAAGGCAAGATCTAAATATAGAACCGATCCTCGAAAGTATAGAGAGACAGAAATTGAAATGGTTCGGACATGTCGTTCGTATGGAAGAAACAAGGCAGACAAAGAGAGTATGGAAAGCTAAGACAATACAGAAAAGGAAGAGAGGCAGACCAAAGAATACATAGGACAAGACAGTGGCGGAAAACCTGCAAAAACGTGGAATGACATGGAGAGAAGCAGAAGTTGCGGCAAAAAATAAGAAAGAATGGGAAAAATTCATTTATAATAGAAAATAGAATTAAGTTTCATATTGAAAATTAAGTGTATACCTTGACACCCGTAGGGTAATTTTAAGGTTTATTGATTATAATAATAATAATGGTATCCTGGGGAATGTCATCCTAGGCTTCTTAAATTCGGTGACGATGGTCAAGTAGGTTATTTGGTGGTTGGGGGAATTACCTAGTCGAGTGCCAATCATATCCCACACATGGGGAGCAAGAAAGCCATGGTAGTATGGTCACCTTATTTTCTTGAAGGAATCTTGTAGTAACCCTTGCTGTATGAGGACGTGCGTTGTCCCATTGGAGAAGGAGTTGAATTAACCTTTGTAGGTATGCCAGTACAAGAGGCTGCACTACGTTTCGTATGTAATCATTTGCATTCATATTTCTATATGTAATTAACTAAATTCCATTAAACCATGTACGTTATTACAATACGCAAATCCATCATAATTTCAAAAGTATTGCAGACACACTATATTTTCGAAACGTCTCTTGATCGAAAGTAGGATACCTTAGCTCATTTTTAAGCAAGTTTTTCTCGTGCAGTCTTGATACTAACAGCTCTGAAAATTATTTTGGATAGTCCCAAATCTCATGCCAAATCATTCAACTCATGCTGCTGAAATCCCTTAAGAACGGAATTATCTTCAATTTTCAAATCTTCGTCGTTGAGGTCATTGGAATTTTAGCTGAATGGGGCACTGGGCGTGTAACTGTTGGTAAAGTAGGATACATTTTATTTTACATTTCTTTTTCTTGTTACATCCTGACATGAAAGTAACAATCACTTGAGTGATCTCTGGGTTCTCGCCAAATCATTGGTATACCAAATGGAAATTTATCACGTGTTCCCTTTGTCCACATTCATAAACTCTCGTCACACACTGCTTCCAGTGGTAATCTTAATCACAAATTTTCACTTTAAAATAGGTTTGTCTGACAAATGTAACGATGTTGGTCCTTTGACTGGGAATGGTAAAACTGACACATATACAATAAAACGTATCAGGGTTGTTCAAGCGCTTACGATGCAAATTAGCAGAGGCAGACATTAGGAAAGGTTTCAGTTCGTATAAATAAAAACTAAACACTGCTAACCTTGTATACAAACAAGAACTTGGACTCCACGTCGGAATGCGCATCAGACTATATCAGAGCGACACACAACGTCTCAGTACAGTATCTCAGACGTAACTGACTAATCTAGACAAGTAAGCACCTATCGCTGGGTTTCTATGGCATCATTCACCCGGCGCTAGTCGGAGAAGGTTTATGACAGTCAATAGGAGAGCAATAGTGCTTCCTATAATCCACGCTCGATCCCGCAGAAGGGGGTAATTTTCATCTAAGGTGTAGAGAAAAAACTTGAGGTAGGAGAAAAAACTAACCACAGTTTTGAAATCAGCATGCCTATTTAACTACGTTTCTATCAAGTTTGGTAAAAAAATTAGCACCCCTTCTTGGTATTGTAATTTCCATCTTATCTACTATGTAATTGGGAAATTTAAATTGAGGAATTAAAAAAGAAACTATTTCATATAATAACAAATTTGTGTTTTCATAGACTACTTTAATATCAAATTCGTTTGAACGTAGATGGTCTACAGAGCCTTCATTTAGAACCAAAACCCGTTATGCAATTAATATTACAAATTGAAAATATATAGCATCAAAATTCCTATATTCGACATTTCGTACCTTCATTTGACAATTACATAAAATTTTAACTTTAACTTACTGTCAGCGGCATCTGCGTTTCGCTGTACCGGCTTGAGAGTATAAGCATGGTGGCGCCTATTATAAAAGAACCTCCCCTAGCTCGCTTCATAACTGAGCTGATCTCTCGGCCGAAGATCTCCGGGGCAATCGTGTTATTGGAATAAATTGGTAAGTCAAGTAGGTATTACGTTGTGTAAGTAGGCGCAGAACTAGTGCTTGAGAAAGCACGGAGCAAAAGTTTATCGGTAAGTGCATTAGGACAGGTTCTCATAGAATATTTTAAAAGTAATATTATTGAATATTTAAACAAATGAAAACCGTATTTTCACTAATTTTACTAATTTCGTTAAAAATTTGTGAGAGCTACATTGCAAAGAAACGTGAATATCATCTAACATTATTGCATATTGCAATATGCAATAATAATATTGCATATTGTTTCAATGTACGCACCACAAGCTTATATTTGATTTTCGACAATATGTATTGATAAAGCCAATGATTTACAGCACAAGTAGATTGACACCCATTCGACAAGTCTTAAAGACCTGTTATAATGAAATAAAATGGATAGGAAAATAATGAATATTGCAACACAAAAACCAATTAATGCCATGCTATTGGTGTTTGACAAAACTTGTAGTGAAAATGTTCTACCAACCTATAACGGTATATGCAACCAATATTACAATAGTCACATGGGTTTTTTTCTAAATAAAAGCTCTGTACTTTAAAAGGGATAATAAACATTTTTCTCTACCTGAGTTTCAGTTAATTTCAGAGTTTTCGATAGCTGACATCTTTTGGCTACTGATAAGTACTTATTCTTTTCAAATTCGGCTTCCAAGGATTTGATTTGTGCAGCTGTGAAGGCGGTTCTAGGGCGTTTCTTCCTTTCATCTTCGGATTTGTAATCGGATGAGGAGGTATCTACAAAAAGTAGTTAATGTTAGATAATTCGGAACCAATTCTTTTTTTAAAGATACATCTACAGTAATAACTCAGTACTGCTTATAACATTGTTATGGGGATAAATTATATAGTGCTCAGTTGGAAGCATCTTAACAAGACATCTCTAGAATAAATACAATTATTGCTTTTTCCTTACATTCATGAAGCAAAAAAATAAGAACTATATTCTCAATGAACACGCACAATCTGTATTTTATTTTAGGATATCTAGGGTTGCGATTTTGTGACTTGCACTCTCAGTTTTGTCTCTCTCAAATAAAATGAAAATTCTCATATACTAATTACAATTTTTCTAGCGTCTTACCAGGCGCGGCTCGTGATGACGTATTTGGGGGTGCAAGTACAATGATGCGAGTGCTTCCTGTATTCTCGTGTACTAACTGTAACGTTTTCTTAGTAAACACTGAAAACACACGAGGCACTCGTATCATTGTACTTGCACTCCCAAATACTTCATCACGAGCCGCGCCTGCGTCTTACATTTTATTTAGGCCATGTGCGATTTTTTTCTTAATTAATAATTAATAATTCAAGACGGGGGTTTGCCCTTTTTCTACGGGGTAATTAAATCGTTACTTTAGTAGAAAATTTGGTTATTTTATGACAGAAACGATTTACAATATTTTAACTCTGATAGGCTCACGGGACGGTATCTATTTAAGTAATTATGATTCGGGGGAGCGGATAATCAAATTAATTACTTCAATAAAGAACTTTTCGTGTGATACGGGTTGTTCTTAAGCTAAATGCACGATATTTAAATGATTCATATTGACTTAGAACAAAATGGAAAAATTTACGGAGCGTCTGGGTCTTGAGATTGGCCGGTGCAAGCGTCTCGACGTCTGGAATCGATACGGAGCCGGGCTATGAAGCTTGTACGTCTAAAGAAAATCAAGGGAAACGACAGAAGTTGCGTAAGACCAGCTTAACTGTCTCAAAGATATCAGGATAAATGATATAAGCTGTGTAATGGCAGTTTAACTGTCTCCAAGATATCTTCATAATAAACGAAAAGTCTGGATGACCAAAGCAATGCAAATATCGCTAGAGGCCCCCTCGGCTAGTCCGACGTAAATATCGAAAAAGTGTCCTTGATTTTACGGAAAACGGGGTATATATATATATGACATGGCGTATAGAAACTGCGTTTATGTCAACGGTGGGAGGCTGCGATGCAGTTACGGCTATTACACATGACCTTGCGCTACAAAATATTATAATACAATTATAAAATACAAATATACATATACGAGGACACCTCGAAAGATCATAATTGTGTCGGCGCGGTTTGAGTTTTACAAAATTAACGAGAACTCGCGCTAATGTTCGATTCAATTATGATTTAACGAATGAAATCCATTACAGTGTTTTTAATTTTATAAACCATAATCTAAAACATAGGCGGGAAAGTATTGCGTTTATTCCGGCATTTATTTTTAATGCAGTTTGTCACAAATATCTCAAAAAATAATACTCCTTGCCTTCTCCGTGCCTAATCTCATTCATGATAAATAAACGATAAATAATGACTGCATTTTATAAACTCCAAAAAGTTATAAAAACCCTTACCGCAATTAATAAACGTATCCTAAATACGTATTTTTACAACTAAGATATCATCATCAGTAGGTAACACCACTAATCAAAGTGTCGCACATAGAAAAACGAATGTAAAAAGGACAATCCGTGAATATACAAGTTTGATATTTCAACATAACCAGCAGTTTACCATACCACGAGGTTTCCAAGTTGCTTTTCGGTTCGAAAACACCATTAAAAGTCTCCTAGGTAATACCAAAGATTAAGTTAATTTGAATTTGAAACCAGGTATATACGAAATTAATTGTTTGAGATAATATAGGTCAAACGAAACAATCAATAATAACCCGCTTTAAACAACAAATTTAATAAAATCGAGTGTGGCTAATAATTCATTAGACAGATCACAACATGTCGGTTAAAGGGTTAAAACTTGTCAAAGCCATCAACAATCGCAGATATCTCGACGTATACGAAAATATTCATATCGTTAAGCACAAATGTAATACGGTTAACTCGGACAACGGTCCGAGCCCTTATAGTTGTCTTTTTTCATTCTTAGAAAAGAGGAAAGGTTGAGGGCATGAAAATAGAGAATAAATACACGGTGTTGGCGTCAGTGTATCAGTCAGTGTATACGTGGACGTCGTATAAAGTTATATATGTATTAAGTTTACTGTGCCCCATGTGCGACACTTTGATTAGTACTTTTACCTACTGATGATTACAACTAAGTTGTCGGAATATGTATTTAGGATACGATTATTAATTGTGGTAAGGTAATTGTGGTAATTGTGGTGAGTTTTTACTTAATCATTCTTCAAAGAAAGACTTTTTTACTGCATTATATCTTTATTACTTCATACATATTTTCAGAATTTTCCGCGTTATTTGAGAAAATCTAGATGACATTGGAGTCTTCTGGATATTTCAATTTGAATTTGTGTGCTGTCCAATATTCAATATATTGTATAAAAGTAGGAAGATTTTGGAAAACTCAATATTATATTGATTGGGAAAATGCGTATGCACCGATGTATTAATGTTTTAACAATACATTGATCTAGTCTCGTTGTCAAATTACAAGTAGTAATGATAAATACTAATGACTTCATTGGTTTTTAGCATCGAGTAGCTCTTGTCTTGAAATCTTTACCAATCTAAAATAGATTATCTTACCAAGTATCATTAAAGTTAGAAATTCCATCAACGTAAAACATTCCAGATATTTGAAATGTAGTTTAGGCTAAGAATAGCATTGAAAATAAATGTCAATAGTGTATAACACTTTTTGGATAATTCTCGGAGAACTTTACCAGCGACGAGGTCAAAATCAAGCGCTTTGTTAATGCCAATTTCCTACTTTAGTGTTTTTTATTTATATCAGATTCAGATATTTTGATTTTATGGCGCGGGAGCTCCAGCTGATAAGGTGCATATAAGTAACGTTCCATTCTTTTCTTGTTTAATAAAGATTTCAGCAAAAAATGGTTGGAATACTTGTAGATAGTTTGCGAATACATAAGCTCTTTGTTTCAGAATAATTGAAACATACATGAGTAGGTAAACCCCACCAGTTTTGTATAATACAAAGGTATTTTTAATAATATAAAATATTATTAAAAATCTGGTGTGAAGAACATAAATACAGGTTCACTATTAATTTTTTTGTGAACGTTTCCGAACATATCTCTCCCCAGAGACGTAGATACGTATTTCGCCTTTCTTTAGGCTCATCGGTACGCCCCTGCTGGAGAAAGAATATTTCCAGACACATTCACAAAAAAGAACCACATCGCCACATCACAGAAATTATCCAGACCGGGCATAGAAATAAATTCAGCGCTGCCTGTTGTCAGACAGCCGAAGTACGTCGCCCCGTCCACGTCTTTTTTGTGAATGTGTCTGGAAATATTCTTTCTCCAGCAGGGGCGTACCGATGAGCCTGTAGAAAGGCGAAATACGTATCTACGTCTCTGGGGAGAGATATGTTCGGACACGTTCACAAAAATATTAATATTGAACCTGTATTTGTGTTCTTCACACCAGAGTTTTAATAATATTTTATATTATTAAAAATACCTTTGTATTAAGCTCTTTGTTTGTTGCTTCTTGCCAAGTTGTTTGTGTTATCTTTAATTGATGAGTTGTAACGTGTGTTCATTTGAAAAGTCTATCTAGGTTACTTTGAAATTTTGATAGAATAAGACGCAAATATATTAGTATGTGTTTGTTGTTCCGTAAACGTAAATTCTAATGACATTTGATAATGTCAATCACAAATATCAGTTAGTGCATAAAATAATCGTGTGTCGATTCTGGTTTAAATAAATTGCTTCTCAGTTTTAAAATGGCTTTCACTTTAGAACATAAATTTTTTTTTATTCCAGGCTTATTTTTTAAGTGGTAATAAAATTGATGGTTTATGGGTTTATTCAGTTCAAGATTGCATGGTAGAATTTCAAGTTGAGTTTCCACATTTTGTAATAGATTATATACAATTTGAGAATACTTTGGATAGAACTTTAAAACTTTTTTCTGAAACTGGTAGTCTCTTAAGAAAATCAGGCAGCGGAGCAGTTAAGAAACGTACACCTCAAGTTGTCAATCGTGTTGAAGAAATAATGGAAAATGAACCACAAACATCTTTTCGACATTTGAGTCAACAAATAAACCTTTCTGTTGGTACAACTCACAAGTTATTAAAAAAATATATGCAACTTTATCCATACCGTGTCACAGCAGTACAAGAATTGTTAGAAATTGATTACCCACGTAGACTAAAGTTTTGTAATTGGTTTGTAAATATGAACAATAACGGAGAACTTTCGCAAAGAGTCATCCTTACTGATGAAGCATGGTTTTATAAAACGGGATACCTAAATTCACAAAATACAAGAATTTGGAGTAGTGAAAATCCACATGTAATTAATGAAGAATCGCTACATCCAGAGAAAATTGGTGTTTGGGCAGCGATAAGCTAAAGGCGAATCATTGGACCAATATTTTTTCAGGGAACGTTAACTGCTCAAAGGTACCGTACGGAAATTTTACAACCATTTGTCAATCAGTTGCATGATGATGAACTTCAAAATGCATATTTCCAACAAGACAGAGCACCTTGTCACTGTACTGCAGAATCTTTGGATTATTTAAGAGAATTTTTTGATGAGCGTATAATTAGTCGAAATACTGAAATTGCCTGGCCTGCACGTTCATGCGATTTAACACCTTGCGACTTCTTTTTGTGGCCTTATCTAAAAAATAACATATTTCGAACACCTATATCGAATTAGAATGATATGCTACAGAGAATCGAACAGAAATGCATGGAAATTAATAACAATCCAGTAATGTTGCAGAATATCATCAGAAATTTTGAACGGAGGATATTAAAGTGCATTGATCTTGAAGGACAACATTTTCAACATTTGTTATAGTTTTCAATAAATACCTATTATTTGTTATTTATTTGTGTGTATGAAACTGTCAAAATATACGACTTCCTAGGTTAAGTAGTAAATTTTAATTTACGACATACTTCAAAGTGTTCTCAGTAAATCACATGCTACTAGATTGACTTTTCAAATGAACACTTGCTATTGTACGGGTCTCTTCAGTTTTTTTTTGTCGCCTCCTATAGTGAGTAATCGATATCTTCTGTAGGTGTTAATTTCTATAAGTAATTTTTAATGTTATATCTACTTTTGTCTTCTACTATTCTTGATTGGTACCACTGTCTTGTAACAATCTTCCACAAAAATCTTGCTCGTAGGCTATCCCGACAATAGTTCAAAAACTACACAATACCTTCTCCAATTTCTTCTCAGTAGCAAATTATAGTCGATATTATACTCGCGATAGCAGCCATCAATTTTGAATGATAAATACTTTAGAAAACGATCTTGTATCTTTTCAATGATAACTGAAGGTAAATATAATGAGGTGACCAAACAGGAGAAGCATACTCTAATTTGCTAAGGACAAACCTATAATACACAGTTTTGAACAGAGAGGTAGAATTAAAGAATTTGCAAGTACGCAAAATAAAGTCAAGTGTTTTTGAGGCAGCGAGACAAAAGTTAATCCAAGAAATAATCCAACGAAACACCAAGACCCTTTGTCTTATCAACTTTATTAAGAAGCGAATCATTTATAAGAAAAATGGAGTTAATTATATTAAAGTTTTTTGTATAAGAGACGTAGCAGCATTTGTTGATGTTCAATCCTAACTTATAAGTAGAGCACCATTAGGAGAGAACATGCAAATTTGTTTGTAAATGTAACACACAT
Organism: Melolontha melolontha; assembly: GCA_935421215.2. NCBI lineage: Eukaryota > Metazoa > Arthropoda > Insecta > Coleoptera > Scarabaeidae > Melolontha > Melolontha melolontha. Next base: position 1,244,840 of record OW285236.1, on the reverse strand, counting down.
TATCTAAAGTTCTGATGGATGAATATATTTTTAGAGCATCCGCATAGGCATAGGAAAAGACAAAGACAATAATTGTCTTTGTTTAAGAACAAAATCAACAGGAAAGAACCTAAGTGTGAACGTTGCGGGACTCCAGATTGAGGAGAGAACTTAAAGGATTTCTAGCCGTTATAAAAACATAATGACATCTACCAGCTAAGTAAGACTGTAGAAGAAGTAATAGGGAAAGATTTAATCCGAACGTGGACAGCTTAGCAAGTACCATATGATCATATATTTCTACCCTCTAGAAGGCAATGACATTTTTCTTTTTTAAACTTAAGTTGGTACCATAATTTAAGTTAACTTATTTTGCAGCGTGTGTGTGATATAGGTTATTTTATACTGATGACAGATTAGGTTTTGTCATTTTGACAAATAATTACATACAAACGTTTCAGTTGAAAAAATAAAAAGTTTAATAATAAAAACAGCTACAATAAATGTTCAAAGTGAGCTCCTTCATTTTCTATGCATAACGCAACTCTTCGTCTCATATTATTGAAGGCATTCCTTAAAATATGTGGTGAAATTTCCTCACAGACATTTCGGATAGCATTAGTAAGTTCTTCAATTGTATGTGGACGATTCGTAAATACTCTATTTTTTAGATGTGGATAAATGAAATAGTCCATAATTGTTAAATCCGGAGATCGTGGTGGAAAGTCTACTATTCGATTATCAAAGAATTCATGCAATAATTCCATCGTTTCTCTTGTCTTATGGGCTGTTGCATTATCTTGCTGGAAATATCCCTCGCGGAGCTCATCATCATGTAACTGATTTACAAATGGTAGCAATAAATTATTACGATATCGTTCTGCATTTATCGTATTATTAAAGAATATTGGACCAATTATCCGTCTACGAGAAACAGGAAGCCAAACGCCTATTTTTTGTGAATGCAAGGGTGTTTCAAGAATTTCATGTGGATTTTCACTAGACCAGATGCGCATTGTTTGTTTATTTATATATCCTGATAAATGAAACCATGCTTCATCGGACCAGAAGGATTTGTCAAGAACGTCATCGTTATTAATCGTACCTAAGAACCACTGACAGTAATTAACTCTGGTTACATGATCGATTGGTAAAAGCTCTTGCACTCAATGAAATTTGTATGGAAATTTTTGTAAGTCTTTTTTAAGGATTCTCTGGCAGGTCCCATATGACAGTTGTGTTTGTTGTGAAAGCTTACGAATCGATTTCTTAGGTGATTGATTTATTCGTCCCTCAACATCTGCTATATTTTCAACTGTCCGCTTTAGTGGTCTACCAGCACCTGGTTTTCGAGACACAGACCCTGTTTCACGGAATTTAACCACTGACTTTTGAATTAATTGCCGCAAACTATCATATGTTGTTGGAAAATTTGGAAATTCTGCCCGAAATTCTTTTATACAAGGCTGCAAGGAGTACGACCATTCTCCATTTTCTAATTTTACACCATTCCTAAAGTATGATTCGATCAGAAAAACTTTATGATTTATTGTAAACATTTTAAGTGTCAATTAATAAATACATTAATGACATATGAGTTTTATTTATAATTATCAGAACATACACATAATGGCAGATGTATTTTATTTGTCACTACAAACACGAAATTTTCAAGAAATAATTTCATGGCTTGCTAGAGGGTAAATATAAATGATCATATTGTAAAATTCCGTGGTCAGTAACATCAAAGGCACAACTAAAGTCCGTATATAGTCCAATCAGGTGGAAGTGTTGCCTGAGCACGTCAAAATCTATAAATATATCAATTTTCAAAACTCCCCTGAAACTTCACAGGCAACCCCCTGCTTGAGCGCCAACTGATTGGACTAATACAACGTGAACTTGGCCGTGAGTATCAGCTGTTTACTAATAAACTGGCAGATTGTCACCAGATATGTCACTGTTGATCTACATCGCATAAAGCCGCGTTTAAATGGAGAAATGTAAGATTTTCTGTTATGCTACAGGCAGAAACAAACTACAACTACACCTTCGAATATTTTAGAAAAATTTGTCAATAATAGTAAAATACAATAAACTACAATATATCGATGTGTCAAAGGGGAAGGGAGAAAATAAATTCGAGACATCCTTTTAATAATTTTTACAATACAATTACACATGTGTATTAGATTGTAATCTGTATCTGTGACATATCGTTACAAGTGTATTCAACAATGACTTACAACTTGTTTATTTACACAAAAGAAAAGATTTGTAAGAAATTTAGTTGCAATTTGGAAATAACGACGAACAATAAAATACCAATACGACAGCGCGGAGGAGGAAGTCGTGTCAAACAATTTATTAAACTATAAAAGCTCAAATTTTACACCAAACAGTTGTTTTTAATTTGCCGTAACGAAATTTACGAGCTGGCTGTCAGGTGGGCAGAGTGTGCAGACACTTTAAGAAGACGCTAATTTGCGTCGCCGGTACCGAATTAGATTTTAAACGACTAACGATCCGAGCAAGCGTTGAAAAATGACGAACGTATGACAAAAAAAGGACAAACGAAACAACGAACACACCACGATCTCCGCGGCAATATATTAAGTGGCAGTCTAACGCGGCATCTACCTTAACGATTTCTCGCATACGGTTGACGTTCCTCTGCGACGATTAGAGGCGTATATCTGACATTAATTTAAGTTATAAACGACGTTTAAGAATGCTTTGGTACTAAATTAAATATACTGTATGTTTTAAATAAGTTTACGGGATTTTTAGCGCGAGGAGATGATAAGCTGGATAATTAGGGATAATTGGGATAAAGGAGGATGGTTAAACTGTTCTTGGAAGAGCAATCTTATCAGAATACTCGTGATTTAAGAGTGTTTAAACATACCTAGTGCGCCGGCAAATAAATTACCGATTTACAATTTTGTAAGACGTAGTAATGTCGTTTGGACTTTTTTTTATCAGTTCTCTTGCTGAATGCAAATATAAAACGGAATTTTTATTATTTAAAATTAGATTTTATTATTTTATTTCAATAACATTGCCATGAGTTACAAATATATTATACTTTAGAGCGTTTCACATTCACGGTACGTACCTACAGTAGGGGTTTTATGGAGAAAGTAGTGATGCCTAAAATCGATACGATTATTCGGTAATCGATTATTTTTTCAACTAAGAACGTGATTTTTAATCGATTCATGAAACCGATTACATATTTTGATATCAATTTTTTTTCTACCGAATCGATTAATTTATTTTAGTCTTACTTATAATCAAATAAGTATTCAAATCTAAACAGGGAAATATTCCTTATATCCGATCTATTAGTGTATTATTAGTTGACAATAGATGGCGATAGCTACATGTTAAAACTATTACATGATGCTGTTGACAGATAACTAAAGACGGCAGACTATGTGCCCACACTGTCAAATTTAATAATACACGGTTAAATTTTTTAAAAATAAATATATCGAATCCCTATACAAAACGTTAAGAAAAAACATAAATAACTTACCCAACATGTTTACATTGTTGCAAAAGAATGCGGATGTGCGCGATGAAAAAACTGCACCATAATATATGTTTCTGTATTAGCCTCGGAAAGGTTCGTACGTAGCGACGTATATATATGTTTATATACTGAGAAGGATTGTTCGACGTTGAGAGATGTTATATTTGCATAGTTAAAGTGCTCTTTGTATCTGTACAATGGATCTTCAGTATGGGTAAAAAGTTGCCCTAATTTTGTAAAATCTACATTTTTATCTAATACACTGTTAAATTATATTATTAAATATTATTAAATTTGACAGTGTGGGCACATAGTCTGCCGTCTTTACAGATAACACAAAATAACATGACCTTTTTTCTGAACATAACCAATGCACACTGGTTCATCCAGTGGCGTGTCGTGGGGTTTGAGTTTGGAGGGGCGCACCAGAAATCAAATACCAAATGACATATAGGCAAATTGCGCAAAAAAGTATCCATTTATAACATTTATTTAAGTTGAATAAATACATAGGAATTAAAAAATATTAATACCTACAATAGCGACATAAATAATAATAATTGTAAATCAAAACGGAAAAAATCCAAAATAAGGGGCTCATTTTAAACAAAAATCCAACCACCTTAAAATTCAAGTTTGCAAAAACGAAGAGCTGGAACAGCGGAATAGTTTTGATAATATCATAAAAGTAGGTAGCCACGGTTTATAAGTAGGAAAAAGAAAGAACAACATATTTACACAGATTAAACTAAACAAAATGGGTGGGCAAGTCATTTTTTTAAAATGAAATCTGGTCTACGGTCTTTCATGGAAATTAATTTTTCTATGACTTTATCATAAAAATTGTTTATTTCGTGCACTAAATTTCGATTTATGGACATCATAGCTAAAGCATTTAGTCCGTCATTAAACATGGAATTTCGCAAAAATGTTTTTATGTGTTTAAGCGTCGAAAAAGTGCGTTCTGCTTCGGCTGTTGTCATTGGAGTCGTCACGATAATTTTTAATATTTTCGATGTTTCGATAAATGTTTCACTAAGGTTATGTTCCATAATAAGTAAAAGAAGATTCATTGCTCCAACAATTTCTTTTAAAAATTCTCTCAAGTAAATTAGCTCCAACTTAGTTCTTAATCTTGATTTGCTCAACATCGGATAAAATGAACATACATCGTTTAAAACAGTCTCAGGGAAATTTTTTGAAAACTCTGAATATTTATCTTTGTTAAAAAGATCAGCCGCTTGTAAATGACCCCGATAAGAAAAGCGTTCCTTCATTTGTAGGTACTGTAATTATATCACAAACTTCTTTGGCAATAACACTTCGAAAATTATCATCCATTCGCCTTCTTTTAGATGTTGGATATTCTGATTCAACAATGTTTTTAAGAGAATCAATTAGATTTCTAATGTCAGAAACACTTTTCTCGAAGATTAGTAAGTCTTTTTGCAACTGTACGCTGTCCTTATTTTTTAATTGCAATTGATTATACAGTATGTAAACATATGGGAAAATTTTTGGAAGAATTTTAACCAAAATATAAATTCGGGATCTTCCAATGCCCTTCTTAGACCAGATGCTTCCTTTGAAGTAACACTTTTCTCACATCTGGTTTCAATTTCTTCGAACACTTCTACAAGCTTTTTAAGATTTTCGTGGACAAAATTAACTGTGCGAATATTATAATTCCATCTAGTTGTCACCGCCCTTGGTAATCTTTTATTTATTATCTCTTGCAAAACATCACAACGATGAGATGAGTTGGAAAAAAAGAGCAGGTATGGCCGACGGACGCGTACTTTTGCATTTTGTGATGCCGATTTCTGCATAATGAGGTTTAATTGATGGGCATAACAATGAATAAAATGAGCATTGGGATATTTTGTTTTAATTTGAGTTTGAACGCCTCTGTTCACACCGCTCATAACATTTGCGCCGTCATACGTTTGACCTATTAATTTTTGGGGAGTTTTTAAAACTAGGGGGTCAATTTCATTTTCAATGCATGTTTTTATCCCATCAGCTGTTTTATCTTTCACCCTTATTAAACCCCAAAAATATTCACCGATGGAGCCTTCACAAAAATATCCTAATACTAAAAACCATTTGACAATAATATGAGATATCAGTAGTTTCATCGCATTGAATTGATAAATAGTCTGCCTTTTCAATTTGCTTACAAATTTCTTCCCTACACACTTGTAACATACTGTCTAGAATTTTATTCTGGATAGTATTTGAGGTCCCTTTAAAAACGGTTGCCGTACGTAAATGTTCTTTTAGTATATTGTCCAGCTCTGCAGTGAAATTAATTAGTTCTTTAAATATTCCTTGGTTCTCAGAGGATTCACTTTCATCATGACCTCTAAGTGCTAAATCAAAAGCACTACAAAATTTTACACAACTGATTATCCTTTTTAAAATATGGCGATTTTTCTCGACCTTATTATTATGCGAAATAATACTTTCTCTGAATGCAGAGCTTAAGTGAGACATAATATTAACCTTACCGAGCACAGCAAAGACAGTACAAGAATTGATGTGGTCACGAGACGATTCATGTTTCATCATTTTTTCAAAAAGTTATGGTGTAAATTCCTCTTCTTGCCCAGTTGGGGTCCATTCTAGAGTCGGCTTTATAAAAAAGCAAGCACGGAAAACAGTACAACAAATTTGTTATTTCACACCCACATATCAGTTGTTTTTTTTATAAATATCTTGTGAAAACCGACGCGTAAAAGACCGGTTTTCGGCTTTTCGTTCACAAGTGTGTGTCAACTTTATATCTGGCAACGGCCTTCCCAGTTCTTTAATTTTCAGTTTATCGGCTAATGGCAGCCTATCAAAATTTATTTTAATAATATTATTTTAATAATCTTATTTACGAAATTCATTATTTATTATGACTAATCACACCCGAATTATATTATACGATACGGTACGATAGCATGGATGTAGTATATATGGATCGCCTAAGGGTATTACGAATTGACTCCAACATTAGAGAGAGAAAATTGTAAGCGAGATAGAGCTAGTACTGACAAAACATTCCGAGTTCAAAAAGGTATATAACCCCTTACCACAATTATTAATCGTATTATAAATACGTAATTAGACAACTAAGTTGTCATCATCAGTAGGTAAAACCACTAATTAAAAGTCGCACATGGGGCACAGTAAAGCTAGAAAACCGCTTACGCAACAACTACTTTACAACGCGTCCACGTATAGACTCTCTCAGTCTATACGTATAATTAAAAATTTTTGTGTTTATTCATAAAATTTTAGAGGTCGATTAGCTACTGAAAGAATTAATGTTTTTATTACAGTATAGTACCATATGATCATATATTTCTACCCTCTAGAAGGCAATGATATTTTTCTTTTTTAAACTTAAGTTGGTATCATAATTTAAGTTAACTTATTTTGCAGCGTGTGTGTGATATAGGTTATTTTATACTGATGACAGATTAGGTTTTGTCATTTTGACAAATAATTACATACAAACGTTTCAGTTGAAAAAATAAAAAGTTTAATAATAAAAACAGCTACAATAAATGTTCAAAGTGAGCTCCTTCATTTTCTATGCATAGCGCAACTCTTCGTCTCATATTATTGAAGGCATTCCTTAAATTATGTGGTGTAATTTCCTCACAGACATTTCGGATAGCATTAGTAAGTTCTTCAATTGTATGTGGACGATTCGTAAATACTCTATTTTTTAGATGTGGATAAATGAAATAGTCCATAATTGTTAAATCCGGAGATCGTGGTGGAAAGTCTACTATTCGATTATCAAAGAATTCATGCAATAATTCCATCGTTTCTCTTGTCTTATGGGCTGTTGCATTATCTTGCTGGAAATATCCCTCGCGGAGCTCATCATCATGTAACTGATTTACAAATGGTAGCAATAAATTATTACGATATCGTTCTGCATTTATCGTATTATTAAAGAATATTGGACCAATTATCCGTCTACGAGAAACAGGAAGCCAAACGCCTATTTTTTGTGATTGCAAGGGTGTTTTAAGAATTTCATATGGATTTTCACTAGACCAGATGCGCATTGTTTGTTTATTTATATATCCTGATAAATGAAACCATGCTTCATCGGACCAGAAGGATTTGTCAAGAACGTCATCGTTATTAATCGTACCTAAGAACCACTGACAGTAATTAACTCTGGTTACATGATCGATTGGTAAAAGCTCTTGCACGCAATGAAATTTGTATGGAAATTTTTGTAAATCTTTTTTAAGAATTCTCTGGCAGGTCCCATATGAGAGTTGTGTTTGTTGTGAAAGCTTACGAATCGATTTCTTAGGTGATTGATTTATTCGTCCCTCTACATCTGCTATATTTTCAACTGTCCGCTTTAGTGGTCTACCAGCACCTGGTTTTCGAGACACAGACCCTGTTTCACGGAATTTAACCACTGACTTTTGAATTAATTGCCGCAAACTGTCATATGTTGTTGGAAAATTTGGAAATTCTGCCCGAAATTCTTCTATACAAGGCTGCAAGGAGTACGACTATTCTCCATTTTCTAATTTTACACCATTCCTAAAGTATGATTCGATCAGAAAAACTTTATGATTTATTGTAAACATTTTTAAGTGTCAATTAATAAATACATTAATGACAGATGAGTTTTATTTATCAGAACATACACATAATGACAGATGTATTTTATTTGTCACTACCAACACGATATTTTCAAGAAATAATTTCATGGCTTGCTAGAGGGTAAATATAAATGATCATATTGTATGTTTCGGAGAAAATAGAGAAAGATGTAACATACCACAAACATATGGGATAGAGAAGGATGTATAGCTTCCCGTAATTTGTAATTCTAGTTGCCGGCAGGGTGCATCTAATATAACCTTAAATCTTAGCGTTTGTTGCGTTTTATCATTATAAAGGTATCATATATTATTATCTAAATTATAACCTAATCCCAGGCTATCGTTTGCATTTTATCGTCAAAACAAGTTTAATTTCAAAGAAAATAGAAAGTACGAAACATGATAGATCAACAAATTTCTCTAACGAAGAATAAAAAACTTTGGTTGATCTGATTTTAAAGTATGTATATACAAATATATATATAATCATTTTACCTATTTGAGTCGTAAATAAGTTGATTTTCAATATGTTCTAAAATATTTTTAAAATTGTTTAGAAATTCTATATCGATGAATGTACATATTTGTAATCATCAAATTTATTAAAATAGTGTTCGTTCGATATCGATAACATATTTAACAAGGTGTTCCTTTTCTATTCACTAAATTAATAATATTGACAAAATCATTGTCTAAAATATCGTCAATGTCTGCAAATAAATCCATTTTACTTGTCAATGATTGAATTTTCTATTACATGACAGTTCACAAACACGATTTTAGTCATAGGTACTTGACAGTTTATGGGGTAGATGAGCAACAAGTAAATTTTCTGCCAAGTAAGTAATTTTTTCCAATTTTACTTATTAAAATGATCATTACATATATTGAATTTCATTATTAAAACATAATTTTAATCATAAAGGTGAATAAAATTAATTAAAACAGTGAATAAAATGTTTCTAGCAACACTTTATTCACACTGCTATTGACAACACGAATAAAGAAAAAAAAATAAAACGTCGCACTACCTTTAAAATTTTCGTTGCCAGGATCGTTGTTTCAAGTCTCATGTGACATTTCACGCAAATTCTACAATTTGTCGATTACAAGTCCGAAACTGTGTTTGAAATGGCAAATAACCAGAGAGAAAGCATACCAGAAGATGTTCTGAACGAAGCTGCGATTGCAGTATCCAAATTTTGACAGATGTAAATTCAAATGAAAGGCCTGGAACTTCCACTGCACTTGGCCCTGACGAAAATAGAGTCAACTTTCCTGGTTTAAGAATTCATCAAATTATTAATAGTACAATCAATATTCATGTAAATAAATTACTTAATCAATAAATTTTTTTGAAACTTTTGCAAAATTGGAAAAAATCTTGTATGATAAACGTAAATAAACAAATTTTATCCACTCAAAAACATTATCGCACTCGGCTTGCACCTCGTGCGCTAAACAATTTTTTCGTGGATAAAATTTGTCTTTATTCACTTATACCATAAATAGCTATTATCCAACACCTCCTAATAATAGACCTGTAACTATGGCGATTTTAAATCAATTATGTTGCTTATAACTCACTAGTGAGTTAAAAACATAATTTATCCCACTAGTGAGTTAAAACAAGGTGAAATTTAGATTGCATAGAGACATTCAAACTGCTATAGTATTAACACATTTATATTAATTCTAAAGGGTAAACAATAGCAATATTGGAACTCAACTTGAAATTCTACCATGCAATCTTGAACTGAATAAACCCATAAACCATCAATTTTATTACCACTTCGAAAATAACCCTGAACTAAATAAATTTTATGTTCTAAAGTGAAAGCCATTTTTAAACTGAGAAACAATTTATTTAAACCAGAATCGACGCACGATTATTTTATGCACTAACTGATATTTGTGATTGACATTATCAAATGTCATTTGGATTTACGTTTACGGAACAACAAACACATACTAATATATTTGCGTCTTATTCTATCAAAATTTCAAAGTAACCTAGATTGACTGTTCAAATGAACACACGTTATATTTTTTATCCAACACCTCCTAATAATAGACCTATAACTATGGCGATTTTAAATCAATTATGTAGCTTATAACTCACTAGTGAGTTAAAAACATAATTTATCTCACTAGTGAGTTAAAACAAGGTGAAATTTAGATTTCATAGAGACATTCAAACTGCTATAGTATTAACACATTTATATTAATTCTAAAGGGTAAACAATAGCAATATTAATATTAAAGTTGAAGGAAATCCTCTTTGTATCTGACTCTGCATTCCGTGTAGTCCCAATACAGGCCGTCCCATTACGGGCCGCGTTTGAAAACTACCTGAAACAGTGCCAATACAGGCCGCATCCCTTTTTGACCAAAAACCGAGTCTCATTACAGGCCGCCGCGATGATTCATTAATTCCCATAGATTTAACAATATGCGGAATAGGAAAAACCCTAGATAATCAAGTTACTTTCACATTCAACAATATTTTAATGTGCGTAACATCCATAAACTCTTAATAACCTATTATCCTATAATCCTAATCCTAATGCCTTATCCATTTGTATGTATTGATGTATTTGCGATTACAAAATGCAAAATCTGGAATTAGATAATCGGAATATATTTATATTTCTCAGAAATAGGTCATTAGTCATATCTATTACCTGTACTTAATAATTACAAAATGACGACATTCCGACCAATAGGTGTATTTTCTAAGTTGTCATGGTTAAGTAGTTATTAGTATAATTATTAGTACGTAGTGAACTTCAATACGGTTAACACAGTGTGAAAATTAAAGTTGCAATGGATTGTGTTGAAATTATTGAGAGTGCAAGGGGAAATCCGCAAGTTCTCTATCAAGGATTTAAATATTGTTTGAAGAGGACTAACAAAAATTTTACCAAAAACTGGAGATGTGTAAATAGCAATTCAAAGTTAGAATGCAGCGGCAGAATTACAACGAACAATGAAAATAAGGTTATCCGCACCAGTCAACACAATTGTTTAGTAATACCTAACGTTGCATATACCGATGTTGAGAAGTGCAAATCAATTTGTAGAAAACGTGCCAGACAGGAAATGACATGCATACCAAAAGTGTATGAAGAAGAATTTCATCAAATTAAAGATAGTGGATTGGAATTTGTTACAAAAATGCCAGCATATGAGTCTGTAAAATCATCCTTGTACCGACACAGAAATAAAGCTCTAGGGGTACCTGCGTTACCAAAAACTAGAGCAGAATTTATAGTTCCCGATTATATAAATAAAACTGAAGATGGAGAGAATTTCACAATTTTTGATCAAGGTACGACAGATCGAATTATCGGCTTTGGAAGTAAGCTGGGTATACAGGGATTATCGTCAAAAAATACAATTTTTGGGGATGGTACATTTAAATGTTGCAACTCATTATTTGATCAACTATATACATTCCACGTGGATTTAAAAAGTACCGAAGAAACGACTAGTGTACGACCAGCGTTGTACGCGTTACTACCTAACAGAAAAAAAGACACCTACATAAAGTTGTTCACGTTAATGAAAGAACATATTCCAAATTTCAACCCAAGGAGCATGAAGATAGATTTTGAAACGTCAACAATATTAGCGTGCAGAGAAATGTTCCCTGATTGCAAACTCAAAGGTTGCAATTTTCACTTTCACCAAAGCATATGGCGAAAAGTGCAAGAATTGGGATTGGCTAAAAGATACAGGGAAGACAAAGACATCAGGAAGCATATAAAGCTTACAGCTGCATTAGCTCATTTACCTTCCCAATATATTGACGATGGCTGGCTGTATATAATGGAAAGCTCCCCCAATTTTAGAGAAATAATGGACTTTAATGATTATTTTGTGACACAATGGTTAGAAAATTCTATAGTGCAAGACATGTGGATATGCTATGAAGAACGTCATAGAACGACGAATGTATGCGAATCTTGGCATAGTCGTCTAAACAGGCATATTGGGAAGTCGAAGCCAAATGTAATGGAATTAATTATATTTTTAAAAAACGATCCAAGGCACTACGACATTATTCAACAAAGGATTGACCACAATATATCCCCAAAAAAGCGTGCTGCAAAATATATTCAAATGGATAGGAGGATAAATGGAATAGTGTCGCAAATACAAGAAAGTCAAGATGTAGAGCAAGCACTTCCCAAATTAGCAAGTTTAATTAATTTTTAATATTTGCATTTTTGCTATATTTAGCAAACGTAATTAGTTTAATTAATTAATCAAAATTGTAAAATGTTGTATATGTTGTAAATATAAATAATTATGTATGTATGTTATAATAAACTTTATAATAAATAATTAATCATAATTGATAGTTTTTATTGCCAATTTCTCGTCGCGGCCTGTAATGGCACCGTTCAATCCTACATTTACGGCATAACAATTTCGCGGCCTGTAATGCTACTCCATTGCTCCGCGGCCTGTAATGGGACTAAGTCCTGCATTCAGGTTATTCGAATTTAGAGTTATACTAGAAGACGTATTTGAAGTATCCTGAACAGAAATTTGATGACCAGAAGTCGATGACGTTAGACTGTCTGGACCTTGTATCTTTCTGGCTATATCAATCTTGTTGGATACTGAATCTTGTATATAACCTTCTGCCACAGTGGACGATTTCCACCCACCATGTCGTTTAACTGTTGTAATATCAGCTCCTGCGTTTGCCATAAGAGATGCGGACGAACGTCTCAGACTATGTCCTGTATATAATTGAGCTTCTGGTAGGTTCAGGAAAGATGCAACTTTCTGAGGTATCTTAGAAATGGTGTTAATTCCAACTGGCTGGATAGTGCATTTTTCTTTCTTGTAATTTAGGAAGAATCTGCCATGTGGAATACCTTTTGGTCTCATACAGACATATTTTCTGTAGAGCTCAAGAATATCTGTTCTAAATCCTTCTGCCATAACAGTGAAACTTCTAGATACGTTTGTCTTTGTGTCAGGTATCGAAACATACAAGTATCCTCCTTTATCTTCTATATCGTCAACTTTCAGCTTAGTTATTTCATCACAACGACACGCACCTGATATACCCATTATTAAGGCAACCTGCATAGAATACACGAACGAATAATGAATAAATATTTTGAATTAAATATAAGAAAATAAATAATACCTTCATCATCAAATATTTATTGTAAGGAGCCTCATTCAGAAACTTCTCTATATGTAGCCTCTCCAAGATTTTCGCCTTTTTGGACTTGTGGGTTCTTGCCTCACTCTTCAAATAGGAAATCAGTTTTCCGTATTTCGATATGTCACTATTCATATACACTTTCAAAGTACTTCTTAACAAGGAATACTTCGTCCACAATGAAGAAGGTGCTATTTTCCTTCTATAAATATGGAAATACGCAGCATACCTTCCTCGTTAATTCCAGTGCTAATTTGCTGTTTTCTCCATTCTTCAAAATGATGAAATTCTTTGTCGTAATTATCCTTCGATTTTTTTGGCAGTAATTTATAACATGCTGCTTGAGCTTCTTTCTTAACTTCTAGCGGAATGAAAACAGCCTTTTGCAACTCTTCCATTACCATCAACTTTTAACTGCAGTATTATTAATCACTAATTTTGTTTGCTTGTTGATTTGCATTATTTATTCTCCATAGTAACTGCATATATGAACTTTTTGCATTAGTCGTTTATAATTTAAATTTGACATGGAACGTCAAATTTATAATTTAAATTTGACATGGAACTTCAAATTTATAAAACATTAAAAGCCATTTTGAACGGATCTTAAGAGGTGTTGGATAAAGCTTTGTATTGCACACGTGTGTTAATTACAAATAAGTCACTTGAGAAAAGTAGCTCACTCGTCCTAGCGGACTCGTGAGCTAAACATTTTCTCGCGTGACTTATTTGTAACATAACACACTTGTACAATAAATAACTATTATTTGGCGGTTAAATTTTACTGGACGGTGAATAAACATTTAATCTGTCAAGTCAAGTAGGGCTTTACCTTACAAGTAGCGTTACGTGATACTTTACTGAAAGGTAAATAAACAGGCCTTTAATCTGTATTCATGAAAGAATATTAGAAAGTAACTTAATATTTTTGTTCATTAATATATTACAAGTTTATATTAGATTATTAATAATAATTAATTTACAGAGATACGCTTAGAATAATAGATGCATTTTACATTTATTTCACTAATCGTGAGCATACTTTCAAAATTACGAAATAACCTCAAAAGCCTACGCAGAATGTTGCGTTATTAGCAGAAACAATAAATGACTCGTTTTCACTAATATACTTAATGAAAGAACACTTTTTTCATCGGCTTATTAGTAAAATACAATGTAAGAGAATGTGGTCCGTGTATCTTTTGTTATGCTGCCAAAAGACACACCTCATTCTAGGTATGTACCGGATTATTTAGAACATGTTGAAAAAGGGAACAAGAGCGTAGGCATTGCAAATAGAATTTAAATAGCTAGCGGATGTGTAGCGGGGCGAGGTACGAACAGTAATTAGACAACGTTTAGTGTCACTTTGTCTTCCCAACACTCTCTGTCAATTAGGCGTTGATAAATGTGCCAGGCCACGGATAGCTCTCACATATGCAGCGTGTCCGCTTTGAACGCGTAATTTCTGTGATACGTTTACATGTGTGCGTGTGTGCGTGTGAGTAATCCGGAGAATCTTCAAATTTGTCTGCGGAAAATTTTATTTTAAGAAGGCTTTGTTAGATCGATCGTGTCAAAACATTTAGACGGGCGGTTCGAAAAATTCTAGGTGATTAAAACTTTGACATTAATTGTTGTTCGGACGTTTTAAATGCTGAAATAGAATCGTTATATTGTTCTGTTTAAAAAAAAGAACAAATGTACGTATTTTTCTGAAGAACTTCTATATTTTCTCAACCCGAAAAAAATATTTGATTGCGAAATATATCTTGAATTGATACATAACTTCGTGTCGTTTAAATTTAATCGTTTTTAACAAATAAAATATATGAACTAATCGAGAATATATTCTCTTCCATTACTTATAATAGCTTCCGAACGTTTGGGCAATTTTTCGATTTCACGCCTGAAAACATCCAATGATTTGGAAGTGAAGAAATCATCAAGGCAATTTCAAAGCGCATCATTACTAAAGGAGATTTCCAGAAGGTTGTTTGATAGAGAGTAAAATGAATGGAAACTAGAAATTTTTCTTTTTTATGATACTGATCCAGGGCCGTTTACAACTACACCAAATAGGCATAGCAAAATTTTAAAAAACCTCACCAACACTAGATGGCGCGGCTGAATCAGTAAATTATAAGTACGGTGCGATGATTAGAGAACGGATGCAATTTCCATAAAACGCAATCGGCAATTGGAACTGTGTATAACGTCGCTCAGTACATCCCGGCGTAATTCAATGAAGTATTTGTTTGACTTACTCGGCCACATGGTCTCAAGTGATAACAATGGACAACTGAGCTATTGTATTCGGAGAATATAGTGTTTTTTAAAGTGTTTTCATGAGCGTAGATAGAAGCGGGGTTTTTATAATGTATTTTATTTATTAGTTTATATTTCGTAAGATAAATAAAGTGCTGTGAGTAAGTTTCTTGTTTTCATAGTTTTAACTGTTAATTACATCGTAATTTTTGTGATAGATCCTGTTTAATATCGTTTGATTGAATCTATTTCTACCAATTATTTCGACGTAAGTGTGCATTGAATTTCGTTCAGTTTCAATAACTTACGCACACATTTTCAGTTTTCATTTATTTAGATCTAGAGCATTGTTTAAGTTACTTTTTCAGATATGATATGGAAGAATGTCGAGAACGGCATTGTAAAACAATGGCGAGTTGGATTGACGGTCGTACTGATTGTATGTCCATTGTCAGTGATTCGAAATTTATTACAAAATCCGTAAAATATCGTCAAAAATTCGTCACTTAGGATCGCAAAGACATCTGAACTCTGTAAAACTTTTATGGCGGCTAGTATTCCATGAAATAAACTTAGCAATCCCACTTTAAAAATATTTCTTCAAAAATATACTGGTCGAAATGTTCCTGATGAATCAACTTTACGCAAATATTATGTTTCTAGGTGCTATACGAGAACAGTAGAACGCATTAGAAGCCATCTTTTAAATCAATACATATGGATAAACGCCGACGAAACGGTGGATATGTTAGGACGCTGTGCGGTAAATGTTGTAGCTGGTGTACTACATCCAACTATTCCCTATAACTCATATGTAATAGCAACAAGTGTTATAAATAGAGTTGATGCGGACACAGTTGCTGGAACCATTAAGGAGAATATGCAAAAAATGCTTCATTCGAACGCCACGTACAAAGAAAATATACTTTTATTTGTCAGTGATAGTGCTGCGTATATGTTAAAAACAGGCAGACTATTGAAGAAAACATATCCTAATATGTTGCATATTACTTGTGTAGCACATGCTCTACACAGAATCTGTGAATATATCAGAGACACTTTTCCGGAAGTTGATAGACTTGTATCAGCTTTTAAAAAAGTTTTCAGAAAAGCACCATTGAGAGTAGCTTTTTTCAGGAAAAAATTTCCATTTCTGTCACTGCCTCCCACTCCAGTAATAACTAGATGGGAAACATGGCTGGAAGCTACTAGTTATTATGCTGAGAATTTCGATAGTCTAAAACATTTCCTAACACTGCTAAAGGAGGATGCTAGAAGTATTGGTGAGTGCAAGGAGCTCACACAAATCCCAAATTTAAAAAATCAGTTGTACTTTCTTCACGAACACTTTGAAAAATTGCCAAAACTAATCACTTATTTTGAAAATCGAAATCTCAAATTAAATGACGGATTAACCACATTAGATGTGGCTGTTAATAATTTGAAAAGTATTCCAAGTGACTTCGGATGTGGCCTTCGGCAAAAGTTTGAAGCAATTCTTAATAGAAATCCAGATTTAATTACATTGCAGCAATTATGTATGGAGACAATTCCACAAAATCTAACGGCTAAATATGAAGAAATAAAAGAATATTTCCAGTATGCACCTATAACCAGTTGCGATGTAGAAAGGACGTTTTCTATTTATAAGGATGTACTTAATTCAAAGAGAACAAAATTTACAGAAGAAAACCTTGAGAAACTATTGCTAGTCAATATTAATTCTCCTTTACTCAACTTTAACGACAAAATGAACAAATAAAAATGTTCCAATTATAGAAATAAAATTAAAAACTTTAAAAAAACTTTTCAACAAATAAATATGTATTTCGTAATTTTATAGATCACCACCCGTTCGTTTTCCAATTATATAAATAAAATTAAATATTTCAGAAATACAGCCTTTCGCCAGTACTGCACTGGGCTTTGCGTCATTTGGTAAGCGTGTCCGTTCTCTAATCATTACTAAAGGAGATTTCCAGAAGGTTGTTTGGTGAGTAAAATGAATGGAAATTGGAAATTTTTCCTTTTTATGATACTGATCCAGTGCCGTTTACAACTACACCAAATAGGCATAGCAAAATTTTAGAAAACCTCACCAACACTAAATGTCGCGGCTGAATCAGTAAATTATAAGTACGGTGCGATGATAAATAAAGTCGGTAAAGAGGGGCAAATTTCAGTGTAGTGCCGAGAACAACATGGAGGGACCTAGCGCCCGTATCAAGGCGAGCGTTCAGTAATGTTTACGTGCTCGCATCATTTATATTCGTGACTTTCATGAGTGAGCATAGGCGATGCGGACGCATTTTTTACACATAAAATAATGATAAAAAATATAACGTGTGTTCATTTGAAAAGTCCATCTAGGTTACCTTGAAATTTTGATAGAATAAGACGCAAATATATTAGTATGTGTTTGTTGTTCCGTAAACGTAAATCCAAATGACATTTGATAATGTCAATCACAAAAATCAGTTAGTGCATAAAATAATCGTGCGTCAATTCTGGTTTAAATAAATTGCTTCTCAGTTTTAAAATGGCTTTCACTTTAGAACATACAATTTTTTTAGTTCAGGCTTATTTTCGAAGTGGTAATAAAATTGATGGTTTATGGGATTATTCAGTTCAAGATTGCATGGTAGAATTTCAAGTTGAGTTTCCACATTTTGTAATAGATTATATACAATTTAAGAATACTTTAGATAGAACTTTAAAACTTTTTTCTGAAACTGGTAGTTTCTTAAGAAAATCAGGGGAGCGGGGCAGTTAAGAAACGTACACCTCAAGTTGTCAATCGTGTGAAGAAATAATGGAAAATGAACCACAAACATCTGTTCGACATTTGAGTCAACAAATAAACCTTTCTGTTGGTACAACTCACAAGTTATCAAAAAAGGATGTGCAACTTTATCCATACCGTGTCACAGCAGTACAAGAATTGTTAGAAATTGATTACCCACGTAGACTACAGTTTTGTAATTGGTTTGTAAATATGAACAATAATGGAGAACTTTCGCAAAAAGTTCATCTTTACTGTTGAAGCATGGTTTTATAAAACGGGATACCTAAATTCACAAAATACTAGAATTTGGAGTAGTGAAAATCCACATGTAATTAATGAAGAATCGCTACATCCAGAGAAAATTGGTGTTTGGGCAGCGATAAGCCAAAGGCGAATCATTGGACCAATATTTTTTCAGGGAACGTTAACTGCTCAAAGGTACCGTACGGAAATTTTACAACCATTTGTCAATCAGTTGCATGATGATGAACTACAAAATGCATATTTCTAACAAGACGGAGCACCTTGTCACTGTACTGCAGAATCTTTGGATTATATAAGAGAATTTTTTGATGAGAGTATAATTAGTCGAAATACTGAAATTGCCTGGCCTGCACGTTCATGCGATTTAACACGTTGCGACTTCTTTTTGTGGCCTTATCTAAAAAATAACATATTTCGAACACCTATATTGAATTTGAATGATATGCTACAGAGAATCGAACAAAAATGCATGGAAATTAATAACAATCCAGTAATGTTGCAGAATATCATCAGAAATTTT
The DNA here is from genome assembly GCA_935421215.2 of Melolontha melolontha. Taxonomy (NCBI): domain Eukaryota; kingdom Metazoa; phylum Arthropoda; class Insecta; order Coleoptera; family Scarabaeidae; genus Melolontha; species Melolontha melolontha. The sequence goes on along the minus strand of OW285236.1, from coordinate 1,225,667 downwards.
GAACGGAGGATTTTAAAGTGCATTGATCTTGAAGGACAACATTTTCAACATTTGTTATAGTTTTCAATAAATACCTATTATTTGTTATTTATTTGTATTTATGAAACTGTCAAAATATACGACTTCGTAGGTTAAGTAGTAAATTTTAATTTACGACATACTTCAAAATGTTCTCAGTAAATCACATGCTACTAGATTGACTTTTCAAATGAACACTTGTTATTATATAACGTGCTGAAACACTTATTATTTTAAAAAGCTTCCATGAAATCACAAACTTGGTGGCATCTATTAAATATTTGAATCATTAAATATGTTTCCACACTTGTTTCAGTCAGATGAGTACGGCGTGCGGAAGAAATATTTTTCAATGATGAAAACGACCGTTCCACATCGAATGCTGTTATATTTGCAAATTTAAAGTAATCCTTGTGACAACTTATTGGATCTTTCGACGAACCTTCACAAATTTGTCTTAGTATGAGAAAATCTGAATCCTTGTCAGTAACACTTTCAAATCTTCGTATTACACACTTTTTTTTTTGCCTTCCGCCGCACATAGTTGTGAGTGAACATCATTTACAATTTGAACAGAATCCACAAACGACATCGAATCATTTTGTAATTTTTCAATTCCCTCCGCTAGTCCATAGTAGTTCTTGCGAATAGTTTCTAAATCGCTTTTTACCTGAATATCTTGGAACATTTTATGTCTTTTCTTGATAGCTTCGGTGTGTCTCGGATCAATTGTAAAACTACCTTCTTTACATCATCAAAATGTTCGCAGTGGCAAAACGCAGCCTCTAACGATGTTCCCCAACGCGTAGTAATCGGCTGTGGTGGCTCAGGCACTTTAGGACGCAGTTCGTGAAATTTTTTGTACCTTTTGGGGACTTTAGAAACACTGCCATCCTATGAGCTATTAAAGCATTTACTCGTGGATAACATTTATGTATCAATTGCGCCACAAGGTTTAAAGGATGGATTTTACATGTTACATGTAACACATTACCACTCTCTTCTTTAAGAGATTGGCCTAAGGAAAGTAAGCGGCACCGTCACTTACAAACATTAAAAGTTGGTTTGTTGAAACTTGAAATTTGTTCAATGCGCTCGACACCACTTTTAAAATTTCATCGCTAGTACATTTTGCAATTTTTTTGGAAGCAAGTAAGATAGAGGATGACGCTTCAAATTCTTCCATTGTACGTACCATCACATTCACCACAGATTTTTTTTATCGATCGGTTGTTTCGTCTACACATAACCACAACTTTTATCTTTCAATTCTGCTTTAATTCTTCTTTCAACATAGTCACGAACAGATGGCATAGCGTTTCTTATCGTTGTCCGACTTGGTAATGAATAATCCGAATAATTGCTCCAGAAGGAGACAAATGCTTTTTGGTCTAGCAAAGTGAACGGTAGATTACATAACATTACTTGAGCATAACATAACGCTGTACATACTCCAACCGACGTTGTTATGGAGACCATTCAATAGATGTGCATATTACAGGTGTATGGTATGTTACACGAAGTTACTGAATCATTTAAAATCGTACATTGTCAATTTAGTGAATGTCGTTATGGTTACTTAAAAGAAAAATATTTTTTGAGCACAATGAATAATTTAAAATTGTACATACGAAAATCACGCTAGTTTAACTTATTTTGTGTTTTAATTTATAATACATTTAGTACATCTTATAATACATTTCTTCAAAAAAACCTTAAAATAAAACTTTTACTAATTCTACGCAAGATGTTCAAAAATATTGCCGTTAACAGCCAAACAGTAGCCTAATCTATTATAAAATTCATTTAAAACGTTCCTTATTTGTTGAGGGGTAATTTTCCGAGAAGCCCCCTGAATTCTATTTTTGAGCTCTTCAATGCTGCCTAGAGGAACATTGTTGTACACTGAAGATTTCACCCTTCCCCAGTAAAAGAAATCCAACGGATTTAAGTCTGGAGACCTTGGTGGCCAACTAGTTGGTCCCCCTCTTCCGATCCATCGATTAGGAAATCTTTCACTTAAAATTTGGATAACATTTCTCGAATAATGAGGTGGTGCGCCATCGCATTGGTACCAGATTTGCTCTAAATTTTGATCATTTAATGCTGGAATAATTCTATTCCGTAGTAATTGACAATATTTTTCTGCATTTAGGTTACCATCGATAAAAAATGGGCCTATAATACTATTATTAATGATTCCTGCCCAAACATTTACTTTTTCAGGATATTGCGTTCTCGTTACGTTGTACAAATGTAAATTTTCCTTCGACCAGTACCTACAGTTTTGGCGATTAGGTTCCCCGTGTTTAATAAATGTCGCCTCATCAGTGAAGAGAATTCTTTTGAAAAAATCGTTGACTTAAGCCCATTTCCGAAGCAATTTTTCTAGATGTTGCGCACTTGTCGTGTTCCACATAAGCCATAACATTTAATTCCAAATCTTCTGTTATTACTCTTGGTCTTGAAGATCGTTTTTTATTGTGGACAGTATTGATACAACCAGAAGTTTTCAATTTATTAATTGCATTTGCTAGCGTTGAATGACTAGGAATAGGTCTATTTGAATATTGGACACTAAACAGAGCTGCAACTTCGCGTGACGATGATCCTTCTAAATACCACGTATAAAATTGAATTTGTTCCTCTGTTGTGTACATTGTGAGTAATTAAAAGACTCTACAAACAAATTTAACGTTTTAATACTGACAGAAGTTACACAAATTATGTTTATGTAACTGAAGTAACTATGGTTTTTAGAAAAAGTTAGCTGTAATTAATCTAAAGCATATACAGCGTTGTATTAAGCTCATGGTATAATAAAACAAACACCTATATCAAATGTTAATTGTTCGCTGTATTGTTTGCCACGGATTGCATAACATTGTTTTGTATTTTTAGGTGGCGTTCACACTTCCACCTGCTGGTACACGTCAAATAGTCGTCGCACCTTACACATTTAATTCTATCGCCTTCGTATTCTAAATCCGGAATACTCGCTATTACGTTTTCTTGTTTCTTCGAAATACGCTGTTTCCGAAACGTACCTAAATGCGACAATTTCTAAGTATGTGTGTACTGAAATGCACTCACAATGACCAGTGGAATAATACTGAACAAGTGTGCTTTGATACGGACGCTTGAGTTTGCGTGCTGCCGGCTTTTTCACTCTACGTTGCTCTCGGCACTGCACTGGAAATTGCCCCTCTTTGCTGAGTAAAGAATAAAGTAAATATCTGTCGCGAGTTATTCCCACACAGTTCGCTAATATACCGCAAAGTGTAACTTAGGTTAAATCCAAAGTTATACCTAATGAAACGACCTCGCGAACAAATATTTTCTTTAAGTTCCGACAGCTATGAAAACATAGCTTGTTTAGTGTTTATGTTAACTAAGAAAACATTTTCTTTATAGCACTTCAAAATGTAGTCAAAAAACATATTTCATTATATCATACCTATATTTTATTTTATTATTTTTTAATGAAAAATGAAGAAAACAATTATTAAGACCGAAATGCTTAAAAAAAACTCTAAATTAAAATAACAATTTTACAGTCCACTGGTTAAAAAGAAAGACAAGCGAATAGTAAATATCAACAATCTAATTTTAATATAATAGAAATATGTACAAATATTCATCTCAAAGCTTAGTTTTAATATAATTATTAAAACGAGTACGGCTCATTATTACGATTCTATGGGTTGTTAAAGACCGTAAGTAGGCTCCGCTGAAGGATTTTCGACCGACTAATTGCCGCTACATGACACTCCTGTCTAAACACAGATTAATATATTATGCGATCTTAAAATAAATTACTTCGACCATCTCCACCCATCAAATACTTAAACGTGTATTTATAAACAACATGCGTTATTTTTGTCTTTCTTTTCCACGGTAATATAAAACGGTGAAGGCTGTAACTTACCCAATAAGTATCCAGACTAATATAATAAATATAATCTAAAACAACCTATCTTTATCTTAAAACCAATTGAACGAATATGAAAAAGTTCAGAGAAATTCGAATATATTATTCGGTGAAAGCTTTTTTTTATTAAGTGATTATTCACTAAAAAATTTAGTGAAATTAATTATTTTGACTATATCATTCTAAAACTATGAACCAATGAAAATGCAGGATTTTCCGTAGTTGTCATGTATTACAGCGGTTATTGACGTATTATGACGCAAATCGAATAGTTAGTTTTCTGTTCGTTTTGTGTTCTCAATGAAAGCCACTATCCTCCTCAGGGTAAATTATATTACAGTTTCACGTAAGAAAACTCTAAACTAAAAATAAAAATCGACGGATTTGAGTGTTTTTTTGAAAAACTTTCCTTTTAATTTTTATTCAATTTATCCGCTACTTTACAAATGCACTGTATAAAGATATGTTTTTAACATATTTGTATTATTATTAGAGAACGGACACGCTTACCACCCAGTGCAGTACTGGCGAAAGGCTGTATTTCTAAAATATTTAATTTTATTTATATAATTGGAAAACGAACGGGTGAGTGGTGATCTATAAAATTACGAAATACATATTTATTTGTTGAAAAGTTGTATTTATAAAGTTTTTAATTTTATTTATATAATTGGAAAACAAACGGGTGGTGATCTATAAAATTACGAAATACATATGTATTTGTTGAAAAGTTGTATTTTTAAAGTTTTTAATTTTATTTCTATAATTGGAACATTTTTATTTGTTCATTTTGTCGTTCAAGTTGAGTAAAGGAGTATTAATATTGATTAGCAATAGTTTCTCAAGGTTTTCTTCTGTCAATTTTGTTTTCTTTGAATTAAGTACATCCTTATAAATAGAAAACGCCCTTTCTACATCGCAACTGGTTATAGGTGCATACTGGAAATATTCTTTTATTTCTTCATATTTAGCCGTTAGATTTTGTGGGATTGTCTCCATACATAATTGCTGCAATGTAATTAAATCTGGATTTCTATTAAGAATTGCTTCAAACTTTTGCCGAAGGCCACATCCGAAGTCACTTGGAATACTTTTCAAATTATTAACAGCCACATCTAATGTGGTTAATCCGTCATTTAATTTGAGATTTCCATTTTCAAAATAAGTGATTAGTTTTGGCAGTTTTCCAAAGTGTTCGTGAAGAAAGAACAACTGATTTTTTTAATTTGGGATTTGTGTGAGCTCCTTGCACTCACCAATACTTCTAGCATCCTCCATTAGCAGTGTTACGAAATGTTTTAGACTATCGAAATTCTCAGCATAATAACTAGTAGCTTCCAGCCATGTTCCCCATCTAGTTATTACTGGAGTGGGAGGCAGTGACAGAGATGGAAATTTTTCCCTGAAAAGAGCTACTCTCAATGGTGCTTTTCTGAAAACTTTTTTAAAAGCTGATACAAGTCTATCAACTTCCGGAAAAGTGTCTCTGATATATTCACAGATTCTGTGGAGAGCATGTGCTACACAAGTAATATGCAGAATATTAGGATGTGTTTTCTTCAATAGTCTGCCTGTTTTTAACATATACGCAGCACTATCACTGACAAATAAAAATATTTTTTCTTTGTACGTGGCGTCCGAATGAAGCATTTTTTGCATATTCTCCTTAATGGTTTCAGCAACTGTTTCCGCATCGACTCTATTTATAACACTTGTTGTTATTACATATGAGTTATAGGGAATAGTTGGATGTAGTACACCAGCTACAACATTTACCACACAGCGTCCTAACATATCCACCGTTTCGTCGGCGCTTATCCATATGTATTGATTTAAAAGATGGCTTCTAATGCCTTCTACTGTTCTCGTATAGCACCTAGAAACATAATATTTGCGTAAAGTTGATTCATCAGGAACATTTCGACCAGTATATTTTTGAAGAAATATTTTTAAAGTGGGATTGCTAAGTTTATTTAATGGAATATTAGCCGCATTAGCCGCGTAAAAGTTTTACAGAGTTCAGATGTGTTTTCGATCCTAAGTGACGAATTTTTGACGATATTTTACGGATTTTGTAATAAATTTCGGAATAACTGACAATGGACATACAATCAGTATGACAGTCAATCCAACTCGCCATTGTTTTACAATGCCGTTCTCGACATTCTTCCATATCATGTCTGAAAAAGTAACTTAAACAATGCTCTAGATCTAAATAAATGAAAACTAAAAATGTGTGCGTAAGTTATTGAAACTGAACAAAATTCAATGCACACTCTTACGTCGAAATAATTGGTAGAAATAGATTCAATCAAACGATATTAAACAGGATCTATCCCAAAAATTACGATGTAATTAACAGTTAAAACTATGAAAATAAGAAACTTACTCACAGCACTTTATTTATCTTACGAAATATAAACTAATAAATAAAATACATACATTATAAAAACCCCACTTCTATTTACGCTCATGAAAACACTTTAAAGAGCACTATATTCTCGGAATACAATAGCTGGCTTGTCCATTGTTATCGCGGCGAGACCAGGTGTCCGAGTAAGTCAAACAAATACTTCATTGAATTACGCCGGGATGTACTGAGCGACGTTATACACAGTTCCAATTGCCGATTGCGTTTTATGGAAATTGCGTCCGTTCTCTAATTATTATATCTGTTAAAACTTATTCATACTAAATATTTTTTTTTTCTTTTCCATTATTATTATTAAGTTCCATTACATTAGAACAACTTTGTATATCAATTATTATTTTTGCATTTTTTTATTTACATTTATTTGTGATTATATTAGCTATTCAATTATTGTATGTATTCACGCTATACGGCACGGAATATTGTGCCAAAATACTTGACTTTCAAAAAGTTTCACTTTTGGGATATATGGATATATGGGGGTCTATTATGGTTACTTTTTAAAGTTATTTTTATATTATACAGGTGTTCGGAAAGCCCGAAAAGTGTCAAAGTTGTGTTTTATTAATGGAGCAGCCTGCATATTATTACATTTTTGGATTCTCCGATAAAAATACTTACATATTCTTTTTTGAAAACCACTGCTAACTCTGAACAACGTTTGCCGGGTTACAGTGTCAAAAGCGTGTCTTATGCGTATTTGCATATCGTGTGGTGTTGTCGCAGGCGTGTTGTAGACAATTTCTTTTATGCATCCCCATAAAAAGAAATCTGGCGGCGTTAAGTCTGGGGTCTTGGGGGTCAATTTTGATATACGTTTCTTCCAATCCACCAGTTTTGAAAGTTGGCATTTAAAAATTGCTGAACCTCGCAATGATAATGAGGCGGAGCTCCATCCAATTGAAGCCATATGTTTGTTCTGATGTGTAAAGGGACTTTTTCTAATAATACTGGAAGCTGATGTTAAAGAAATTCAAGAAACATCATAACCATTCAAAAGTCCTTCAAAAAAATAGGGTCTAATTAAATATGGGTTCAGTATTCAAACTCTACACATTAACGGACAACCTATTCTATAAGTATAAGTATAAGTATTTATTTTATTAGCAAACTATAACATTTCTTACATTTTACTTAATTAACTATTTTACGCTGCTTCAACATCGAAATTACATGGATCACTCAAATTTTTGTTTAACATATTCTAACAGATTTCTCTTAAAGTTTTTTAAGTCATTACAATATTTCAAACCCCGCGGCAACGCATTAAACAATATGAAACCTTTCACAAAAACGTTCCTCGATGTCCGAACCCTGTCAAATCGCTCTATATAAAGGTCTTTTACATTTATTGTATTATGTTCATGTATATCCTGCACAACAGCTACTCTATCACTTAAATAAGATGGTAACATGCAGTTTTTCATTTTAAAAACAAAAATCATGGTTTTGTAGACTATGTATTGTTTTATATTTAAAGGTTCAACACCTCGAGCATAAGCTTGATTGGTGTATACTTATTGCACTTTAATATAATTCTTAATGCCCTATTTTGCAGCTTTTGTAATTTTTCCATTTCACCATTGTTTATGCTGAACAATACTGTCGAACAAAAGTCAACATATGGTGATATAATAGCCCCGTACAACAGTAACAAAGTATACAAAGATAAATCCTTACTTATTCTACTTAGAAAGAAAACTTTCTGTGACATCTTATTTAATAAATATTGCACATGTGATTTAAAATTAATGTTAGCATCAATCATCACTCCCAAATATTTAATATTTTCAACCCTTTCTAATTTATATTGATTAATAGTTAAATTCATACTATCAAAATGGACAGCCGCAATTCGAAACCTTGACCCAATCACCATATATTTAGTTTTATCCAGATTAATCGCGATATTATTATCACACAACCATTTGTATAATTTACTTAATTCATTATTTAATTTTTCTACCATAACGTCAATATTTTTACCAGTAACATAAACTATGGTATCGTCCGCAAACATACGGATCTCACAGTTGTCTACACATTTCACCATATCATTGATATATAATACAAATAAAAGCGGTCCCAAGACAGTTCCCTGGGGTACACCATACTGAGTGCAAACCTCATTAGATTCCACACCTCTAAACTTTACAGTTTGTGTCCTACCTAAGAGATAAGTCTCGAACCATTTCAAAGCATTACCTGACAAACCAATTTTATTTAGTTTACACAACAGCAAGTTTTTGTCAATAGTCTCAAACGCTCGTCTAAAGTCCAAAAATACAGTCAATACTACATTTCCTTTATCAATCTCTTTAACCCATTTATCACACACATCCATTATTATAGATTCACAAGAATGTTTCTTCCTGAATCCTGACTGATTAGGTACAAGTATGTTGTTTTTATCACAATATTCAATTAGTTGTTCTTTCACACACAATTCCAAAACCTTTTCATAAGGCGCAACACAATTAATAGGTCTGAATTCACTACAATTTTTTGCGCTTGGAACTTTTGGTACCGGTGTTATAATAGTTTTCTTCCAATCTTCAGGAAATATACCTTTTTCCATAGAGGTATTTATTACATCCAATAGTCTATTTCCAATAACTACACATGCATCTATTAAAATACTTGTGGATATTCCATCACCAATATCACCAGAACTCTTTAAATTCCGCACGATATTTCTTAACTTTCCCATTGACACTTTATTAAATTCACTCAACTGTGTATGATTATCAACTCGATCTAATACTGTCGAATAATTATAAGATCTAGGTATGTTACTTACTATTTCTTCAATGCTTTCTACAAAATAATTATTGAAACTGCAGGCAATGTCTTTTTCATTGGTCATTTTTATATTATTAAACTCTATTTCTCCTACTACATTATTCTTCTTATTGGGCAACATTGCTTTTAAATTTTTCCATAATCTGTAGCTATTATATTTGTTTTCGTCTATAATACTAATGTAGTATTTATTTTTCTCTTGTTTTATGAGATGAGTTACTTTGTATCTTAAAACTTTATATTCGTTCCATTGACGTTCTTGGTTTACAAATACTGCCCTTCTGTAACTTAGGTCCCTTAGTTTCATTGCTTCTATAATCTTTTGATTCATCCATTTGTTTTCCGTATACTTCTTTGGTAGAGGTGTCTCCACAATTGGACACATTCCATCCAAAATCTTAGCGATGGTGTGAGTAAACTTATTTGACAGTTCTTTAACACAAGTACTTGAACCATTCCATGAAGATAGTAATTTACTTTCCTGAAAATCTTCTTTGTTATATGTTGCAATTTTTCTCCTCTTTATCATAGATCTTTCATCGATTCTTTCACAATGATCTAGTTCGACACAATGATCACTTTTTTTTGGAGTTTGATATACCACACACCTCAATTCCTTATTATTAGTCACTATATAATCTATTAGAGTTCTACTGTATTGGGTTATCCTTGTTGGGAAATTAACTATTTGATTCACTCCATTTTCATAGAATACCGTCTTAATCTTTCTAGTATAAAATGTATCGCTATTATAATCAAGATTATAATCCCCCATCATAATTATATTGTCAGCCTCAATATTTTCTAAATAATCCTTAATAAATTCAATAAATAAATTATCATTCATTTGCGGAGGATGGTATAAGACATTTCTTTCCTAATATTTAACTCAAATTCAACAGTCCACACATAGTCCAACTTTAAATTCAATGTTTCTTTGAATTTAATACACCCCATATACCACCAGTTCTACGGTTATTTGTATTACACCTAATGGTATTGTATCCAGCGGTATTCAATTCAAAATCCTCAACAGTATCGTCTACATGTGTTTCCACCAGACATAGAATTTGTGGTTGCCAATTCTTGATTAAATCCATTATTAGATCTTTATTGTGTAAAAACCTCTGGCAATTTAAACAGACAACATATTTGTAATACTTCCTATCATCTTTTATTAATTGCTATTCATATTTCACCTTTGTTCTAATTTTATCAATTATTCTTTTGAGACATGGACAGTTTTTATCATAAGCTGTATGATTGGAATCCAAATCAATTTTTAATTTTTGAGTCATTCTTACGCAGTTTATACATTTCTCTGTAAGATTACTACAGCTTGCACTTACATGATTACCACCACATTTGCTGCACGCTACTTCATTTCTGCAATCTCTGGCAAAATGGTCCAATCCCGCGCATTTAAAGCATCTGATTATATCATCATATTCGTATAAAGAGCATTTTCTCCACCCTATGTTTATGTTCTGATTTCTCATGACTCTGTATTCATGCGGATTTGAATCAGAATAGTAATGGAAGTTGTGTCTATTCACGACACCATTGTTATGAAAATTACATTAAATCACTAAATAACACATTATCAACCATATACAAAATTCAATTCGATTGTCAAAATCATTTCCATAAAGTTCTTGACAAAGCTGGATTTTATAAGGATAAAATCTGTGGTTTTTAAGAATTTTTGAAATACTTGCTTGACTAATGTTAGTATTTTTGGATATCTGATTTTGACTAATATTGGGATTTTCGATAACTGAACCAATTACAGTAAAAACGTTTTCTTAATTTTCAGTGACGAATTTCCTTGTAATGGGTTTTCTATAACTGACACTTCCACTTTCCTTAAACTGATTTAATAGCCTTTCAAAAATGGCTGGCTCAGGGTGATTTCTTTCGGGAAATCTTTGAGGGCATAAACCCGAGAACCTAATAAAAAATTTTGATGACATTCTCCAAGCATAAAAATCATATCAATACGCTCTTCTTTTGTGTAAATCTTTATTTTGACCAAGCAATATAACAAAAATATTCAAATAATAGCGATCTAAACTTAAACAATTACAAAAAAATAGTAACACTATAGCAAAAACAGACTTTGTAGACTATTTAATTGGACTCTATTTTTTGAAGGACTTTTGAATGGTATGATGTTCCTCGAATTTCTTTAACATCAGCTTCCAGTATTATTAGAAAAAGTCCCTTTAGACATCAGAACAAACATATGGCTTCAATTGAATGGAGCTCCGCCTCATTATCATAGCGAGGTTCAGCAATTTTTAAATGCCAACTTTCAAAACAGGTGGATTGGAAGAAATGGATTTAAAAATGGCCTCCAAGGTTCCAGACTTAACTCCACCAAATCTTTTTATGGGGATACATAAAAGAAATTGTCTACAACACGCCTCCGACAACAACACACGATATGAAAATACGCATAAGACACACTTTTGACACTACCTTTGTTTTGTAGTTGACACCCCGCAGATGTTGTCCAGAGTTAACAGTGGTTTTCCAAAAAGAATATGTAAGTGTTTGGAAATGAACGGTCGACATTTCGACAATCTGTTCTGAATATCTTGTTTCTGCTTTATGTTAATAATAATAATTGTAAATTATCTGACATTTCTAAATATAATAGGCGACTAGATACTTTAGAATTTTTATTTAAAAAACACCAAATGGTGCGAAAAACGATTATTAGGCGTATTATGCAAAAACGCGAAGAATTAAAGCTTGACATATAAATACCATTCGATAGGTAATTAAAATGTGCATTTGCTGGTAAATTAAAAAATATGGCGTTCTATTTAAATTAATCAAAATAATAAAATAAAATAAAACAATAACTTTGTTATACCACTTTATTCACATGTAATAGTGACCGCGGTTTCGACATACAATGTCATTATCAAACTGCAAAAGTTACAGGCCTACATAGATCTTATAAATGACACAAAAATATATGGGGGTGGTTTATGATGTTATTTAAAATTACTACTATATACTTAACTATTATATACAACATTGGAAAAGAGGTGTATATATAAGATCCAACTGGTCGTTAAGAACAATATCTATTGTGTTGTTTCCGTTTTTAAAAATTTCTAGTGACTCTAAAAGATTTAATTTACGACCTTTCTCGGCCAAATGCAATATTTTATGATGACCAAATGTATGCCTTTCTGTTAATTTTCTTAAATTAATCAAGTTATAGCCACTTAAAGTTCTTTTTAATTTTTGTACACTCTGTATAAGATAGCAAGTTTATTATAATTTGGATGTAAAATATGATTTATTGTTACATTTCACTGTAAATTTCGCTTACATAACTTAAATACTTATTAATTAATTATTTGAAACATGAAAATTAGGTTAGATTTTGACAAAATTCAAATTATTTAAAAAACCTTAAAGTTTAGGTATTATAAACCTAATTAAAACAGACACTTTGATCGGAGAATCAAAAAATGTAATAATATACAGGGTGTTCTATTTAAAAAACACAACTTTGATACGTGAAAACGCTGGCAGAGCAAAAGAAAGAAGCCTACGTCAGATATAGGAGCAGCAGAACAGCAGAGGAATACCAAAGGTACAAAACGATCAGAAACAGAGTGAATGATGCCATAAAGGAAATAAAGAAGACATACTGGGAAAAATTTTCTACCGACATGGAACATGACTAAACGGAGGACAAAGAAGGATCTGGAACACACTGAGGAACAGGAAAAGAGCGGTAAACGAAGAAGTACAAATAAACATCATTACCCCAGGAGAATGGGAAAGGTATGTAAAGGGCTTGTATGAAACGCGGACACACGACAATGGAGAGAATGAAGACAACACCTACACAGAACAGCTCCTTGAAGAGGACAACATAACACGGGAAGATGTACATGAGGCACTAATAAAATCGAAAAACCGGAAGGCCCCCGGCCCAGACCAAATCGTAAATGAAATGCTGAACTACGGGGGCCTGAATTGGAAACAGCAATCACATTATTATTCCAAAAAATAATCTCGACCCAAAAAGTGCCTAATGATTGGAAAAACGACATCACAATACCGACCTACAAAAAGGGAAATAAGAACGACCCGAAAAATTACAGAATGATATCTCTCCTACCTAGCATAAGCAAGCTCTTTACAAAAATCATTGCAACAAAGATAATGAAGAGAATAGCAATAAACGAAGAACAACAAGGCATCAGACAAAATAAATCGACAATTGACGCAATATTCAACCTTAGACAAATGATCGAAAAATCGATGCGGATACTGTGCTACGCTGACGACGCAATCCTGATGGCAGATAACGAGGACGACCTTCAGCGACAGCTATATCGGTTCCAAACAAAAGCAAAGAACCTTAAAATGCAGGTATCAGTGGAGAAGACAGAATCAATGGTCATAGCAAAAGAACCCACTAGATGTAAACTGGCTGTAGATAACAAACCCATCCGACAATGTATGCGATGCACGTACCTGGGAGTCGAGATAACAAGCTCCAAAAACCTACAACAGGAAGTCAGAACACAAATGAATAAAGCCTCAAGAATTTCTGGCTACCTAAGGGACCTCATATGGAGGAATAAATACATGTCCATTGAAAGTAAAGTCCATTAAAAGTAAACAGCCGTGAGACCGGTGATTACATACGCAGTGGAAACCCGAGCGGACACAACAAAAACGAAGAGCATGATGAGAGCAACGGAGATGAGGACCTTAAGGAATATCAGAGGAGTAAGCTTGAGAGATCATGTAAGAAGCAGGGATATACGAACAGACCTTAAAATTCAAGACGTGGTGCAATTTACGAGAAAAAGACGAAGATACTGGCGAGACCATGTCGACCGAATGACGGGGGACCGATGGGCAAAGTGGGCAAAGAACGAAAAACCGAACCCAAGGAGACCTCCAGGCCGACCTCCCAAGAGATGTTGCGAGAGCTGGACATCTGCTTCCCAAGAGGCTGAACAAAATTGAAATAGTAGAAGAAACAAGACTAAGTCTTAAGGAAAGAGAAAGAAGAAGAAGAAGAAGAACTTTGATACTTTTAGGGCTTTTGGTACGCCTGTATAATATGAAAATAATTTTAAAAAGTAACCATAATTGACCCTCATATATCCCAAAAATTAAACATTTTGAAAGTCAAGTATTTTGGCCACAATATTCCGTGAATAACCGTGTATATGGTAAATAAATAAATAAGTAATTTTCTTTTATAACACCTACTTTGTTTTCTAAATATAACATCAGATTTTTTTTTTATTTAATAATCAAATCACTTTTGGAAAGCACCTCGTAAGAATATGTATCGTGTTTCTGAAAAATTCATTCAATTAATAGTTCATCGTTATATTTTTATCAAATTTAGAAAAGAGATCGTAAATTTATTCCAGCATATTTGTCAGCGGTACATTCCTTAATTATGTAATATCGGCAATAAAACTAAAATTATAAACATATTTTATATTATTCCTCTAAAACTTTCAGCCACAATATTTCAACCGTCTGACATATTTACGATTGTATCCCGTGTCAAAAGATTTTTAATTCTTTTGATCTCATAAACGTCCGTAAATTCAACATTTACAAATTCAGTTGTTAGGACATTCATTTTGTTCCGAATTTTTTTTTCCACAATGGTTTTGAAATCGGTATGTAAAACATTTACATTAAATAATATTTAGTGAAGGGAATTTTCTGTTTTATATAAAGTAAATCTTTTGACGGTTTGCTTAAATTTAATTTAATCCTTAAATTAGATCTACGGATATAAATAACAAAATTAAATACATTTTCTTGCGTTGTTTACTTTCCTGTAAATTTACAGGAAATTAAACTAAAATAATTTTATTACTGCGAAAGTTATAATTAGCATTGTTTCTTGGGTATTTATTTTTGATCTTTTTTTTCTATTTCTCTATACTTAAGTTAGTTTTTATGTTTAATTAGCTGAAACCGGAAATGTTTCGCTGTTGCTAGATTTGAGTACGACAAACTTTAAGAGGTGGTAGGGGACATCAAAACAATTTTTTTTGTTTAATAAACATATGTCCGCAAATGAGCAGTTGTCCGTTGTGAATTGATGGTAATCGGGGAGCCAGGGAAAACGGTTAATATACAAATCGACGGCGAAAAAATCGAACAAGTAAACAGTTATAGATACCTTGGTGCAGAACCTTGGGTCGATATTTATGCGGCCCGCCAACGAATTTTAAAAATTGTTCGAAAAACTACAAAAGTAGGTAAAAATCAATTCAAATCAACATTTCTTAACTTTTTATTTTATTCTAACTTTTGTAATTGTTAGTAAGATATGTATCTTTAAGTACCTATTACTTTCTTGTTCAGGTTTACTACGTAGGACAGGTATGCTCCTCGTCGCTCCAAACATATTGTTACGAGACTAGAAATCTGTCGAACCAACTAGATTACTCGAAGATTCGCGAAACACGTCGGTATTATCCCCGAACAATGTGGTAGGTTCTCGATGTTAGGTAACTCGTATAAATACAACGCGTCGCCCGCTATCCGAGCAGTTAAGTTTTAACTGCGGACAAGCGAACGTTATATTGCTTGAATTGTGATTTGTGAAGAATAAATATTTCGTCGTTCGAACTTGGTATCTACCTACGTAACAATATAATATCAATTTTGATATGGATAAACCAGGCCCCAGTAAAAAACGTAGTCGTAAGGTTGAAGATGAAAATCGACAGTTTCAAGATATTTGGACCGAAAAATACTTTTTTGTTTCATCGCATAACAAAAGTGTCTGTTTAATATGCAAGAGTAGTGTTTCTATTCCGAAGGAATATAATGTGAAAAGGCATTATGAAACCCAGCATCATACTTTTACCAAATTCACCGGTGAAAATTGAACGCAAAAAATTTCCACTTTACAAAGGGAACTAATAGGCCAGCAAGCTATGTTTACAAAACCAATTCAAGATGCTGAAACAGCTACTGAAGTTAGCTTTGAAATATCTCGAATAATAGCGAAAACTTGTCGGCCTTTTAAAGATGGTGAGTTTGTTAAGCAGTGTTTAGATATCGCCGCAAAAAAAATGTGTCCGAAAGATGCAAAGAGGTTTGAAAAAATTCAACTAAATCGGATGACTGTTCAAAGAAGACTTACCACATTAGCAGCTAATATAGAAGAGCAATTAGCTACGAAATCGAAAAGTTTTGAGTATTTTTCTATAGCACTCGACGAATCTACAAATATAAATTCCACTGCTGAACTCTTAATATTTTTACGAGGTATAATGCAACATTTTGAAGTGAGTGAAGAACTGATTGGTATGAGTTCTTTGACAAGTCAAACCAAGGGGATTGACATGCTCAAAGCTCTTCTGGAAAAATGTTCTATAATGAATTTGGAATTAACGAAATTATCTGGAATTACGACTGACGGACGACTTTCAATGGTTTGAAGTAAATCTGGGATAATAACTATGTTAAAAAAGTATTTACAAACTAAAAACATAGATACCAAGGAATTAATGCAGATTCATTGCATTATACATCAAGAAGCCCTCTATTCAAAATTATTGGGATTTGAAAATGTGATGAAAGTTGTAGTACCTACTGTAAACTTTATAAAATCACGAGGTCTCAATCACCGACAATTCACACAATTTCTCGAGGATATTGAAAGCGAATATGGTGATCTCCTGTTTTACACTGAAGTAAGGTGGCTAAGTCGTGAGCGGTTTCTAAGAAATCAAAATATTTCTGGCGGAAAAGAAAAAGGACGTCTCCGAACTCGACAACCTTGATTGGCAGTGTGACTTAGCGTTTCTTGTAGACATCACAAATCACTTGAATGTCTTAAATACGCGACTCCAAGGCAAAGATTAATTGATTTCGCAGTTATACTGTCATGTTTCGTCCTTTCAATGCAAAATGAGTCTTTTCAGGACACAAATCAATTCAGACAATTACAGCCATTTTCCGAACTACAAAAAAATTATGGAGAAATTCAATGAACCTGATGTCAATTTCGCTTATGTTGAAAAAATTGATATTTTAATACAAGCTTTTCATGATCGTTTTCTAGACTTCAAAAAAATTAAACCTCTATTAGACATTTTCAGCAATCCTTTCAACATTTCACCTGAAAATGCACCGGAATCAATACAGCTGGAATTGATAGACATGCAAAATGATGATAATTTACGAAACAAGTTTAATGAAGGTAATTTACTCAACTTTTACCGTTGCGTTGACAAAACCGCTTATTAAGAGTTGCGAATAAATGCATTTAAATGCGCAAGCTTATTTGGATTAACGTATATTTGTGAGCAAACATTTTCAGTGATGAAACTTAACAAAACAAAAAATCGAAACCGTCTGGCAAATGGAAATCTGGAAGCAATTTTACGTGTGGCGACAAGTAATGTGGAACCAAAATAATAAAACATGAAATATTACATTGTAATGATTAGATTACATTATGATTACATAATTACAACAAACATTTTTGAATGTTCTTTTATTTTTATCATTTGTAGTAATTCATACTATTTAAAAATAAAAATATCCCTATAAGTCTGTGCATCCCTGGTGTAGAAAGAGATTAACAAGGAGGACACGATATTGAAATAAATAATAGAATATAAAAAACCCTTAAAATCTATTACTCAATGAACACGGCGTTTATAAATAAACAAGAGATATCCTTAAAAGACAAAATAAACGTATTTAAAACCAATCCAGACTTTTGGATGTGAATCATGGATAATGAACAGAAGACAGAAGAGCAAAATACAGGCGGTGGAAATGAAATACCTTAGACAAGTGAAAGGTGTCACAATGAGAGATAAATTGCAAAACACAAACATAAGAGAAGATCTAGAAATGGAATCAACACTAGAGTTGATCGAGAAACGACAATTAAGCTGATGGGGACACTTACAAAGAATGAATGACTCAAGACCAGTTAAACAAGTGTGAAAATTCAGAGAACAACACTAGAAGAAAAGAGGAAGACCAAGACAAACATGGGATAGAGTTGTCGGAGAAATATTACGGAGAAAGCGAATGACATGGGTGGAAGCAAGATCACTGGCGAGGGGTGAAAAGAAGTCTGTCAAATTTGTATATAAACAATCTTAGCTACTAAGAACGTGTTGAAAATACGTGTTCGAGTCCGTAGGCTTGGAGCAGAAGCCACATATCCGGTTACGGGATCTGCAGTTAGGCCATCACACAGTGGCGTGACAATTTTTTTTAAAATATCTTTATCATTTTTTTCTCGCTTATGGGAGGAAATTTTGGGTATACAGGCTGATTCATTTTCGGCCCTCACCATAAGGATCTCGCTTATTATTGGAGATAGAGTATAGGTTTAAATTTGGCAAAGTTGTTAAATTTTGTGTTTGTTATAAATCCGTAAAGAAAAAATAGACCTGTGACAAATGACCTTCGTTATTAAAAAAAAAAAACGCGAAAACCCCATTTTCTTCTTTTACCTGTAGCACCGACATTTGGCCTTGTAGAGAAAAAATAAAAACATCCTTGTGGCCATTTCTAAACCTCTATCCAGTGGTGTACTCTAAATTTTTATACGACGTTTCGTTTCTTTCTGGCCATCATCAACTATCTAATTTCTTATAGGCGCCATATTGGATTTAGATATCTTCAGAAAGAATTTTTTTTATTATTTAAACCAGTGGTACATGCTGACTAAAGTTTTTGACATTAGGTTTTATTTGAAAGAATAAATTATAAGATTAAATAAGGTAGCCATGGAATTTCAATCTGTCAAACATTTCATTTATTGTGTATTAATAATACAAAAATGTCATACACTAACGAAGAGAAACGAGATATGATAAGTATTTTTTATTCTTCGAACCGAAATTCAACAGTAGCGAGTACAAGATATCTACAATTATATCCAAAACGACAACAGCCTCATCGTACCATTTTTCTAGATCTCGACAGAAATTTCGTCGAGAATGGATCGTTTAGTAAGCCGCGTAATGGTCAAGACTGCAGGAATTTAAATGAAAATCGACAAGATATTTTACAAATGGTAAATTAAAAGCGTGTTTTCAAATTTCATGTTAATCTTGTATTTTTATAGATAAATAATAATCCATCAATTTCTACACGCGAAGTAGCGTCAGAATTAAATTTGTGCCAGTCCAGAGTTTGGAGAACTTTACATAAAAATAGGTTTAAAGCATACAGGATCCATGTTGGTCACTCTTTACTGCCTGGAGATAATTTGAGAAGGCTAGAATATTGTAATTGGTTAATGGAAGGATAGAAAATGACGAAAATTTTTTAAGCAAAATCATCTGGTCAGATGAAACAAAATTTACAAATTCTGGAATGTTCAACAGAAATACGGAGCACTATTGGGCAGTACAAAATCCCCGACAAAGCAGGGTTAGAAGACCACAACATCGTTTTGGAATAAACGTTTGGATGGGTATTTTGGCAAATCGTCTCTTAGGACCAGTTATGTATGAAGAACATTTAAATGGAGAAAGATATTTAAACATTTTACGTACATACGTATCTGACTATCTTGACGACAATATCCCATTAAATCAACTACAATATTTATGGTGGCAACAAGATGGCGCACCAGCATACAATGCAGCTGTTGTTAGAAATTTCTTAAATCAAGAGTTTGCAAACCGTTGGATTGGAAATAGGGGGAGTTGTTGAATGGCCTGCGAGATGACCTGATTTAAGTCCGCTAGATTTTTTTTTATGGGGATATGTAAAAAATAATATTTATAAATTAGATGCGCCACAAAACATTGAAGAATTACGAGACAGACTTCAGAATGCCTTCGATGCAGTTCCTAGAAGAACTATACAATGGGCAGTACAAAATGTCAGAAGGCGTGCCCAATTGTGCATTACCGAAGATGGCCAGATAATTGAACATTTACTGTAATTGTTTATTGTTTACTTTTCTATGTATTTTTATTAATGCTTTTGTTATCTTGTACACGAAGGTCATTTGTCACAGGTCTATTTTCTTTACGGATTTATAACAAACACAAAATTTAACAACTTTGCCAAATTTAAACCTATACTCTATCTCCAATAATAAGAGAGATCCCCATGGTGAGGGCCGAAAATTAATCAGGCTGTATAGTGTATATTCAATTTTTCATACGTTGTCTTTTTATTTCAAGGACACCTGTATATATCGAGCCGATATAAATATATTATCTTGTATTGTGTTCTCCATTTCCGATTTTTAATAATATTTGATAGTATTAAAAATGTTTTTGCTTTATTATTAAAACGTTTAAACGATGTAGGTCGCTAAAATTTTTACATTTTTATTGCGGGATTGGCCAAATTAATTTTATTTATTTATTAACTTAGATATATGGTAAAATTTTATTAATTTCATGTTCAAAAGCATATTATTTCCCCTGTAAAATAATAAGAACAGAAATAGTTTTATTTTTGATCTTTCTGTCATTTGTATCATATTTCAGTACTCAAAATAACTCGGTGGAGATTTTAACAATTTATGATTAGTAATCATAAATTGTCAGTCAGTGGCATAATACTATCTCCGAAGTTATCCCGGAAAAAACTAATCATCCAATATGTAAAACAATTACAGAAAACTTCCTGACGAATATTAATAAGAATATTTATATGTTTACATAGTTCGTGTCTGGTATCGTTTCTCCTCGTCCAAGAAATATATAAATATGTGATAGTCGCTCCTATAAAATTAAAATTAAATTATAAACATTTCGTTTCACGCCCAGAAAGTTGGACGAGACATTTTCCGCAATCTGACATATTTATGGGTGGATCTCGTATCAAAAGGTTTTAGAAGATCTTTTGATGTCCTGAACGCTTGTAAATTAACGATTATGGGAGCACACGTCTAATTCTGTAGATGCCCGACGTTCCAGTTAAGACAACGAGACGCACATGGTGCATTCTCTTTTACCAGACTAACTTCACGTTTATTTCCAGTTTATGCGACCGATTTTCTGCAATAGCTTGGGCAGTAAATTCATCGGAAAAGACACCAACAATTACAGGCTTAGACTAAATAGTTTAATCCTAGAATTATCACAGGAATTTTTATAGTTTTATTTTTATGTAATTCATAACGACTTTACTTTTTACAGTTAAAAGAGATTTTGTGTTTAATATGATTTGATTTTATTCTAGATTTACGAGAGGAAGAGGTACAATTCAAGGAATATTTCTTAGCAGGCAATGTTTTGAATCTAATGTGTGTAATAAACTAGAGACCGAAAGCATCAGGCCGAAATTACGATGGACCATATAAATAGTCTATAACATCCAGTGGCGGCTCGTGCTAAAAATTTTAAGGTGTTCTGCAAGTTCTACAAAAAAATTTACCTTGCACGGGCAGTAAGAGGTTGTCTCCCATCGATCTTATCGTGCTTTCTTCGCCTTCCGCAGTGAAGTAATGTATTTCTGGAACGATTGTCAATTGTCACACAAAAAAATAAGAGTCACTAAGCACTACTTTACTAACAAATTATTTCTTATAAATTAAATCTATTCTACGTTCTTTTCGATTTGCAAATTTTGTTATCACTTTGTCATTAAAATTGTCTATTTCGGAGATAAACTTTTTTTCGATAGATAGCATGGAAAGAGATGTTAAACGATCTTCGGTCATTGAATTTCTGAGAAACGTCTTAATTCAATTTAGTGTTGAAAAGCATCGTTCGGCCTCTGATGTTGTCATGGGAGTTGTTATTACAATTTCTAATAATTTTCTAGTCTCCTTCAACGTATCTTCCAGATTGTTTTTTATTAAAAATTTTAGAAGAGGTAGTGCGCCTTTTAAAGATCTACAATCAGTTCTTGAGTAAATAACAGACAATTCAGTTCGTAATCTTTCTTTATCAAGGGTGGGATAATAGGAGCATGCGGAAGTGAGTTTGTCCTCAGGAAATTTACTGCAATACTCTCCAAAGCATTCCGAAAAAAAAGTGATGCCACTACTAGATGCTCTTTAAAATGAAATCGATCTTTTGCACAATTTAGAATAACATCACACACCTCTAAAGTCGAAATTCGATGATTAAATCTGCTGTTATTTGGACGTTTGCGTTTTTCTGGTGGTGGCTCATCGCTTATTAAATCTGTTTAGTCCATTTACTAATTTAACATAACTTATAAACAATGTAACCCGCTATTTTAATAATGTTCCTGTCACTTGGCTTTTGACACATTGTCGAAATTACTTCAAAAACGTCATCTTTCAAATATCTCAATGTTATTTAAATTCTTTTAATAAAATTTGTATCGTATATGTTGTCTTTTCTTCGATCCTACCTTGAATAAATACAATAGTGAGTGTATTCTCTTAAATATTTAGTCTTCTTTTCTTATGATCCTTAATTTTTGGATTTTATATCACTTTATGTTTAACTTCTTTCTATAACAGCTTCTCTGTGCCTGTTTCCTATTACTTTTCATTGTCATTGAACTTGTTATTAAATTCCTTCTGCCAATACTATTCTTATTCCAGTTATAATTTTTCGATTGTCAATTTATTACAAACAAAATGAATATGGCCATCGCTATACTACTACATTATATTATAACATTATTTTCTTTAGATTGACATTTTTAAATTCGTTATATCTTTTGAATGGAATGTCCGATTTTAATAATTTAGAAAGTATTTTACTGGTATTGAAATGGTCTTTAATAAAATATCATTTAATAGGATAAGAAATAATACAGAGCTATGGATAATATGGTTTGATTATTGTCGGCACTTTTATTAACTTTTAAAATGTAAAAAAGTAGTTATAGTGGCATAACTACAGTAGTTGGACATATGGTTTCCCGGACTTTTTTGTAGATATTAATTTGTTCTATAATACTGTAGAACATTTTTTTGTTCTATCAACAATAGTTTCCGCAGCGTACGCGATGGCAGATTTTTTGTGACTAATTTTTTCACACCTTGGGTTACATTAATGCATTCTTATTGGGGATATCTTTTTTTTTTGAAAATGTAAAATAGCCTATGTCACTCAGTGAAAATGCAGCTTTCTAATGGTGAAAGAATTTTTGAAATCGGTCTAGTAGTTTTTGTGTGAAAGCATTACAAACATACATACAAAAACACAAATGTTTCCTCTTTATAATATTAGTTTAGATACCGAATCATATCGCCCTTCGCGCTGGTGTAAATGCAGCGAACATGCCTGGTAAAATCACGCATTGGTTTAAGACAGCCGCGGGGGTAGCGGGGTGCGCGCGGGTGTTTGAAAGAGCTCTGAGCGCACGTACGTGTGGACCAGATAAGGAACAAGTGAGCGATCGCGCGAATTAGGTTGGTTATTCCACTGGTCGCCTATTGTATATTATTTGATAAAATACTATATATAACCGGCGTTAGTGTTGGAATTTCGGAAGCGAATATCTCGGCTTCTACTAATCGGATTTTGATGATTGAGGTGTCAAATTGTAGGGTTTGATGTCCTCTACAGGATCATGTAGAAAAATATGCAAATTTTTTGATATACAGGGGGAGAATTTTCACAATAATATGTTACGCTTTTATAAACATCAGAAATGTCGGAAAAATTATGTAAAAGAAAACTAGTTATAACTAATACAGGTTCGCCCGCCCAATTTTTTGGGAGCTCTGCAGCACTGCAGCGCTTATGCGCCAGCCGCCACTGATAACATCACTACGTACAAGACGCAGTTATTGAATAGCACTATTCATTCGGTTAACCGCACATTTGTTCTTTGTCGTTGAATTGTGACGCAATTACTTCAATATTTCAGATAAATTCCTTTCTTCATGGGCGTAGATAGAAGCGTGAGGAGCTTCTATAATTTATTTTATTTATTAGTTTATATTTCGTAAGATAAATAAAGTACACTGAGTCAGTTTCTTTTTTCATTCTCTTAACTGTTAATTACATATTTCGTAATTTTTGTAATAGATCGTCTTCAATATCGTTTCATCGAATCTACTTCTCCCAATTATTTTGGCATGTGTCCTGTGAATTTCATTAAGTTTCAATAATTTACGCATAAATTTTTAATTTTCATTTACTTAGGTGTAGATCATTGTTTAGGTTACTTTTTCAAATATGATATGGAACAACGTCGAGAATGGCATCATGAAACAATGGCGAGTTGAATTAACAGTAGAGAATACAATCCCGAGCATGTTTTTAAATCCCGGGATTACGGGATTTTTGAAGCGTAATTGCGGGATCCCGGGATTAATCCCAGGATTAGACTATGTGGTTTCTAATTGGGCTCAAATGAAAAAAACAACTTAAGTAATTTCTTAAAAATTATTTATTAATATTGTTGCACAACACAATACACAATATACTAAAATAAGAAACAAAAAAGACAATATAAAAACTATTTAGAATTTCGAAAATACAATCGCAGAAATATCAAAGCATCCAATGTTTGACTTCCAAGCCTACTTCGTAGTTTATTGCCTACATAAGCAGCTGCTGAAAACGCTCGCTCAGGTTCTACAATGGTTGGAGGAATAGACAAAAGATATTTATATGCTAATTCTAAGTCATATCGACGAACTCCTCCATTTTCGAACAGGCTCATTTCGCGTCTAATACTATTTACCAACCCCGATTCATTTTGTACTTCAGGATCTGGGGATTCCATGCTCTTATTAATTTCCAGCCGTAACTTTTCCTTTAATGTCAATTGGGGTTTGGAGGTTTGTTGCCTTGGCTCATCATATGTTTGTGATCCTGACCTTTCTTCCTCTTCCGTGTCATCTCGACTATTTAGTCTTTTAACAATATTCTTTATTTGCGCCCTCACTAAAGCCTGTGTAGAAACAGGAAATTTTTTCGTGGATTTTATAAATACAGTGTACTCTCTCTATACGGACACCTCTCTTAAGCGGACACCTCCCATAAACGGACACTTTTGCAGTACCAAAAGATTACTTAGGGATTTTTAAAATTTTTCTCTCTTGAGCGGACAACCCTCCCATAACCGGACGTGGACACTTTTTTCCCACACCAAAGTGAATTTAGTTCCCCATAACCGGACAGCTTACAACACTGTAACACTGTTTTTCCGTTTACTCTTCTTCATATTCGTACATTCGTACCGATGTTGCTTATTGAATAATACGTGTATGTACAAAGGGGAATTCGCTAAATACGCACAGCTTGTTGTTTTGAATGTAGTACGTAAATACATAGTACATTTATAGATTCTTATTGTATACATACTTGAATCGCTATGCCTAAAGCAGTGTTGACTATTAAAGACAAAGTTAATGTCATTGAAATTCAAAAGAATGAGAAACTTAGTGTACGCGAGTTAGCAAAGAAATGTAAGATCAGTAAAACTCAAGCTGCTTGTATCATCAAAAACAGAGACCAAGTTTTAAGATTGTGGGACACTGATGTCAATCCGGATAGAAAAAGGAGTATGCTGAACGTCAAAGGCGTTAACATTGATAAATTGTGCTACGAATGGTTTGTGAAGGCTCGAAATAAATGTATTCCTCTCTCGGGCACACTTATAAGGAGCAAGGCCAAAGAAATTGCAGATAAATTGAATTACGTAGATTTTAGTGCATCATCTGGCTGGCTGGAAAGGTTCAAAAAACGGCATAACATAACCTTCCGTGCCATTTCTGGAGAAGCCGCCAGTGTAAACCAAGATGATGTCAAAAGTTTTACTGAAAAAGTGCCATCTTTGATTCAAGGATATGATTCTCGAGATATTTATAATGCGGATGAGACTGGATTGTTTTTTCGGGCATTACACGATAAAACATTTGCATTAAAAGGTGAAAAATGCATTGGTGGAAAAATGGCTTAGGATAGGCTAACGATTTTGCACTGCGTCAATATGGCTGGAGAAAAGGAACCCCTTTTTGTTATTGGGAAAGCTGCAAAACCTCGGGCGTTTCGCAATATTAATTAGAACAATTTACCAGTTACGTGGCGATCAAACAAAAAGGCTTGGATGGCGTCTGATTTGATGACTGATTTTCTAGCGCAGTTCGATAGAAAAATGCAACTTCAAGAACGGAACGTCCTGCTATTTTTAGACAATGCGGCCTCTCATCCTCCCGATCTTAAATTGAAAAATTTTAACGTTATTTTTCTTCCAGCAAACACAACAGCATTTTGTCAGCCCCTGGATCAAGGCGTTATAAAAAACTTTAAGTTTTTGTACAAATCGTTATTTTTAAAAAATATTTTGCTGCAGATGGAAGACGCAAATTCTGCTTTGGATTTATCAAAATCAATAAATTTGTTAGATGTCGTTTATTTCATACACATTAATGATGAAGATGTGGAAAACATTAATACTGAAATGTTAATTGCTTCGAAAGAAACGCTCGCCAACTCGTCTGAAGATGAGCTAGAAAGTCAAATTGAAGACAAGTTAACTTCCTATAAAGAGGCTTATTTAGCTATAAGAAAACTAAAGGCTTTTTCTTTGAATCACAGCGACCTTAAAGGTGTTCAATTGCTTACTGATCTACAAATACATCTCCAAGATAATGAAATTAAAGGAAAAACGCGCCAAGCTAAAATTTCTGACTTTTTTAAATCTATTTGAATACCTTGCATAATAAATTTAGTTTTTTTTTACTTCTCGCAAAAATGTTAACGAAAATTCTGTTTACTTTATCTAATATTTATATGTTCTTGTTTTGGAAATAAAATTGTTTAAAGATAAATATATTACAAATTATTATTTACTCTTTTTGTACTTTTCTCATAAGCGGACAAATTTTTCAGTCCCATGGCTATCCCCGTAAGAAAGAGTACACTGTAATTCAACACACCAGTTAAATCATCATTTCGTCTTTGCTTTATACGTTCCACTAAGGATGTTTTCATTTTATTGGCGAGTGCTGAGTTTTTGCTAGACAATTGTTTTATAAGAAATTTCAAAGCGGCATCAGCTGTGTATAAATAAGCATCTCGTCGAGAGATTGCTTCTACTGTTAAT
Organism: Melolontha melolontha; assembly: GCA_935421215.2. Lineage (NCBI taxonomy): Eukaryota > Metazoa > Arthropoda > Insecta > Coleoptera > Scarabaeidae > Melolontha > Melolontha melolontha. Next base: position 1,198,476 of record OW285236.1, on the reverse strand, counting down.
TTAATTGGGGCCAGCACATCAACAATTTGATTTACAAAGTCAAAATCAGCAGCTTCTAAACGGATTGGATGATTGAGATCTATAAGAGCTCTTTGAGTGCAGGTTTTTAACAGAGAAAATCGTTCCAGCATGGTTAAAAGACTATTACACCTGGTTTTACAGACCAAAAGAAGTGACAGCTCTTTTTCATGTTCAATATTCACATATTTTTAAAGTACTGTTTCATTTTTCAATGGTGATCTTTTGAGATACACTACAACTTTTCGGATTTTCTTTATCAGCTCATTAATGTTTTCATATTTCGTTAACTCTAGTATGTGTTCTCGCGCAAGTTCATTTTGTGACATTAAAATTAAATCTGATTCTGGACAGTCTAAGCCTTCTAAATTGTCATCATCATCATCATCGCTATCGTTCATATAATCAGCAGTCACATCTGGTTCATTTATAGTATCATCCGACTCTGAGGTAGGGCTGTCTTGAAAATAATTCTTTATTTTATAAAGCACATCACAGACGGCCAAATTGATACCATGTGCGAGACACAGTCGTTTTTCAGTGCAAACAAGCTTACCCACCATTATCATAACGTTCGGTCCATCGGTTAGAGTAGCCACGATATCAGTTTCCAAGGAAATATCAATTTGACTTAGACGCTCTTTCAATATACGAAGATAATTTTCAGCCGTCATACTTCCATGAATAGAAACGTGTCCTAAGCTCTAAATTTTTTTATATGATTGAACGTTGACAGCCATGCATCGTTTATTGGGTGTTGATGTTCACTCGTTGAAAGATAGACTGAATCTTTCACCTGCACTTTTCAAATGTTTTAACTCTGCAGTTACTTGCTTTCTGATTTTTTCACTGCAATTCATAACACGCTTTCGAATTGTGACGGCTGCTTTTTGGTAAATCCGTGTATTTCGCTAAGAGCAATTTTCTCAAATCGTCTGAAGTTATGAATACACTGAATGGAAATCCATCTAATGCAATCATTCTTGCAAAAACATCATCCAGGCTATCGCCAGCACTTTTAGTAAAATAATCTTCTAACTTTCGTTTAGCTGGCGGCGGTGCTGTGTTCAAATTCTCAGAATCTTGACTTGTTGAAGCTGTTAAACGATTAACATCAGCTAAAATCTTAATGTTATGTTTTGATGACAAATGTGTATGTAATCCCTTAGACGATCCACCCAAAGTCTTGAGAATGGCAGGGCATCGCTTACATTTCGCACTATTCCCGTCTTTCGCAACTAAAAAATAACTCCACGCTGACGACGTATCACTGTTTTTTTTTTATGTTGAACAAAGTCTCCGGCCATTTAAAATAACTTTTTCAGATAATTGACTTTTAAATTTTAATGACGTAACCTGCGTAACCTTGCCGCTGGTAGAATAATAAATGAAAAAAGTAAATCCTAATAACCGTATTTATACTTTCGTACAGGGAATCTCTCGCAACAATATTATGATATATCATATGAGGTGATCGGGTGATTCCCCTGTTGGCCCGTTGGGGAATCCCTTTAACAGTATTGTATTGAAGTATGTCGGGCGGGGAAGTCCCTTCTAAGTTACATATTATTTGGGCTGTACCTGTGTAGTTCATTTAACGTACGGCGTACCTAAGTTTGATTTTTGTCTTTATGTAATAAGTGCCCTTAATATAATCTAGGTAATGTCATTGTCAAGGCGCAACGGATTACGGGATGCAAACTGGCTATATCGAAAATCCCGAGATAAGCCAAGTACAGTCCCGGGATGTACGGGATCAAAACCCGGCCGGGATACCGGGATTCTGGATCCCGGGATTTGATTCTCTATCTACCATTCACTTTCCTGTTAATGTTAAAAATACTCTTTAAAAATACAAATTTTCAATAGTATGCCCGTGGGCGATGAGTCATGGGCCTCTTGTGTCCGGTCTCTAGTTATAACAATATTCGGGATTTTCGGTTGCTGTCGATGTGATGAACTTCTTTGTCTGACTATGAATGACATAGAATATATGGGCAAATACATCGATGTGATATTTCGTCGTTCGAACTTGTCATCTACTTACGTAACAATATAATATCAATTTTGATATGGATAAACCAGGCCCCAGTAAAAAACGTAGTCGTAAGGTTGAAGATGAAAATCGACAGTTTCAAGATATTTGGACTGAAAAATACTTTTTTATTTCATCGCATAACAAAAGTGACTTTTTAATATGCATGAATAGTGTTTCTGTTCCGAAGTAATATAATGTGAAAAGGCATTATGCAAACCAGCATCATAAATTTACCAAATTAACCGGCGAAAATCAAACGCAAAAAATTTCCACTTTACAAAGGGAACTAATAGGCCAGCAAGCTATGTTTACCAAACCAATTCAAGATGCTGAAACAGCTACTGAAGTTAGCTTTGAAATATCTCGAATAATAGCGAAAACTTGTCGGCTTTTTAAAGACGGTGAGTTTGTTAAGCAGTGTTTAGATATCGCCCCCAAAAAAATGTGTCCGAAAGATGCAAAGAGGTTTGAGAAAATTCAACTAAATCGGATGACTGTTCAAACTGTGCTTACCATATTAGCAGCTAATATAGAAGAGCAATTAGCTACGAAATCAAAAAGTTTTGAGTATTTTTCTATAGCACTCGACGAATCTACAGATATAAGTTCCACTGCTCAACTCTTAATATTTTTACGAGATGTAACGCAAAATTTTTAAGTGAGTGAGGAACTGATTGGTATGAGTTCTTTGACAAGTCAAAGCAAGGGGAGTGACATGCTCAAAGCTCTTCTGGAAAAATGTTCTATAATGGATTTGGATTTAACGAAATTATCTGGAATTACGACTGACGGAGCGCCTTCAATGGTTGGAAGTAGATCTGGGATAATAACTATGTTAAAAGAGTATTTACAAACTAAAAACATAGATACCAAGGCATTAATGCAGTTTCATTGCATTGTACATCAAGAGGCGGCCCTCTGTTCAAAATTATTGAGATTTGAAAATGTGATTAAAGTTGTAGTACCTACTGTAAACTTTATAAAATCACGAGGTCTCAATCACCGACAATTCACACAATTTCTCGAGGATATTGAAGGCGAATATGGTGATGTCCTGTTTTACACTGAAGTAAGGTGGCTAAGTTGTGGGTTGTCACTAGAGCGGTTTCTTAACTTAATTGAAGAAATCAAAATATTTCTGGCGGAAAAGAAAAGGACGTCTCCGAACTCGACAACCCTGATTGGCTGTGTGACTTAGCGTTTCTTGTAGACATCACAAATCACTTGAATGTCTTAAATAAGCGACTCCAAGGCAAAGATCAATTGATTTCGCAGTTATACTCTCATGTTTCGTCCTTTCAATGCAAATTGAGTCTTTTCAGGACACAAATCAATTCAGCCAATTACAGCCATTTTCCGAACTACAAAAAAAATATGGAGAAATTCAATAAGACTGATGTCAATTTCGCTTATGTTGAAAAGATTGATATTTTAATACAAGCTTTTGATGATCGTTTTCTAGACTTCAAAAAAGTTAAACCGCTATTAGACATTTTCAGCAATCCTTTCAACATTTCACCCAAAAATGCACCGGAATCAATACACCTGGAATTGATAGACATGCAAAATGATCATAATTTACGAAACAAGTTTACCAACTTTTACCGTTGCGTTGACAAGACCGCTTATAAAGAGTTGCGAATAAATGCATTGAAATGCGCAAGCTTATTTGGATCCACGTATATTTGTGAGCAAACGTTTTCAGTGATGAAACTTAACAAAACAAAAAATCGAAACCGTCTGGCAAATGAAAATCTGGAAGCAATTTTACGTGTGGCGACAAGTAATGTGGAGCCAAACATAAACAAAATTGTTAGGTCAATACAATGTCATGCATCAAAATAATAAAACATGAAATATTACATTGTAATGATAAGATTACGTTACGATTACATAATTACAACATACATTTTTGAATGTTCATTTATTTTTATCATTTGCAGTAATTCATACTATTTAAAAATAAAAATATTTGTGTTAATAAGTATTCTTTGTAGTGGCCCGTCCTTGGCTTATAATTTTCCCGAGTGGCCCTTACTCCCTATAAGTTTGTGCATCCCTGGTGTAAAGAGATGCGCAAAATATTGAACGAACCGCAAAATCCGTATACAATATCGTCACAGGTGACGAAACATGGCTATATGCGTGTGAGCCGGAAACCAAGCAACAATCTACTGTATGGGTGTTGTAAGACGAACCGAACCCCACAAAAGTTGTTCGTGCAAAGAGCACTTCCAAGAAAATGATTCTCTTGTTTCTTCGGCAGTACAGGACACATCGCAACAATTTATTTAGAGGATCGAAAAATTGTTAACGCTGAATGGTATACAGTAATTTGTTTGCCAAAAGTTATAGACGAAATCAGGAAGAACAACCGAAAACGTCCCATTATTCATCACGACAATGCGAGTTCCCATACAGCACTTTTAACAGTTGACTATTTGAAGTAGAAAAGTGTTGAAATAATGTCTCATTGCCCATATCCACCTGGCTTGTCGCCGAATGATTTCTTTTTGTTCCCAACTGTGAAACGAAAAATGCGCGGACAGCGATTTTCAACACCTCAAGAAGCAGTGGAAGCCTTTGAAAACCATGTTTCTGAGATACGACTTTCAGAGTAGAAAAAATGTTTTGAGAACTGGTTCGTACGCATGCAAAAGTGTATAGACCATGAAGGCGAATATTTTGAAAAACAATAATCGTTTGTTCCTAAAAATTTTGTTTTCTTCCGAGATTTTGTAAAAATATAAAAGGTGACTCTGATATATTACTCGGAGATGTGTAAATAGTGCCGATTCGTTCCGCTACGTTTGTGTCAGCGTCACCGTTCCGTCAAACGGCATGTGTGGAAAATTTGCGGCAGTGAAGAAAGGGAAAACGCCAGAACTTAGCTTTTGGCGTTCCAATGATATGGCATGAACTGAAAAACACGTAGTTTGCTATTTTTGTGTAGATCAATTGTGTATCCTTCGACCAGTGTCTCCTTCCAATGAAATACCTGTGCCAGTTTAGAAAAAGCTTCCTTCACTTGAGTACTCATATGCTGAAGACATGGCAGATGCTGTTGAGGAGCAAGATTCAGATGTAGATTGTGACTATGGATATATAATTTCTAATAATGGACTACAACATTTTACTCAAGCAGAATTCAATGATTTTGTAAGGGATTTGGGCATATCAAAAGAACCATCGAAACTACTAGCCTTAAGATTAAATGAAAAGAACTTACTCGAGCAAAGTACGAAGATAACTTTTTATCGTTGCATGGAAAGTGATCTTGCGCAATATTTTAAAGAAGAGTGTGAATTTGTTTATTGAAACAATGTGCCAGGTTTGCTAACTAAAATGGGCGTTGTGCAATATGACCCAAGTGAGTGGCGTTTGTTTATCAACAGTTCCAGCAGAAACCTCAAGTGTGTCCTGTTTTCGGTTCAATTCCTATTGGATATTCCATTCATTTAAAGGAAACATATGACGACATTGAGAAGGTTATGAAGTTACTAAAATATACAGACCATAACTGTGTCTTCTGTGTGGATCTCAAAATGATAAACTTTTTGGTTGGCTTTCAAAGAGAATATACAAAATTTCCGTGCTTTCCTGTGCCTCTGGGATAGTTGAGCTAGAAACCAACAGTGTATTCAGAAGCATTGGCCTCCCAGAACATCTCTAGATGTTGGAGAAAATAATATTATAAGTCAACCTTCAGTCGACAGAGAAAAAGTAATTTTTACGCCTTTTCACATCCAATTGGATCTTATGAAGCAATATATTAAAGTTCTATATTTGCATGGTAACTGCTCCAGTACATATGTGAAAAGTTTTCATGACTAAGTTACGAAAAAATTAAAGCTGTGTTTCATCAACTCTATGAACGAAACTGAGAAAGAAGTCTGTACTTCATTCAGGATGGCGAACAATTTTCTTTGAAACAAAAATCTGCAATTATGAAGATCTAGTGCTATCAGTAGATAAGCTATGCTGGTTCTAGGCCAAAATCCCATGTATTTTCTTATGGAGGTTCATTTTGCATTTTTGGAGGTGAGACGTGAATGCGCATGCGCCAACTACAGCTCTCCAACAGAGAGCTCTTCGACAGACAGACAGCTCTTCGACAGACAGCTTTCTGACAGACCGGTCTGTTTCAAAGACGGACCGGTCTGTTTCATAGACAGACCGGTCTGTCAGAGAGCTGTCTGTCAGAAAGCTGTCTATCTGTCGAAGAGCTGTAGTTGGCGCATGCCTATTGACGTCTCACCTCCAAAAATGCAAAATGAACCTCCATAAGAAAATACATGGGATTTTGGCCTAGAACCGGCATAGCTTATCTACTGCAATAAATGCTTAAAAAATTTCACCGCCTTGGTTGCAATATGAGTATAAAGTTTGATTTTCTTCGTAGTCATTATGATAGGTTTCCCGAAAATTTAGGTGCTGTAAGCGATGAACAAGGCCAGAGATTTCATCAAGATTTAAAAATCACTGAAACTCGGTACCAAGGAAGATGCGATCCTCATATGATGACCGACTACTGTTGGTGTGTTCAAACAGACTCCCAAACCAAAATACACAGCAGAAAGTGCTGCAAACGAAGATTTATTCCCTAATTGTTGTTTTTCCTTTTACAAATACTCTGTACTTGCATTATTCTCGTGACTAATATCTACTGTCAGTGAATCAGTGAATTATATAGGCACTTAAAAAAGCAATACAAAGAACAGATAATCCTGATCAAGAAAAGGATGAACTCAAATTACATTCAAAGATCTAAAAATAGGTCTAGAGCAGTGTGGAATATAATAAATAGAGAAGTGGGAAATAATAAGCGTGATGGGAATGTTTTGTCAAATATTACACCTGATGAGTTTAACTCTTACTTTGTTGATATTGGCAATGATTCAGTTAGGTCAATTGGGGGTCCAAATTTAGCTCCTGATGACCTACTTGCCAAAAGTATTAAAAGTTCACCAAATACCTTTTTTCTTCGCCCTACAACAAATGAAGAAATCAAAGAAATAGTATGTAGCCATAGAAATCAACAAACCACTGATATATACACGTTAAATGTTATTGTATTAAAAAAGAGTATAGATTATATAGTGGATCCTATAACGCAGATCTTTAATAGCTGTTTGTGCAGTGGCATATTCCCTGATCAATTGAAAGAAGCCAAAGTGCTTCCTATACATAAGGGGGGCACGGATGATAAAACAAATTTCCGACAAATCTCAATACTGCCAATCATGTCAAAAATTTTAGAAACCATCATCAAGAAAAGATTACTTAATTATTTTGAGACATACAAACTCTTAAATGATAACCAACATGGCTATTTAAAAGGCAGATCTACTAGCACAGAAATTTCTGAGATTTTGAACCATATTGCAGATGCTTTTGATAGCAAGGAAGTGGTGATTCTTGGTTGTTGCGATGTGAGTAAGGCCTTTGACTCCATGGACCATCCAATACTTTTACAGAAACTGCACAGATACGGCGTACGAGGACGAGCAAATGAACTTATTTCCTCTTACTTAACGAACAGAAAGCAAGCAGTACTGGACTCATAAATATTCGAATACATTATCGATAAATCGAGGGGTTCCACAGGTCCTCTGCTCTTTCTAATTTACGTGAATGATCTACCTTATAACATATCTGCAGGGAAAGTTACCCAGTTTGCGGATGATTCATCCGTTTTGGTTCGGGCCCAGGAAATGGGAGAGGGAAGTATAAATTTGGAGCATGCACTAATGGATGCAGGCGAATGGCTTGGCAGTAACCTCCTGAAGCTAAATCAAGATAAAACACAGCAGTTAGCACTTACAACAAAAGGGATCTCTAATGAGAGCAAAGAGAGCATCAAATTTCTGGGTCTACAACTCACCAGCGACATGAGTTGGGATTGCCATGTGGAAGATTTGTGTCGCCACCTTGCTGCGGCTGTTTATTCTATTCGTAGGATAAAACAGGTAGCAACATACGAAGCAGCTCGAACGGCCTACTTTTCTAATTTTCAGAGTAGAGCTAGATATGGCATCCTAGCGTGGGGTGCGTCAGGTGCAGCTGAGTCGGTGTTTAAAATGCAAAAAAGTGCCATTAGGGCTCTTAGTAGTGTGTCCAGCAAAACTAGCTGTAGGCAACTGTTTAAAACACATAAAATACTGACCTTGCCATCCTTGTATGTACTTACCTATCTAGAGTATGTCCACAATACACACCAAAAGTTCTACTTAAATAGTAATTTCCACAATTACGGCAACAGGAATAGAAATAACATGGTGATATCATACCATCGGTTACAGAGAAGTCAAATGAGTACAAATTACCTAGCCTTAAAAATTTACAATAAAATTCCCAATGGAATGAAAGGCCTGGACCGTGGACGATTTAAAATCAAAGCCAAAGACATACTACTAAAGGAGTGTTTTTACTCGTTAAGTGATTTTGTCAATCATCAATTTTAATGTGTTTTTTCTTTTATTGTTATTTGTACTTTTCTCATTTTTATTTTATACTGAATATATCAATATGACGTATGTATGTATACAGGCTGATTCATTTTCGGCCTTCACCATGGGGATCTCGATTATTATTGGAGATAGAGTATAGGTTTAAATTTGGCAAAGTTGTTAAATTTTGTTTTTGTTATAAATCCGTAAAGAAAATAGACCTGTGACAAATGACGTTCGTTATTTAAAAAAAAATGCGAAAACCCCATTTTCTCCTTTTACCTGTAGCACCGACATTTGGCCTTGTAGAGAAAATATAAAAACACATCCTTGTGGCCATTTCTAAACCTCTATCCAGTGGTGTACTCTAAATTTTTATACGACGTTTCGTTTCTTTCTGGCCATCATCAACTGTCTAATTTCTTATAGGCGCCATATTGGATTTAGACATCTTCAGAAAGAGTTTTTTTTTCTGATTTCAACCATGTACCACATGCTGACTAAAGTTTTTGACATTAGGTTTTATTTGAAAGAATAAATTATAAGATTAAATAAGGTAGCCATGGAATTTCAATCTGTCAAACATTTCATTTATTGTTCATTAATAATACAAAAATGTCATACACTAACGAAGAGAAACGAGATATGATAAGTATTTTTTATTCTTCGAACCGAAATTCAACAGTAGCGAGTACAAGATATCTACAATTATATCCAGAACGACAACAGCCTCATCGTACCATTTTTCTAGATCTCGACAGAAATTTGGTCGAGAATGGATCGTTTACTAAGCCGCGTAATGGTCAAGACTGCAGGAATTTAAATGAAAATCGACAAGATATTTTACAAATGGTAAATTAAAAGCGTGTTTTCAAATTTCATGTTAATCTTGTATTTTTATAGATAAATAATAATCCATCAATTTCTACACGCGAAGTAGCGTCAGAATTAAATTTGTGCCAGTCCAGAGTTTGGAGAACTTTACATAAAAGTAGGTTTAAACCATACAGGATCCATGTTAGTCACTCTTTACTGCCTGGAGATAATTTGAGAAGGCTAGAATATTGTAAATGGTTAATGGGAACTATAGAAAATGACGAAAATTTTTTAAGCAAAATTATCTGGTCAGATGAAACAAAATTTACAAATTCTGGAATGTTCAACAGAAATACGGAGCACTATTGGTCAGTACAAAATCCCAGACAAAACAGGGCTAGAAGACTACAACATCGTTTTGGAATAAACGTTTGGATGGGTATTTTGGCAATCGTCTTTTAGGACCAGTTATGTATGAAGAACATTTAAATGGAGAAAGATATTTAAACAATTGACGTACATACGCATCTGACTATCTTGACGACAATATCCCATTAAATCAATTACAATATTTATGGTGGCAACAAGATGGCGCACCAGCACACAATGCAGCTGTTGTTAGAAATTTCTTAAATCAAGAGTTTGCAAACTGTTGGATTGGAAATAGGGGAGTTGTTGAATGGCCTGCGAGATCACCTGATTTAAGTCCGCTAGATTTTTTTTTATGGGGATATGTGAAAAATAATATTTATAAAGTAGATGCGCCACAAAACATTGAAGAATTACGAGACAGACTTCAGAATGCCTTCGATGCAGTTCCTAGAAGAACTATACAAAGGGCAGTACAAAATGCCAGAAGGCGTGCCCAATTGTGCATTACCGAAGATGGCCAGATAATTGAACATTTACTGTAATTGTTTATTGTTTACTTTTCTATGTATTTTTATTAATGTTTTTGTTATCTTGTACACGCTACTGTTGAATTTCGTTTCGAAGAATACAAAATACTTATCATATCTCGTTTCTCTTCGTTAGTGTATGACATTTTTGTATTATTAATGAACAATAAATGAAATGTTTGACAGATTAAAATTCCAAAGGCTACCTTATTCAATCTTATAATTTATTCTTTCAAATAAAACCTAATGTCAAAAGCTTTAGTAAGCATGTGGTACATTGTTGAAATCAGAAAAAAAAACTCTTTCTGGAGATGTCTAAATCTAATACAGCGCCTATAAGAAATTAGGTAGTTGATGATGGCCAGAATGAAACGAAACGTCGTATAAAAATTTGGTGTACACCTCTGGATATAGGTTTAGAAATGGCCACAAGGATGTGTTTTTATTTTTTCTCTACAAGGCCAAATGTCGGTGCTACAGGTAAAAGAAGAAAATGGGGTTTTCGCGTTTTTTTTTAAATAACGAAGGTCATTTGTCACAGGTCTATTTTCTTTACGGATTTATAACAAACACAAAATTTAACAACTTTTCCAAATTTAAACCTATACTCTATCTCCAATAATAAGAGAGATCCCTATGGTGAGGGCCGAAAATGAATCAGCCTGTATATACATTAATAAATATTATTATTATTATTGTATTGAAATAAATAAATGATTATTAAATTTTGTATTTCCTTGATATTGTAACAGGTCTTATGTAAGTAACTACTTAGCCGCATTAGTGATTCTTCAAAGAGCATAGTACAGTATAAAGTTTAATTTTGACGTGATACGCAAAAACTAATTTGAATTTCGGATACAGCACACCGGAATTAGTAAAAAACAAGTCTCGCCTAGAAGTTAGCAAAAATCGTTTCGGCCAGTGTAATCAGAAAAATGTCATTTTTGACATTAGTATGAAATAAACTTTATTAATTATTATAACACGCGACATTGGCACACGGTTTCTAAATTTGGTTAATCTGCAATTAAAATATTACTTACCTTCTGCAGAAAATCTTCTTTTAAACAATTCTTCTGAATTTGGTAAACAGCTTCTTTCCTTACTTTTCATAAATTCCGGTTTTCCTATAAATCTATGATTACTGTCACTGGGTTGCTGCTCATTTGGGAAGAAAGTTTCGCGTTCGAAATGATCATCTTCCATATTTTCGGAAAGTCTTTCATTGTCGTTGACTGTAATTTTAGAAAAGCATTGTGTATTTTGTGCCGCATCAAAACAACTATTAAAGTCTCTGTTGTGCTCCCTTTTGTCATTATTATTCGATAAAAGAGATTCGATAGTGAAATTTTTGGATTTTTGTGATACAATTTCGCTACTTTTAATCGCACTGTTTTCTAGATCGCGCGCATTCGTATTTTCCATCATATTTTTCGCTTTTCGATTCAGTCTTTAACTCGAGGACATTCACTGATGACTAAAATGTACACATTTCGCGGCCATACCGTTTTTCAAAAGTTAACTTGTCTGGCGAACGGTTAAAGGAACATGAACCTTAAGTAACATCATTAAGAGTTCTAAACGTTAACACATCTGCATTAAGTTGTCGACCAATGGTGCCGCTTCGTAGGAGGGATCTTGTGGTCTCTTCTCGGGAGGAAGTAGAAGGGATAATTGAGATATATTTAGTGTATACAACATGTGTGCATTGCTCCGTAAAATTTTATTAATGAACATTGTTCCCGTTAGTAATATATTTTTAATGCGAACGCAGAGTAATATATAGGTGTTGAATTGGCCATTTGTCAAGTATAACGAGTGACCACATTCGAATAATAAATTCATTTTAGATACCGAAGGTGTTTTATTTGTATTTATGTATGTTATGTCCTCTAGAAATGTACCCTGTATATAATGTTTAGCATGAAAACTAATAAAGTTGTTGCAGTGAAATTTTACGTACATGATGCTATGGATGTTATTTTTGATTAAACCATAATTTTTGATGACACTGTATGTCTTGTGAATTTATTTATGATTACAGATTTTGTATTGAACTGTTTTATTTTGATTTAGTTTTGATTAGGGTTGTAGTTCGGCGTTTGGACTTGCGATTTCTAGAGACACGTTTTGATATCCAAGTAAGAGAGTCGCATATTAGAAGATAAAACTTTTTTATCTTTAGTTCAAGTAATTTCGGTTTTTGTTTTTGAATTAATTGTGGTTTGTGCTTGCTTAATTCATTACCGAATTTATACAAGTTTGTATACTTCGTATTTTTTATTTAATTAATCTCTTACTTCACGTGTTCTCAAGGTTATAAAAATAAAAACTACGTAAAGTTTTATTTTACATTACATTAAATCATATTATTTCTTTATTGTATGCATTTATCATTGTAGATTGATTGTATGAATTTTTATATATTTTAATATTAGTTAAAATAGATGACAAAGATAGTTTTTCGTTTCTAGTAAATTTTTTTTGTTACGTTAAATTCTATAGTCTATGTCACCCAAACTTCGAAGTATTGCTCTTATGGAGATTGCATTTGTTGTTGCCAAATTTCTAACAATAGGGTTATTTCATTTATAGATTGGCTATACGTAAGATATTGATTTATCGATTTGACATTCAAAATGCATGTTGTTTACCTTTTAGGTTAGAAAACTCTCGTCTTAAATCTGTATTTACAAGACGTTCAATTTAGTTAAAATCATTAATGCAAAAATAGGTAGATGTGCATAAATTAAACAAAATCGTTTCGACATTTTTTTTTAATTCAATAATGTAATTTTATTTTGGATTATTTTATAAATATGAGACATTTACAGTTTACACAACTTTCATGTAAGACAATGTTATTCTCACAAGTGAATCAAAAATAAATAAACAAATTAGTAAATCAATGAATTAAAATATATCAATGTCTGAAGAGCTAGCAGAAGAAGATCCAGCTGAGAAATGAATAATAAATTCTTTAGGATCATCCTGCATTTCATCTAATCTCCACATCTCGTCCTCAACTAAAAATTTAAAAAAATTAGAAAAAGTAGTAATAAGAAAAGTAAGTTGCTCTACCATTCATAACAAGTTTGATATAATTTTGCCAGTTCTGAACTGAAACATTTTTATAACCTTCTTCTATGAGAATTGGTATTTCCTTCGTTTTAAAAGAAGTATTGTTGTGCTTGATATAATTCTTCACCTGTGCCCATACCATTTCAATAGGATTTAATGTACAATGATAGGGTGGCAAACTTAATATGGTATGTCCCCTCTGAGCAGCTGCTTCATCAAGCAGATATTTATTATAGTGATCCTTGTGTATCGACAAAATTTGTAGCAAATCGCGTTTTAGTAATCCTTCCTCAACAGGAATGCCTTTCTCACTTAACCAGTCGAAAATCTCTTGCTTCTTAGAGGCAGTAGTTGGTATTTTTTCTTGCTTGCGACTGTGATAAGAAGCGTTATCGATCACAATCACTGAGTTCGCAGGTAAATTAGGTAGTAACCATTCTAGGAACCAGCTCTCATATAATTCTGCACATACCTCATCATGAGCATCTAAAGTATTCTTTTTTTGCAGAGAAAGCTGCACTCAGCACCAGTGACAAATCCTTTCTCATTACCCGCGTGAATAAGGGCATATCGTTGCCCTCGACCTTTTGGTGGAGTTAGACCAGTACTCAAGTCAATAATGAATGCGTTTCTAGAGGTACCTACAGTTGTGTCAGTCCATGCTTTGGATACAAAGTGTCCGACATTCACCCCCGATTCATCTGTAAATACAATGTTTTTCCCTTCGCTGCGATATCTCCTAATGTTACGTAAATATGCATGACGCCATCTTATAATATCATCTCGATCCATCATCATTACCTTCTTGCCAATTTTTTCAAATGAAAAACCAATATCTTTTAGCAATCTGTAGAGCGCTGACCTAGAGAAATTAGGTATAGGTTCTTCGTTACATACAGCACCTAATATCATATCCAACGTGGGTGAGATATTGCGTAAAAAGAAACTGTGTACTTTACGCCTCACAAGCATTTGTACATGTTCTTCGTATATATGCAAGCGGATATTCTTGGGAGTGGCACATTTTGTTTTTTCTACAGATGCAGGGGGACAGTTTTCCTTTTCTTTGCGAATGGTATACACAATTCACAAAGCTTTTGCCGTCTCTTCGACTGCCTTGGAAACACTCATACTGTTCGCAAAGTATGTGAAGCAATTATAAATCATAAGTTTTTCTCTTACAGAAAAGGTTTCGCCTTGGTGCTTTCTTTTACAGGCTTCCATCCTGCAACCTATAAGTTTACATTTTTATGTGATAATAATTAACTATTTCGATTTTACTTACAATAGTTTATATTATTAAATTTGCAGTAGTTTTTAATAAAAAAGAAGAATTAATACAAATAAAGGGAAAAAATCAAAGAAAATCAAACAAAACGAAATATACACAAAAGATAACAGATCGAAAATTTCAAGTGACAGGGAGTATATAATAAACACAAAATAAAAAATTTCCCCTAGAGACAAAGTGCGCCAAAATAAATGCAACGTCGTACTGTTAAAAAAAGATAGTTATATGAGCATCGCTGTAAGTTAATAAGAGAGGCTATTCTCCATAAGACCCAATAATTCGAAGTTTGGGTGAAACAGACTATAGAACGTTTCATATATCAAGGTTGGAGTTTTTGTACGTGTGGTATCTGTACATGCGTTAGAGACTTGTTTCGGTTTGACAGTTTTATCTGTTTACGTTTGAGTTTGTTTGTCAGGGGTGAAAAGAATAAAGGTATCTTTGGAATTTATTAGTATTAATTTTGTTCGCGATTCATTAGAGGACGTTTGAATTTGCTTAGCTGTCAATACCAGCAAATTATTTTACCTCTTTGTGTATTTTGTCTTACACAGTTCTTTATGCTTTATAAAGAACATTTTTTTCTTTTTTCTTTTTTAAAGTAAACTAAGATTCGTTTGTGTAAGATCTGAATATTATTTTGTTTACCTTCCGATTTGTGTGTAACTGTAACTTCTGAAAAACTAACTATATATTCTCAAATAAATTTTGAGTGGCGCTGAAGTAAATTAATACATTTATGTTCTCCACTTTTTCCATTGGAAACCCTTAGAGGAAAGCTGTCTCATTAAAGAAGCCAACCGATTGAGCATCAAAGTTGGACAGTATCGTGCTGAATAGTGGTTCAATCAACTACGAACTCACTATTCATAGCAATTCTAACCCACTATTCATAGCAATATGTACTATGCTACAGTGCATTTTCTATTTTTATTTATATATTTCCACGTGTGTTCTAAATTTCCGCAACCACTTTCAATTTTTTTTTAAATAGATAATGCTATACTTTCTTGTTATTATGATGATAGCCACCCAAATTATCTTTGCAATGATATATGACAATGTGCACTTACAACTGTTAGTTTTGGTTTTATTGCAAATTTTGTTAAGTACATAGTACTTATTTCTAGTATTTTCGAAGTTATAACCCTTTAATGGGATACATAGCAAACGCCAATTTAGTTGGCGCTATGAGGAGGTGCGCAGAAGCCGTTTTTAAAAACGTCCACCTCCACTACTGAAGTAATTGTCAGAATACATTTGTCATTGAGGATTGACAGAACGTAATACCAAATACAAATCTCCCCACTACTTCTAATCCTGCGCGAACTTACCCCTCCTCGCGCCAACTTAATTGGCGCTTGCTATACTTATGTTTATAAATTTTATAATATTCAATATGCGGTACTGCATCTAATAGTTGGTTGGTTGGCCATGAAATGATATTAAGCAAAAATTACTGTGTAACCAAACGTCAAATATCTACTTAAAATTTCCGTGTGAACTGTTTTTCTGTAGTTCCTCTTTGCTGTAATCGCGTTTAATTGTTATAATTTAAGTTCGGCTAGTTAATTATCAATTTCCGTTTGTTCGTTATTTGTTGTTATCTTGTTGTCAGTTATATCGTTTTATTGTCATTATTTTTTATTTCCATGCCGTAATAGTTTATAGTTGTGTTTCTTTAGAATAAATTTTTCGAAAGAGGAGCTAATAGACACGGTATTTGTTCTTGGTGCTAGCAATAGAAATCCATTTTTAGCATCAAGAACATATGCTATGGAGTATCCTCACCGAAGAGCACCAGATATTAAGACGTTTGAAAATTTGTTGACAAGGTTTCTTCGGACGGGTTCAGTGAATTACGTCAAACATGAAAGAACTAAGACTATTGTTACAGAAGATAATGAAGTGACAGTCGTCCAGTCCGTTATGGAAAATCCGCGCGTATCTACAAGGATAATTTGGAAAGAACACGGGATAGAAGGTACTGCTGTAAGAAGGATTAAAAAAGAAACATAAATTTCACCCTTACAAAATTCAAAATCATCAAGGCTTATTACAAACGGATTTTGAAAGGAGACTTGTTTACTGTGAATGGCTACTTTTCCAATTACGACAAGATCTAACTTTTCTAGATCATGTGCTTTTCACAGATGAAGCAATATTTGCTAATTGAGGAATAACAAACAGAGAAAATTCTCATTATTATGACACTAGAAACCCTCATTTTGTGCAACTCATTTTATACCAACAAAAATGGAGTGTTAACACCTGGGGAGGCATCATAGGAAACACTATTATATATTCATTTTTTTTTAATACAACTTTAAATTGCGAAATCTACACAAATTTCCTACAAAATAATTTACCATTGTGAAAAGTCTTTCTTTGGAGACTGTGGTTAAGTAAAAACTTAAAAAGGGTATATAACCCCTTACCACAATTATTAATCGTATCCTAAATACGTATTTCGACAACTAAGTTGTCATCATCAGTAGGTAAAACCACTAATTAAGGCGCACATGGGGCACAGTAAAGCTAGCACAACTGTTCTCGCAACAACTTTACACAGCGTCCACGTATACACCCTACGTGTATTTATACACATACCTATGCCCTAGATAAATTAGAAAAATAAAAAACCCAAAAAATTGTTGTTCAATACTACCAAAATATATTTTGGAACATTTCAACTGAATCGACTATTATCATATTTACAAAAATGTGATAATACCATTCTTAAATTTATATTAAATTATTGCCCATCGTTAAATTGTATAATTTCCAAATTTTACAAAATGCAAATCGTGCTTATGCATCACTACTTTGTATGCAATGTCTATCCCACGATATCAGTGGAAATCTGTTTCAAATTACGGGTGACAAGCTACGGTCACGTCAGATTTATGTTTTTTAAAAGAGCCTCTAAATATTTTAATGGACCGTAATGTCGTTGGTGTGTGAAATTTACGACCATTTTAATAACATGTTTTAACACATTTATTTCGGTTTCGGAACGTCAAAACCTATTAAGAGAGTAATAGGTATCGACTCAGTAATTAAGATAAAAACCCGGGCTCTGAATTAAGAACCCACTAAGATTTTTTAATTTATTAAACCAGAAGAAAGGTATTAAAAATTCCATCTGCTTAATTTTAGATTGAATTTTGTGTATTGTTACAAAAAACTAAACAAAACATACTTTGTAATAGAAATTTTGATGATAAAATATCAGTTACGAGGGTTGTCTTTTATATTTTGCATAAAGATCTGGAATAAAACAGTGGATAGCTTTTAAAGGCTTTATTATATTTCGAAATATGCTCCACGCAGATTTATGCACTTTTGCATGCGCTAGAAACAACTCTGGAAGCAGTTATTCCATCCGTTTGTTGGTACAGTCAAAATTGCATTTTTGAAGGCATCGGCTGCTTCTTCTAACGACTGGAACCTTTGATCACGCAGGCCGTCCTTGATTGGGACTTAGGCCGGGACTATACGGAGAAAGGTCAACAATTCGACATTTTGTTTGGTTAAAAATTCAATTATCTTGCGAACCGTACGAACTTGAATTGTCTTGGTGGAGAATGATTCATCGTGGTGGGTTGGTTTCTCGGAGCACAACGATGACTTGCGGTAAACAAATCGTTGTGTACCAATCGGCAGTAACATTTCTTTGAGTTTGTAGAGAAATTGTTGCTACATGACTTGCTTTCGAGACAAATGTCGTGAACATCTTTTTGGAGACACTTCGAAAATGGATGACTTTTGTCGGCTTTTCTTCACCTTGGAACACCCAAACCCAAAACGACTAGCGTTTATTTTCTGGCTCGTATGAGTAAATCCAAGATTCGTCACCACTCACCATGTTGTAAACTTTTTTATAGTTTCCTGCGTTGACGAGGTATACAGGCTGATTCATTTTCGGCCCTCACCATGGGGATCTCGCTTATGATTGGAGATAGAGTATAGGTTTAAATTTGGCAAAGTTGTTAAATTTTGTGTTTGTAATAAATCCGTAAAGAAAATAGACCTGTGACAAATGACCTTCGCTATTAAAAAAAAAAACGCGGAAACCCCATTTTCTTCTTTTACCTGTAGCACCGACATTTGGCCTTGTAGAGAAAAAATAAAAACACCTCCTTGTGGCCATTTCTAAACCTCTATCCAGCGGTATACTCTAAATTTTTATACGACGTTTCGTTTCTTACTGGCCATCATCAACTATCTAATTTCTTATAGGCGCCATATTGGATTTAGACATCTTCAGAAAGAGTTTTTTTTTCTGATTTCAACCATGTACCACATGCTGACTATAGTTTTTGACATTAGGTTTTATTTGAAAGAATAAATTATAAGATTAAATAAGGTAGCCTTTGGAATTTCAATCTGTCAAACATTTCATTTATTGTTCATTAATAATACAAAAATGTCATACACTAACGAAGAGAAACGAGATATGATAAGTATTTTTTATTCTTCGAAACGAAATTCAACAGCAGCGAGTACAAGATAACAAAAACATTAATAAAAATACATAGAAAAGTAAACAATAAACAATTACAGTAAATGTTCAATTATCTGGCCATCTTCGGTAATGCACAATTGGGCCTTCTGGCATTTTGTACTGCCCTTTGTATAGTTCTTCTAGGAACTGCATCGAAGGCATTCTGAAGTCTGTCTCGTAATTCTTCAATGTTTTGTGGCGCATTTAATTTATAAATATTATTTTTAACATATCCCCATAAAAAAAATTCTAGCGGACTTAAATCAGGTGATCTCACAGGCCATTCAACAACTACCCTATTTCCAATCCAACGGTTTGCATACCCTTGATTTAAGAAATTTCTAACAACAGCTGGATTGTGTGCTGGTGCGCCATCTTGTTGCCACCATAAATATTGTAATTGATTTAATGGGATATTGTCGTCAAGATAGTCAGATACGTATGTACGTAAAATGTTTAAATATCTTTCTCTATTTAAATGTTCTTCATACATAACTGGTCCTAAGAGACGATTTGCCAAAATACCCATCCAAACGTTTATTCCAAAACGATGTTGTGGTCTTCTAACCCTGTTTTGTCGGGGATTTTGTACTGCCCAATAGTGCTCCGTATTTCTGTTGAACATTCCAGAATTTGTAAATTTTGTTTCATCTGACCAGATGATTTTGCTTAAAAAATTTTCGTCATTTTCTATCCTTCCCATTAACCAATTACAATATTCTAGCCTTCTCAAATTATCTCCAGGCAGTAAAGAGTGACTAACATGGATCCTGTATGGTTTAAACCTACTTTTATGTAAAGTTCTCCAAACTCTGGACTGGCACAAATTTAATTCTGACGCTACTTCGCGTGTAGAAATTGATGGATTATTATTTATCTATAAAAATACCAGATTAACATGAAATTTGAAAACACGCTTTTAATTTACCATTTGTATAATATCTTGTCGATTTTCATTTAAATTCCTGTTGTTTTGACCATTACGCGGCTTAGTAAACGATCCATTCTCGACCAAATTTCTATCGAGATTTAGAAAAATGGTACAATGAGGCTCTTGTCGTTCTGGATATAATTGTAGAAATCTTGTACTCGCTACTGTTGAATTTCGGTTCGAAGAATAAAAAATACTTATCATATCTCGTTTCTCTTCGTTAGTGTATGACATTTTTGTATTATTAACGAACAATAAATGAAATGTTTGACAGATTGAAATTCCATGGCTACCTTATTTAATCTTATAATTTATTCTTTCAAATAAAACCTAATGTCAAAAACTTTAGTCAGCATGTGGTACATGGTTGAAATCAGAAAAAAAAACTCTTTCTGAAGATGTCTAAATCCAATATGGCGCCTATAATAAATTAGATAGTTGATGATGGGCAGAAAGAAACGAAACGTCGTATAAAAATTTAGAGAACACCACTGGATAGAGGTTTAGAAATGGCCACAAGGATGTGTTTTTATTTTTTCTCTGCAAGGCCAAATGTCGGTGCTACAGGTAAAGGAAGACAATGGGGTTTTCGCGGTTTTTTTTAAATAACGAACGTCATTTGTCACAGGTCTATTTTTTTTACGGATTTATAACAAACACAAAATTTAACAACTTTGCCAAATTTAAACCTATACTCTATCTCCAATAATAAGAGAGATCCCCATGGTTAGGGCCGAAAATGAATCAGTCTGTAGACTTATTTGACACTAATTCACCTAGCTGTTTTCTGTTCTTCGGTCAACAGATGTGATATCCAACGGCAAATTTTTTACACAAAATTCTTCATGCAAAATTTTTTGAAATGAGGTCTATGAAATCCCCAATGATGCCTTAATTTCGCGATATATTACGTGTCGATCTTCGTTGATGAGTTTGCGCATAGCATCGACGTTTTCCTAAGTGAATGCCGTTTTTGGTACACCTGCTCTTGGATCGTCGCTAAGACTAATTTGCTCAAGTTTGAATCTCCATACCAACGATAAATTGTTGACTGATATGGGGCTTGATTTCCGAAAATAGAAACCAACTTGTCGAGGCATTCTTGTTGAAATAATTGCCCTCTAAAAAAAAAGACTTCCACCAATGAAGATACAAATTCGTGATTGATTTTTGGAATAGATATTGTCTTCACTTGTGAAAAGACACTTCAATCGTCAAATGATGGTAATATTCGTGTATATCAGCCTCGAAATATTTGATTTGAAGAGTGGTTTTCAACATGCGGGTCTATTTTCTATAAACGTTTGGGTCTAGATAAGTGTACAGGGAGCTGGCGTCTTGTGAAATATTGGTCAACAACGAAACAGTGAAATTTATCAAATCATATTAGAAAATGTCATGTTACCCTATGTACACGAGTTATATCCTAAACAAAATTTTGTTTATTAACATGATAATTGTCCCGTATACACTGAGATACCATAGGAAATTGGTTCGTAGACAATAATACCGAAGTTCTGCCTTGGCCAGCGAATGTACCGACCTTAATCCTATAAAAACACGTTTGAGGACGATTAGTTAAAAAGATTTATAACCGAAATTTTCGACCAGAAAATAGAGAAGTGCTGCTTGCAAACAATAGAAAATAAATGGGAAGATATTAACAATGACTATCTACTTATACATAATCTAATTTAGTCGATATCCTGACTACCAGAAGAAGTGATAAGATGAGAAGGAAATTCAACTAAATATTGAAGTTATTAACAAGCATTCATCATTTTGTTAATATTGTCTATTTACTTACAAATGGCTGCATATGACACATATAACTAAAGACCGTATGCTTCAGGCCGAAATTACGATGGACCATATAAATAGTATATAACATTGCTAAGTACAACACGCAGTTATTGAATAGCACCATTAATTCGATTAACCGCACATTTGTTTCTTTGTCGTTGAATTGTGACTCAATTACTTCAATATTACAGTAAAATTCCTTTCTTCATGGGCGTAAATAGAAGCGGGAGGAGTTTTTATAATTTGTTTTATTTATTAGTTTATATTTCGTTAGATAAATAAAGTACAGTGAGTAATTTCTTGTTTTCATTGTTTTAACTGTTAAGTACATACTTTTACGCGTACATTTTTAATTTTCATTTATTTAACTCTAGAACTTTGTTTAAGTTACTTTTTCAGACATGATATGGAAGAATGTCGAAAATGGCATCGTGAAACAATGGCGACTTGGATTAAGGGTCAAACTGATTGTACGTCCAGTGCCAGTGATTCCGAAATTTATTGCAAAGTCCGTAAAATAACCTTAAAATATTCCAAGAAATCTCCCGTAAAACGTCATTTAGCGCCGCAACACATACACAGAAATTAGATTCGTTGGAGTCTGACAATTTTAACGAAGACCTCTGTAAACTTTAATGGCGCCAAATATTCTATTAAATAAAATTAACAATCCCACCTTCAAAACATTTCTCTAAAAATATACTTGTCGAAATGTTCCTGATGAATCCACCTTACGCAAGTATTATGTTTCTAAGTGCTACACGAAAGCAGTAGAACGCATTAGAAGCCATCTTTCAAATCAGTACCCATGGATAAGTGCCGACGAAACTGTCGATATATTAGGACGCTGTGTGGTAAATGTTGTAGCTGGTGTACTGCATCCAACTATTCCATATAACGCATATATAATAGCAACAAAAGTAATACATACAGTTGATGCGGAAACAGTAGCGACAGGTACAAACAAAAAATACTTTATTTGTCAGTATATGTTACAAACGGCAGACTATTAAAGAAAACATATCCTAATATGCTGCATATTACTTGTGTAGCACATGCTCTCCACAGAATTTGTTAATATATCAGAGACATATTTAGGTTGGTAGACTTGTATCTGCTTTTAAAAAGTTTTCAGAAAAGCATCATTGAGATTAGTTCTTTACCGGGAAAAACTTCCATCTTTGTCACTGCCTCCCTCTTCAGAAATAATTAGATGGGATCATGGTTGGAAGCTACTAGTTTTTATGCAGAGAATTTCGATTGTTTACAAAATTTCGTTACATATTTAAAAGACGATGCTCGAAGTATTTCTGAGTCCAAGGAACTAATACAAATTCCAAATTAAAATAATCAGTTGCACTTTCTCCAGTAATACTTTGGAAATTTGCCAAAACTAATCACTTATTTTTAAAATCAAAATCTTAAATTAAATGATGGATTAACCACATTAGATGTGACTATTAATAATTTATAAAATATTTCAAATGACTTCGAATGTGGCTTTCGGAAAAAGTTGACGCAGTTTTTAATAGAAATCCAGATTTAATAACATTGCGGCAATTGTGTGTGGAGACAATGCCTCAAAATCTAACTGTTAAATACGGTGAAATAAAAGAATATTTCCAGTATGCACCTATAACCGGTTGCGATGTAAAAAGGACGTTTTCTATCTACAAGGATGTATTTCATTCAAAGAGAACAAATTTTACAGAAGAGAACCTTGAGAAAGTATTGTTTGTTAATATTAATACTTCCTTACTCAACTTGAACTACAAAATGAACAAATAAAAATGTATTTCGTATGTTATAGATCACCACCCGTTTGTTTTCCAATTATACAAGTGTCCCGTATCGTTATGCTCAAATTATAGGAGTGTAAAGTAGACTTCATTTCAAGCAACAAATACGCAAAACTTGTATATCCATTTTTATTTGTTTCAAAGTCACAGATCTATGAATGTAATTGTCAGATCATGAAAAAAAATGTAATCCTAAAGTCCATACAAACTGATTTTATTTAAAAAAAAGTTATACGATTCAATAACAGGCCTGTCATTGTTAACGTCGCATAATAAAATGTTATCCTAAAATAAATAGACACGTGTCGTAGTGCATACAGTAATTTCTTGGAGATCTACAAAAAAGAGTACTGGAAATTTATTTATGATAAAGAAGGTTTTTACTTATTTCGTAAGTGCTGAACCATGAATATCATACAATAAACAAATGTTCAGATGACCGTTAACGTTGCATGTTTTGATAAAGGATTACATTACGTTTCAGTTCATACAACAGCTTATTAGTGAGTGGACAAGTTTTCTTTATTCAAAATGCCTTACCGATTTTCTTTTCAAGAGTATGCGGACATACATTTTGTGTATGGCTACTGTAACAGCAGTGCACGTCAAGCAGTTATTGAATACCGACATCGGTTTCCCGATAGGTGCATTCCTCATTACAGAACGTTTCTGGAAGTACACAGACAATTTCGGGAATGCGGACTGCGTGATTATCTTTTCGACCGAGGAGTAAATTTGCCAGCAGACTTAGAGGAAGAAGCTATTGTTATAAGGAATCCAACTCTCAGTGTACGTCGAATCGCTAGATAACTAGGAGTGCCACGAACGACAGTTTGGCAAAAAGTGTTAATTTTTTTTGCATGAAAATTTTCATGAGGGACTATACCCATTTTACTTAACTTTAACATAGGCAAATAACAGACATTTTCAATTTTCTTAAAATGGGATGACAATATGTTGTTGTAGTTATAAACTATGTATATGTTATCGATAACCTTTTACTCGTAGAAATAATAAACCAAAAAATTTCAATTAATATCCGTAGTCGATTTATTAAAAGCAATTAATCATTCTATATTAACACTAGTACCTGTTCTTCCGGATATTCTGGCGCCGATACGTCATCGGGGGATCATTTTAATTATTCATCGAATTCTTGTGAAAATTTTCTAAATTCTTAGACAATTATGAAAGTCGGTGTTCGGTAGCAACTTTAAACGACATAATTTCTCGCTGATTTATTGGATCAGAACACATGTTAAACTACCGGTTTAACAAACATTTGACGCGTTGAAAGTTTTTGTTTCAATTACTATTACTTTTAATTATTAATTTATTTAATTTATTATTATTATCATTATTATTATGAAGTATTTACTTTTTTTTTTATTATCGTGTTCTCTCGAAAAGGCGAACTAGTTAAGCCAGAGTGTGTGGCACAAATCTGTAAGAGTTAATTTAAAGAAAAACCGTAGCACAATATAGAGTGGTTGGTTTTTTATTGTATACTCAAATATTTTAGTTGAAAGTATCGTATTTTAGAGAAATCAAAACGTATCTGATACTATTTTTTGCACTCTTTCCAATCTTGTGAAATAGAGTGCTATCAATTGAAAAACAAATGATGATCTAATGAATTTTTTTTTTAAATTGAACGTGTTGTATATTATTGGATATTTAGCTAGCTAGCGTATTCAATTCTGAATATAGTATATATTTTTTTTCGTTAGGTAATGAATAACGCCATAATAACAAAAAATAAAAAGTTTGCTTTGGAAATGTAACCGAATAAAAACAAAATATTTTTTAAATGTCAGTTCGTATACCACTTGGTGAGGCGTCACTGTTTAGTGAATCATTATTGTTAGTTTCCCTGGGTTATTTACCATATTAATCCTAGGACTACCAGGAAAACGGCCTATCGCTACTTACCGCGCAGGTCTATTGGACCCGTATTACTGTATGCTGGGTTTGAGCTAATATTCGGCGATTATTTTGAATTCAATATAGCGAAAGCATTATTATATTTTACTTTTATTTTATTCAACATAAGAAAAGACCATTAGAATAAACCGAAGCAGTAATAATAAGACATAAACACATTTCTTACTTATAACTAGAGAACGGACACGCTTACCACTCAGTGCAGTACTGGCGAAAGGCTGTATTTCTAAAATATTTAATTTTATTTATATAATTGGAAAACGAACGGGTGGTGATCTATAAAATTACGAAATACATATGTATTTGTTGAAAAGTTGTATTTTTAAAGTTTTTAATTTTATTTCTATAATTGGAACATTTTTATTTATTCATTTTGTCGTTCAAGTTGAGTCAAGGAGTATTAATATTGACTAGCAATAGTTTCTCAAGGTTTTCTTGTGTCAATTTTGTTCTCTTTGAATTAAGTACATCCTTATAAATAGAAAACGTCCTTTCTACATCGCAACTGGTTATAGGTGAATACTGGAAATATTCTTTTATTTCTTCATATTTAGCCGTTAGATTTTGTGGAATTGTCTCCATACATAATTGCTGCAATGTAATTAAATCTGGATTTCTATTAAGAATTGCTTCAAACTTTTGCCGAAGGCCACATCCGAAGTCACTTGGAATACTTTTCAAATTATTAACAGCCACATCTAATGTGGTTAATCCGTCATTTAATTTGAGATTTCGATTTTCAAAATAAGTGATTAGTTTTGGCAATTTTCCAAAATGTTCGTGAAGAAAGTACAACTGATTTTTTAAATTTGGGATTTGTGTGAGCTCCTTGCACTCACCAATACTTCTAGCATCCTCCTTTAGCAGTGCTACGAATTGTTCTAGACTATCGAAATTCTCAGCATAATAACTAGTAGCTTCCAGCCATGGTCCCCATCTAGTTATTACTGGAGTGGGAGGCAGTGACAGAGATGGAAATTTTTCACTGAAAAGAGCTACTCTCAATGGTGCTTTTCTGAAAACTTTTTTAAAAGCTGATACAAGTCTATCAACTTCCGGAAAAGTGTCTCTGATATATTCACAGATTCTGTGGAGAGCATGTGCTACACAAGTAATATGCAGCATATTAGGATATGTTTTCTTCAATAGTCTGCCTGTTTTTAACATATATGCAGCACTATCACTGACAAATAAAAGTATTTTTTCTTTGTACGTTCCGTCCGAATGAAGCATTTTTTGCATATTCTCCTTAATGGTTTCAGCAACTGTTTCCGCATCAACTCTATTTATAACACTTGTTGCTATTACATATGAGTTATAGGGAATAGTTGGATGTAGTACACCAGATACAACATTTACCACACAGCGTCCTAACATATCCACCATTTCGTCGGCGCTTATCCATATGTATTGATTTAAAAGATGGCTTCTAATGCGTTCTACTGTTCTCGTATAGCACCTAGAAACATAATATTTGCGTAAGTTGATTCATCTGGAACATTTCGACCAGTATATTTTTGAAGAAATATTTTTAAAGTGGGGTTGCTAAGTTTATTTAATGGAATATTAGCCGCCATAAAAGTTTTACAGAGTTCAGATGTGTTTGCGATCCTAAGTGACGAATTTTTGACGATATTTTACGGATTTTGTAATAAATTTCGGAATCACTGACAATGGACATACAATCAGTATGACCGTCAATCCAACTCGCCATTGTTTTACAATGCCGTTCTCGACATTTTTCCATATCATGTCTGAAAAAGTAACTTAAACAATGCTCTAGATCTAAATAAATGAAAACTAAAAATGTGTGCGTAAGTTATTGAAACTGAACGAAATTCAATGCACACTCTTACGTTTAAATAATTGGTAGAAATAGATTCAATCAAACGATATTAAACAGGATCTATCACAAAAATGACGATGTAATTAAGAGTTAAAACTATGAAAACAAGAAACTTACTCACAGCACTTTATTTATCTTACGAAATATAAACTAATAAATAAAATACATACATTATAAAAACCCCACTTCTATCTACGCTCATGAAAACACTTTAAAAAGCACTATATTCTCGGAATACAATAGCTGGCTTGTCCATTGTTATCGCGGCGAGACCAGGTGTCCGAGTAAGTCAAACAAATACTTCATTGAATTACGCCGGGATGTACTGAGCGACGTTATACACAATTCCAATTGCCGATTGCGTTTTATGGAAATTGCGTCCGTTCTCTATTTATAACTACTGAGTGTTCACCGCATACATTGGTTTTACAAAGTCGCAAAGTTGCAAAGTCGAAGTGTTGTCGTAACAACAATTTCCAAATTTAACGATATACACTATAAAAATTCTGCAACATTCACCGAATTTACCAGATTTATCTACAAAAAATTATTTATTTAAATACCTTGAAGACTTCTTAAAGGTAAAAGAATTTCTTAGCGAAAACTTCAAAGATTCAAATCCTTTTTAAAAAGATATTCATTGTTTTAACTTTTAGAAATTTCTTAAGAAATTAATTTTAAATTCTACTTATCAAATCCGATATTTCATTTGCATAAACTCTACTCTCATAAGTTTAAAGGCCCTACTGTTCGCACAATTTTATTAATTTAGAATTCAGAATTGCTATGTTATTGTATATAGGTAATGCAATTCAATCCAGTAAAATCCTTTTCTTTTAGACACAAATAATCAATTTCCGCTGTAAACCAAAACAAACTAGAAACTATCCAAATTACAACGTGTATCATTATTTTTAATTTGCACGCGCAAAAGAATAAAGGAAACGAGTGTTCTGTTGCCTAATTTATTGAACCAATAAATAAAAGATGTGCCATCCGTGTATGACACACTGCTTGTTATACTAGATTAATTATGCCGCAGAGGCGCCACTTACGGCATTCTTGACGTCCCTCTGAAGATCTGCCGATTGGAATTCAAAGATATCACATGTGTTCGGAGTACAGTTTAACAGGCATCCGTCTTAATCATCCGTATCCCTTTCTGTGGAGTTTCCTCTGTTTTACAATTACGTTGGATCCAGGAAAGGATGCTTAAAGTAACAGTTTGCTTTTGTGTAGGTATAGTCGAATTATATTTAACTTTGTTAGAAAAAAGAAATATTATGAAAATATTATTGTAGTGCCTTAACGAATTTACGAATTTAACGAATTTAATAAATAAATTGTCAACTTAATTCAATATTATTTGTAAGAAAATATTGTGAGCTTATTATATCTACAAAAAATATTAGATATTTATATGAAATGCATTCTGTGTATGTACAGGTATTATATGTGTGCGTGTGTTGCTGGTATTAACATTTTAATTTCACCAGTTTTTGTTTCTTTTGTAGGTTAAAATTACAAATTAAAGAATTATTTATTTTTCGTTTATTAACTTAAATCTACTGTTTCGCTTCTTGGTGGTTTTTTCTTTTGTAAATAACATTAATATTCCAAGATATATCAATAAGAAGAATCCGGTAAGCAAGAATCCGAATTAAGAACCCCACAGATGGTATTTTATGCATTAGAAATAGCGAATACGTTGATTAGAACACAAAAATGTCACAAACAAAATTAGCGGGAAAAAGAGTCACCTACAGATGTTCGAGGGCACAGTCTACCTACGGCATATAACGCCAATCCAATCATATAAATTGAGGTCCAACAAACACTGTATGCCACCAAATAAACCACCTACTTCGGTGTAAATTTTCTCGATACAAAAAACACACAGCCGCAAACGACAGAAATACAACTTGTCAAGCCGAAGTTCTCACGATGCATGGCCGACAGAATAACGAAACAGTTACGGGTATACACCACAAACCAAAATATCGTAACAATTAACACAAAAATAAGTGGGCAGACGCGAATGAAATTATAACGGAAGGTTTAGTTTTGTACCTGGAAATGTGCCACGAATTGAGGACCAGACTTTTAATAATTGATGTAATTAATCACTATACTCATTTATTTGCAAAATGCAGCGTCATAGACTAGATATTAGAATGTATTTATACTTAATCTTTGATAGTTTATTTTTAAAAAAGTACGAATCCAGATAAAAATAGATATTTATTTCACAATTGACAAAGAATCCATTTAAACGTACAATAATTATACATATTTACATTTAATATTTACACTTTATGAAAATATTATGCAAATTTTACAAAATTAATACGTTTTAAAAAACATTTTAGAAGTTAATATATTTAATCTACGTCTAACAATTTTGTCATTACATTTGACTGGCTCCTTAAGGCTTTGATTACGAATATAAGTAGTAGTACAAGTTTGAAAATTGTTCAAAACGTTTACAAATAAATACAATGAAGGGTGCATCGAATAGAAATTTGAATGAAATCTAGAATGAAAGGACTCGCATGCATTTGTAGAATTTTCTGTAGTTACAAGAGCTTCGGCCCAAACTGTTGGTGGAAATAAAGAATCATCTCCAATATAATTATCTACTAAATAGTCAGCTAAATCTACCGGAGCTTGATGTATATGGTCGGGCTGAAATTCGGCGAAATCCAAAGCAAAGCAATCTACAACCTCCTCGGGTTTTAAAAAAGACAATCCAAAAAGATATCTCATCCGTTTTGCAGTTTCACTTTTTTCATCTTGGTATTCTTTAGCCCACCCTAAACTCTGTATTTTTCTGTACCAAGCTTGTCCAAGACCTTCGTGGTGGGCCATTGTGCAGAAATTGCTTTGTGAATAGTTAGTTCATAATCAGCTACAATAATTTTTGAAGCAAATATTAAATTAGCATCTTTAAGAATAACAAAAAGTCTTTTGTATGTAGACCGAAGTTTATTCGGTAATAAAGAAAAAGCCACAGATATATAATGGTCGTTTTCTACAACATGAATTGTGAACAATTGTAAAAAATATTTCGTACAATATCGAAATGTTCCGTCGAGATACACTTTCTCACTATTACACATAAATTTTAAATTAGTATCGCACGAAAATACTACAATATTGTTAATTTTATCAGTAGCCAAGAGAAATAGTTTATTTTCAATTGTTTTTAAATTTAATTTTGGCAGAATATGTAAAACGTCTGAAATACTGCTTGGTAAACGCGGTTGGACTTTACGTCTTTGGTAATACATATTATTTCTAATGAATGTGATATCTGTTCTTGTCAAAGAGTCTATTGTATCAGTGTTTTCCTTTATTATAGAATGAATTATTTTTTATCGCCGTTCTGTAATAACTTCTGTAGCTTTCCGTTTGCTTGCCACACTCAAAATCTGCCTATTAATTTTTTTATGTCCTTTTCATTATTATGCAAGGTTTCTTTTCTTTAAATTATATTATCTGAACCCAGCGTAAAAACTTTTGCATTGCACTTACTCACAGCACAAATCCAAAACTTTTCACCACTTTTAAGAACCTTTTTTTTATACTTATACTTATAATCATCCAACACAAGTAACGACTTTCCCTTTTCACTTAAGATCATTTTAATTTCGTTCATTTTCATTCACTTACAAGTAGAGTGGACCAATTCGGAGCGAAAGCAGAGGCGTGACTCTCAATAAACCTATTGACTAACTTTGATGATAGCGGTCTTTTTACTGTACGCTCCTTCAACATTATTAAATATACAGAATACACTTTCCTGCTGCTATTATACGTGTACACACGATGACCGTGAACAACATACTAAGTAATCGTATGTGCGATGGGGCACGCGGGAACTAATTCGTTAGTCACGCCTCTGCTTTCGCTCCGAATTGGTCCACTCTACTTACAAGACAGCTCAAATTAAACTAAATCTATAGTAAAAACAAACATTACTTGTACCTAAAAATATAGAATTTAGAAAGTTTCCTATACTAATAAAAATCTCGTTAACGCAATCAACCCTCATTACATATCTTAATCCTCAATGAGGATTCCTCATTACCTATTTTATTCCTTAGTACGGTTCGCAATTTGGTGCACTTATTTTGTCTGTTCAGGTAGTGGTCCCCAATTCGAGAACACGGAAATAAGTTTACCTTAAGCGATTATAGAAGCTTATCTACCTGACATATTTAAGCGTAGTTTTGACTAAATATGGCTGAAGTGAGCAATATACTCATTATGACGGAAGTGTTGACAACTTTTGAAAAATCACTCCCCTATCATTACCCTTGTTTAATTTAATATACGCTGTACGATTTTCCAATAATGTACTTACCGTCATATGCTTTAAGTTTGAAAAATCAATATATTATACAGTAAAAATCTCTTCCCTATAGTCACTTATACAAACGTGTATTACGTATGTGTGCGTTCGTAAAGCGAGGAGTGGGGACGCACGGAACAACAGCGATGCATACATATGGATGTAAGCACATACATAGTATAAACGTCGATGAATCTGGAACTAGCGGCAATAATAGGGACTTTTTGGAAGATTTTAATATTTTTAATGTTTAAAACAATGTCAGATATACCTATAACAATAACAATAAATAAAGCGGTAAATCATAATTACTTCTATTTTCTATACACAATAAATAAAACCTTCGTATGTTTTAACGGATTTAAACAGCCATATTTTTCAAAATTTTTAATTATGTGTCTTATCGTTTCAAACGCAATGGTACGTTGAAAGTTAATTTGAAATACCCGTGCAATTTCTCTTATGCTGCGACCAAGATGATACTGTTTTACGACAAATTTTTTTTGTTCAAGGGTAAAAATATCCATCGTGAATACCGACACAAGTTAGCTTATACGTAATCAATAGCCATAAATTTAATAAAACCAAGAAAACAAATACTGGAACTTTGATAGAATAAATAAACGTAACTGAAAACTAATCGCAACAGTTGACCAAACCATTCACTTTTGCAAGTAAACTGTAACTCTATCTTTTCGAGAAAGGCGTGCATCGCAGCTCGTCTCCGCGCCCCCATCCCTACTTCTCACTTCACGAACACACACATACGTAATACACGTATGTATGCATATTCTACTGACTATAGGGAAGAGATTTGTACTGTATACCTATTAAAACCAGTAAATAACTTTATTTGTCATAGAAATTATTTTACTCAAAAAATTTTCAATTTTATTCATAAAAATGCATGTACATAGGATTTTCATGATAAGAATACATTCACGTCCTAGATAGAAACTTCGGCCTAACAAACATACAATTGTCAAAATACCCACTTGATATACAGATACTAATTGGGCTATTACAGTGTTATACGGCCTTCATGTTGTCTGCCTGGAAACAGTTGGCACGTTGTTGACAGATTCCGAAACTAGCAAAAATTGTTTTGACATTTAGGTTATATCGCATTCATCGCTTAGCTCAGATTTGATGGAATAAATTATATTGTCGTCTATGCCGTATTGTAAAAGACAGCATAGACGATATCAAAATATTCATGAAAGTCCTATAGTCTGTTTGCAATTCCAGATGAGCACGTCCATTGACAATAGATAATATTAGGCGCAAAAACTTAAAGATCACAAGTTTCTAACATACGAGCCCTGTTATTGGGTTATATTATGCTACTTATCTTTCACGACGTTGTCATATGTCAGTGCTATATGTTATAACTGTCAAAAGCATTGCTTTTTTTCATGTTGTCTTCTGACTTTCAAATTAATTAAATATAACCTAAAAAGCTTTTAATGGAAAAATATAAACAAAATTTAGCAACGCTGTGTGACACGACTATGCCCATGCCTCACCTGAAATCGTAAATAAACTATAACTAATTAGCTCTTGTATACTTTGACTGTAAATAAAATACTAAAGCATAAGAAAAATATTTATTTTATTAATAATACATTAAAAATATGAAAACAAAGGCCAACGTGCTCCAACAAAATTGATGTTGTGAATAAAGTGCACCCAGAGCAACACCAGTTACAACGAACCTTAAATACAGATTCCTGACGCTTCTAATCAAGCCGCTGACGACAGTAACTGCCAGTGTTATTAACATTAAACCGTTATTCAAATAAGTCATGTCTTTTTTCACGCCGTAAATGTGATAGCAAGACGCTGCTGCGAGTATCCCAAAAACAACATGTTTTAATATCCAAATTTGATTAGCCATATTTTAAATACTTATCTGAAATATTATAGTAAAAAATAGTTCTTATTTTAATGCTGTAAAGAAGATTTTTCCTACCTATATGTTATGTCAACGTGTAAGTAACGTGCGTTCTAGTACATACATGTATTATTTACACTAATATTATGGTTAACGTGTTGTTTTAAGATCCGATATAATCATATTATCGAAGTATCATGAGATAAATATGTTTGTATTAGTTTCTAATAACAGATGTATATTGATAATCAGTATTACCTGCTAATAGACCAATCACATATCACCACATTATATGCTGCCAACTAAATTATATTAAATTTAAAACTTTTCTATTTTTCTATAGTCTTACATTTTTCATTCTATTTTCTATTCTATTTTATTTTTCATAGTATTTTTAAAGAAACGATCATATGTTCGTAATATGTATCTTTTTTCTTATAATTAAAAAAGAATACAAAAATATTCTTTAATTATGTTTTTCTACCACTTGCATTACAAGCAGATAAACAGCATGTCTACTTAAGTTGGAATCATATGAAAAATTTTTTGATTATTAATTTTAAGAAAAAAAGTGATTCTACATAAAAAATTCTGTATGGGCTAAAACCTAAAATACAACCATCGGAAGCAAAAATTTTTCAGTCGTATATCCTCCTGAGGCCCAACGTCAATTAAAATGAACATATTAGTTTTGAGACATTTTAACGTCAAATTCGTTTCTGTCGGACTAAAAACCGACAGTCCATTGAAATAGACTAAAGTCACTAGATACATATAAAGTACCGCAATCCATAAGGCCAAAGAGTGCGAGAGAGAAAGCGCTACTTTTTCCCAAACATGGCCGCCAAACGTCAAATCACTTGTCGTTGCATCTAAACCCACCGTTGGCAACATAAAGTGTAATTATGCCTGGTTGTTGTATTATCAATTGCAAAAACAGTGTCGCCAAAGGTTTCCGTTTATTTGCATTTCCCAGTGGTGAAAGGAATGCAGACAGAAGAAAAGTGTGGTTATGTGACAATAATCAAGACAATGTGCCGGTAAATGCGAAGATTTGTGACGTGAGTACATATGTAAAAGCAGATCACTTGTTATAACACTTAGTTACTTATGTAAGGTGCATTTTTCTGATTCCCAATTTGAACAATCAAGAGCAGATGACATGAAAAAACTAACTCCAAATGCACACCCTGATCTGGTTGTCAACCACAAAAGGCGAAAATGCGTGCTTAGTAAACCAACAATAATAAATAATGAAAACAGTGCTTGCTTGTTTTAATTAATTGCCTTACTATCTGCGGTTTAATTATTAACGCATGTTCATACAGTTGCGTTCTTTTAAGAATACAGTACTAAATTGATTTTTTATTTAACACAGCAATTCAATTTTGACGCCAAATTTTTGCCCAAAAATGGCGGAGGTTTGCGGTACTTTATTTATCTAGTGACTTTAAAATAGACGTGCATAAGGTGCCATCTATTGGTGTATTGACCAAGTGGGGTTACCTGTAACTAGTGAATCAGCTGTTAAATTGAGACGAAAATGAGTGCGTTCGGCAAGGTAACTTTAGATCGTAAGTTTTAGACATATTTTTAAAAGTACACAAGCAAAGTTTTCGATTCAGAGGCAGAAAGATTTAATCTTACACTTACTATGTATTTCTATTAATTTCACAGCGATTTACATTACCCTACAGTCGGAATTAATTCATGTACATTTAAATGGACTCGTAATCTTTCTGCCAACATTATTTTCCTAACCTAGAAATCAATATTTTTTTTATTTAGCAATATTCGGTAATATAACCCACCTTCGACCTAGAGAACATGATGCAGAATTTCTGGCATGTTTGTAAAAATCCGATATCGAGGGATACGAGGACAATGAAACTAATTCCGATTCCTAAAATGAGAATTTTGAAAGTATGAAAACTTTGCTGAAAGTCTAGATGAGCAACCTGAAGAAGACTCAGATGAACAATCTTAAGAAGGTCCAGGTGAACAACCTGAAGAGGAAGAAGCATCTACCGGCACAAGTTCGGATTCCGATCCAGAATTCCTCTAATTAATTTGGAAGCTCGTTGTGGACGAAACTCCTGGAAAAAATCTGAAAGATTTAATGGACCACAATTTGATACACCAGCTCCTATTAATAGACACTTGGAGCGAAAAGACTGGAAAATCTCAAACTACATCGTAATGTATTTTTAAGATTCTGATGTGGAAAATATTTGCGCCTGTACCAATTTAAAATATCTTTTGGAGCACGATGAACCCATGAATTTGTCGACAGATAAAGTCAGGAAATTCCTTGGAATTTCCATCTTGATGTCTTGTCTCAAATTTCCTCAGATTAGAATGTATTGGGTCGCACGTAGAGAATACAATCCCGGGATCCCGAATCCCGGCCGGGTTTTGATCCCGTAAATCTCGGGATTGTACTTGGCTAATCTCGGGATTTTCGGGATTGCCAGTTTGCATTCCGTAATCCATTGCGCCTTGACAATGACCTTACCTAGATTATATTAAGGACACTTATTACATAAAGACAAAAAATCAATCTTAGGTACGCCGTACGATAAAAGAACTACACAGGTGCAGCCCAAATAATATGTAACTTAGAAGGGACTTACCCGCTCGGCATACTTCAATACAATACTGTAAAAGTAATTCCCCAATGGGCCAACAGGAGAATCACCCGATCACCTCATATGATATATCATAATATTGTTGGGGATTCTCTGTACGAAAGTATAAATACGCTTATTAGGATTTACTTTTTTCATTTATTATTTTATCATCGCAGGTTACGTCATTTAAATTTAAAAGTCAATTATCTGAAAAAGTTATTTTAAATGGCGGAAGACTTTGTTCAACATAAAAAAAAACAGTGATACGTCGTCACCGTGGAGTTATTTTTTAGTTGCGAAAGACGGGAATAGTGCTAAATGTAAGCGATGCCCTGCCATTCTCAAGACTTTGGGTGGATCGACTAAGGGATTACATACACATTTGTCATCAAAACATAACATTAAGATTTTAGCTGACTTTAATCGTTTAACAGCTTCAACGAGTCAAGATTCTGCAAAGCTAAACGAAACTTAGAAGATTATTTTACTAAAACTGCCGACGATAGCCTGGATGATGATTTGGCAAGAATGATTGCATTAGATGGATTTCCATTCAGTGTATTCATAACTTCAGACGATTTGAGAAAATTGCTCTTAGCGAAATACACGGATTTACCAAAATCAGCCATCACAATTAGAAAGCGTGTTTATGAATTACAGTGAAAAATTCAGAAAGCAAGTAACTGCAGAATTAAAACATTTGAAAAGTGCAGGTGAAATATTCAGTCTGTCTTTCGACGAGTGGACATCAACGTCCAATAAACGATACATGGCTGTCAACGTTCATTCATATACAAAAATTTGGAGCTTAGGACTCGTTTCTATTCATGGAAGTATGGCGGCTGAAAATTATCTTCGTATATTGAAAGAGCGTCTAAGTAAATTTGATATTTCCCTGGAAACTGATATCGTGGCTACTGTAACCAATGGACCGAACGTTATAATAAAGGTGGGACAGCTTGCTTGCACTGAACAACCACTGTGTCTCGTACATGGTATCAATTTGGCCGTCTGTGATGTGCTTTATAAAATAAAGAATTATTTTAAAGACAGGCAAGACAGCCCTACCTCAGACTCAGATGATACTATAAATGAACCAGCTGTGACTGCTGATTATATGAACGATAGCGATGATGATGACAATTTAGAAGACTTAGACTGTCCAGAATCAGGTTTAATCTTAATGTCACAAAATGAACTTGCGCGATAACACATACCAGAGTTAACGACAGATCAAAACATTAATGAGTTGATAAAGAAAATCCGCAAAGTTGTAGTGTATTTCAAAAGATCACCATTGAAAAATGAAACAGTACTTCAAAAATATGTGAAGATTGAACATGAAAAAGAGCTGTCATTTCTTTTGGTCTGTAAACAGGTGGAATAGTCTTTTAACCATGCTGGAACGATTTTCTCTCTTAAAAACCTGCACTCAAAGTGCTCTTATAGATCTCAATCATCCAATCCGTTTAGAAGATGCTGATTTTGACTTTGTAAATCAAATTGTTGATGTGCTGACGCCAATTAAATTAACAGTAGAAGCAATCTGTCGACGAGATGCTAATTTATGCACAGCTGATGCCGCTTTGAAATTTCTTATAAAACATTTGTCTAGCAAAAACTCTGCACTCGCCAGTAAAATGAAAACATCCTTAGTGGAACGTATAAAGCAACGACGAAATGATGATTTAACTGGTGTATTGAATTATTTACAAAATCCACGAAAAGATTATGAAAATCAGTTATTATCGGATTTGGAATGGCTCGACTTATTTCCAGTTCATACACACGCTTTAGTGAGGGCACAAATAAATAGAATTGTTAAAAGACTAAAGAGTCAAGATGACACGGAAGAGGAAGAAAGGTCAGGATCACAAACAGATGATGAGCCAAGGCAACAAACCTCCCAACCCCAATTGACACGAAATTAATAAGAGCATAGAATCCCCATTTCCTGAAGTACAAAATGAATCGGGGTTGGTAAATAGTTTTAGACGCGAAATGAGCCTGTTTGGAAATGGAGGAGTTCGTGGATATCACTTAGAATTAGCATATAAATATCTATTGTCTATTCCTCCAATCAGTGTAGAACCTGAGCTAGCGCTTTCAGCTGCTGCTTATGTTGGCAATAAACTACGAAGTAGGCTTGGAAGTCAAATATTGGAACCTTTGATATTTCTGCGATTGTATTTTCGAAATTCTAAATAGTTTTTTGTATTGTCTTTTTTGTTTCTTATTTTAGTATATTGTGTATTATGTTGTGCAACAATATTAATAAATAATTTTTAAGAAATTATTTAAGTTTTTTTTTTTCATTCGAGTCCAATTAGAAACCACATAGTCTAATACTGGGATTACGCTTTAAAAATCCCGGGATTGGAAAACATGCTCGGGATTGTATTTTCTAATGGTAGATTACATGTAAGAAAACAAACACCCATATCAAATGTTAATTGTTCGCTGTATCGTTTGCCATGGATTGCAGAACAGTGTTTTATACTTTTTAGGTGGCGTTCACACTTCCACCTGCTGGTACACGTCAAATAGTCGTCGCATCTTACACATTTAATTCTATCGCCTTCGTATTCTAAATCCGACATACTCGCTATTACGTTTTCTAGTTTCTTCAAAATACTCCGTTTCCGAAACGTACCTAAATGCGACCTTTTCTAAGTATGTGTGTACTGGCATGCACTCACAACGACCAGTGGAATACTACTGAACAAGTGTGCTTTGATACGGACGCTTGAGTTTCCGTGCCGCGCGCTTCTCCCCTCTACGTTGTTCTCATCACAGCACTGGAAATTGTCCCTCTTTGCCGAGTCTAATCATCATCGGAAGTTATGTCGGGTTTTATTTAGTCAATTTAAAGTTTCGTGGCGTTTTCTTATTGAATAAAATGTTAAGTGCCTTTTTTAACCTTTATGTGACTGGGTAAAATAACGCCTTCTAATGACGACGTAGGTAAACGGGTACCCCACGTTGTATATACGTTGCAGCTATACATATACGGGAGACAGTGGTGGGGAGACATAAACTGCGTTATGTTATGAACAAGATTAGACATGTCTGAAAATCAGTAACCGTCCATTTTTCGAAGTGCTCGTATATAATTTGTTCGCTACAGTACATACTAAATATTTTTAGTGTTTTTGGTAATAACAAGTGCAAATTTTATTATTTTTATCGGAATGTGTGATAATACGCCTGGTCCTAGTTCGGGTTCATTTACAAAACCAAGATGGAGGAGAACCAGGTATGATATAGAAGTTAATATAATTACAAATCCTGTAAGAGTAAAAGTAATAGTAATAATAAGAACGTAATGTGATATTTTATGGTTTTCAGACTGACATCAGTAGAATTACTAGCAGCAGCGGAATAAGCATTAGAAGAAGAGCCATTTACTGCTTCGGATGAAGACGAATACATTCCGGAAATCGAATCTGAAGAATCTGATGCAGAAATAGAACCTGTAATCGAACAAGAGGAACCTTATTCAGATGAAATTAGTGATGAAGAAGAAACGCCTGCACAGCCTACTGTTTTAGTTGCTAAAGATTGAACTCATTGGACTAATACTCCATTACCACAAGCGCAGACAATTAGCCGAAATATCTTGCGCGAAAAATGTGGCGCACCAAGTTTTAGTGCATTATACACTGCTAAAGAAACTTTTAAATCTATCATGTCCAATGAAATTTGTACCATAATTTTAAGGGAAACTAACAGAAAAGGCACACAAGTAACTGGAGATTATAATGAAAAACAAGCTCAAAAGTACAAAGATTCTAAGCGGCAACCACCACCACGAAAGGTTTTCAAGGTATTTACTGAAGAGGAAATTCGATGCATTTTTAGGAATCCTAATTGCAGCTGGTGTACATAAATCTAATAAGGAACATATATCTGAAATGTGGAAACTTGAATCCTTACCTCTTATTCGTGCGGCTATGTCTCGTGATCGCTTCAAAATGTTTTCATGATTTATTCGCTTTGATAATCAGAATACACGTGCTGAACGATCTAAAAGTGACAAAGCCGCTCCAATTAGTGGTATATGGATAATGCTAAATAGTAATTTAGAAAACAACTATAAGCCGTCTGAATGTATAACGGTCGATGAGCAATTATTTCCTTATAGAGGACATACAAAATTTACCAAATACATTCCTGCAAAACCGGCAAAGTATGGGATAAAATTTTTTGAGCTCGTGATGCGGCAAATGCTTATCTTTTACAAGCTAAAATTTATACTGGAAAACTACCAGATGGTGAACGGCAAGTGAATATTGGAGAGCGTACAGTTCTAGATTTAGTTACTAAATATAAAGGTTCTGGAAGAAATATAACGACAGACAACTTTTTCACAAGTTGGCTCATAACCTAAATTCTTGAAACTTAACTTTAGTAGGAACCGTTCGAAAAAATAAAACTTTTCATCCTTCCAATAGGTATGCAATCCAATAAAAGTAGAGTTATAAATTCCACTAATTTTGCATTTACTAAAAGAGCACTATATGTTCGTATGTTCCCAAAAAGAACAAATCTGTCATCCTATTATCATCAATGCATACAACAGGCAAAGTAGAACATACTGGTACTGCAAAACCCGAAATTATTAAATATTATAATAAAACCAAAGGCGGCGTCGACACGATGGATAAAATGTTATGAGTGTACAGTAAAGCTTAGAACAAATCGTTGGCCCCTGGCATTTTTTTACAATATGGTCGACCTTGCTGCACTGAGTGCATACATAATTTACACGGAGCACAATCCTAGGCTTACATCAACCGACCGACGACGGAGATTTTTGAAAGATCTTGCAAACGAGTTATGCATGTCTGCTGTACTAACTCGAAGCAGAATTCCAAGAGTTATGGGCAATCATTTTACACGTACATCACTAGAAATGGTTCTAGGACGCCAAATTACACAACCAGTCGTTACAGCAGTCAGAGATCAATCATCTCGGGATACTTCTGGGCGTATTTTGGTAGTTGGAAAATGTTACATTTGCCGGGAATTGAATCACAGACAAAGAAAAACGCGAAAAGCATGTAATTCTTGTTCAAAACCAGTTTGTAATGAGCATTCTGTTACTAAGGCCGTATGCGATACCTATAACAAACAGGCAGTTTAATCCTATTATTATTTATTTTCGTTCTTTTTATATATCTTTTTTATAACATATATAAATATAAAAATGTAAAAATGCTACTTTTGTTCTTTCACATCCATCCATATGTAATTTTAAATGGAGGTACCCGGGTACCCATACCGGTCTTAGAGGTTGTAATAATTTCGGATGCCATTTTTTCGTTAAAAATTAAATCTAAATAACGAAGTATATGTAATAAAATGTAATATAAAACAAGTTTAGAGATGTCACAGAATTTCCAAGCTCAGCAAGTTCAAACACAAAAAATATTAATATTTAAATCTGAAAAAGGCACCCGGGTACCCTTCCAGTCACATAAAGGTTAATTTCTTAATTTTAACCTTGAAGATAATGTTTCATGTCTTGTTAAAAAAATAATAATAATTTTTTCTTGTACTAACAGACATTCCTGAATTTTATGTCCACGAGTGTATTTATTTGTCCAAATAGTCTTCAAGAGAATCGCAATAGCAATAATAAACTTAAAAATGTACAAATTTATTATAATAAAATTAATATAATACTCCTTAATTCTATGTACTTATATAAAGGAGGTAAAATAACGAAGACATCTAAAATTAAATATATTAAATGGTTTTATACAAAAAACATCACAGTATTATTAATTGTATCATTGTTGTTGCCTTTGAGCAGTCATTACGGGCTCGTTAATTTGTGCCCATCAACAGCACCTCCCTTTCTCCGAAGTACCATGAGCGAGGGAATTAATACTCCAACTTGGTACTTCGGTACGACCAACGTCAGTCGCAGATAAGTCACTAGCATCAGCAGTTAACGCTCTACAATTTGAAGCGTCAATCACTTTAAGGGAATGTCCTACATCTGCTCCGGATAGTTGAATAACAGCCCTTGCTAACGCGATAAATACTTGTTCGATGCCCTAAGGGAAAAAAGTAAATTGAAAGTGCATTTTTATTAAAGTCTTATTCGAAATTAACAGTACCTGATCTTCTTTAGCTGAACACTCGTAATAAGTGGCATCTATTGAATGTGAATACTGTATAGCCTCCTCTTTTGATACCTAAGAATGTGAAAGTTCTGAACGATTATTATAATCGTGAATATGTTTAACTTAACCTTTCTGTTAGGTAAATCGATTTTATTTCCTACCAGGAACATGACGATTTTCTCGGGGATGTTCTTCTTCAGTTCATTTACCCATATTTTTATACTCTCGAATGATTCCCTTTTACTTATATCAAATACTAATAAAGCAGCATTCGCGTTCCTATAAAACATTGGTACCATCGCTTTAAAGCGTTCTTGTCCTGCCGTGTCCCATATCTAAAAAGAAAACAACAAATGTTTTAATCGTACAGTCGGCGCCCTAGAAATTGTTGTGTTGTAATTGTGGCTGTTAGTAAGCATTGATAAACTTTGAATTTTGTGCGACACAGACATAGTAATATAAAAAATATATCTGCATCTAGATTTGATGATTAGTTTTATTATAGAAGTGATCAGAAAAACAAAAAAAGGCAAATGATAAATATTTTTGCTCGAGGAAAAAAAATATTTATTATATAACACAAACAAGAAATAAGTTATTAATAGGCAAATTTAATAAGCATTTAATATATTGTTATTGCTCCATTTTTAGCAATCACTGTTTCTAATTACTGTGGCATAGAATATATTCTCGATATCGTCGATAGTAAAATTTACAAGATGTGTTTCCAAAAATATCTGAATGGGTGAAACTCTGTCAATAATTAAAATATACAATAGTTTGGATAACTATATAATTATTAATCTGTAGTAATACCATAAGAGCTTTGAATTT
This sequence comes from Melolontha melolontha, assembly GCA_935421215.2. Taxonomy (NCBI): domain Eukaryota; kingdom Metazoa; phylum Arthropoda; class Insecta; order Coleoptera; family Scarabaeidae; genus Melolontha; species Melolontha melolontha. The sequence continues at coordinate 1,155,205 of OW285236.1, read as the reverse complement.
ATCGATAATTTCACGAATGCTTGTTGCATAGCGACGAAGACGAGTGTCAGTTTGACAAGCATTTAAATCACGACAGCCCGTAGGGCTGGAGTGGTTGTCAAATTGACACGAGTCGAAGTCGTTATGCAGGAAGTATGAGTGTTGGATGTGCTTGAATCAATATTTGCACTGTTGTAACTATTTCCTCGCATTTGATTAATAATAGTTTCATGGTGTTCTTTATCTAGTTGTAGATACGGCTTAATAGAATGCGAACTACTATGGCCAGAAGTTTTAATTAATTGTTGCTCATTTACACCAGCTTTTGCTAAATTTGAGACAGCTGTCGCGCGACTGGAATGGTTACTTATTTTTTTGTTTTCTGTGTTGAAACCAGCGAGTTCAGCATTTTTCTTAAACCATTTCAAAATTTCATTTCTTCCAATAGGCATATTTTTATACCAGCTACCTTTTTTCTTATTCCACGCTGGATTGACAGTTAAAAAGAGTCTATCACTTTTTATACGAGCGCTTTCTGTCCTCTTTGAAATGAGTTTTTTAAAAAGTCTGACTGGGCAATTTCTTGGTTTTACTTTGTTGGGAATCAACCATTTACTGTCAGCACATTTTTGTGCTCCACCTTGGGTAGTTTTAGTGAATATGGGATTGTACTCTATTCTTCCAGTCGGTGTATTGTATACGTTCATTTCTTCTCGGAAGTAGTGAATCAAACATGCCGCGCCTTCTCCTCCTCGCCATGCCAATTCAATCGACACTATCAGGTAAAATTTCTTTTGTAGTCCATCTGGATTTTCTTCATCCCAAACATTTATCATTTTTTCATATTCGTTTTTCTGTAAAGCTGCAGAACTCATTTTCCGTTTACCAGGTATCGCTTGAAGAATTCTCCTTTTGGCTGCTTTAAATACGATGCTCTGAAAAGGATCAATTTTTCTGTTATATTCGTTATTAAACTTCTCTTGTAGCAATTTTGCCGTTACATTCCACATTGTTTTAACAACACCTTCTTTATATTCTTCCCCATTCACCTTCCTCATATTGAAGGCCCAGTCTTTCAGAATATCTGCAAGTTCCTCTTCTGTAACATTTTGTTCGATGCTGTAGTTTTTCGCATCACAAAACTCACAAAATTATCGCCAAATTGACGCTTTACTCTTTTTCGTATTAGCCGGTTCAGCTTGTCTTACTATTTGATCAATGTTTACAACTGATTCTTCCCCAAATCTCAGAATTGTTTTGTGACAATGAAACCAGTTGTTTGACAGAACTTTAGAAATGTCTATCCTTATTAACCGCATTTCCATAACAACGCCTAATTACTCTACTATGTACATTATCGATAAATTACCGCTGTAATTTCGAGTTGCTTCAGTAATACGCGAATCTGATTGGTTTATATTTGTATGTGTAAAATAATCACCAACATAACTTCCTCATAAATTCAAAATGCAAAATCGAGTAACTAATACTCTTGTACGACACGGTATCAGATCAGACTGTATAGTTTATTTCAAATTATAAGAATATAACTTCGAACGGCTCTAATGCTTTTATTGCACCACCTTCTGTGATGATAATTATTATACCTGGTCTCCTTATTGAACGCGTACGGTTTACCTATTTGCAACGTATGACTATAAATTAGGGCCCTATAATATAATAATAAAACGCTGTTAATTGCAAGTATATAATAAAAAATATCTGTACATTGGGTTTATGTACAAAGAAAAAATTACAAATCGTGTGGCAACATGTGTAGTGGATACATATAGATATATAAAGCTAATTTATTTGTAATACACAATAAAATTTTATGTGTCACCGCATTTCATAAATCACCTGTGATTGAGTCGTCTTGCAAATCGGTGTCTGTGTCTGAATCGTTTTGCAAATTTATAATCAAAGGCGCTACTATTTTGTACATGCGCATATATTCGTCCTCTTTTGCTATTGCGTGCTTAACAGCATTTTTCCAATTTACAGCAGTTATATGTTCCATAGCATTTTTTATGTGTGTTACACTGCTTTCACTAAATTTCGGTGTTTGATTTGTTCGCCTTATGGTATTTTTCAGTTGGGCCCAAATCAATTCAATGAGATTGAAAATGCAATGGTATGGTGGTAAACGCAAAATTGCATGTCCTGCTTTTTTTTGCTCTGTTATCCACATAATAATCCTTTAAATATTCTTTTGTCTTCATCACCTCTATTAGTTGGTTTTCTGTATAATGATCCTCAAAATATAAATCATTCGCTTCTAAAAATGTTTTAATATCTTTCTTGTTATTACATTTTGTAGGAACTTTGGTTTGCTCTCGAGAATGATACGGAGCGTTGTCCATCACTATCACACTATCTTTTGCTAAATTTGGCAGCAAAGTGTCACAAAACCATTCTTCAAATAAAGATGAGGTCATATCTTTATGGTAATCTAAACTTGAGGATTTAACATTTTTAGCAGATAATAGCGGCGGTCCGATCCATCCTTTTTCTGACCCAGCATCAAGAATGATTATTTTCTTCCCTCTCGAAACAGGCGACCTCGAACAACCTTTGCGAATTGTGTCATGGGTGTCATACCACGTCTCGTCTAAATAACATATTAATCGTCCTTCCTGTCCATACCTTCTAATTGCCGTTAAGTATTCATATCGAAGTTTCTGTAACCTCGGGCTTTCCATAATTGTGCGACGTTTGTCTATAGTGCCAAACTTAAAACCAGCTTTCTTTAGCGTCTGCCACAAGGTTTAGAACACTTAATATTTATAGGCACATCACTGATTCTTTTATGTAAGCAGTCAAGTGTAGATACAACATTTCCTCTGTAGAAGGAGTATACTTGCTGCCTAATAGTATCAATTTCATACTCTTCAATTTTTCTCGGTGCTCCTTTGTCACTTCTTTGCTTTCGAGGCCCTGCGTTATTCTTAATTATTTTATATATTGTTCCAAAAGGCACCTTGGTTAATTGCGACGTTCGTTGAATGTTCTGGGTTTGTAGTTCGTTATTTTCTTCCATCAGGGTATGATAGACATTGAAAATTATCTGTTTTGCATCTTCTGATATATGCTTTCTCTGTCGTGCTCCAACAGTATTATCACTAGCCACATCATAATCACTAACACTTTCAGCAAAAGGTCGCCACATGTTCGTTAAGTAAAGAGAGAAAAATCGAATATGTATACAGCAGTAAAGATTAACAATAAATGATAAATAGACTCAATATTAGATGTAATATATACCAACTCTCCTTACTATATTTACTTAAATTTTATTTAATAAATATAAGCACTTATTTCATCTAAATTATAATTTAATGAGTATTTAACTATATATTCAAATTATCAACTGTTGGTACTTATATTATTATTAAATTTTATTTCATCTAAATTGCAGTAATTACAATTTACTTAAATTTTGTCATTACGGACCTCAGCAGTTTGCGTAAAAGATAATCGTATTGAGCGGCCAGGTAGTTATTGCCGCAGGTGGTGAGATAAAAGCATTAGAGCCGTTCAAAGTTATATTCTTATAATTTGAAATAAACTATATATATTAGATTACAAAAAAAAGTAAGCAAAGAATACAGGCAAATGTCATACCTATACGCAAGGCCTTGGGTACGCGTTTTCTAATTTAAATCTTAAGTACGTAAACTTATTTATACTTTTCCTAAAACGTTAATTATAACAAAAAAAAAACAAAAGAGATACATTCTTATGCACGTAATTGTTAATTAAATTGAGTCGTCATATTTCTATATAATTTAAATGCTTCGACGCAAATTAATGTGTGTCACAACAATAGGAAATAAAAATTGAATAAATTAATGTGAGCTATCGTAATATACCAAACGAACCATAAACTTAATGAATGACTGAGAAAAAGACAGAATAAATTAATGATTCTAAATATTTGATGCCAATTCTCAAGATGCCAATTTTCTTTATAGCACAAATGCAAGTTTTTGAGTAACATATAACCATACGAAGCGGCGTAATTTATTAGCGTAGAGCTACCTTACAGCTTGCTGGTTTATAAGAGGTTAGCCGGCTGCAATGGAGTCGTTTCTGTTTCACATGTGGTCCTCGATGAATTTTCTGGTTCACGTGGTCTATTACACTTCTTCGTTGGATTCTTCAATTCCGATAGTTCTAATCTCGAACAACAAAATCTAGACATCCAATTAGTTATAAAACCGGCCACGAAATTTGCTACAATATTCGGATCTAGATTTTCCCAATGATGCAAAACGATGTTCGATATAATTCCTCGGATGAAAATTATTTTCATTCATTTTCTTCACTAATAACCCCCAAATACTTTCAATAGGGTTTCGATCTGGACTCTGAAATAATGTTATACCGATCAACAAGCTTATTGAGATTATTTTTGAGGTTTACATCAGTCGAATCTATTTGAGAATATAATTTTATATATGTATGAGTAAAATCTGCACAAGAAACAGCAAATCGCTAGTGAAAAGAACAAACGAAGGACCCCCCTAGAAATTGCATTAAATTAGTATAAACTATCCGCTTGAAAATTTCCGCAGTCATCCATAGTGTCTTGCTGGTTTCCAGACTGGTCAACAAGTTCTTTGCTTGTACATTCAAAGACTGAAGTGCTGGTTTTGATACGTTTATCACGGCTTTGTTATATAGCTACATAGATTTTGCGCTAAAGATCGTAACCATGTAGAAATCCTTGGTGTTTACTCATGTTGCAATCTGCACATTGGCAAAACAAACTATTTGGTGAGCACTAGCATTGCTGACCACTTGCGTTGTACTGAAGCGCTGCTCGTAAATAGGTCTGCACTATTTGAACATAGGTTACAAGCTGAAACAAAATTCAATTTGCTTCAGTCCAAATTTAAAATCCGTGAATCGATAGATCCAAAAGCATCGGAACAATCTCAATCGTGATAACAGATATACTCTATACAATATTTGGCAAATTCTTCTACCGAAACAACTCAAGTGTAACTCTGACGCCCTATAACCCCGTTCAAAACTATTTGGCCGACAATTTTTTTGGCGGAAAACTTTGGCCAAAGAAAAATCAGTGTCAGGATACGGTTCCAAGCCCAAAATTAGATAAATTATGATAACTTACATCCTGTATAATCTCACCTGAAATTTAACCATAACGCCATCTACTTCCATTTTACAATTAAAATACGAAGCGCCTATAGTCGATGAAACTTCCGTATTAAAAGACTTTTCTATATATCGTATTACCGTTGATGTCTTTCCAACGCCTGCAAGAATATAAAAAATAAGTGAATTAAAATATGTCCAAGTGATTAATGTAGTGTAGATTTGTCGAAATAATACCAGTGTTCCGTCAGAAAACGACATTTGTTATATTGTGTATATTTATATGTTAGATAGAAGTAAATTTAGCATAACAGAATTAAAGAATAACATTTCAAATTTTATAAATATTCAACGTGCATTTTCAAGTGTAAACCAATATATAACGTACTTTTATTAACATATTCAAAATTATAATATTTTCCTTAGATTCCAATAATTTACATTGGCTAATCTGTTTATTACCTCCTTTATACATTTAAACCGTTTTTTTATTGCCTAAAGTTAAATTAGTTGACGATTCCAATAGACCCTTAATATGGTCACCCAATGTTTAATTTAATATACATAATAGGCACAAGATTTTCAAATATGTCTGTACCATAAAAATCTATTATTGATGAATGGAACAGATGGAAATACATTATTTATGACACTCTATTAATCCGTAATTAGGAATTATATTTTATTATTATATTTATTTATTAGTAAGATTTTTTGACTATCGTAAACATTGGTTATTGTTGCACGTAGGTAAATTTCCAAGAAGTAATAATGTAGGTAAATTCCACAACAATGACGTTAAACATATACGCACATTTTAGTTATGTAAGGGAAGGGGTAGTGATATATTTTCTATCAACTTGTAACACAACACTATCATTCAGAATACAACATTTACATTCTTAACAAACAAGACATACAGTCTGAACACGAACAATAAAGAATTAAGTTTTAGTTTAGATTAAGTGCTACATTGCGAGATTTATCTTATGAAATTAGGTTTAAGCGTTTTTTTGGAAAATAAATCAAATATTCAGAAAACATACCAACTTTCAATATAACAGCCACCATACAAAATATTTATTTTGGTTGAGTTTGGTTCGGCGTAACTTCCGTATAAGCTGGTTATTTAACCAGCTTATACGTTGAGCGGTGGGTCAAACACAAAATTATACAACCAGAGTTATTAAAAGCACAAGTATAATTGTAGTTAGTTATAGTTTTATAAGAATTTCTTGAAAAATTCTCTCTTCAACTGATAAATAAACAAAAATTAACACTTCTAAATAAGTATTTCGGCAGCTAAGTTGCCATCTTCAGTAGAACAAACTGAAAACCAAAAAACAGTGCTAAACGTAGCGTCTTTATCTTAAGGTAAAACCTTTGAAGATATGGTCTTCACCAAATCGTCAGTGGGAACAACTGATCGTTATCAAGAATTTTTTTGGAGCCGTTTATTAATGAGTTGCATGATGATGAAATAATAAATGGATTTTTCCAATAAGATGGAGCTCCACCACATACTGCAGACTACAGTTAATTTCAAGATGACAGATTTATCAGTGCGATCGAAAAAGATTGTCCTAAAAAAACTTTTTTTCCCCCGGTACTTGATATCAAAACTTACTTCTAATACTTAAGTGAAGTTAGCAATTTAGTAAAATAGAAGGATTTAAAAGATTTTTTTTCCTTTCATTGACGTCCGTTTCTTGTGTTTCTTCAAGTTTAATACATAAAAAACATTAATTTTAATTTTTTATTTTTATAAACAGACCCAAATGATATATACCTAATTCATCAAATAAACTTATTTCATATCGCAGACTTCATTGACATACATCAGAATGACATTTATATTCAAGTGTATAAGTTCTGATACTACGCTACAAAAAATAGTGCTTTTGACCTGTCAACACTTTTTCGTAAATATCTCGAAAACAAAAGCAGATAGCGAACTCTAGTATGGTTTATCGTAATCAGCGGGTTCGATTACATTTAGGATTGGCGTCAAAACAGGGAAAATCGACACTCGCCATTTTTGTAATTTTTAAATTTCGTCGCCGGAGGTTCAAAAAAATCGCGAAAATTTAAAAAGGCCATAACTCACTCATTTCTCATTCGATCGCCGCGAATTTAGCGCCAAATTAAAGATCTCGTCATGAGGATTAAAACGAGTATATAAAGTGCCACTCTAAGACTAACCGTTCGGCCGCTACAGCCACGCGAAAATTATTTTATTTCAAATTTCATTTTCATTTAACAAATTAAAAATTATATCACAAAAATCAGTTCGTTTTACTTTATTTTCCTCGAAAATCTCTTGATGGTTTGATATCGTGTATGGCTTATATGTTAATTCTTTCAGCGTTTTGAACACCGATCTCTACGAAAATGGCCTGACTACATCTAAAAGCGATCCTACAAACCGTTCTTCTACATAACAGAATATTCAGCTTTCATGTGTGTTAACACGTGATTGGTTTTATTTTATTTTTGGTGAGAATTTAGAAAACAACCATCTTCTTTGAATTTGTTAAAAATATTTAAAATTGTCTTCTCACAAGGTATACGCCTGTTGGGATAATTAACTGTTTTAAATAAATTATGTATTTTTCAATAAAATGTATTTAATTTATGATTTAAGTGTGAATGAAAAACATAAATATTTGACAATTTGAAAAATGTTATTGGGGTATAACTGGTTGCCTATTATGCCACCACCATACATTTATCCCTATGTGTAATGCAAAATGAAAAAAAAATCAATGTATTATGTATACCTATCCGTAATGATAAAAGAAAAACCCGATATAATATAATATGCCTTGTTATTGAATTGTCAATTGAATAATTGTACATTATTATGCATTATTATTATAAGAAGGGTCAATAATATAGCCAATATTACATTGATGTCAATGTAAATATTCTATTGCCAACTACGGACACTTGATATTGGGCATCCGGCGTATAATTTTTTACAAAATAACAACTTATAAAACAATATGAATTTGACATTTTGACTACGTAAATAAATTATACCTAAAATTTATGTAAAACTATCAGCTATCAGTGAAATTTTCTATTACTTAGTTGACAACCCAACATTCGGTTTTGAAATTTGGTGTATCTAATGTAAATAGTAGATAATTTTGACTGTCTTAAATAAATATCCAAGGGCGACGTCGTCAATGTGATATATCGCATTTATAATATCAGGAGTTAACAAAACAAAAGCGTTTTGAGTATGAAGTAGATTCATTGTTAAATTACGAAAATTAAGGCCGTATTTAAAAAACCGTTCCACATATCAAAAACACAAGTTTGTATCAATTTTGATAACTATATATTTTATAAAATAAATATTAAAAAATACACGTCATAGTTTTGTAGTGTAAGAAAATTAAAATACTCAAAAATATTTTGTTGTTTATCTTACATCGTGTAACATCGTAAACAGGTTTAAAAAAGGTTTAAACTACTTTAAACATCAACAAAAGAAATTGTGTAAATCGATTTTTAATACGCTTCAAAGATAACCTCATTTCATTTCATTTTGAAAATCACATTGTAAAATGCAAAGCAAAACAAAGTGTGTCAATAGATTTTGTACCTCAAATTAGATAATAAAACCAATCTTATAAGTATGACAAAGTTTTGGGAAAAACTGTATTAATAAAATCATTTGAAATACGGTGTTTCCCTTTTAGTGACAAAATTTAATACTCCTATTTAACGAATAAACAACTAATGGGAAATTCTTATCTGCGGAGAAAGTTTTATTTGATCGAATCGTCACAAATAGAATTATCTTCGGATATAAACGTACAAATCAGTAGATAAGAGTAGAATGAATAACTGAATATTCTGAATGATATATCTAATAAATTAAATAGCATTTAGTTAATTGAATAAAAACAAACAAACCAGGAAATAGATGGTAAACTTTAACATTTGCATGTAATGATATTTCTTCCTTAACACAATAACTAGAATAGATCATAATAAATAGATGATTAGTTTAAAGTAGCGGATTATTAGACTTTTAAATTGTTCTTTGTTTCTTTATTTTCATTTCGTATTGGAATTTAGAAATTAAAGATTTATCTCTAGATACGTAGCTATTATTACTATATAATATAAATACATACATTTCTTCTTGTTTATAAACTGGGTTGTTTGGAGTTTTCAAATGTGATGTTTATGTGATGTAACCTTTACATAAAATAATCTTTGTTGCTTATTCACATATCTTATCTAACTGTGGTATTTATGTTAAATACTTCTATTACTGTGATAAAATTTAAAAAACTAACATTTCTTACATACATTCTACTTATGTAGAATAGGTAAAAATAGGTAAACTACAATAAAAAAACTGAAACTTTACAACTATTTAAACAAATGTTTTTCTACTTTGTTCAATACACAAAGACTAACAAAACAGATTTCTACTCTTACCTGGATGACCTACAACAACCAATTTTCCAACGATCACTTTCATATTTAACGATATTTTTATGAGCACGTCCGTAAGGGTAATTTATAATTATGTAAAGTACGATCACAACCGATTTGAGCACATATTTAACTAAACAGAGCGAATGAATGAGGTAGAAGGTTGTTTACTTCCGTGGTTTGGACGGTTAATCACAGATGGGATAGTACAGAATGAGAAAGATAATATGTTCACGCATGATATGCAACCTTTTACACAGCGTTATTGAGGGATAGAATAACTTTAGGCGTAAATTTTTAGCTATAAAATAAATTTATCACAATTATATACCACAACCATAAAATTATAACTTTACTAATACAAATATAATCAATTCGTATTTTTTTACTTTTACTTATTAAGTATAAAAAATACCTCTAACACAAACACAAAATACATTATTTAAAAAAAATCAATGAAAATGATATAATAAACCTTAATTTTCAATATGCCGTCATTCAATTTTCTTCAAAACATAAGATACGTAAGACTTTTGCGTATAATTTTAATTTTGCGAAATACCAAGCAGAAATACACTTGTTGATGAAATCTTGTATCTGTCATTTGACAACTCTAGAGTCATGGTAACTCTAAGCACTAAATTACTAGATAAATCTAAATCTACATGTCTTACACAGAACTAACTGGTCAAAATTCAAAAATATATTTCATGGACGCCTGAATATAAACATTCCTTTGAAATCAGAGAAAGATGTCGACTTATCTGTCGAAAATTTAACACGAACGATACAGACCGCTGCCTGACAATCGACGCCACAGGCTTTACAAACTTCTAACACAAAACAATATTGCTCTTATGAAATTGTAGAGGTAGTACGTGAAAAGACGAGATTGAGAAGAGTTTGGATCAATATGAGAACGCCCCAAAAGAAAGCTAAACCTAACAAGGCAACAAAAACATTTGAAATAGATACTATTAGATAAGAGGAATTACAATATACATAAATACTTGGAAAACTTAACACCAAACGAAGCCACAGAATATTCCTAATGGAAAGCTACAAGGAGATTAAAGAATTCGCCCATTGAAATAATACTACCAATAAGGAAACCTGACAGAAGCTGGGCTAGAGATGACAAGCAAAAAGCTTTTACCATTGCAGAACACCTTGCAAAAGTCTTCCAACCACACCAATTGTTTCTGTCTCCGGAAGAAAATGATGAAATAAAAATTTTTCTTGACGCACCTTACCAAATGTCGCCACCAATAAAACCTATAAAAATGAGAGAAACAAAGGAATTAATTGTAAAGAACATTAGTTTAAAAAAGCACCCATATCCGGGTGCTTTTAACTGATAAGATTCTAAATGGACTCCCCGAGGTAGCAATAAAGTATGCTTAATACTAGAGTTCGGACACGAGAGGCCGAAATTACGATGGACCATAAAAATAGTCTGTAACATCGCTAAGTACAACACGCAGTTATAGAATAGCACTATTCATTCGGTTAACCGCACATCTGTTTTTGTCGTTGATTTTTGACGCAATTACTTCAATATTACAGTTAAATTCCTTTCTTCATGGTCGTAGATAGAAGGGTAAGGGGTTTTTATAATTTACTTTATTTATTAGTTAATATCTCGCAAGAAAAATAAAGTACGGAGAGTTAGTTAACTATTAATTACATACTACGTAATTTTTGTAATAGATCCTGTTTAATATCGTTTCAACGAATCTACTTCTTCCAATTATGGTGACGTAAGTGTCCAGTGAATTTCGTTAAGTTTCAATAACTTAAGCATACATTTTTAATTTTTATTTATTTAGGTCTTCTTAATATTGTTTAAGTTACTTTTTCCGATATGTTATGGAACAACGTCGAGAATGGCATCGTGAAACAATGGCGAGTCGATTAAGGGTTATACTGTTTGCATGTCCGTTGCCAGTGATTCCGAAATTTATTGCAAAGTCTGTAAAATATCGTTAAAAAATTTCAAGAAATCGCACGTAAAACGTCACATCGCAAATATATACAGAGAAATTAGACCCGTTGGAATTTGACAATTTTAACGAAGAACTCAGTGAAACTTGAATGGTGGCAAATATTCCATTAAATAAACTTAACAATCACAATTTCAAAACATTTCTCCAAAAATATACTGGTCCAAATGTTCCTGATGACTCCACCTTACGCAAAAATTATGTTTCTAAGTGCGACACGAAAGCAGTAGAACGAATTAGAAGCTACCTTTCAAATCAGTACCTATGGATAAGATACAAGGTGAGGCATAATAACGAGCGACTTTTAAAAGGCTGTTAAATAAAAACACTTCGTTTAAGAAAATTTCTTATTTCATAATATTAAAATACATGAAAAAGCATTTTCTGCAATAGTAAAACGTCGGTTATTTTTTGAAGATAACTCCGGTAAGATGCCTTCTTTTAGACGCACACATTCCTCCAGCCGGACCTTGAAGTGACCCATCACATTGCGTAGCATTGCCAGTGGGATTTGAATAACTTCTTGTCGGATCCGCTCTTTCAGGCCTTCAATTGTTCGAGGAGGGTTATCTTGGTAAACTTTACTTTTCAGATAACCCCAACAGAAAAAGTCACATGTTGTGAGGTCCGGTGAACGAGAGGGCCATAAGAGATAAGGTGAATTTTAATATTAAGTCGTTTTTATTAAGTGAGCTAGAGACGTGGGCAATTTCTAGGTTTGTTTTAATTAAGGCGGTTTGTGTTAAAATTCTCTGGTAAGAAAATCAGAAATTTTTTATTCGATGCAATATCCCCATTTCGAGAGATCACATGATTTGGAAACAAACGATTGACAATATTCATGCTTACTCGAGCAGTGTGGGATGTTGCTCCGCCCTGCTGGAAAAACGTCTCATCGTTCACGTCGTAGTGTGCAAGTTGTGGAGTAAAAAAGTTTTCCAACATTTCTGCGTACCTCTGCGAAGTCACTGTTACAGCATTGCCAAGGCTATCTTCAAAAGAGTATGGCCCTACTATCCCTAATGAAGACATGGCGCACCACAAAGTAACTTTTGCGGAGTGCAATGGTTGCTGATGCAGTTCTCTAGGATTAACGTCACTCCAAAATCGAAAGTTCTGGTTGTTCACGTAACCGGAGAGATGGAAATGCGCTTCATCACTCATCCACAAACGGTTTACAAGGTCCTCGTCTCGATTAATCAAGTCCAAAAATTCTAAGCTGAACCGGCGTCGGCTCACATAATCTGTTTCCTTAAGGGCCTGAACCATTTGGATCTTGTAAGGATGAAAGTGCAAATCTTTGTGTAAAATTCTTCTTACTGTTCTGTTTGAAATCCCAAGTGTAACGCTGTGTCGGCGAGCTGAGCGACGAGGGCTTTCGTCAATGGCGACTCTTACACGTTCAATGTTTTCAGGTGTGCGCACAGATATTGGTCTCCCAGTTTTCTTCCTTGTCGTTAACGACGTCTCTTCAAAGTTCTCAACCCACTTTTTAATCGCACAGGCAGATGGCACTGGCCGATTTCGATTAATGTTGAAGTGGTTGCGAAATGCACGACATGCTAGCTGGTACGAACTACCGTTTTGATAAAATGCTTTCACAGCGTACGCACGATGCTTTAGGGTCCAACGTTCCATTGTGTTAAATGCTATTTCGCGCCGAACGTAACTGACAATATCCTCTCCACGTCCCTTCGACGCAGCTTAATTCGCGCGCTTTTTAAAATCGCTCGTTATTATGCCTCACCTTGTATATTAGATAAATTCGAACGCTGTATGGTAAATGTTGTAGCCGGTGTACTACATCCAACTATTCCATATAACCCATATGTAATAGCAACAAAAGTTATAAATACAGTTGATGTGGGAACATTAGCTAAAACTATTTACGAGAATATGCACCAAATGCTTCATTCGGACCACAGGTACAAAGAAAAAATACTTTTGTCAGTGACAGTGTTGAATATATGTTAAAAACAGGCAGACTATTAAAGGAAACATATCCTAATACATATTACTTGTGTAGCACATGCTCTCCACAGAATCAGTGAATATATCAGAGACACCTTTCTGGAAGTTGATAGAGTTGTATTCCCTTTTAAAAAAGTTTTCAGAAAAGCACCATTGAGAGTAGCTCTTTACAGTGAAAAACTTCCATCTTTGTCACTGCCTCCCTCTCCAGTAATAACTAGGCGGGGAACATGGTTGGAAGCTACTAGTTTTTATGCAGAGAATTTCGATAGTTTACAAAATTTCGTTACATGTTTAAATGACGATGCTCGAAGTATTTCTGAGTGCAAAAAACTAATAGAAATTCCAAATTTTAAAAATCAGTTGTACTTTCTCAGGAACACTTTGGAAACTTGCCAAAACTAATCACTTATTTTGAAAATCAAAATCTCAAATTAAATTATGGATTAACCACATTAGATGTGGCTATTAATAATTTGAAAAATATTCCAAGTGACTTCGAATGTGGCCTTCGGCAAAAGTTAGACGCAGTTTTTAATAGTAATCCAGATTTAATAATATTGCGGCAATTGTGTATGGAGACAATGCCTCAAAATCTAACTGTTAAATACGGTAAAATAAAAGAATATTGCCAGTATGCGATGTAGAAAGGACGTTTTCTATCTACAAGAATGTATTTCATTCACAAATTTTACAGAAGAGAACCTTGAGAAAGTATTGCTAGTAAATATTAATACTCCTTTACTCATGAACTACAAAATGAACAAATAAAAATGTATTTCGTATTTTATAGATCACCATTCGTTTGTTTTCCAATTATGTAAATAAAATTAAAAACTCTTTAAAAATACAAGTTTTCAAGTTTTCGTGGGCAATGAGTCATGGGCCTCTCGTGTCCGGTCCGGTATATTTTTTTGCCTTAATGGTAAATATTGTGTGAAGAAAACCCCTTTATAAAATTCTGTGCAAGCAAAATTTAAAGGCCTCCGAATATAGTGTTTTTTTTTTTGTATATATATAGGGTTATTCGTTATAAATTACCGACTCAAGAACGCAGTGGCGTGCAATTCAATGGGATACAAAAAAAAAATATTTTTAAACACGGAATGCTCTGTATATTATTAAATTTATAAAATGATATTTTTTTCGGATTTCAAAAATATGTCATATGATACTCGTCTCTTAAACCGTGTTCGAGTTATTAAATGTCAAATGTCGTAGTTACTGTAATTATGGAAAAGTTAACATAATTAAAGTAAGCTATGAAAATATCAATTATTATGTTTGATAAGTGACATACATTCGGACATAGACATGATTTTTATTTGTATACTTTCGTGTATATATACGAATTATATTGAATTTAATTCGTGTGAGAGATGACAATTATTCATATCTCATCTCACATGCAATTGTCGCTTAAGTTGTTGCGTTGATTCTACAATCTGACACGATTGCTCCTGCCGAAGAATGTAGACGCAAACACGTCGCGCCTACAGCCATCCGGGTTGTGCGGATAATGAAAATTGTATGAAAAAAAAAATTGAATAATTGTCATATCTCACACCAATTAAATTCAATATAATTCGTATATATACACGAAAGTATACAAATAAAAATCATGTCTATGTCCGAATATCGTGTATACTGATGATCTGTAACCACAGTAAAATATCGATATCTACACGTTTCTGGACGGATGTGGTTTTTTTCATACAATTTTCATTATCCGCACAATTCATTCGGATGGCTGACGTCGCGACGTGTTTGCGTCTACATTCTTCGGCAGGAGTAATCTTGTCAGATTGTAGAATCAACGCAACAAATTAAGCGACAATTGCATATGAGATGAGATTTGAATAATTGTCATCTCTCACACCAATTAAATTCAAAAATAAACATGCAACAAAAAGAGTATATATGGTGTTATATCTAAGTCGTCCAACACTATTAGAAAACACGATCGTTAGACGATTTTTTTATTTGAAATATTTTTTCATATATGCAATAATAACGATGATACAGGGTGTGTAATTTATAATGAATAACCCTGTACATTGGTGACCATGTATTTGAAATAAAGATACGATCTAAAAGAAAGGTATATAACCCCTTACCACAATTAATAATCGTATCCTGAATACGTATTTAGACAACTGAGTTGTCATCATCAGTAGGTAAAACCACTAATCAAAGTGTCGCACAGTAAAGCTAACACATATAAACGCGCAACAACTTTACACGGCGTCCACGTATGCACTAACTTTAACATAACCTTCACAGATTAAAAATTACGACAAACTTACCTCTCTTAAGAAAATGGCATCACATGTGTTTATTCTCTATTGTCCGCCTTCGACCTTTTCTACCTCTTTTCTAAGAATGAAAAAAGACAACTGTATAGGATAGGACCGTTGTCCGAGTTTAACACGTATTACTTTTATTTTTAAAGATATAAATGCTTTCATATGCGTCGAGGGCTCTGGAGTTATTGATAGATTTGACAAGTCTTAACACTTTAACCGACACGTTGTGATCTGTGTGTAAAGCATGTGATAAGCCACGCTAGATTTTTCTGGTCTATTAAATCGGATATGTGATATGCGTTCTTTATAATGGATTATTATTGAGCGTTTCGTGTGAGCTATATATTAAATTACAAACGTCGCAATTAATTTTGTATATACCTGATTTCAAATTCAAATTAACTTCATCTTTAGTATTATTTAGGAGGATTTTGATGGTGTTTTCGGACTGAAAAACAACTTGGAGAAATTGTTCTTTAACAACTCTATTAATGTTTTTCGTGATTGGATGGTAATGGTAAACACATGTATTACACATTATTTTCCTGGTTACGTTGAGATATCAAACTTGTGGATTGGCGGATGGTCTTTTTTAAATTCGTTTTTCTAATTAATTTATTAATTATTTCTATGTCAAAGCCACATTATTTCTCGTGATGTTTTTAATAAAAACTATTTCTATTTCATATCTCTCTTTTGTTAACGGAAAGTTTAGTAACCAATTGATTAAGAAATTAAAAGAAGCTGTTTTATATTGAAAACTATGATTTGAATCCGCGGTGATGAATCTATTGACATTGGTTTCTTTCCGGACAGTATCGATTTCTATTTTATGCTTATTTCTAATTATTAATGTATGTATCTAAAAATGGTATCCTATCATTGTGATATTTTTCGACCGTGAATTTAATAGTCGGAAATTTCAATTTTACCTGTTTAATCTCATCTACGTACCTGATCCAGACTCTTGGAATGTATTTGGCGTTATTTTTAAATTCTATTTCAAATCGATTTATGAATAAATTAGATGAAAGGAGATAGATAATTACCCCTTGTTGTGCCTTGTTTCTCTTCGTGAAATTTTTCTCCTACTTGGAAACAATTTTGCGTCATGAAAATAGTTGTCAATCTCATGTATTCCTTTATTTTAGAAGGTTCAATGTTATTCTTATGAAGCAAGTCTTCTAAATATTTCAGCGTTTCTGGGATAGGTACCGAAGGAAATAATGAATTACATCTAATGAAACTAAAATTTCCCCGTCTTCCAGTTCTTAATCTTTAATTAATTGAACAAATTCTAAGGAATTACTAACTGACGAACTTTCTGGTTTCACGGGTAAATTTTTAAATTCATTCACTAACCATTTGGAAATCAAGTAAGTGGGTGAATTGATAACAGTGGCATGTCGTGGGGTTTGAGTTTGGAGGGGCGCACCAGAAATCAAATACCAAATGACATATAGGCAAATTGCGCGAAAAAGTATCCATTTATAACATTTATTTAAGTTGAATAAATACATAGGAATTAAAAAATATTAATACCTACAATAACGACAAAAACAATAATAATTATTGAACGGTATTGACTAATACATTTACGAGAAACTTGGAGTTCATGGACGATAATATCAAACGTAATGACTGATGTGTTAATTTCTTTTTGTAGAATACGCATTTACACGCAATGACAAAAACAACAATGATTAATGTTTAATAATAAAACACTTGCAGTTTAAAAAATACTTTATTAAAATAATTATCCTAAAAATTTAAATGTTTAAATGAATTATTAATTTCGTGGTGATGGAATACTAAATTAAACAGTATATTTAGGTTCACTTTAAAATTTATAAAATTATGTATGTTGGACTATGAACTATTTGTCCATCAGCAAACATGCTTAATCAAAATCTGTAAGCTAAAGTGATTTTATTTATTATTAACTTATGTCAATATACACACCCGCAGACCCGCATATTTAAAAAGTATTAATTTGAAAATTAAAAAAAAACAGATGAAAGCAAATTAGTTCTAATGCATTTCCTGACCTCAAACAAACAATTCAAATTATAGACGATTTAGAGCAGAAGAAAATTATGGATAGAAGAAAACAGTGGATATAAAAATTAAAAATTGGTAAACTATAAGCCAGTATATGGTTTCATGTTGCTGACATTTTGAAGGTATAGATTTTTTCCCGAAAAAAATAAAATAATTGTCTAGATGTATTAATCTAATGGTGTATTATTTAATAGCTACTTCAAAAAATTTGAAACGGAAATTGAAGCCATCTACAATTGCCTCAAGGTGCAGTAAAAACAGTTGAGAAGTTTAATCTAACCCACAGGAAAAGATTAGAACATAAGCAGAATATGAAAGAATTTCTAATTATTGCAGGCAGTGAAGCAGTAAAGAAGCAGACATACTGAACAAGAAAAGCTACATTGCTTAACATATTGAATGATGGAGTGGATGCAAAGGTGAAAATAAAAGAATTAAAACATGTTGAGGTGCTAGTGAATACATTTAAATTTGAAAATATTTGTAATATTTGTGATTTAATTAAAGAATAAACTGTACACATTCCCACTAGTTCGCCATAATTGCGCATAATTAAATGCCCTGAATTATATACCTGTTCTCCTTCATGTATGCAGCGTGAATTAATCTTACCCTCTAAATTTTGAAAATATTCTGAATGTGACGAAGTACCCATAATATTTAACCAAAGAAAAAGAAACAAGACCATATACTAAGATCAACCTTAAAAGGGTCGACTTGTATACGTTATTATCCTTTAGGCAACTTTCGTATTTTGCCCATAGAGGTGCTGCAATCTTAAAAAGAATTATTGAATTGATTCGGCATTTACTTGATGAAGATCCATAATTAAGAATAGAAATAAAACTACGGTTTTAATCTTCACTTTTAAAAATTAAGAAATACTGAAAAAACAAGTCTATCAACGGGAGGAAACGCACAGACGACGTTTCGTTCTAGTTGGAACTTTTCAATGTACGGTATTCCCTCGATGACGGACATTGCTTTTTCATTTCTATACTTTCTGTATATATAGTTAACATTTGGAATTTACTGCAAGTGAGAATTAATGAATATTAAATCACATTCTTACATGTAAATGTCGACTTATTTAATGCGTTCGAAACTACAATCCGACAAACTAAGTTTGTACTAGTATGCAGAACACACCCTTTCGCGACAACGAACTTCCTGGTGATTAGGTTAATTAAGAATTAAGAAATACTGAAAAAACAAGTCTATCAACGGGTAAACTTGCAGTAAATTCCAAATGTTAACTATATATACA
The DNA here is from genome assembly GCA_935421215.2 of Melolontha melolontha. NCBI lineage: Eukaryota > Metazoa > Arthropoda > Insecta > Coleoptera > Scarabaeidae > Melolontha > Melolontha melolontha. Next base: position 1,136,036 of record OW285236.1, on the reverse strand, counting down.
GAAAGTATAGAAATGAAAAAGCAATGTCCGTCATCGAGGGAATACCGTACATTGAAAAGTTCCAACTAGAACGAAACGTCGTCCGTTGCGTTTCCTCCCGTTGATAGACTTGTTTTTTCAGTATTCTTAATTCTTAATTAACCTAATCACCAGGAAGTTCGTTGTCGCGAAAGGGTGTGTTCTGCATACTAGTACAAACTTAGTTTGTCGGATTGTAGTTTCGAACGCATTAAATAAGTCGACATTTACATGTAAGAATGTGATTTAATATTCATTAATTCTCACTTGCAGTAAATTCCAAATGTTAACTATATATACAGAAAGTATAGAAATGAAAAAGCAATATCCGTCATCGAGGGAATACCGTACATTGAAAAGTTCCAACTAGAACGAAACGTCGTCTGTGCGTTTCCTCCCGTTGATAGACTTGTTTTTTCAGTATTTCTTAATTCTTAATTAACCTAATCACCAGGAAGTTCGTTGTCGCGAAAGGGTGTGTTCTGCATACTAGTACAAACTTAGTTTGTCGGATTGTAGTTTCGAACGCATTAAATAAGTCGACATTTACATGTAAGAATGTGATTTAATATTCATTAATTCTCACTTGCAGTAAATTCCAAATGTTAACTATATATACAGAAAGTATAGAAATGAAAAAGCAATGTCCGTCATCGAGGGAATACCGTACATTGAAAAGTTCCAACTAGAACGAAACGTCGTCTGTGCGTTTCCTCCCGTTGATAGACTTGTTTTTTCAGTATTTCTTAATTCTTAATTAACCTAATCACCAGGAAGTTCGTTGTCGCGAAAGGGTGTGTTCTGCATACTAGTACAAACTTAGTTTGTCGGATTGTAGTTTCGAACGCATTAAATAAGTCGACATTTACATGTAAGAATGTGATTTAATATTCATTAATTCTCACTTGCAGTAAATTCCAAATGTTCACTTTTAAAGTTAAAAGTGAAGATTAAAACCGTAGTTTTATTTCTATTCTTAAAAAGAATTGCCAATAGTCGATTCACTTTTGTGGCCCCGTTTTACACAGAAGATTTCAGAAATAACGCGTAATTCAAAATCGACATTAACATAAGTATACCTAATCTCCATCAACATTCGTATTTTAGAAAGCAAACTTAGCAGTGGCGTGTCATGGGGTTTGAGTTTGGAGGGGCGCACCAGAAATCAAATACCAAATAACATATAGGCAAATTGCGCGAAAAAGTATCCATTTATAACATTTATTTAAGTTGAATAAATACATAGGAATTAAAAAATATTAATACCTACAATAACGACAAAAACAATAATAATTGTTAATCAAAACGGAAAAAATCCAAAATAAGGGGCTCATTTTAAACAAAAATCCACCTACCTTAAAATTCAAGTTTGCAAAAACGAAGAGCTGGAACAGCGGAATAGTTTTCATAATGTCATAAAAAATCACTTCACAAAGTACGGTTTATAAGTAGGAAAAAGAAAGAACAACATATTTACACATATTAAACTAAACAAAATGGGTGGGTAAGTAATTTTTAAAAAATGAAATCCGCTCTGCGGTCCTTCATGGAAATGAATTTTTCCATGACTTTATCATCAAAATTGTTTATTTCGTGCACTAAATTTCGATTTATGGACATCATAGCTAAAGCATTTAGTGTGTCATTAAACATGGTATTTCGGAAAAATGTTTTTATGTGTTTAAGCGTCGAAAAAGTGCGTTCTGCTTCGGCTGTTGTCATAGGAGTCGTCAAGATAATTCTTAATATTTTCGATGTTTCGATAAAATGTTTCACTAAGGTTATTTTCCATAATAAATAATAGAAGATTCATTGCTCCAACAATTTCTTTCAAATCTTCTCTCGAGTAAATTACCTCCAACTCAGTTCTTAATCTTGATTTGCTCAACATCGGATAAAATGAACATACATCGTTTAAAACAGTCACAGGGAAATTTTTTGAAAACTCTGAATATTTATCTTTGTTAAAAAGATCAGCCGCTTGTAAATGACATCGATAAGAAAAGCGTTCCTTCATATGTACTGTAATTATATCACAAACTTCTTTGGCAATAACACGATATAACACGATACGGTACGACAGCCCCATACACGGCACTGAAACACTGGCCGCTAAATAACATATCCAGTTGTTTTTTTTATAAATATCTTTTGAAAACCGACGCGTAAAAGACCGGTTTTCGGCTTTTAGTTCTCAAGTTTGTGACAACTTTATATCTGGCAACGGCCTCCCCAGTTCTTTAATTGTCAGTTTATCGGCTAATGGCAGCCTATCAAAATTTATTTGAATAATATTATTTACGAAATTCATTATTTATTATGACTAATCACACCCGAATTATATTATACGATACGGTACGATAGTCCCGTAGACGGCACTGAAACACTGGCCGCTAGATAACTGCGCTGTAAAATATCCTAAATGTTTTTATGGAATCGTGTACTATCGGCCAATATCGGGTCACATTCACCAGGAATCTATAGGTCGCGGCGTATTTGCGCCTTAATATAATTCTGTGGGTTTTAACAACGTTAGACAACGAAAACGGAGTTCAGTTTTTTGAAATTTAGAAATTTTAATTACTTATATGAATAATAATAATAAAATGAATAGTAATAATAAATATTTAAATAAACATTTAAAGTGTGTGGTATATTAAAAATTCTAGGAGGGGTGCGCGGCTTAGCGGCCTTATACAGTTACCGCCACTGGTTGATACCTGAAACGATAGGTCTCATCGAGTTACCTGGTTTATGTTTCTTCGGCAAACAATACATTCTTGGTACTAAAGGATTACTAACATATAATTTATATTTTTGGGTAGAAGTTGCTAAAATTGGACATTTCTTCAATGCGTCTTTACTGTCATTAATCATTTTTGGTAACGGATTTCTCTTAATTTCTACATGCGTTAGTGGTTTCCCCTACTGATGATGACAACTTAGTTGTCGAAATACGTTTTAGGATAAGATTATAATTGTGGTAAGGAGTTTTATACCTTTTTTTTTAATTTTTACTTAACTACAGTCTCTCCGAAATTGGTGGAGACTGTGGCTTGTAATCTGAAACAGAAATAAGAAAAACACCCTCAAAGAAACTCAAAGAAAGACTTTTAAAGATATGATATTATTATTCTTAAAAATAATCCATTTTCTTTTCTTATTGTTACGGCCAACACGAAAAATGTTGAAAGATCATTTTATACTTTGTATTCCTCTAAATTGCTTTAGATGCGGGGCAATCGTTTTTAAAAACTTTCGGTCTGTCTTGTAACTATCGGTACTTACATAAGGAAGTGATGTCATTGTTATTCCATAAGGGTACACAACCGGAGTGCCGTTTTCCGCGCCACTACTCACGCTCGTTGATTGGCCGCGCCGAGCCGCAGGGATACAATTACCAATCAACGGTCGCCACCGGCACTTCTTGTTTCCGAAACATCATCGGCAGGTTCACAATTTATTTCATCGAATTAGGGAAATGTTCCTTTGCCTGTTTGGATTTCGATGACATCCTGAGAGTCGTGAAATTCGTTCGTCCTTCTACACGCATATGTTTATGTATCGAGTAACTTCAATATATAACGAAAGAATTCTTTGTCGTCACATTTTTCTTTCCATATTTTATTTATAAAATTTCTTTAAACGGTTATAAATTAAATTATACCCACTAGACCGGGTAATAACTTTACTAATTTTTGCAATTTGTATAAAATGATGTACACATTAATTTTAATAATAATAAAAACATTCTTATTATTTAACAGTGAACCCAATAATATAAATAAATAATAAAATAAATAAATGTGTATGTATGTATGTGAATAATGAAAAAATACACATTCAGGAGCTATAGTCTGTTTCACCCAAACTTCGAAGTATTGGGTCTTATGGAGAAAAGCCTCTCTTATTAACTTATAGCGATGCTCATATAACTATCTTTTTTTAACAGTACGACGTTGCATTTATTTTGGCGCATTTTGTCTCTAGGGGAAAATTTTTATTTTGTGTTTGTTATATACTCCCTGTCACTTGAAATTTTCGATCTGTCATCTTTTGTGTATATTTCGTTTTGTTTGATTTTCTTTGATTTTTTCCCTTTATTTGTATTAATTCTTCTTTTTCTTTAAAAACTACTGCAAATTCAATAATATAAACTATTGTAAGTAAAATCGAAATAGTTAATTATTATCACATAAAAATGTAAACTTATAGGTTGCAGGATGGAAGCCTGTAAAAGAAAGCACCAAGGCGAAACCTTTTCTGTAAGAGAAAAACTTATGATTTATAATTGCTTCACATACTTTGCGAACAGTATGAGTGTTTCCAAGGCAGTCGAAGAGACGGCAAAAGCTTTGGACTGTGGCAAAGGAATTGTGTATTCCATTCGCAAAGAAAAGGAAAACTGTCCCCCTGCATCTGTAGAAAAAACAAAATGTGCCACTCCCAAGAATACCCGCTTGCATATATACGAAGAACATGTACAAATGCTTGTGAGGCGTAAAGTACACAATTTCTTTTTACGCAATATCCCACCCACGTTGGATATGATATTAGGTGCTGTACGTAACGAAGAAGCTATACCTAATTTCTCTAGGTCAACGCTCTACAGATTGTTAAAAGATATTGGTTTTTCATTTGAAAAAATTGGCAAGAAGGTAATGATGATGGATCGAGATGATATTATAAGATGGCGTCATGCATGTTTACGTAACATTAGGAGATATCGCAGCGAAGGGAAAAAAATTGTATTTACAGATGAATCGGGGGTGAATGTCGGACACTTTGTATCCAAAGCATGGACTGACACAACTGTAAGTACCTCTAGAAACGCATTCATTAATGACTTGAATACTGGTCTAACTCCACCAAAAGGTCAAGGGCAACGATATGCTCTTATTCATGCGGGTAATGAGAAAGGATTTGTCACTGGTGCTGAGTACAACTTTCTCTGCAAAAAGAATACTTTAGATGCTCATGATGAGGTATGTGCAGAATTATATGAGAGCTGGTTCCTAGAATGCTTACTACCTAATTTACCTGCGAACTCAGTGATTGTGATCGATAACGCTTCTTATCACAGTCGCAAGCAAGAAAAAATACCAACTACTGCCTCTAAGAAGCAAGAGATTTTCGACTGGTTAAGTGAGAAAGGCATTCCTGTTGAGGAAGGATTACTAAAACGCGATTTGCTACACATTTTGTAGATACACAAGGATCACTATAATAAATATCTGCTTGATGAAGCAGCTGCTCAGAGGGGACATACCATATTACGTTGGCCACCCTATCATTGTACATTAAATCCTATTGAAATGGTATGGGCACAGGTGAAGAATTATATCAAGCACAACAATACTTCTTTTAAAACGAAGGAAATACCAATTCTCATAGAAGAAGGTTATAAAAATGTTTCAGTTCAGAACTGGCAAAATTATATCAAACATGTTATGAATGGTAGGGCAACTTACTTTTCTTATTACTACTTTTTTTAATTTTTTTTAAATTTTTAGTTGAAGACGAGATGTGGAGATTAGATGAAATGCAGGATGATCCTAAAGAATTTATTATTCATTTGTCAGCTGGATCTTCTTCTGCTAGCTCTTCAGACATTGATGTATTTTAATTAATTGATTTACTAATTTGTTTATTTATTTTTGATTCACTTGTGAGAATAATATTGTCTTACATGAAAGTTGTGTACACTGTAAATGTCTCATATTTATAAAATAATCCAAAATAAAATTACATTATTGATTAAAATAAAATTTCGAAACGATTTTGTTTAATTTATGCACATCTAAATATTTTTGCATTAATGATTTTAACTAAATTGAACGTCTTGTAAATACAGATTTAAGACGAGAGTTTTCTAACCTAAAAGGTAAACAACATGCATTTTGAATGTCAAATCGATAAATCAATATCTTACGTATAGCCAATCTATAAGTGAAATAACCCTATTGTTAGAAATTTGGCAACAACAAATGCAATCTCCATAAGAGCAATACTTCGAAGTTTGGGCGACATAGACTATAGTGGATATTGAAAGATGCCAGACGAACGGATAAAGAACATTTAAATCAGCATTTACAAGCGTGGATCGAAAATAAACTGACCTTTATTAATAACTTTTTGAATTATAATTACAAAATGTGAACAATATCTTATTTTTCTATACAGAGTGGTTGGTTTTTATTGTACGTTCAATATTTTCGTTGAGAGTATCATATTTAAATGAAGAACGACATTGTTTTGTGTGTAAATGGCAAGGAGGAATGTAGAGATTCGCTGGGTGTAGCTAATTGTTTTCGTGAGTATTTCGATTCAGTTACAACTAATTTAATTGATGAGAATAGAATAACGATAGACTTAGCTCATATTAAACAAAATAATAAAACATTTTTCTTGTTTCTAACTGATGAAGATGAGATTCGAAAGGTTGTGGCTGGACTTAATAATACTTATTCATCGGGACCGGATGGTATTAGCACGGTTCTTATAAAGAGGTGTTTAGAGGGAATTATTATTCCACTAGCGGTAATAATAAATAACTGCTTCAGCAAGGGTTCATTTATTAGTAACTTAAAAGTTGGGAGACTTATTCCGGTTTTCAAATCTGGATCCACACACCTTGCAAGTAACTATAGACCTATTTCTTTATTGAGCGTATTTTCCAAAATTATAGAAAAAGAAGTAGCTAATAGATTGACAAAATTCTTAGAGCAAAATAATATTTTGCATGAAAGACAGTTTGGTTTCCGCAAAGGACGTTCAACTATATCCGCAGTAACAGCATTCTTGGATGATGTGTACAACAATTTAGAGACAGGACGGACATGTGTGGGTGTATTTATAGACTTAAGTAAAGCATTTGATTTAGTAAATCACAAAATTTTATTAGAAAAATTAGCTCGATATGGCATCAGAGGTTTGGCCTTGGACTGGTTTCAGAGTTATTTGGAGGGCTGTTCAAGTTATGTGGAAGTAAAGGGAATTAAATCGAATTTAAGTGAAATAGGGAGAGGAGTACCCCCAGGGAAGCATATTGGGACCGCTTCTTTACATAATTTATGTAAATGATGCACCAAACAGTAAAATGGTGATGTACGCGGATGACACGTCATTACTTGTAACGTGTAATAAATATGAAAATGTAAGTCATGCAGTGTTATCCTCATTGAATATCTTGAACGGATATTTTCAAAAATAGTCGAATTTAGTGCAAAAAAACGCGAGAGGAATTGTTCACATTTAATTAGAGTAAATGGTAGTACTGTTGCTCAGGTAGACTCGACAAATTTTTTGGATATATATATACATATATATATATATATATATATATATATATATATATATATATATATATATATATAGATGAGAACTTCTATTTTAATGAGCACATTGATTGCTTGGCAAAGAAATTGACTAGTGCATGTTACGCAATAAGTCAATTGTGTAACAGGGTAGATACGTGTGTCGTAAGAATTTACTATTTTGCTCATTTCCATTCACTACTCGCATACGGGAGACTTGCTTGGGGCGGTTCAATAGAAGTACTAAGAATTTTTAGACTTCAAAAGAGAGCGATTAGATTCATGAATAAAGTCAGTCTAAGTTGTCGAAATGCGTATTTAGGATAGGATTATTAATTGGGGTAAGGGGTTTTATACACTTTTTAAGTATCTAATTCGTGATTTAAAATTGACGCAGCCAGAGGCTGAGCTTCTAGCTACACGATGAAAAGAACGAAATCTTCTTCTTCCTGATACGAAAATGAGTGCCTTGAAGAATATTTTAAAAAAGAGTGTGAATTTGTTTATTGTAACAATGTGCCAGGTTTGCTAACTAAAATTGGCGTTGTGCAATATGACCCAAGTGAGAGGCGTTTGTTTATCAACAGTTCCAACAGAAACCTCAAGTGTGTCCTACTACAAAACGGGATTGTTTTCTGTTCAAATCCTATTAGATATTCCGTTCAATTAAAGGAAATATATGACGACATTGAGAAGGTTATAAAGTTATTAAAATGTACAGATCATAACTGGATCTTCTATGTGGATCTCGAAATGGTAAACTTTTTACTTGGCTTTCAAAGAGGATATACAAAATTTCCGTGCTTTTTGTGTTCTGGGGTAGTCGAGCTAGAAACCAACACTGAATTCAGAAACATTGACCCCCCTAGAGCTTGGAGAAAAAATATTTAATAAGTCAACTTTTAGTCAACAGAGAAAAAGTAATTTTTCCATCTCTTCACATCAAATTGAATCTTATGAAGCAAGTTACTAAGTTACGAAAAAATTAAAGCTGGGGTATCTGATTGACGAAGCTGAGAAAGAAGCCTGGACTTCATTCACGATATTCGCGAAAAGTTTTCTTGGAACCAAAAAAGCCTGCAATTGTAAAGATCTAGTGCAATCTATGCTTAAAAAATTTCAGCACCTAGGCTGTAACATAAGTATAAAGATTCTTTCCCTTAATAATCATCTTGATAGGTTTTCCGAAAATTTAGGTGCTGTAAGCGACGAACAAGGTGAGAGATTTCATAAAGATTTAAAAATCATGGAAACTTGGTACCAAGGAAGATGGGATCCGCATATGATCGCCGACCACTGTTGGAGTGTTCAAAAGGACTGCCAAACCAAAATACACTGCAGAAAGTGTTACAAACGAAAATTGATTCCCTGATTGTTGCGTTTCCTTTTACAAATACTCTTGTAATTTTCTAATGATTATTGTGTAAATCAGCGATGCATATACCGCGGCCCGCGGGCCGCATGCGGCCCACTGTCGATATTTTTGCGGCCCGCCAACGATTTTAAAAAATTGTTCGAAAAACTACAAAAGTAGGTAAAAATCCATTCAAATCAATATTTCTTAACTTTTTATTTTATTCTAACTTTTGTAATTGTTAGTAAGATATGTATCTTTAAGTACCTACTACTTTCTTGTTCAGGTTTACTACGTAGGACAGGTATGCTCCTCGTCGTTCCAAGCATATTGTTACGAGACTAGAAATCTGTCAAACCAACTAGATTACTCGAAGATTCGCGAAACACGTCGGTATTATCCCCGAACAATGTGGTAGGTTCTCGATATTAGGTAACTCGTATAAATATAACGCCCAAGATCGCCCGCTATCTGGGCAGTTAAGATTTAACTACGGACAAACGAACGTTATATTGTTTGAATTGTAATCTGTGAAGAATAAATATTTCGTCGTTCGAACTTTGCATCTACCTTCGTAACAATATAATATCAATTTTGATATGGATAAACCAGGCCCCAGTAAAAAACGTAGTCGTAAGGTTGAAGATGAAAATCGACAGTTTCAAGATATTTGGACCGAAAAATACTTTTTTATTTCATCGCATAACAAAAGTGTCTGTTTAATATGCAAGAGTAGTGTTTCTATTCCGAAGGAATATAATGTGAAAAGGCATTATGAAACCCAGCATCATACTTTTACCAAATTAACCGGCGAAAATCGAACGCAAAAAATTTCCACTTTACAAAGGGAACTAATAGGCCAGCAAGGTATGTGTACAAAACCAATTCAAGATGCTGAAACAGCTACAGAAGTTAGCTTTGAAATATCTCGTATAATAGCGAAAACTTGTCAGCCTTTTAAAGATGGTGAGTTTGTTAAGCAGTGTTTAAATATAGCCGCAAAAAAAATGTGTCCGAAAGATGCAAAGAGGTTTGAGAAATTCAACTAAATCCGATGACTGTTCAAAGAAAACTTACCACATTAGCAGCTAATATAGAAGAGCAATTAGCTACGAAAACGAAAAGTTTTCAGTACTTTTCTATAGCACTCGACGAATCTAAGATATAAGTTCCACTGCTCAACTCTTAATATTTTTACGAGGTGTAACGCAAAATTTTGAAGTGAGTGAAGAACTGATTGGTATGAGCACCTTCAATGGTTAGAAGTAAATCTGGGATAATAACTATGTTAAAAGAGTATTTACAAACTAGAAACATAGATGCCAAGGAATTAATGCAGTTTCATTGCATTATACATCAAGAAGGCCTCTGTTCAAAATTATTGGGATTTGAAAATGTGATGAAAGTTGTAGTACCTACTGTAAACTTTATAAAATCACGAGGTCTCAATCACCGACAAGTCACACAATTTCTCGAGGATATTGAAAGCGAATATGGTGATCTACTGTTTTACACTGAAATAAGGTGGCTAAGTCGTGGGTTGTCACTAGAGCGGTTTCTTAACTTAATTGAAGAAGTCAAAGTATTTCTGGCGGAAAAGAAAAAGGTCGTCTACGAACTCGACAACCCTGATTGGCTGTGTGACTTAGCGTTTCTTGTAAACATCACAAATCACTTGAGTGTCTTAAATACGCGACTCCAAGGCAAAGATCAATTGATTTCGCAGTTATACTCTCATGTTTCGTCCTTTCAATGCAAATTGAGTCTTTTCAGGACACAAATAAATTCAGCCAACTACAGCCATTTTCCGAACTACAAAAAAGTTATGGAGAAATTCAATAAAACTGATGTCAATTTCACTTATGTTGAAAAAATTGATATTTTAATACAAGCTTTTCATGATCGTTTTTTTGACTTCAAAAAAGTTAAACCTCTATTAGACATTTTCAGCAATCCTTTTAACATTTCACCCGAAAATGCACCGAAATCAATACAGCCGGAATTGATAGGCAAGCAAAATGATGATAATTTACGAAACAAGTTTAATGAATGTAATTTTTTACGGTAACTTTTACCGTTACGTTGACAAAACCGCTTATAAAGAGTTGCGAATAAATGCATTGAAATGTGCAAGCTTATTTGGATCGACGTATATTTGTGAGCAAGCGTTTTCAGTGATGAAACTTAACAAAACAAAAAATCGAAACCATTTGGCAAATGAAAATCTGGAAGCAATTTTACGTGTGGCGACAAGTAATGTGGAGCCAAACATAAACAAAATTGTTAGGTCAATGCAATGTCACCCATCAAAATAATAAACCATGAAATATTACATTGCAATGATTAGATTAGATTACGATTACATAATTACAACAAACATTTTTGAATGTTCTTTTATTTTATCATTTGTAGTAATTCATACTATTTAAAAATATTTGTGTTAATAAGTATTCTTTGTAGTGGCCCGTCCTTGGCATATAATTTTCCCGAGTGGCCCCTGTTTCTTATAAGTCTGTGCATCCCTGGTGTAAATACTTGAACTATACTCGTGACTAATATTGTATTGAAATAAATAAATGAAATATTAAATTTTATATTTTCGTTATATCGTAACAGGTCTTATGTAGGAAACTACTTAGCATTAGTGATTCTTCAACGTACAGTATGCGTTTTAATTTCGACGTGATACGCAAAAACTAATATGTTTTTCGAATTCAGCACACCTGAATTAGTAAAAAAAACTAGTCTCGTTAAGAAGTCAGCAAAATTGTGTTGGCCAGTGTTACCTTCCAGAGACAGCGTGTTTTTGTGACTAAATTTTTTTTTTGTTTACTAATGTTACCAGAGTCTTGATATTTAAAATAATTTGTAATTATTATTTAATCGAATATTTAATATGTCCAATTCAAATTTAATTTTTGAAATATTATTTTTAATCAATACGGCCATTTAATTAATGTATTTCAAAATGAAAACGTGCTATTCGTCCACTCTTCTCGACTTGCGGGAAGGGCAAATATACTTTCCCAAAGTAACATAGATACACATATAAAAGTGGGGTTATTTGAATGATTGCCAAATATCACATTTCGAAATATATCCGAGAGAGCGATAGTGGCGCCGCCGTTGCCCCACGGAAGCGAGCAAATAAAACATACGTAAAACAATTGAGCCGAGAGGGTGATCGTCGATCGAGTTCGACTGTTTCACGCGCGACGAAGTAGGTGGAGGGGAAATGGGGAACGATAATGCCGTTATTCGATTGGCTGAAAACTTTTAGATTGGTCCCAATCTTCGCAATTTTGGTCGAGAAACTCATAATTTATTGCGATCGGAGGAGAGCGTGTTTCTGAGTACAGTGCCATGAAAAAGAAAGAAAGACCGAAGGAAAAAAAAGGAGAACGTTAGGAGGGAAAAAAAATCAAAGAAGGAGACGAAAGCCGGGATGAAACGAAAACCCGATTCGGTGATCTGGGTTAAATTATCTAATTGGATTTGTGTATTTTAAATAATTATAAAGGGAGAAGAGGGTTCGGAAATGCTTCGCCGATTTCCGCGTCGTTTATTTTTTATGGGGAATTTTATTTATTGGTCTATTTTGGCATGAAATTAACATTAACTCAAGTAAAATATATGCTATTAGTGCAAATTGCTGTGTTTCTATCAAATAAAATTATATTAACAGTCGAATGAATACGATTATAACTTGTTTGTAAAAGTGTTTAAAAATGATGAAAAGCAAATGTTTTATTTATTTTTTTTATAACGAGTGTTCATTTGAAAAGTCAATCTAGTAGCATGTGATTTACTGAGAACATTTTGAAGTATGTCGTAAATTAAAATTTACTATTTAACGCTAAGAAATAAGTAATTAAACATCTAGTTTCAAAAATTCTTTTATTGTAAATACCACTACAATATTGTTTCGCCATACAATGGCTTCATCAGGTGGATGAAATACTGAATATGTCCAATACAAGTTTGAATATTTATGTGAAAATTATTGGGGAAATGGTGGTGGAAACATTTTTACAATCTTAAATTTAGTAGAAGGGAGTTGTTTAAATCTAGTTGGTCATTTAAAGCTAATCCTAAACTAATGTATCTATTAATGTCTATGTTTTCTAACAGGTTAAGTTTTTTACTTTTTTCTTGAATGTGTAAAATTTTGAAATCTATATTAAATCTATGATTGATATCTATACAATGACTTGCGAAAGTTGAATCTGTTTTCTTTTCTTTATGGCTTCTCTCGTGTTCTTTCATCCTAATTTTGAATGTCCTCCCCGTTTGTCCTATGTATACCTTATTACAATCTTCGCATGTTAACTTATATACACCAGAGTTTGATTCTTTGTCTATTTTATCTTTGTTGTTTTTAATAATGTTCTGTATAGTATTGTCTGTTTTAAATGATATATGTTCGTTATTAAGTTTTTTAATGAAAGTACCAATTTTTTCCGAAATTTTTCCTAAGTAAGTGATTGAATTATAGGAATTAATTATCTTCTATTTTAATTTTGGATAAACTAAGGAAAGGGTTTTAGATTTTTGTTGGCTATTTAGGATGTTATTGACAATATTTATAGAGTAACCATTGTTTAATGCTATTGTGTATATTCTATTTAGTTCAAGGTCGAAATTACTTTTACTCATAGGTACATGAATTAATCTATATACCATTGATTGGTATGCTGATAATTTGTGTGTTATAGGATGAAAAGAATTAGCGTGTATTGTGGTATCTGTATGTGTTGGTTTATGGTATATAGCGAACTCGTGTTTATTAGTTTTGTGTGATATGGTTAAATCTAGAAAATTAATGCTTTTATTTATTTCTGTTTCTATAGTTAAAATTTATTTTGGGGTGAATAGTGTTGATATAATTATGTAAAGTTATATAAAATAAATTTTACTATAGATTCACATGGCAAAATTTGTCGGTGAGCACATAAATCACCCTGTATTTACACTCTGTATACAATGTGGAAATAAAGTACTTATAAATTTATAAATTTCATTAATATTAGAAAAATCTCAAACTATTTTATTAATAAGAATGGTACAATTGAGACAGAAACAGAGAATTGAAGTGTTAATGATTGGTTACGGTGACAGAACTAAAACACATTAAGAAGGATGTGAAGTTTTTAGACAAAAGTGCCCGGATAAGCCCATAAGTCAATCAACGGTTAGTAAGATCGAAAGTAAATTTCGGGAACACGGCTTTGTAAAGAATCTCCAAAAACCGGACATTCAGCATAGTTAAAAGAAAAAAAATCCTCAACTTGTGCTGCTAGACCTTGAAAACAATCCATATTCAAGTATTAGAAACATTTGGACTACAATATAAGTCACACCTCAGTTCCTTAAAATTTTCAAAGTTAAAAAATTTCATCAATATAAGCTGCAATTGGTACATCATTTGGCAGAAGATGATTTTTTGATCGCAGGCATGAATTCTGTGACCAAATGATGGAAATTTGCCTTCGCAATCCAATGTTTTCTCAGCGTATTTTATTTTCCAGTGAAGCAACATTTGGCTTAAATGACCGTTTGTCATTAAGCAGAATTTTAGATATTGGGCAAGAGAAAATCCCTATTGGATGCATGAAATTCATACACAGTATCCTCAAAAGTTAATATATCGGCAGGAATTACTGGCGACAATATTTTTGCAAACAATTTGAATGGAGAAAACTACCTGCAATTTTTACAGTTGTTGATGGTCAGGGCTTTAATTGTTGCGTGAGCTAGACTTTATACGGATGTAGGTGTAAATCCAGATGTAAAATTCGCCATAGTGAACCTTAACACAGGCCAAATTTTGGCCTCTTTGGCCACACTAATCACTTACGGCGGCGATATTTTTAGCAGAGCGTACATTACGATAATGCATATACCTCTGAATTCCTAACACGGTCCCCGTTTCTACAAATTTTTTCACTATGTTGCTAATTGCTTGCATAATAGGACAATTATGACGGCCAAAATCGTTCCTAATTGCGCGAAACGTGGCTACGTTTGAATCCCCACTTTTGTAGTACGTTCTAACAATTTTAACGCGTTTTTATGTTATTATTGGATACAGTTTTGTAAATGGCAAACATTCATCAAAAAATTTGACGCTTCGGTTGACATAAATATTTGAGGTGTCAAATGACAGCCCTACGGTTTTGAAACCACGAAATGGATAACCCATTATAATCACCCCTTTTATTCTTTAGCATTTGTCCATGGATACGCTGTATATAGTTTCGGTAGATGTATAAGGCCGCGAAGCAGCACGCCCCTCCCAGAATTTTTAATATAACACACAATTTAAATGTTTATTTAAATATTTATTATTACAATTCATTTTATTATTATTATTCATATAAGTAGTTGAATTTTCTAAATTTTTTAACTCCGTCTTCGTTGTCTAACGTTGTTAGAACCCACAGAATTATATTAAGGCGCAAATAGGCCGCGGCCTGCATAAATCATTATAGATTCCTGGTGAATGTGACCCGATATTGGCCGATAGTACACGATTCCATAAAAACATTTAGGATATTTTACGGCGCAGTTATCTAGCGGCCAGTGTTTCAGTGCCGTCTACGGGACTATCGTACCGTATCGTATAATATAATTCGGGTGTGATTAGTCATAATAAATAATGAATTTCGTAAATAATATTATTCAAATAAATTTTGATAGGCTGCCATTAGCCGATAAACTGAAAATTAAAGAACTGGGGAGGCCGTTGCCAGATATGAAGTTGTCAGAAACTTGAGAACGAAAAGCCGAAAACCGGTCTTTTACGCGTCGGTTTTCAAAAGATATTTATAAAAAAAACAACTTGATATGTGTGTGTGAAATAACAAATTTGTTGTACTGTTTTCCGTGCTTGCTTTTTTATAAAGCCGACTCTAGAACGGACCCCAACTGGGCAAGAAGAGGAATCAATGATTTACACCATCTTCCTAAAAAAATGAGGAAACATGAATCGTCTCGTGACCACATCAATTCTTGTACTGTCTTTGCTGTTCTCGGTAAGGTTAATATTATGTCTGACTTAAGCTCTGCATACAGATAAAGTATTATTTCGCATATTAATAAGGTCGAGAAAAATCGCCATATTTTAAAAAGGATAATCAGTTGTGTAAAATTTTGTAGTGCTTTTGATTTAGCACTTAGAGGTCATGATGAAAGTGAATCCTCTGAGAACCAAGGAATATTTAAAGAACTAGTTAATTTCACTGCAAAGCTGGACAATATACTAAAAGAACATTTACGTACGGCAACCGTTTTTAAAAGGACCTCAAATACTATCCAGAATGAAATTCTAGACAGTATGTTACAAGTGTGTAGGGAAGAAATTTGTAAGCAAATTGAAAAGGCAGACTATTTATCAATTCAATGCGATGAAACCACTGATATCTCAAATTATTGTTAAATAGTTTTAATATTAAGATATTTTTGTAAACGCTCCATCCGTGAATATTTTTGGGGTTTTATAAGGGTGAAAGATAAAACAGATGATGGGTTAAAAACATGCATTGAAAATGAAATTGACCTCCTAGTTTTAAAAACTCCCCAAAAATTAATAGGTCAAACGTATGACGGCGCAAATGTTATGAGCGGTGTGAACAGAGGCGTTCAGCCTCAAATTAAATCAAAATATCCCAATGCTCATTTTATTTATTGATATGCCCATCAATTAAACCTCATTCTGCAGAAATCGGCATCACAAAATGCAAAAGTACACGTGCTTTTTAATAATCTGTCGGCCATACTTGTTTTTTTTTCAAACTCATCTTATCGTTGTGATGTTTTGCAAGAGATAATAAATAAAAGATTACCAAGGGCGGTGACAACTAGATGGAATTATAATATTCGCACAGTTAATTTTGTTCACGAATATCTTGAAAAGCTTGTAGAAGTGTTCGAAGAAATTGAAACCAAATGTGAGTAAAGTGTTACTTCAAATGAAGCATCCGGTCTAAGAAGGGCATTTGAAGCCCTAGAATTTATATTTTTGTTAAAATTATTCCATAAAATTTTGCCACATGTTGACACTGTATAATCAATTGCAATCAAAAAATAAGGACAGCGTACAGTTGCAAAAATACTTACTAATTTTCGAGAAAAGTGTTTCTGAAATTAGAAATCAAACTGATTCTCTTAAAAACATTGTTGAATCAGAATATCCAACATCTAAAAGAAGGCGAATGGATGATAATTTTCGAAGTGTTATTGCCAAAGAAGTTTGTGATATAATTACAGTACAAATGAAGGAACGCTCTTCTTACCAGGGTCATTTACAAGCGGCTGATCTTTTTAACAAAGATAAATATTCAGTTTTCAAAAAATTTCCCTGTGACTGTTTTAAACGATGTATGTTCATTTTATTCGATGTTGAGCAAATCAAGATTAAGAACTGAGTTGGAGGTAATTTACTCGAGAGAAGATTTAAAAGAAATTGTTGGAGCAATGTATCTTCTTTTATTTATTATGGAAAATAACCTTAGTGAAACATTTATCGAAACATCGAAAATATTAAAAATTATCGTGACGACTCCAATGACAACAGCCGAAGCAGAACGCACTTTTTCGACGCTTAAACACATAAAAACATTTTTGCGAAATACCATGCTTAATGGCAGACTAAATGCTTTAGCTATTATGTCCATAAATCGAAATTTAGTGCACGAAATAAACAATTTTGATGATAAAGTCATGGAAGAATTCGTTTCCATGAAGGACCGCAGAGCGGATTTCATTTTTAAAAAACGACTTACTCACCCATTTTGTTTAGTTTAATCTGTGTAAATATGTTGTTCTTTCTTTTTCCTACTTATAAACCGTGGCTACCTACTTTTATGACATTAGAAAAACTATTCCGCTGTTCCAGCTCTTTGTTTTTGCAAACTTGAATTTTAAGTTAGGTGGATTTTTGTTTAAAATGAGCGCCTTATTTTGGATTTTTTCCGTTTTAATTTACAATTATTATTGTTTTTGTCATTATTGTAGGTATTAATATTTTTTAATTCCTATGTAATTATTCAACTTAAATAAATGTTATAAATGGATACTTTTTCGCGCAATTTGTCTATATGTCATTTGGTATTTGATTTCTGGTGCGCCACTCCAAACTCAAACCCCGCGACACGCCACTGACTATATATAAAGATATATTATTATTAAAATTAAATGCATAAAAGCCGTATTATTAATGGGATAATCCAATAAAATGCATTATGCATTTTTGTATGACAAACATTAATTCGAATCGAAATTGACACTTATGAAACTATCAATTATTTTAATTAAAATATGGGGAATAAATACAAGCCATTAAACTGAAGAAAAATTGCAATTTCCAGTGAAATAGTTTTCCACATCAATTTCCGCAAAATTTTTCTCCGAAAACAACGACAAATGAACGAAGATAAACAAAAGAATTTCACGAGGAAAGAAGAGGGTCGTAAAAAATTAAATATCTGCGTATTTCGCTGGCATTATTGCAACTAATCATATTAATGTCGTTGACGAAAGTGTGGCCATAAAGAAACTACCACTCGACCGCTTCATGTGCCTACACACATACAATATAGTGCCTGAAAAACAAACGAGATATCCGACAGCGTAATAGTCTACAAAAAAAAGGAAGAAAAACGGAAAACGTTAAAGATCGAGTTGGCGTTGCGTTCGACTTTTGTCGGGACTATACTTCATACATATAAACATGATAGCGAATCAGTTGTTAACTTAAGCGAGAACTCCACTTTAGACAAAACCTTTTAGCAAATTGCATCAAGAGCGGCGATATGGACTTGTAATACATACAATTTATCCGAGGAGAAAAATACTATTATCTAATCTGCTATGTGTACCGTTAAATTCCGGATCGTATATGGGTGCAGGATTGATAATGCTTCGGAATAAGACGGAAGCATCGTTCCGTGGTGGTGTTGTCTCATTTCCTCTCGAAGGGTGGTCGTGGTGGTGGTAAATCGCCGCTGTATTTCTGGTTTCTTTTACGTTACGTAATGGGCAGGGTTCGTCGGGGTGATTTTAGTTTAAATACGTCGAACGAGGTCCGATTCCTGCCATCGCTTTCTGATAATTACCGTTTGCGGAATCGATAAATACTTACCTGCTAATTTCCTTCTCTGTAGTTACATTTGATGAGTAGATTTCGAATGTAATTAAAATGTGCATTTTCACGTCTTCGATTTTCAAGCAAAAGATTCCGGGAAATTAATATCTACTCTTCATGAAATATATCAGTATCTAAGATATTCTGCAATTTTAAAGGTTTAAAGGAAATTTGGGATAGCAACGTGTTTAATGAAATTGTCTTTAATGTTTTTCTTTTTTCTCCTGATTTGTTTTTAATTCATCCAAAATATGTGTGTTTAATGATATAATAGTTTAAGACATTATAAACATATTCACAAGACAATTGTTACTAAATTAGATCATCGAGTTTCATTAATTTGATATAAAAGTATGAATCTGGCCTCAAAACTGGTTAATACTTACATATTTTCTTCAAGGATAGTGGTTTAAATTGGGGTTGTGACTGACTTTTGTTTGAATTTATTTTAGCAAGGTAACTTTTTTCCCTGCCAGTTGCAATGGAACGAGAAAATATAATTAAAATCTTTATAATGAACAGATATTGCAACGATTTACTCATTAGTATAGCAGACCAATTTCCGTGAGCGCTATGTGCGCCGATGTGAGGATGATTGTATTGCATCAGAACTAATAAAAAGCATTCAGTATGTGTTTGGTACTTGCTTAGACTGCTTGTAAGTGTAAGCATACGTAATAAAATGTCGTCGACACATAAATCGAGAAAACGACCGTTGTCAGACTAAGTGAATAAGTTTATTATGGATTTCCCGGACTTAATATACGATGGCTCAAAAATTAAATGTTTAGTGTGCAATACATATCTAATGTGTTGGTCAAAAACACATTGTAAAGAACACGTGAGCAGTTCGAAGCACAATAATAACAAAATTAATCGACAACAGTTTATACATGAACTATGTGTAACTATGATTGTGTGTACACTGCCGCTTACCTTGTTAACCCTTAACCACCGTAGTCCAATTGTTGTCGCATTGTCACCGTAGCGGCGTCACACAGACGGCGCTGGTTTTTGGTTTTTATTAATAAAATGTGATAATAATTTTCTCGTTATATCTCTTAGATATGTTACTAGAAGGTATATAATATTAAAAAAGTCAACAGATAATAAATTTAAAGAAATTTATTTAAAAAAAGTTGTATTTTCTTTGCAGAAGTGTAATTTTGAACATTTTTTACATACGCTTTAACTTAATAATTTTACAGGATTTAAACAACACTATAGTATAAAATAATATCGGTGTTTAGAAACTAAAAGAATACCTCTTTATAATAAAAAAAACAAAATTTAAAGAAAAATAAAAATATGATAAAAATTACAAGGCCTGATTTATTGGAAATTTTTCTTACAGTCTATACACATTTCAGTTGAACATTCTAAACATATTGGTTTACGACAAGCAAAACACATATAGCTTGTCCGTCTTCTCAGTTTAGAGGGACAGGTGAGGCAATTTTTACGTTTTTCTAATTTTTCGACATTGTTTGAAACAAGTGGTTCACCGGGGATTCCCAGAATTCGATTTATTGTTAATCGTAAATCTCGTTTTAGTTGTAAGTTTTGAGCCCTTCTAGCTAACTGTGGTTGGACCAACTGGTCGGCAAGTACCTTTATAAAGTCTGCTTTTTCAAGTTTTTCATTATCTTTGTATGCTTGAAGAAGCACATGAGCATTAACACCACTTATATCTAGCAGTCTGAAAAATATTGCCATGGGCCAACGTTGAGTACGGCGACTAGTAGTTTGTTTAGCACACTTTTCATCTAATGCATCGACCCCCGATTTAGTGAAATTATAAAAGGAAATAATTTCCGGCTTTTTAATTTCAGGATCGTATGTTTCGGTGTGGTGCATCGATGACACTAAAACAACTGCCTTGTACTTCTTTGGCACGTAGGATACGAAAGTCATATTTTGAGTAAAACCAAATAAAGAAGTTTCACATTTTCTAACTCTGTTAGGTAAAAATTGCTGGGGGATTTCCCTTTTATTCTTCTTCATGGTACCTACATACGTTAGTCCTGCTTTCTTGAGTACTTCCACCAATTCTATGGACGTGAACCAATTATTCGCTGTCACGTTTCTATTAGAATTAACAATAGGCTTAGTTAGTCTCACAACAGCTTGAGTGGGTTTACTGAACTTTTTTTCGTCTTCATTTAAACCAATACCATCGGAATTTTTCCCAATGTACACGTACGCATTATACAAATAATGATTTCTAGCATCTGTCATACACATTATCTTTAGCCCGTACTTACATGGCTTGTTTGGCATGTACATTTTATATTTACATCGTCCTCGGAAGGCAACTAGCATTTCATCCACGGTCATATTTGCACCTGGGGAATACATAGCCTGGGAATTAGCAATTAACGCATTGAAAAGTTCGGAAATGGGAGCCATTGGGTCTTCCTCTCGTCTGAGATTTCTGTCATCAGGATTGTCAAATCGTAAACAGCTAAGTACAAATGCGAATCTGTTTTTACTTAGAACACAACGAAAGATTTCACGTCCCGTACCATCAATAGTAAAAATACGTTCAATCTTCTCATGGTTAGAATTAAAAACTGCTGAATAATATAACAATCCTATGAAAGCTCTTAATTCCTCCATATCCAAATCCCCTAGCTCTGATCTCTTCGGATTTTTGTACTTCAGCTTTTCTTTTTGTATTTTGACATTAGTCCAGTTCAAAACCACACGCAGCATTTCTTCCGAAAACAGTAAACTCCATACCGCAGCAACTTCTGCTCTAGCACCCAATTTAGCAGAAGGACGCAGGCCCGGTAATTGGACAATTATATTGTGGTTTTGTGTTCTACTGCGCTTGGCAAAGTTTGTTGACACCCACTTGAAGCGATTTTTTCCATAATACACATTTTTTGTAATGCTATTATTATCTTCACCATAAATACTTAGACTTTCATCGTTATCGTTTATTACAGCCTCTTCTTCACTCACTGCTTCAAGTTCCGAATCGGAATCATGATCACTTACTTCGTGGTGATCTACAGAAACATCATAATTGTCACTTTCACCGCCATCAATTTTATCAATCCACTGTAGAATCACATTTTCAAAGTCAGGATCGCCATAGCGAACTGTTTTTGTAGATCCAGAAGCACAATCCATTACAATAAAGCACTTTCAACTAAACCGCGCAAAATTTGTAAAACTTACGAAAACGCCGTAGCGGCGTCTGAGAGATCCAGGACAAACTTTAATTATTTATATTAGGGAAACAAATGCGTCTATTGTCACAAAATGCTAGAAACATACTGATACACGTTCAACTTGAAGGTACATAGACGCTAAGTATAGTTAGTCAAAGAGGGGGTAAGTTATTAACCAATGAAGAACCTGATGCGTCTCAGAGACGCCGCTACGGTGGTTAAGGGTTAAGTAATGATTCATTTATTTCATTTTGGAATAAATACGCGAATCCAACATTACTGAGCACGACAACGTTACGAAGGAATCTACCATCGGTGCGTAAACAGGTTGAAAATAAAATCAAAGCCGAACTGAAAAATAAAAAATTGTGGTTACGTGTGGACAAAACAACTGACAGCAAAAACAATCTGTAGTTGGAACCACATCAACCAACGTCTTCAATTTTATTAGCATCCAGACGAGTAGAACAATGTAATGCCGAAAAAATTTCAGAGGTGCTATTAGATACTTTGGAAAAATTTAAAATTTCGAAAGACCAAGTATTAATGTTTATGACCGATGGTGCCGCAACCATGCGTTCTGTAGGCCGGTCTCTTGGAAAATATTGTCCTAACATGTTACATATTACTTGTAAACTCCATGCTCTACAACTTGTGGCAGAACAGGTTTGTAGATGTTATCCAGAGGTAGATAGATGCTTTAATATCGAGTACTAAGGCAGTATTTCTGAAATCTCCAAAGCGTATTCGGAAATTTCACGAATTGTGTCCCCATACCTCTGAGCCACCACAGCCGATTCTGACACGTTGGGCTACATGGTTACGGGCGGGGTTTTACTATCATGAACATTTTGAAAAAATTAAGGACGTGGTTTTATCATTCGATCCGAAAGAAAGTGCAGCTATCAATACAAGTCAGAAAAAATTTCAAGATGCCCAGATTAAAATGGATTTACAAAGTATTCGTGAGAATTACTTGGGACTAGAAGAAGCAATAACAAAATTAGAAAATTCGTCGCTGTCGTTAGAGGAATCACTGTAAATCATTAAAGATGTTCACGCACAACTGTGTGCTGTAGAAGACGCAAAAAGTGAAAGTGTTCTAATTAAATTTGAAAGTGTTTTAGACAGAAATGAAGATTTTGACACCTTAACACGTATTTGTGAGGGCACGTCTACAGATGCGTTAAGTTGTTAAAAAAAGTATTTTGATTATGCGAATATAACATCATTAGATGTAGAACGCTCGTTTTCCGAATATAAAGATATTTTTTCCTCGCGGCGGACATGTTTTTCAGAAATAACCTTAGTAACGCACCTGATATTGAAAATATACAATCGAGTTTCTCCAGTTTGTCAATCCTTGGAAGACGCTTAAAACGGTAAGTGTTTTTTTTAAATCCTCTATCGTGCACACAATCACTGATTTCATACATTTTCCATTTTATTGATAGGTACATACAACCCTGCTATAATATGTACTATTCTTATTTTTCGTGTGTTTATGCATATTATTTTAATAGCAGAAAACCAAATGTATATTTAATTATTTCTGATAGAATAAATGTCTCTACTTCTATACTTATATTGGTAACAAGCTCATGTTGCGTCCCTATTCTATCGCGTATTCTAATATATTACGAATTACACTCCAATACCGGCGCTCATGTCGCGCACGGAAATTGGTCTGCTCTACTCATTAGATTACAATTCATATACAATTAAAACTACGATTTATATAGATCACCACCCGTTTGATTTCCAATTATATAAATAAAATTAAAACTCTTTATAAATACAAATTTTCAACAGGACGCCCATGGGCGATAAGTCATGGGCCTGTCGTGTCCGGTCCCTAATGATCAGATATTTTCATGTTTGCGACAGAAGAAAAGAATTTAACAAAACGTTTTGTGGTATTATACAAAAATGTTTTTTATACTACAATAATAAAGAAAGCCATTAATTTGGTATTGTAGTACGATAATTTTCTTAAAAATACGACAACTTTGACTTGGTTCGCACGATAATATAATGTTCCTGGGTTGGCAACACTGGCTTTTACTGAAACACTTGCCGTTTGGATTATCCTTAAGTCGATGGGGTGCGACTTGTATGCCGTTTTTAATTTAGCTGTGTATTGTGAGAATTTTTCGGAAAACACACGTTGCTGAATTATTTGGTTGCACTTCACGCTAATTTTTAGCAACATATATATATACGATATATAATTAGACAAGGAGTCTTTGCCGTTAGAACATGGAAAGGATAATTGTTTTTTGGGAAATACAGCAAAATTAAACTCTATTACTTAAGTCAGTTCTTTATTTTTTATCCCAATATTTCGCATCAAAATCGTATGCTTCCTCAGGGGGTCTCTTTAAGAGCAGATGGAAACAAATTAAGTACTTATTAACTAAGAAAGTCGTTCATACTTACAAATGTGAACGGTTTTTTGTATGGAGAAATTACCCGTCTCAATATTCATAATGTTTGCCATATTTTAAAGTAATCCGACTAATAACGACGGCGTACATATAGTTTACTCCGAAAGTACAGTTTAAAAGCCAGGACAAACACATTTAAAAGAGAGGCACACGTGCAGTTTTGACGAACAATTAAATTGTTCGTAATTTCTCCATACAAAAAACAGTTCACATTTGTAAATATTAACGACTTTCTTTAGTTAATAAGTACTTAATTTGTTTCCATCTGCTCTTAAAGTGACCCCCTGAGGAAGCATACAATTTTGATACGAAATATTGGGATAAAAAATAAAGAACTGACTTAAGTGTTATAGTTTAATTTTGCTGGATTCCCCAAAAAAGAATTATCCTTTCCATATATATATATATATATATATATAAATATATAATAACTTCGTGACCTTGGTATGATATGGTTAACCTAATCAGTAGGCGATTAAAGGTCTGTATATTACTTCAAAATATATGTATTTAAAAAACTCTACATGTTTCGGCTATATACGCCTTTTTCAAGAGAATACAAAATATGTATATATATTTTGTATTCTCTTGAAAAAGGCGTATATAGCCGAAACATGTAGAGTTTTTTAAATACATATATTTTGAAGTAATATACAGACCTTTAATCGCCTACTGATTAGGTTTACCATATATATATATATATATATATATATATATATATATATATATATATATATATATATATACATATTGTGATGAGTCAGTTTATTCCTACAGAATATAATGAAATTAACTAATTTTATTTGTCAAAAGAAAGTAATATCAATTAAAGAATAGTAATTAAAACATAAATAATTTAGTAAATCTTATGTAAAAATAATGTAAGATAAATTAGCTTTTTAATTATGATACCGAACTTAATTGAATATTTTTATTTGCTTATTTATTTTATTTAGCCTTTTATTAATTTATCATAACTTAATATCGCGTTAAATCAAGTATTTTAAAGCTATGATGTATGATTAAAATATTAATGTACACATAATTTTGAACGTTACTCTTAGTTTAATTTTTGATTGACCCCTGATAAACTATGCAACCTTGATCACGTGACGGTATATAGTCAAATTGATATTATTTTACTTAGGAATAACTATTAATGGAATTCATATGAAAAGAACGTAGTAATATTCAAAAAAATAATTTAATAAGATTGATAAAATCACTTTATCTTTATGATTTTGATTTATAGTAAAATTTTACAAATATAAAATTATTATTACTAGATTCGTTTGGTAGTTATGACAAATAAACAAAAGTTGATTGGAGAGAATTTTTGCACTACTTGTAAATGAAACCAGTGGGTAAGTGGGTTAATAAGCTTTTGAAAGTCCATTTATTTCGTTTCGATCATTAACTGTGTTGTTATTTTTTAATATGTGTATCATTTCTAAAATTTTCCTGGTTTTGGTGTTATGTTTTGTTAGTATTTTTGTATTATCAAAATCAAAATTGTGTTTAAATGTTGCTTGATGTTTTTTCAAGGCTATTTGATTTTGTGCATATTTGTGTCTTTTTAATCATTCTTGAAGTAGCTGTTTTGTTTGGCCTATGTAAACTTCGTCACAGTCTTTGCAGGGTATATTATATACTGTATGTAATTGTTTAAGAGTTGGTGTTGGGTCTTTTAATTTTTTGTGTAGAAATTTTAGGTTTTTTTCGTTTTGGTGTGCTAATTTAAAATGAAATGGTTTAATTATGTTGTTTAATCTTTCGGATAATCCAGTTATATAGGGTGTAGGGATATATGTTAGTTTAATTGACGTTGTATTTGTATTTAGACATTTAGTTTTGTTATACATCTTGTTTAGTCTGTGTTTTATAATGTTTTGTACAAAATTTGGTGAATAAATGTTTTTCGTTAAAATAGTTTTAACTTTATTTAGTATTGTTGGTCTGAAAATTGACTTATAATATTCTTTTCTCCAAATGTTTCTGAATCAAGTGTTGGTTTCTAGCTCGACTATCCCAAAAGCACAAAAAGCAAGAAAATTTTGTATATCCTCTTTGAAAGCTAGGCAAAAAGTTTACCATTTTGAGATCCACACAGAAGACCTGGGTCTTTTGTGTGGATCTCAAAATGGTAAACTTTCTACCATAACTGGTTATAGTTTGTATATTTTAGTAACTTTATGTCATGATATGTTTTCTTTAATTGAACGGAATATCCAATAGGAATTGAACAGAAAACATATTCCCGTTGTGTAGTAAGACGCACTTGAGGCATCTGCTGGAACTGTTGATAAACAAACGCTGCTCACTTGGGTCATATTATACAACGCCCATTTTAGTTAGCAAACCTGGCACATTGTTTCAATAAACAAATTCACACTCTTCTTTAAAATATTGCATAAGATCACTTTCCCTGCCACGATAAAAAGTTATCTTGGTACTTTGCTCGAGTAAGTTCTTTTCATTTAATTTTGGAGCTAATTTTGGAGCTCCGATGATTCCTTTGATAGGTCCAAATCCCTTACTAAATCATTCAATTCTGCTTGAGTAAAACGTTGTGGTCCATCATTAGAAATTATATCTCCATAGTCACAATCTACATCTTAATCTTGCTCCTCAATAACATCTTCCATGTCTTCAGCATACGAGTACTCAAGTGAAGTAAGCTTTCCATAAATTGATATTATGATATACAATTTTATTCTTATTCTTCTTATGATAACTCGAGGTCTGAACTAAACAAAAATAGCAATATCATCTACGTGTTTTTTCGATTGCCACCATATCATTTGGACCGCCAAAAGCTAATTTCTGACGTTTTCCCTTGGCACACTACCGCAAACTTTCAACACATGGTTTACACACATTATGTAGAGCCCATGATTTGTCCTCATCAACACATTTTACGTCATAATAAGCCAAATATATTTTCTTAACGAAAGCAATAATACTAGGAACGGCGAGGCTGCTACAAATGTAGCAGAACGAATCAGCACTATTTACACATTTTCGAGTCGTAGACATGATGTAGTTTCTTCTTTAACAATTAACATGTAACTAACGTTTTATTATCACTCTTGTTTACTTTCAAATAGTCCTAAGTGATCAATACTTTCTAATAAAATCTCATTAAATCCTAATATGTTCACTTAATGAAAATAGACTTGCATTTTTTTATAATTGTTTATTATTTAATTAGTTTATTAAGTGCTTAAATAACGAGCGATCATTAAAATTTTCACTCGTAGCTGGCCGTGTATATAAAAATTATGTCGTAGCTTTAGTCATTAAGATGTTATTTCAAACATCTGTCAGTGTCAAATATATATTTTAAAGTTTCATCAAAAGAAAAAGTAATGGCCTTTAATGATATGCATAAAGCGTTTATGGTAGAATGTTACTTCCTGACATCTCAAAAAATTGGTGGTATTTGGCAGCATTCAATAGAAAATTGCCTTGTGGAGTTTGAAGAGAGATATCCAAATACTGTTCCTAGCTATAAAACTTTCCGTGATACGCTAATGCATTGTGTAAATCTTTTTCGTCAAACAGGCAGTATTTTAAGGAAAAAAGGAAGCGGTCCTCCTCTCAAGAGAAGTCGCGGCGTAATTGAAAATGTCAGACAAATTATTAACGAATCTCCTCAAACATCTATTCGCAGAGTTTCGCAACAAGTTGGGCTTTCGTATGGAACATGTCAAAAAATTTTAAAAGAGGACTTGCACATGTATCCATATAAATTAACTTCTGTACAAAATCTATTACCTACGGATTATGAAAAAGAACACAATTTTGCCAATGGTTTATTCAAACAATGACAGACAATATTTTAAATCATACTTTTTTCACCGATGAAGCTTGGTTTTATTTGAAAGGTTATGTTAATTCGCAAAATATGCGTATGTGGTCCAGTGAAAATCCTCATTTCTACAGAGAAGGTCCTCTATATCCAGAAAAAATAGGCGTATGGGTAGGTATGAGTCGTCACCGTTTAATAGGACCAATATTCTTTGAGGGCACGATAACATCGGAGAAATATCGTAACGAAATTCTCAGTGTTTTTACTAATCAATTGACTAATGATGATCTCCAGGTCGGATATTTTCAACAGGATGAGGCTACATCTCACGTTACACTTGAAAATATTCAGTTTTTGCAACAATTTTATGGCGATAGGATAATAAGTAGAAATACAGCGATTCCATATCCACCACGATCGTGTGATTTAACAGTCATGGATTTTTTTGTGTGGCCATAAATAAAGAATATTATTTATGAAACACCAATTAATAATCTACAAAATTAAGACATAAAATCATAGAAAAATGTGAACACATCAACAACGCACCGCAAATACTAATCAATGTTTTCAATGCTCTACGAAATAGAGTGCGATTATGCTTGGTGGAGAATGGTCAACATTTTACACATTTTTTATAATATTCTATTACTTTGTATAAAAATTATAAATATATTTAATATAAAAGTCAGCATTTCAAATTATTTTTTAACAATCATGACGTTTGAAATTATAATGACAGATCTCCTCTAATAACATAAGTTAGGACATACGTTTTGTGTACATGGCTTACTTGAGCGAAAATTTTAATGATCACTCTATATTATCAGGTACAAGAGTACATTATGCTAATGAGATAAATGTATTTGGAATGTCTTTCAATTCTTTGAACAATTGAATTTTCTGCATTTACTTAACGATTTTCAAGAATTTTGAAATCGGCAAACAAGAAGTGCCGTCGAAAGAAAACTTGACGTGATAGAGACAAATGAGTTTCATATTTGGTATTAGCGTACCAATATTAATTAAAAACAAGTGTCAGGTTATAGTCAGCAGAAATAAAAATTTATTTGCTGGCCAGCGTAATCATAGTGCAAAATGTTTAAATTTTTTTAAGCATAAAAATGAATTATGCAAATAAACGTTTTTTTTTGTGATTTATGCCATACTTTTTTGGCGCGGTTGTAAATCTAAATTTAAATTCAACAATTTAGATTTAAAAATAAAAAAAGACGAAAACTTTTATATTATTTAATTTTTATTTTTAATTTAAAACTTATAATCATATCTTTACAATATTCTTTAGGAACTTTAAATTATTTACAGTATACACTCTGTACATTTACAGAGACAGTAAAACACTATACATCAAAATAAATAAAATTAATACATTTCTTGGAGATCCAGGATATACAAGTACTAACGTTTAACTATATACACATACGATTTTTAGTACAAAAGAAAAACAATAATAATTAATACGAAAAGTAAACAAAATGAAAAAAATATTGAAATCAAAATTTCTAAAACGAAATAAAACATTGAGCACTAACGGCATTAAATATGTACAATTTTCTGTTTGACTTCCTCTTAATAGATAAACACGGCAATTAAAATCTGGTTGGAATCAAGTGCTGTAATTGTTTATTTTTTTTTGTATGAATTTTCACACCACGTATGGTCTGTATAATTGTTCACTTTCGTTCCCTATCTTCCGTGGTGAGTTTTCTGTACAGTGTGCTGTCGAACTGCATGGTTCTTGATTGGAAGTTCCTTTGGAATGACTGTGAGGGTTGGTGGTGACCGGCGAATGAGATTTTTCGCTCTCTTTTGTGCTCTTTGCTTCTTGTTGCGCCTTCTTGCTCCGTTTCCATTTCATTCGTCTGTTTTGGAACCATATTTTTACCTGTAACAATTAAAAAAAAACGTTTTAAACATTGGTAATACATGACGTGTTAGCATAGCATAAAATTAATATTTTTTAAAAATATTTCTTTAATTAAATGCTCTAAATATTAGCTAAATTGGAAAGGAATAAAATATATTTGGATATTCAAAGAGTTTCAGTACCATTTCTTGCAATAAACTCGTGTATACAGGGTCCGGCAAAGAAGCGGGGACGGAAAATTACACGCGTATTTGAAAGTTAGTCAAATATTTAGTCATCAGATATCCTTCCGTACCATCAAGCGCACGTTTTAAAAATATTTTGTTTTATACAGGGTGTTCCAGATGGAAATGCCAGACTAAAGTTGCATTTTTTTTTTAAAAGAACATTATATGTATATGTATATACATGTATATTAATAGATAAAATGATCCGCGCTTGAAAGCTGGTTACATCGATATCATGTTGTATGGGTCTAAAGTTGATAGTTTCTGTGTAAATAATTATTTTACGTGATAAATTGATACATTTCAGTAGGCTATTCTGCATAAGGAAAATCAAAAGATCCTGTATATTTTTAGCTCATTGAAAAGCCCTTTTACTACGCTTTCTATTGATACCTCATTTGATGCACCTAGCAGTGGCGGCTCTTGATGACGTACGATGTGCGCTGCTGCACGGATGAGACTGCTTCGTTTAAGCTTTCATATATACAGAGAAGCAAGTAACCGTACCGAAATCTTCCGAAATAGTTCGAAGTAGTCTCATCCGTGCAGCAGCGCACATCGTACGTCAAGAGCCGCCACTGGCCGCCCACCTAGGATGGATCATTTGCTAATTATTTCTTTTTAGAATTGAATTTATGAAAAATGCTTGTATTTTTAGTAGCTAATTATCGTTTTTAAACCTTCTGTAAGATCGTATATTCAACAAATTATCCATAAATGGTCTATAACAAGAAGAAACCCCTTTAAGTAAGAGAAACAGTTGATTTTCACTCAGCGGTGAAAGCAAACATTAAATTAATATAAAGTAATATAGCATTTTCAATAGATTTACTGCCGATTAAGTTATCTGGTGTTAGTTTAATAAAAAAATTGCTCTAATTAATTTGTATTTTAAAGAATTTTGTAAAACCAACTATGTTACGAATACCTAATATGAAACAATACATACCTAATTAGCTTAACATAAATCGAAATCATGTAGGAAAGAATCAAGTACGAGTAGTATTAAAAGTTTGCAATATTTTAAATAAATACTAATTATTAACTACAACATCAAATTTAATTAACAAAAGTAGTAGCACAGTAAATAAAAATAAAGTGAATGTAAATAGTAAATGCAAATAAATCAAAGAAAACTTTCAAATGTCCTTCCATGTCTCTCAATACATAAATGAAGCCGCCTGGTGAAATTCTGTTGAACATGCTGTAATGTTTCTTGGCGAACATTTCTAAATGCCTCTCTTATGCGTTCCATCATATTTTTCCTTGTTGTAGGAACTTCCACATAAACTAGCGCCTTGACATATCCCCAAAAGTAGAAGTCCAAGACAGTAAGATCTGCACTTCGTGGAGGCCAAGCGATTGCACCACCTCGTCCTATCCATTTGTCTTCCTTCCATCGCCCTAGAAACTCCCTAATGTTAAGGCTGTAATGAGCAAGTGCACTATCGTGTTGCAACCAGAAAATTTGTCGGGTGTCAGCATCCACATGCTCAAGTAAATTAGGCAGTTTGTTCTGCAAAAATGCCAAATACGTATCGCCTGTAACGGTTCCATCGAAAAAAGTATGGCCCAATGATATATGGACCAAGTATACCTCCCCAGACGTTAAGAGAACATCTATTCTGATTGTCTACATGACGTATCCAATGCGGGTTTTCTGTTGCATAATAATGCATGTTATGTTTATTTACCTCCCCATTACTTTTGGAAGTAGCCTCATCGCTAAACAAAATCTTTGTTAAAATATTTGGCATTTCTCGCATTTTATTTAACAACCAACCACAAAAGTCTGTTCTTTTAATAAAATCATCACCATGCAATTCCTGATTTAATTCCATATTGTACGGATGATACTTATGACTTCTTAAAATTCTTCGTACGCTCCTATCTTCAATAGCTGCTACCTTTGAAATACCGTCTATACTTATATGTGGATTTTCCTGTATTGTTAATAATACGGCCAATTCGCTTTTTTTCATTGATTACCGGCTTATTTATTTCTCTCTTCTTGTAGGTTACACTACCAGTTTCTGTAAATCTCTCTAATAACCTTTCAAATGCTTCCGGTCTTGGCTTTCTTTCAAGGTTTGGAAATCTCTCTCCATATATTCTACTTGCTAGGAGACAATTTCTTGTTCACTCCCCAAGAATAAATATCATATTCACCATTTCTTGAATACTAAAATTAGTCATTATAGCAATTTCTTTTAAAGATTGAACGAAATTTTTGACAACATGGTTATTAAGTATACAAGCTTAAAACTGATACCAGATAACTTGATCAGCAGTGAATCTATTGAAAATGCTATATTACTTTATATTAATTTAATGTTTGCTTTCACCGCCGAGTGAAAATCAACTGTTTCTCGTACTTAATGGGGTTTCTTCTTGTTATAGACCATTTATGGATAATTTGTTGAATATCCGATCTTACAGAAGGTTTAAAAACGCAAATTAGCTACCTACTAAAAATACAAGCATTTTTCAGTAATTCAACTCTAAAAAGAAATAATTAGCAAATGATCCATCCTAGGTGCATCAAATGAGGTATCAATAGAAAGCGTAGTAAAAGGGCTTTTCAATGAGCTAAAAATATACAGGATCTTTTGATTTTCCTTATGCAGAATAGCCTACTGAAATGTATCAATTTATCAAGTAAAATAATTATTTACACAGAAACTATCAACTTTAGACCCATACAACATTATATCGATGTAACCAGCTTTCAAGCGCGGATCATTTTATCTATTAATATACAGAATGTTCCATTTAAAAAAATGAAACTTTAGTCTGGCATTTCCATCTGGAACAGCCTGTATAAAACAAAATATTTTTAAAACGTGCGCTTGATGGTACAGAAGGATATCCGATGACTAAATATTTGACTAACTTTCAAATACGCGTGTAATCTTCCGTCCCCGCTTCGTTGCCGGACCCAGTATATTACTGCTTAAATAAATTTAAAAAAATGATAATATATTTTGTTTTTTGAATTTTTTTAAGTTCTCTTTCCATACATTGCCTTACTATTAATTGCTATGAGTAGAAAAGTTTCACTCTCAACTTTTTGATTTTGAAAGCAATCAATATTCATCTTATCAGTTGTGTAGGCCACGACAATGTATCTTTTGTATGAATAGAGTTTTTATTAAGTCAAAATCTTGCTAATTATTGCAAATTAATTGCATTTTCGCGAAGTAATGTAAATGTAAATATTGCTTTCTACATTTAACGACGCCAATTATTAGAATTTTTTAATAGAAAGAATTTGCCCTTAAGTTGGAATAATTAGCATCGTAAAATGTAAAAAACAATATTTACATCCACATTACTTCGCTAAAATGCAATTAATTTGCAACAAGTGCCGACTACAGGCAAAAATATTAACATCTGTTTCCTTAATATAACTTAAGGCTTCCCAATGTATTCGAAATCCCGCAGTTCTTAATAGCTTAGTGGTTAGAGCAAGGGTCCAGCAAACCGTGGATGTGGGTTCGAATCCTTCTTCAAGACGCATTTTTTCTATTAAAAAAATTCGAATAATTAGCATCGTAAAATGTAGGAAGTAATATATACATCTAGCTAATTATGATTAGAATAAAAAGTAGCGTTTCAAATAAAGTCATAGTTAGGGACCGGACACTAGAGGCTGGTGACTCATCGCCCACGGGCGTACTACTTTTAGGATTTAAAAGTATTATCGGGGACTATCCGCTACCTCGTGCCGCAGGTACCGAGAAAACTTTTAAATGAGTTAATGAACCATATTAGATGAAATTAGATTTTCTTAAGTAAAGAAGTAATTATGTTTCGTTTAATAAAATCCACAGTTTATTATTTAACTTTTATTATTCTAAAACACTAGCACAGGAAGGCTTGATAATAAGTAGGGACTGGACACGAGAGGCCCATGGCTCATCGACCACGGGTGTACTATTGAAAATTTCTATTTTTAAAGAGTTTTTAATTTTATTTATAAAATTGGAAAACAAACGGGTGATAATCTATAAAATATGAAATACATTTTTATTTGATCATTTTGTAGTTCAAGTTGAGTAAAGGAGTATTAATATTAACTAGCAATACTTCTTCAATGTTCTCTTCTGTAAAATTTGTACTATTTGTATGAAATCCTTGTAGATAGAAATCGTCCTTTCTACATCGCAACCAGCTATAGGTGCATACTGGAAATATTATTTGATTTGAGCGTATTTAGCAATTAGATTTTAAGGCATTGTCTCCATACACAATTGCCGTAATGTCATTAAATCTGGATTTCTATTAAAAATTGCGTCTAACTTTTGCCGAAGGCCACATCCGAAGTTATTTGGAATATTTTTCAAATTATTAATAGCCACATCTAATGTGGTTAATCCATAATTTAATTTGAGATTTTGATTTACAAAATAAGTGATTTGTTTTGGCAAATTTCCAAAGTGTTCCTGAAAAAAGTACTGATTTTTTAAATTTAGAATTTGTATTAGTTCCTTGCA
The DNA here is from genome assembly GCA_935421215.2 of Melolontha melolontha. Taxonomy (NCBI): domain Eukaryota; kingdom Metazoa; phylum Arthropoda; class Insecta; order Coleoptera; family Scarabaeidae; genus Melolontha; species Melolontha melolontha. Next base: position 1,101,156 of record OW285236.1, on the reverse strand, counting down.
CTCAGAAATACTTCGAGCATCGTCATTTAAACATGTAACGAAATTTTGTAAACTATCGAAATTCTCTGCATAAAGACTAGTAGCTTCCAAACATGTTCCCTATCTAGTTATTACTGGAGAGAGAGGCAGTGACAAAGATGGAAGTTTTTCGCTGTAAAGAGCTACTCTTAATGGTGCTTTTCTGAAAACTTGTTTAAAAGCAGATACAAATCTATCAATTTCTGCAAAGGTGTCTCTGATATATCCACAGATTCTGTGAAGAGCATGTGTTACACAAGTAATATGCAGCATATTAGGATATGTTTTCTTTAATAGTCTGCCTGTTTTTAACATATATGCAGCGCTGTCACTGTCAAATAAAAGTATTTTTTCTTTGTACCTGTCGTCCGAATGACTCATTTGGTGCATATTCTCGTAAATGGTTTTGGATATTGTTTCCGGATCAACTATATTTATAGTATGTACTTAACAGTTAAAACAATGAAAAAAAGAAACTAAGTCACTGTATTTGATTTATCTTACGAAATATAAAAATAAATAAAATAAATTATAAAAACTCATTGCGCTTCTATCTACGCCCGTGAAGAAAGGAATTTAACTGTAATATTGAAGTAATAGCGTCACAATTCAACGACAAAAAACAGATGTGTGGTTAACCGAATGAGTAGTGTTATTCAATAACTGCGTGTTGTACTTAGCGATGTTATAGACTATTTATATGGTCAATCGTAATTTCGGCCTGTTGCGTTCAGTCTCTAGTAATTACTGTCAAATTTTGACATTTACCTGTATATTTAATTCGACTATCGTGTTTCATTTTGTGTAAACTCTGCTTTTTCGTGGTTTTTTGCATTGTTTTGATTAGTCGTTGTGCTACTGTGTCTTATCGTTTCTTTGTTGTTATTTTATTCCTTCATAATAGATTTTACGTTTAATGAATATGCCGATATGTACATAGTGTATGGCTTCTGTAATGGAAATTCTAATATGGCAGAACGAGAATATCGTGTACGTTTCCCAAATCGGAGACATACTAGTGAAAATGTGTTTCGAAGGTTAGATCAACGTGTACGGAACACTGGTTCGGTTACTAAAAGAAATGCTAATTCTGGTTGACCAAGAGAAAGGCGTACAATATGACTAGAAAAGCAAATTTTAGATGCAGTACAAGAAGATCCTTCCGTTAGTATCCGACAGTTAGCTACAACCTTAAATATCCCTAGTAATAAGACCGATCAGTTGATTCTACGAGATAAACTTCTTCATCCCTATCAAGTTTGTAAAGTTCACCCGCTTTATGAAAGCGACAACATTTTTTGGGGGTAATACCATAAGTCAAGAGCTTGTGTTTATCCGGATAAACTTTCGTTTTGAATGAAAACTTTGTTGCTTGCTAACTGACGAGAACAAATAACTTGGTAAAACCGCGGTTTTACCTTCTGTTATTTATTCGAGTTGTGTTACCTTTAAGCAACAAAGTTTGAGTTTTGTCAAAATGAAAATTTGTTTCGGAAATAAACACAAACTCAAATGGTATTTGGTAAGACAATTTAATGAATCATTTAATCAAAATTAATAAACTAAAATATTGTTATTCAAACAACGCCAAAACACAACATTTCTTTGAATACATAGGTAAATAGTAACTTAATTATTACTAAAACTACAGTTAGAAAATGTACAGTTATTATAAATTATTTTATTCGTGGTCGACTGAATACTATTTAATACAAAGGTATTTTTAATAATATAAAATATTATTAAAAATCTGGTGTGAAGAAAATATTAATAGTGAACCAGCATTTGTGTTCTTCACACCAGATTTTTAATAATATTTTATATTATTAAAAATACCTTTGTATTATACAAAACTGGTGGGGTTTACCTACTCATGTATGTTTCAATTATTCTGATACGAATACTATTTAGGGTATTATTATTGTTAAGATTGCATGAATTGCTTGTATATTGAGGCTTTCGTTTTTATTGTATTGTTAGGCACGGTTTTCGATACCGTTTCTTTTATTTTTCTGTAGTAGCACTGCCGAAACGATTCATTTTGGAAGAGAAAAATACAAAAGCGTAAGTATGACGTTTATCTGAACGTCACTGTACGAATTGAATTCTCGTTACCATGGGAAAAAGCTGCATGCAGTTTATCCATTTACAAACATACCTACTAGCAGATTATCGGCCTAATGCGTCCGGTCTCTAATTATGATGCAAAGAAAGCATGCGTGTACTTTCTCAAATATTTGCACATTTCCAAAAAACTTAAAATTTGTCGATAAATGAATGCGTTCTTTACTATTTCGGTGATGGTAATATTCTTGCAAATAATTATGTAAATCTCAAAAGAAAGATATTAGGATAACTAACCTTCGATAAAGTATACTTTAAAAATTTCAACTGGGTGACGATTAGATGAAGAAACTTGTTTGCAGAAAATTTTATAAAATATTATTTGATACGTCCAAGCGTAAGATGATTTGGCAATGTAACATTATCTAAGAACTATTTAATGTTGACTCAATATAAAATTATATGTGTACTGTATTTTGTAATATTTGAATACATTACAATGATATGCATGCAGGCATACCGACACCAAATTTCTTTTTCTGAATATTATCTCGCGTTTAAATTTCTAGTGTTAATAAAAGTAAACATTCGTATTTATTTAGATTCGCTCCAAAATATTTATTTATTCGGAAATCTACATTTCTAAACTATTTATACTAGTGATTTAAAAAGACTAATCGTTCGATATAAACAGCTCTTGTTAGCTAACAAGACCAAATCGTGATTTAATAGTATTAGTCCGGGTAATGCAAAATAAATATGTTTGTTTGTTGTACGATTCGATGCAACTATTAAAAATTCAATAAACAGGGAGATGTATAGTAATTTTATTCATTTTGTATCTGAAATCAAACACAAACCAGAGATATTGGTGTTATTAGAGTGACATTACGACATCCTAGTATCTTGGAATGAGAGTCGCACAATAAATAATAAATATTATTTAGACATGTCATTTTTAATCACGGGTGAATAGATAAAAACTACTCGATTTGATATTAGAATTGCATAAATATGTGTTACATCAGCAAATGTGTAATATGTACAATTCAAAAAAGAAAATCGATGAATTGGTAAAATTATACAAACATTAATATATATATATATATATATAATATATATATATATATATATATATATATATTATGTATACCTATAATACACCAGTACCACGAAGGTGATCCAATTTTGACTGCATTTTATTTTTTCTGGTCAATACAAATTACCAATTAATCTATACCGGATTTTTCTTTTGTCATTACATTACACATAGCTATAATGCAATGACTTTTTTTCATTTACCCTTACACATAGGCATAAATGTATGGTGGAGGCATAGTGGCAACCAGTTATACAACAACAACATTTTTCAAATTATCAAATATTTCTGTTATTCGTACATACATAAATCTTAAATTAACTACATTTTTTTTAAATACGTAATTTATTTAAAACAGTTAATTATATTATTTAACAGTATATTGCTTTTTGTTATATTTTCTACCTTTTTTGATGCACTAATTTTACTATCTTAGTTATATTTCAACCTTAAAGAAATACTATCCATCTTCTTTCAATTTGTTAAAAATATTTAAAATTGTCTTCGCACAAAGTATACGCCTGTTGGGATAATTAACTGTTTTAAATAAATTATATATTTTTCAATAAAATGTATTTAATTTAAGGTTTAAATATGAACGAAAAACAGAAATATGTGACAATTTGAAAAATGTTACTGGTGTATAACTGGATGCCTATTATGCCACCACCATACATTTATGCCTATGTGTAATTAATTAAATGCACATCGGGGATTCGACGAGTATATTTACATCAAAGTTCTGGTTTAGACGGAAACAATATAAATTTTTTTATTTTAAGTGAAATACGTTGTTATACTTCAAATTCGACGCTCGTACAATTTAGTTCAGCTATATATTATTTACTAATTATTGTACTATTTCAGTTGCTTAAAAAATTAGTTTACCTTATTCTGCATTTTGTTCGTTCGATATTTTTGGATAACACTGTATATTATACTACGTTTTTGCTACTCTTCGACATAACAACTAAAATTAATTATATTTATTATACTGCTTTGGATTCATTATTATCTAATTTGTTTATATACAATATGTAGGCGTACAGAGTAATCTATTATTTATTTATTGATGAACTGTACCAATGTTCGGTAGACATACAGCGACCTTTTATTAGTATTTATTTGTGGCCTTGTACGAGCCTAATTAATGCTTAGCGACTTCATAAGTGGAAGTTGACTATTAACCTCCCTTTATGATCGATTTCTTGTCGGAAATTAATTAAATGTGGGATAATTGGAATTCTCTTTCGAATATGTTTTTTCTATAATGTAGTAGTTCCAGCTTCGTATAAAACTGGACATGGAGCTATCATTTTATTGTGCATTTGTTAGAATTTGCTAAAACAGGGTTTCTGTTCGCTATAGTGGGTTTGCAATTCTAACTTAGGTATATAAGGTAACAGATATAGTAGTATAGTTATTTTCTTGTGCAACTACACCAGCGATGCACATACCGCGGCCCGCATGCGGCCCACTATCGATATTTATGCGGCCCACCAACGAATTTTAAAAATTGTTCGAAAAACTACAAAAGTAGGTAAAAATCCATTCTAATCAATATTTCTTAACTTTTTATTTTTTTCTAACTTTTGTAATTGTTAGTAAGATATGTATCTTTAAGTACCTACTACTTTAAAATATATGATTGTTTCGGCCTTTACTTGATGAAATTCCATTTTAACTATTAAGATAAAATAAAACAAATTTTATGAATTTCACTTTTTAATTATCACTGCAACGAGTCGTTTCGCACCAACCTGGGCTTCGTCAGACATATAACTATATATGTCTGACGAAGCCCAGGTTGGCGCGAAACGACTCGTTACAGTGATAATTAAAAAGTGAAATTCATAAAATTTGTTTTATTTTATCTTAATAGACCTACTACTTTCTTGTTCAGGTTTACTACGTAGGACAGGTATGCTCCTCGTCGTTACAAGCATATTGTTACGAGACTAGAAATCTGTCGAACCAACTAGATTACTCGAAGATTCGCGAAACACGTCGGTATTATCCACGAACAATGTGGTGGGTTTTCGATATTAGGTAACTCGTATAAATACAACGCATTGTCCACTATCGGGGCAGTTAAGTCTTAACTACGGACAAGCGAACGTTATATTGTTGGAATTGTAATCTGTGAAGAATAAATATTTCGTCGTTCGAACTTGGCATTTATCTACGTAACAATATAATATCAATTTTGATATGGATAAACCAGGCCCCAGTAAAAAACGTAGTCGTAAGGTTGAAGATGAAAATCGACAGTTTCAAGATATTTGGACCGAAAAATACTTTTTTATTTCATCGCATAACAAAAGTAGTTTTTCTATTCCGAAGGAATATAATGTGAAAAGGTATTATGAAACCCAGCATCATACTTTTACCAAATTAACCCGCGAAAATCAAACGCCAAAAATTTCCACTTTACAAAGGGAACTAATAGGCCAGCAAGCTATGTTTACAAAACCAATTCAAGATGCTGAAACAGCTACTGAAGTTAGTTTTGAAATATCTCGAATAATAGCGAAAACTTGTCGGCCTTTTAAAGATGGGGAGTTTGTTAAGCAGTGTTTAGATATCGCCGCAAAGAAAATGTGTCCGAAAGATGCAAGGAGGTTTGAGAAAATTCAACTAAATCGGATGACTGTTCAAAGAAGACTTACCACATTAGCAGCTAATATAGAAGAGCAATTAGCTACGAAAACGAAAAGTTTTCAGTATTTTTCTATAGCACTCGACGAATCTAAGATATAAGTTCCACTGCTCAACTCTTAATATTTTTACGAGGTGTAACGCAAAATTTTGAAGTGAGTGGAGAACTGATTGGTATGAGTTCTTTGTAATTAAGTAAATCTGGGATAATAACTATATTAAAAGAGTATTTACAAACTAAAAACATAGATACCAGGGAATTAATGCAGTTTTATTGCATTATACATCAAGAGGCCCTCTGTTCAAAATTATTGGGATTTGAAAATGTGATGAAAGTTGTAGTACCTACTGTAAACTTTATAAAATCACGAGGTCTCAATCACCGACAATTCACACAATTTCTCGACGATATTGAAAGCAAATATGGTGATCTCCTGTTTTACACTGAAGTAAGGTCGTGGGGAAAGTCGTGGGTTGTCACTAGTGCGGTTTCTGAACTTTATTGAAGAAATCTAAATATTTCTGGCGGAAAAGAAAAAGGACGGCTCCGAACTCGACAACCCTAATTGGCTGTGTGATTTAGCGTTTCCTGTAAACATCACAAATCACTTGAATGTCTTAAATACGCGACTCCAAGGCAAAGATCAATTGATCTCGCAGTTATACTCTCATGTTTCGTCCTTTCAATGCAAATTGAGTCTTTTCAGGACACAAATCAATTCAGCCAATTACAGCCATTTTCCGAACTACAAAAAAATTATGGAGAAATTCAATAAAATGGATGTCAATTTCGCTTCATATTGAAAGAATTGATATTTTAATACAAGCTTTTCATGATCGTATTCTAGACTTCCAAAAAGTTAAACCTCTATTAGACATTTTCAGCAATCCTTTCAACATTTCACTCGAAAGTGCACCCGAATCAATACAGCTGGAATTGATAGACTTGCAAAATGATGATAATTTACGAAACAAGTTTAATGAATGTAATTTACCCAACTTTTACCGTTGCGTTGACAAAACCGCTTATAAAGAGATGCGAATAAATTCATTGAAATGCGCAAGCTTATTTGGATCGACGTATATTTGTGAGCAAACGTTTTCAGTGATGAAACTTAACAAAACAAAAAATCGAAACCGTCTGGCAAATGAAAATCTGGAAGCAATTTTACGTGTGGCGACAAGTAATGTGGAGCCAAACATAAACAAAATTGTTAGGTCAATGCAATGTCATGCATCAAAATAATAAAACATGAAATATTACATTGTAATGATAATATTACATTACGATTACATAATTACAACAAAAAATTTTGAATGTTGTTTTAATTTTATCATTTGTAGTAATTCATACTATTTAAAAATAAATATATTTGTGTTAATAAGTATTTTTTGTAGTGGCCCGTCCTTGGCTTATAATTTTCCCGAGTGGCTCCTGTTCCCTATAAGTCTGTGCATCCCTGCCTTACCGCTTCAACATTTTCCTCATTTCTAACTGTTCGCCTGTCGCTTTTTGCGATCCACGTTTTCTGTTTCTCTGAATAATTGCATTCATGTGGAAAACTGATCATATGGGATAGCAATATGTGTCTGGAAATTCTTCTAAAAAATCCTGACATGCATCGCTGATGGAATAAACCTATTCACCATTAATTTTACTACCATTTCAAGAATAAATATCAACCATGTGTTGCTTCTGTTGTCCGTTAAGTACAAAAGCCATTATTAAATAGCTAATAAATTGAAAATATAACTTATTTAATAAATATAACAATTTAACTTATGATGATTTATAAATGACACTTCATGAATTCTCTAAGCTCAGACGTGACTTATAAGTCTATCTCTGTCCTTCATGGCCTACCTAGGATATAAATTCTGTGACTCGCTTGATATCTATCTATCTATTGTATTCATTTAATTGTACATATTTGAAATATGCTCTGGATTTGTCCATCATCTGTAGTAATTGGTAAAAAATATTTTCTTTTTGTCACCAAAATACGTATTAAATAATTAAAAAAATTAATACTGGTAGCCGTAACTTTATGGTAATTCATTTTGAAAATAATAAAATAAAATAAAATAAATAACTTTGTTTTACCACTTTATTCACATATAATCGTGACCGCGGTTTCGACATACAATGTCATTATCAAACTGCAAAAGTTACAGGCCTACATAGAACTTATAAATGACACAAAAATATATGGGGGTGGTTTATGATGTTATTTAAAATTACTACTATATACTTAACTATTATATACAACATTGGAAAAGAGGTGTATATATAAGATCCAACTGATCGTTTAAAACGATATCTATTGTGTTGTTCCGGCTTTTAAAAATCTCTAGGACCTCTAAAATATTTAATTTACGACCTTTCTCGGCCAAATGCAATATTTTACGGTGACCAAATGTATGCCTTTCTGTAATAAGATGGTTTGCGAATGTTGAATCTGTCTTGTTTAGTTTATATGGTCATATAAACTAAACAAGACAGATTCAACATGATTCAAAGAACACATGAGGTCTCATGTGTTCTTTTTCCCGTATAATAAAACATCGACCGGTCTGACCTATATATACACTTTTACAATCATTACAATATCATTTATACACTCCTGATTTGTTATTGATATCTGTTTTAGGTTTTGCGTTAAAAATGAAATTACTTGTTTTTACATATGGTTTGTAAGCTATACTAACATTACTATTATTTTTTAAATTATATTTCCAATTTGCTCGCCTATTTTACCGAAGTAAGTTAACGAGACAAATTGTTTCAAATTAGCACTATCTTTAGGATATACTAAACTAAAGGCCACTTGTAACTGTTTTTTCTTTAGTATACTGTCAATTACGCTACTTTTATAACTATTGTTTACCGCTATTTGTTTTATAGTATTGATTTCACGAACAAAAGATTCATTAGACAAAGGAATATTTAATGCTCTATGTATCATAGAATTAAAAAATGAATGTTTGTGTGTCTTAGGGTGTAGTGAATCTTTGGGAATAATGCAATCAGTGAAAGTAGGTTTACGATATATATCAAATTTTAAGCTCTGATCTAATTTGTTTAATTTTAAATCCAGGAAGTTAATACTGTTATTCTCTTCTATTTCTACCGTAAAATTGATATTAGAATGGATTGAATTTATGTAGTTCAGAAATGTTTGTAGTTGTCTATGAGTACCCTTAAAGCAAGCTGGGATGTCGTCTACATACCGATACCAAAATTTAATATGTTTTTAGCTAGTTGTGATGAAAGAATTTTTTCTGTAATATGCTTCATGAAATCATATCTCTAACGGAGTTAGTCACCAACCAAAGTTACTTTACATTTAACAACAAATTCTACCAACAAACAGAAGGTCTGGCAATGGGCTCACTTCTAAGTCCTCTATTAGCTGAAATTTTCAAGAAGCATATTACAGAAAAAATTCTTTCATCACAACTAGGTAAAAAACATATTAAATTTTGGTATCGGTATGTAGACGACATCCCAGCTTGCTTTAAGGGTACTCATAGACAACTACAAACATTTCTGAACTACATAAATTCAATCCATTCTATATCAATTTTACGGTAGAAATAGAGACGAATAACAGTATTAACTTCCTGGATTTAAAATTAAACAAATTAGATCAGAGCTTAAAATTTGATATATATCGTAAATACTTTCACTGATTGCATTATTCCCAAAGATTCACTACACCCTAAGACACACAAACATTCATTTTTTAATTCTATGATACATAGAGCATTAAATATTCCTTTGTCTAATGAATCTTTTGTTCGTGAAATCAATACTATAAAACAAATAGCGGTAAACAATAGTTATAAAAGTAGCGTAATTGACAGTATACGAAAGAAAAAACAGTTACAAGGGGCCCTTAGTTTAGTATATCCTAAAGATAGTGCTAATTTGAAACAATTTGTCTCGTTAACTTACTTCGCTAAAATAAGCGAGCAAATTGGAAATATAATTTCAAAAAATAATAGTAATGGTAGTATAGCTTACAAACCATATGTAAAAACAAGTAATTTCATTTTTAACGCAAAACCTAAAACATATATCAATAATAAATCAGGAGTGTACAAATTATATTGTAATGATTGTAAAAGTGTATATATAGGTCAGACTGGTCGAAGTTTTATTCTACGGGTAAAAGAACACATGAGGTCATATAAACTAAAGAAGACAAATTCAACATTCGCAAACCACCTTAGTACAGAAAGGCATACATTTGGCCACCGTAAAATATTGCATTTGGCCGAGAAAGGTTGTAAATTAAATATTTTAGAGGCCCTAGAGATTTTTAAAAGCCGGAACAACACAATAGATATCGTTTTAAACGACCAGTTGGATCTTATATATCCACCTCTTTTCCAATGTTGTATATAATAGTTAAGTATATAGTAGTAATTTTAAATAACATCATAAACCACCCCCATATATTTTTGTGTCATTTATAAGTTCTATGTAGGCCTGTAACTTTTGCAGTTTGATAATGACATTGTATGTCGAAACCGCGGTCACGATTATATGTGAATACAGTGGTAAAACAAAGTTATTGTTTTATTTTATTTTATTATAATAAATAATTGCAATTATTTGGTCACCACTTTCATTTTAATTATAATAACTAACAGTTCCTCAAATTTAAAAGAATTAATCTAGTGATAAACTTCATATTAAAATACTTGGTATTGCTTCACATTTTATATTTATTTATTTATTATTTAAATAAGTATTGATTGTGAAACAATACCAAGTATTATATTATTTATAGCACATAAATCATTTAAAACAATACAAGAGCCGCTAGTACAATCAATTAATATTTTGGAATTAATCTAGAATAAAACAAATTATGAATATGAGGTGGAGCCTTTATACAGAATCTAGCAAATACATTTCTAACAGCAATATTCTGAGCTTCAATCACATTACCGGATATTTATTGCCACTGAAATGTATCTGAACGTGACATACGATCGCAGTTACGTTTTTTTCAGGAGCCCATAACAATACGCAAAGCCGTTTTGGACGCGCCGAAATAAAAAAAAACACGTTCACGACGAGTGTATTTGTATAGATAGATACCGAAACGTGTTGTTGACTTTTTGCGAAACTTCGACCAACAAGCTGCAGCCGGCGACAAACGACGTGGGCGAAACGCGGAGAGCCCGTGTGTTTGAACAAAACCCGGCGCTGAAACCAAGAATCAACTGTAATAAAATCAGGAAAGCGCGCTCAGACATGATAAATTTATGTCACATTTCCAGCAGTTAGTCATCGCAATCCTAAAATATGACTTCTGTCTGTTTGTTTGGAATTGTACTTAACTTAGCCATAACTTCTGTCTCACGAGCGCGGACGAGTACGAACACCGGTTGGTGTGAACGGAGAAGGCGGGTACGAATGTGGAATTGCAATCGCTTCGATATTCTAGAGATTGTTCGCGTTCTTGTTTGATGTAATTTTGCATTTGACGAACTTTTTATTTAGCTGATTTGGTTAATGCGAATCTTTCTAAGTCTAGTCAAGTCTAATCATAAATCATTAGCAAATGACTTCTAAAGTTGTTTGTATAAATACACTCTTTCGTTTAAAATAAATTCAAATTTTTAAGTTACTTTAACAGCGAATTATTTAAAATTATTAGGTTGCTAGATGCGTGTGAAATAATGGAATTGATTTTGTAAAACTTAAAACAATTTAATTTCTAGAAAATAAGTTTTTAATAATGAAAATAACGACAAATTTCTGGACCAGATGAAAGTTTTTATAGTACTGTCAAAGACAATCGAGACGTGCAACAATATAGGAAAATTCGTCTAAATTTATTTGAATCTAATTTAGGCACCGGACACGCGAGACCGATGACTCATCGCCCACGGGCGTACTATTGAAAATTTGTATTTTTAAAGAGTTTTTAATTTTATTTACATAATTGGAAAACAAACGGGTGGTGATCTATAAAATACGAAATACATTTTTATTTGTTCATTTTGTAGTTCAATTTGAGTAAAGGAATATTAATATTAACTAGCAATACTTTCTCAAGATTCTCTTCTGTAAAATTTGTTCTCTTTGAATGAAACGAGCGATCATTAAAATTTTCACTCGTAGCTGGCCGTGTATATAAAAATTATGTCGTAGGTTTAGTCATTAAGATGTTATTTCAAACATCTGTCAGTGTCAAATATATATTTTAAAGTTTCATCAAAAGAAAAAGTAATGGCCTTTAATGATATGCATAACGCGTTTATGGTTGAATGTTACTTCCTGACATCTCAAAAAATTGATGGTATTTGGCAGCATTCAATAGAAAATTGCCTTGTGGAGTTTGAAGAGAGATATCCAAATACTGCTCCTAGCTATAAAACTTTCCGTGATACGCTTATGCATTGTGTAAATCTTTTTCGTCAAACAGGCAGTATTTTAAGGAAAAAAGGAAGCGGTCCTCCTCTCAAGAGAAGTCGCGGCGTAAATGAAAATGTCAGACAAATTATTAACGAATGTCCTCAAACATCTATTCGTAGAGTTTCGCAACAAGTAGGGCTTTCGTATGGAACATGTCAAAAAATTTTAAAAAAGGACTTGCACATGTATCCATATAAATTAACTTCTGTACAAAATCTATTACCTACGGATTATGAAAAAAGAACACAATTTTGCCAATGGTTTATTCAAACAATGACAGACAATATTTTAAATCATACTTTTTTCACCGATGAAGCTTGGTATTATTTGAAAGGTTATGTTAATTTGCAAAATATGCGTATGTGGTCCAGTGAAAATCCTCATTTCTACAGAGAAGTTCCTCTACATCCAGAAAAAATAGGCGTATGGGTAGGTATGAGTCGTCACCGATTAATAGCACCAATATTCTTTGAGGGCACGATAACATCGGAGAAATATCGTAACGAAATTCTCAGTGTTTTTACTAATCAATTGACTAATGGGGCTACATCTCACGTTACACTTGAAAATATTCAGTTTTTGCAACAATTTTATGGCGATATGGCGAGGATAATAAGTAGAAATACAGCGATTCCATATCCATATATATATAAAGAATATTATTTATGAAACACCAATTAATAATCTACAAGAGTTAAGACATAAAATCATAGAAAAATGTGAACACATCAATAACTCACCGCAAATACTGAGCAATGTTTTCAATGCTCTACGAAATAGAGTGCGATTATGCTTGGTGGAGAATGGTCAACATTTTACACATTTTTTATAATATTCTATTACTTTGTATAAAAATTATAAATATATTTAATATAAAAGTCCGCATTTCAAATTATTTTTTAACAATCATGACGTTTGAAATTATAATGACAGATCTCCTCTAATAACTTAAGTTAGGACATACCTTTTGTGAACATGGCTTACTTGAGCGAAAATTTTAATGATCATTCGTTACATTCTCGTAGATAGAAAACGTCCTTTCTACACCGCAACTGGTTATAGGTGCATACTGGAAATATTCTTTTATTTCCACGTATTTAGCAGTTAGATTTTGAGGCATTGTCCCCATACACAATTGCCGCAATGTTATTAAATCTGGATTTCTATTAAAAACTGCGTCTAATTCTTGCCGAAGGCCACATCCGAAGTCACTTGGAATATCTCTAATCATCTAATATGGTTAATCCATTATTTAATTTAAGATTTTGATTTTCAAAGTAAGTGATTAGTTTTGGCAAATTTCCAAAGTGTTCCTAGAGAAAGTACTACTGATTTTTTAAATTTTGAATTTGTATTAGTTTCTTGCACTCAGAGATATTTCGAGCGTCGTCATTTAACCATGTAACGAAATTTTGTAAACTATCGAAATCTTCTGCATAAAAACTAGTAGCTTCCAACCATGTTCCCCATCTAGTTATTACATTGAATAAACATATCGGGGAAGTAAAGTTGGCGGGACGCGTCTAGCGTAACAGTGTCGTTAAGTTACCACATTTCCAGACGGTATATACACTCACGGACAAAAATATTTCATATTTTTATAAATCTTTTATTTATATATTTTTTATAACACTTATGCACTTTTTTTGCTAAATGTATTATTTTGAAGTGTTCTACGTATATTAGTACAGTTTTTCTTACATATGATAGCGTTAGAACAGATTAGTGGATGATTGAATAAGATATGGTGATTTTAGTTAGAACATTTAATTAAAAAGAGCGACAATAACGACAATATAATTTCTTTTTTAGGTCACATAAATAAGAATTAGTAATGGGTATTACCTTCCCTAACTCTAATTACAGCTTGCATTCTTCTGGGCATGCTTCGCAGAAGATCTTTAATGGTTTCTTGCGAAATTATTTTCCATTCTTCGTGAGCTGCATTTCGTAATGTTTCAATTGAATTAGGGACTGGATTTCGAGCTCGTATACGGCGTTTGAGAATATCCCATAGGTGCTCAATCGGGTTTAAGTCGGGACTTAATTGAGGCCAATCTAATGACGCAATCCCGACTTGCTCAAAGTGCTGGAGCACTATACCGGCTACTTGTGGTCGGGCATTATCCTGCATCAATACAAATCTGTCATACAACATGTTCTTCAATAATGTTTCGAAGGTACCAGTCTGCATTCATTCTCAAATTAACATCAACAAGCGCTGTGCGACCTTCCCAACTGGTGCCACCCCATAGCATAATGGAACCTCCACCAAAGCTAACGGTTTGCACAAGATTACATGCAGCGTATCGTTCTCCATTTTTCTATAGACTCAATCACGTCCATCTGGCTTCCACAATTGTATTCTACTCTCATCTGTAAAAAGAATTCTGCTCCATTCCTGTTCACCCCAATCAGCATGAGCTCGTGCTAACTGTAACCGGGCGGTTTTGTGATGTGGGAGAAGCCGAGGGACTTTAGCAGGACATTTTGGATTTCAACCAGCTTCCTTAAGTCTTCTTCTTACTGTTTTTACACTTACATTAACTTGCCTTGTATTCAATAATTCATTTTTAGCTGTGGAGCTGTAAATGTGCGATTTCGTAAAGGTTGGAGTTGCACATATCGGTAATCTCTTTGCGTCGTACATCTTTTACGCCCTTGTTCATGTCGCCTTCTGTATTCCCCAGTTGCTTTAAATCGTTGTGGAACACGAGAGACCGTCACTTGATTTATTCCCAGTATTTGTGCAATGTATTTTTGCTTGCGACCCTCGTTAGCTAGAGTAACAATTTTAACAGCCTCTAATTCATTTAGATGTGGCATTTTACTAACAAAAAACTCAGAATCAACGCACAATGCACTAGAAACGTCACTCTGATAATGTAAAACAAAAGATAATCATTCTGACTATACAATGTGTCCGGGAAAATGTGGGAAATCTCTCAGATTCAGATAGAACATTAAAAAATAAGATGACAAGTTCCCATAATTTTTTTCCTAGCGGCCCCCCCTACGGAGATACGGCCTCCTAATGGACGCCACTGGAAATCAATTTTTCTTGAATAACTTTTAAACTACTTATTATAATTTAATGAAAATTTAATATGATAAACAGTAGTAAGGACCTCTTAAAATACTGCCCTTTAATTTAAATTAGCCTGTTTAGTTTACCAGGGGCGGACTAGGTTGTACATTTTAATGCTTACATTTTTAACACCCTGTATGATAAGGAGTTAAAAAAAACAAATTTGGATACCTTGAACATTAATCTAAAGAAAAGGTACTCTTGTTCATTGTCGATAAAATGAACCGTTTTCGAGGAAAAAAAATTAATGTTTTATTTCTATTAAAAAGAACCATGTTTTTTATTTTTTTTTGTCTGCAACAAAGTGTAATACAAAAGTCTGAAATAAAACTGTTTTCAGTGCTAAAAAACGCTTTGTTTTTACAAACGTTACTATGGTACCCACGAATTAATAAATATCTTGCATTGACGTGTAAATTTTAAATCTTTTAATCTTTCATATTGTTAACACGTTGATCCTTTACTTCGATATTAATTTATTGAATTTTGAATATCTTGATAAATTTAATTTGATAATGGGATACACATTTAGTGAGTATGCAGATATGCATCTTATGTACGGTCTTGCATCTTGCAATGCTTTGGAAGCATGAAGGTTGTATGAAGAAAGATATCCTAATCGCAATATTCCAAATCAGAAAACATTTCAGCGACTTGACCAACGTCTAAGAGAGACTGGTGGGCGATTCCAGTTAATAAGGTAACATTATTGACTTTCTTTAATGTTTTAGGAAGTTTTGCGAAAAAAAGTACTGATGCTGGTGTGAGAAGAACAGTACGTACGGTGCAATTGGAGGAAAATATTTTGGATACTGTAGGTGATACTCCTTCAATAAGCACTCGAAGATTAGCAGCGCAGCTTAATACGTCAAAAACGACAATTCATGAAGTACTTAAAGAACAGTTGTTTTACCCTTATCATCTGCAAAAAGTGCATCTACTACTTCCTGAAGATTTTCCTCGTAGAATCCAGTTCGCAAACTGGCTGTTAGATCAGCAACGGACAAACGTAAAATTTATTAGGATTATTGTTTTTATAGATGAAGCAGGGTTTACGAAAAATGGTATTGTAAATTTACATAACTCGCATGTATGGGCTGATGAAAACCCTCATGCCACTGTCGTTCATCATTATCAACATCAGTTCCAATCAATTAATGTTTGGGCAGGAATAATTGGCAATTTTTTGATTGGACCATGCGTATTGCCGCCACGATTGAATGGTGAACTTTATTTACAGTTCCTTCAGAACGCTTTTCTGGATTCAATAGAGCATTTGCCACTTGCAACCCGCCAAAGCATGTATTTTATGCATGATGGGGCCCCACCTCATATTAGCGTTGCTGTACGCGACCACCTGAATAACGTCTATCCAAACCGTTGGATAGGCAGAGGAGGTCCCATTGCCTGGCCTCAACGGTCTCCCTACCTAACGCCAATGGATTTTCACCTGTGGAGTCATCTCAAAACCTTGGTGTATTCCTCTCCGGTTGATAATAGGGAGGAACTTTTACAGAGAATCACATTTCATTGTGATGTGATGCTGGGTTGTTGTGGCGAGTACAGCAGTCCTCTATTCGTCGTGCCCGCGAGTGTATCAGAGTTCACGGAGCCCATGTTGAACCCACTTATGAAGTTTTTAATTGATTATTTCTAATTAGCGTATTTAGGTTCAATCGTTGCAAGCTTAAGTGAGTACATTTCTAAACATAATTTTTGTTAAGGTGCCTTTCTGAGACAAAACTGCATTTCTAAGAATCTTTGTAATTTTGTCGTATTAAATAACCTAAACTAAAACTTATTTGTTCCCAGAATGACTTTTGTATCACACTTTGTTGAAGACAAAAAAAAAAAAAAAATTCTTTTTAATAGAAATAAAACATTAATTCTTTTATTTTTTTTTCCTCGAAAACGGTTCATTTTATCGACAATGAACAAGAGTACCTTTTCTTTAGCTTAATGTTCAAGGTATCCAAATTTGTTTTTTTTAACTCCTTATCATACAGGGTGTTAAAAATGTAAGCATTAAAATGTACAACCTAGTCCGCCCCTGGTAAACTAAACAAGCTAATTTAAATTTAAGGGCAGTATTTTAAGAGGTCCTTACTACTGTTTATCATATTAAATTTTCATTAAATTATAATAAGTAGTTTAAAAGTTATTCAAGAAAAATTGATTTCCAGTGGCGTCCTTTAGGAGGCCGTATCTCCGTAGGGAGGGCCGCTAGGAAAAAAATTATGGGAACTTGTCATCTTATTTTTTAAGGTTCTATCTGAATCCGAGAGATTTACCACATTTTTTAACTCCTTATCATACAGGGTGTTAAAAATGTAAGCATTAAAATGTACAACCTAGTCCGCCCCTGGTAAACTAAACAAGCTAATTTAAATTTAAGGGCAGTATTTTAAGAGGTCCTTACTACTGTTTATCATATTAAATTTTCATTAAATTATAATAAGTAGTTTAAAAGTTATTCAAGAAAAATTGATTTCCAGTGGCGTCCTTTAGGAGGCCGTATCTCCGTAGGGAGGGCCGCTAGGAAAAAAATTATGGGAACTTGTCATCTTATTTTTTAATGTTCTATCTGAATCCGAGAGATTTACCACATTTTCCCGGACACATTGTATATACTGACACTATCAAATATTGCCCTAATTGTAAAATATTGCTAACTCACCTATAATTATACAAATCTTAGCATTTTTGTATATTCACGTATGTTATAACAATACTGATATATGTAGAACACTTCAAAATAAAACACTTAGCAAAAAAAAGGCAGAAATGATATAAAAAATATATGAATAATATAACTTTATCTAGCAACTGCTATGTACATGCACAATAAATTTTGAAAATATAAATCATGAAAGTTAGAACAATAACAGAAGACTTAAACTAAAAGTTTTCCATAACAAATTCAATTACAAGGATCTTAAATCTATTCAAACTACCACTGGATTTCATATGCGTAGGTAAACTATTAAACAGTTTCAGTCCATTCACAAACACATTCTTGGTTGTTTGCACCCTATTATAGTTTTCAATATAATAATCGTTGGTATTTCTGGTTCCGTAGTTGTGAATTTAATCGACCGTTGTCAATTTGCCACTCAAGTAACGAGGCATTATTCCAATTTTAATTTTATAGATGAAAACGATTGTCTTATATACTATGTATTGTTTTACACTTAATAAACTTATGACTAAATCTATTTAAGAAAAATATCTTCTTGGAAATTTTATTAGATAGGTATTGAACGTGAGTTTTGAAATCTAAATTAGTATTCAATATTACCCCAAAATATTTCATATTCTCAACTCTGTCTATTTTCTTGGAGTCCATAGACAAATCTATATCATTAAAATTCAATTTAGAAATCTTATATTTAGTACCAATTATCATGAACTTAGTTTTACTGAAATTCAGTGCCATATTATTCTCACATACCCATTTATACAATTTATTAATTGGACAGTCATGATATTCACCATCTCCCTAATATCATCACCAACTATATAAATCATGGTGTCGTCAGCAAACATACATATTTCGCAATTATCAACCGCTTTGACTATATCATGAATGTACAGCTTAAACAATAGTGGACCTAACACTGTTTCCTGGGGCACTCCGTATTTTGTAATAATCTTATCAGACATCTCATTTTTATATTTGACTACCTGATATCTATTACTTAGGTACGATTCAAACCTAATGCTAACCCAGATAGTCCCATTTTATTTAATTTACACAACAACAAGACTCTGTCAACAGTCTCAAAAGCCCTCTTGAAGTCTAAAAATACAGTCAAAACAAACTTGCCTTTATCAATTACTTTCGCCCACGCATCGCAAACACTCAGCACAACCGTTTCACACGAATGATATTTTCTGAACCCCGACTGATTCGACTCAATTAGAGAATTTTTTTCACAATATAAATAAAAGATTTTTAAAAATATGGAATATTTTTGTCCGTGTGTATATTATTCCCCATGGGCATTTTATTGACTTTGTATTTGCCATTTCGAAATTTCTGTTAATGACGTGGATACACTGTTTTCGTGGAAATCCAAATATTAATTAATCATTGTAATAAATAGATTATAGATTGTTGAAAATGAAATTTATAAAATTTTCAAAACTTTGTCCGGCCGAGAACATCTTAAGCTTATTTCGTATATTTGCTGAAAATTCGTTAACGATTTAGGTACGGTAACTCTATGTAAAAAATTCAATGTAAGGATAAATTTACCTCTTCAAAAATTTTGTACATAGTTCAGTTTACAACCCATAATTTAAACAGAAAAAAATTAAAATTCAACGAATTTCTAGATAAGAATACAAGCTAGTTTAATAGATAAGAAATTTATGAAATAGTTCACCTCTGCAATGCTGTTCCTGCATAGACTGAAAGACTTCATGCCAGATATGGAATCCGGTTGCACAAGAGGTATTTCTCGTGAACGGGTGGACGTACCAGCCGATCTAGTACTAACGTAGTAACTCTGTTTCGGAGTCATCAAAGTGTACTTGTCTTCTATTGGTACACCTCCTTTGTAAGATACACTCTTTGCGCTAGTTTTCTCGTCGAGATGGGGAAAGTTTATAGTTATGTCGGTATGAGATAGTTTCTTATCGTCCGGAGCCACTTCGTCGCCCATTAAAAGCTTTATTAAATACTCCACCTTTGGCTTCACCTGGCAGATTTCCGTTTTTAGCGAATTAATGTCATCGTCTAATCCTGATTCACTCTTTGCAACGATACTGTTTACAACGCTTTTTAACTCTTCGTATGTTGCAGGTGAATAGTCAGCGTGCGTGAGGAAGATATTGGTTGCGGGTTTTTTTAATTTTAAAGACATCTTAACTGGTATATTAAGAACATAAGTTATTTTACATTCGAGCATTGTGTCATTTCTTCTTTGAATAATTACTACATTTGCGATTAAAATTCAAAATTATCTTATCTTGTCTACGCAATCAAATAAAATTTGGCAGCTTCTTTGACAGCTTCTTGACAATTATAGTGTTATGTTATGATTATCAACGGTGATAGCTCGAGTTAAAACCGCTGAAAATAAGCACGGTTAAATTTTCTATAGATTTGAACGAATTGTATCATCGTTGATTAATCATAACACGTGTTATAGCTCCTGAGAGAATATAATGAACGTTAACAGAAATTTAATTTTTAAAAAAGTCAAAAATTTTGAACGATCTGTCAGTTTGACAGTAAATATTTACAGTTACAGGATACTCAACACAACAATTATTTATTTATTTCAATACATATTTTGAACTTTAAATGTACAGTTTTAATATACAACTTGGAAATTACCGCTTTCGCTATGGGAAACTGAAAACACTATTTAGATGTTTCAATCCCTCCCATCTTATATACTATTTCAATGTCGTGTGAATTGCATGTTTAAATAAGACTTTAAAGATTTTGAGTTATTGTGACCCGTTTTCTATGACTTGTTGCTCTGGTATATCTGCGTTCGCCAAATGGGTTACAGCTGTTGACCTATATAACAATGATTTGTCACTTATTTGTTGGTGATATCAATTCCAACTTTTTGAGCTGTTTCCTTTGTCCAGTTGGAGATAGTATTAACACCTACAGGGAGGCTTTTATACCGAGCTGTAGTACTTCCTAATCTCCAATTTTTATTTGACGTTAGAACCAATCGAACTGGGCACACATCAAGATCTACTGTATTAAGTATTAACCATTTGCTTTCGGTTAGTGAAGTTTCCAGAATAATTAGTTTTTTTCTTGAAGCGATAAATAGATGCAAACGTACCTTAGTTACCATGCCATGCTAATTCTTCAGCGACAATGTTATCGAACTTTTTTTGAAGCCCTTTAGGAGTATTCTCGTCCCAGATCTTTTGCATTTGTTTAAATAACTTCTTGTGTAAAAGCAACTGCACTAACCTTTCTTTTTTTGTACTTCCTTTTGTACTTTCGTTACAATCGCGAGCTAGTCCTGCTTCTTTAAATTCCATGTCAGTAAATAGATTGAAAATACAAAAAAGGTTTAAGTATATCAATACGTTAAACACGTATTACGCATTTGTTACAAATGAAACAGACGTCCAATATACATATCTGTAACTGTACACATGGACAATACACCTCGTATTTTCAGCATTTACTTCTGCTTAAGACACGTGTTTCTGCCATTTACTATTAGGCGTCATCAGTTAAGCTAGTGAAGTAATTAAAGCTTAAATCGCCTATAAGGTATAGTAAATTTTGTCCTATCAGGTAGCACCATATAATATAGTGACATCTGACGGACGAAAGAGACTATGCCGAAAATGGCAATTGTTTTGACAATTCCTGGATTAAGAGAACTTAAACCATTAATTCTTCTTCTCTGTTTTGGGTTGGGCGCCACTACGTCCAGGCATTTGAGCACACTGGTCTTTGTACTATCCCCAATAGATCTCTCAATTCCACTCTGTTAGTCTTGTGTCCTCGATAAAAGCCACTATCCTCCTCAGGGGAAGTTTGAGTACACTCGAAGGATCCAATAGATCTCTCCCGAAATATTTCTGTCTGAGTTCCTTCAGTTCCTCACACGTGCATATTACATGAAAGCTAGTTTCCTCCTGTTTTTCACATCTCCTACAGCAGGGCTCGCTAACCAAGCCCATGTTGTACAAATGCTTCCTTATAGGACAATGTCCGGTTATTAATCCGGTAATTATTTTAATTTCTTTTTTGCTACTACGAATTAGGTTGGCTGAAAACTTTCCGTCCAGCTCCCTTAGTAGTGTTTTGGTATGGAGTTGACCTTCCGTTAACCTCCATTTATTTTTATGTTCTTTTTTAGCCATAACCAGATCTCCCTTTTTGCGGAATCCTTAGTGATTCCACATATTCCACTAATTGCTTATAAAAGACACCAAATAGGTGACAATCAGAGATTGAAATTTTGCAATAACTTTCATTAAAGATTTTTCTGAAATATCCATTCAACGAAATTCTATTTACCAACAAATTTTGATGTTCCGCAGCAAACCGTTACCACAATTATAACATCTTTTAGATCTGATGAAGCTCTATGTACAAGCTACAACATGCACAGGTGTAAAATTCTAATTTATAGAGTATACCATACAATTTATTATTAAACAGTGTTATAAATTTATACTTAATTTATTCATCCCATTTTTTAATTAAAAAAAAATTTCTAATTATTAGCGTCGTAATTGCAGATAGCAAGTAACTTAAGGCATTTCTAACAATACTCGAACGCAAGAGCCTTGGTAGCGCAGGGATAGAGCGTTTGTCTAGAGAACTAAAGGTCGTGGGTTCGAGTCCTACCTAAGAATGAAATTTTTAAAAAAATTTCGTTAATTAGCGTTGTAATTTGTAGATAGCAACATTTACATTTTCATACAACTTCGCGAAATAACATCCTACTTAAATATTTAATATAGCCGAATTTCCAAGATTTATCAAATGATATATATATTAATTGTAAGGCTAAGAAATAGATTATATATATATATATATATATATATATATATATATATAATAACTTCGTGACCTTGGTATGATATGGTAAACCTAATCAGTAGGCGATATTTTCAATACAAAAATTCTTTTTATAGTCAAACATTTGGTATTGCCATGGGCTCTCCTTTAGCTGCTCCTATTGCAAATCTAGTAATGGAACATTTAGAACAAAACGTTATCAATTCATTAGACTTCCACCCCATTTTTTTCAAAAGATACGTTGATGATATCATAACATGTATTCCGACCAACAAAATAAACTATCTCTTAAATAAATTCAACAGTTTTCACAACAAATTAAAATTCACTATTGAAGAAGAATTTAATAACAATATTAATTTTCTTGATATTTCTTTGAGCTATGATAGACAGGGTACTATTTATACAAATTGGTATAATAAACCCACAGCTTCTTTTCGATATATGAATTACCACTCAAATGCTCCTACAGTATTCAATAAAATGATTATAAATAATCTGACTGATAGGGCAGTAAAACTATCACATACTAAATACAGAAAAGATAACATCAAAAAAATTAAAACAATCCTAACTGATAATAATTATCCACCACAACTTATAGACCAAACTATTAAAAAAAGAGTACACCAAATATACAACACTGCAGACACCAATAAAAATTTGAACAATGACACAACATATATCACAATTCCATATGTTCCACAACTATCGGAAAAAATTAAACACACTTTAAAAAAATATGATATAGCTACAACATATAAACTTAGTAATACTAATAAACATTTATTTTCAAAACTTAAACCTAAAATAGAAAAAAATCGAGAAACACATGTCGTATATAAAATACCATGTCGCGATTGCGATAGTTACTACATAGGCCAAACGAAACAATATTTATACAAAAGAATACAAGCCCACAAATACTCTAGAACAGACAAAACTGCATTGTCTACACACAAACTACAACGCGATCACCATTTCGATTTTGAAAACACACAGATAATTGATAAAGAACAACACACAGTGAAAAGACAAATTAAAGAAATGATCAGTATTAAACAGGAAAAAAATTCAATTAACAACAGAAATGATATAAAAAATCTAAGTAGTATATACTATAATTTAATTTTGTAACGATCTACAATTTACCATCATATTATATTTTTTTTTGTTATATACCTTATGTTATTTAAATATCATTTAAATATCATATACTTTTGCTTATCATGATGACTGTTCCGTGTTTTGATTCCTGTCTAGTTGTCCGAGCAGGTTTTCGTGGTTTTCCTTCTCGTTTTGAGCGAATGCCGACAACTTTGTATCTTAAGTCGCTCCACGGGCGCATACGTAATAATAACTCATGTCTTGCTTTTCCCTGCCTATCCCTGTTTTCTGTTTTTTGCTGATGTGGTCCTCTACTGGGTTGCAGCCTAGCATATGCGCTACAAAACTCTAGGGGGGTCTGCCCGTTGGGCAGTCAGGTGCCATTCCGCCTTTCCAGCAAGAGTGAGGAACCATGCTACGCGGCGCTATCTCGTCGCCGCGCAATGCACACACCACTAGGACCGGTCCTGGGCGACAACCTGGCTAGGTTGCCGTTAACAGCACACACACGTTCGACGTGTGTGCTATGCCCCCGCTTCGGCGGAAAACGTTAAGATGGCATAAGTGTGACCATCGTCGACCGAGGTAGCCACTAAGAGTGTTCCCTTAGTTGCGATGAGCAACCCCGTACAGGGTGCGCTTCGCCTGTCTGCGCCTTGCCTCGTTGGGGCGGGGGTCAGACCGTCGAAGTACTGCACGGAATTGTAAAGAAGTTGTCGGGAAAGGGTTGGCGGCCCTACGCAACGGCTGGTTATCCGACCTCTCTAAATTCATGCGACCGATCACTAAACACACGCACGAACGCACCGACATACAAAACCCTACACTTACGCTCTCACACAAAACCACACACCCATAGAGAGACGCAAGCTGCCAGCAGCAACCAACACACAAGTTCATACCCAGAAGGAGACACAAATTGCTAGCAGCGAACAACACATATTTTCACACCTTGTTATCTATTTTTTGGAATACTAAGGCATGATTTATTATTATTACTAGAATGTATCTTTGAATAATTTAAACCATAGCAACTTAATTACTTGACATTTATATCCTGTCATTCATATTTTGTATTCTCTTGAAAAAGGCGTATACAGCCGAAACATGTAGAGTTTTTTAAATACATATATTTTGAAGTAATATACAGACCTTTAATCGCCTACTGATTAGGTTTACCATATATATATATATATATATATATATATATATATATATATATATATTAAAAATAATAGACTTTTTATTGGTTTAGCGACCTTTTATTGAATTTTGATGTTTTATTCTACGACGTTTCGACTTTTATTATTATTCAGTCTTTTTCAAGTAACTAGAAACAAGAATTAATACAATGAAAACATGAAAACTGTGTTTGCTTTAGTGAGACTGAATTAACAATTCAATTAACAATTAAAATTAAAATTAGATTAAAAAACTGAATTAACCAATTAAATTAACAATTAAGGTTAAGATTAAATTAAAATTAGATTAATGATAAGTAAGGAAAAATTAAGGTGATTACATCTGTATAAATGAATTGGAAATTTGAATTAAACTACAAGTACAGTAACGAAAGCAATGAATGACAATAAACTCACCGTTTCTTTTGTTGGGTTTCAAAAACACGCATTTTGTGCAACATGTGTTATCGGGGACATCCGAGACTTTTTTTATTAAGGACCGACCGCACTGGTTCAAATGTTGTAAGTGTCTGTGTCTTGGTTCAGAGGGGTTATTTTCTGTTCTATTTTGGAATTAGCAAATTGGTCAGGACCGTGTTTAGGGGTATATAGTTAAAGTATTTACAAATGGGAACAGATAAAAAAAAATTTTTTTTTGTTTTTTGTTTTTTTTGGTTTGTGTTTGTGTGTGCGGGGGGGTTTTTATTTATCTATTGTTTAATGAGTGGGTAATAGAGTTTAGAAAGTCCATCAATTTCATTTCTGTCGTTGATTGTTCTGCTGTTTTTGAAAATATGGATCATTTCTAAGACCTCCCTAGCTTTTGTATTCTTTTTCTGTGTTATTACTTTGGTGTTATCAAAATCAAAATTATGTTTTAGTGTCAATTGGTGTTTTTTTAAAGCAGTTTGATTTTTTGCGTATTTGTGACCTTTCAATCTTTCTTGTAGTAACTGTCTTGTTTGGCCTATGTATACTTTGTCACAGTCTTTGCAGAGTATGTTGTATATTGTGTGTGATTGTTCTAGTGTAGGTGTTGAGTCTTTAAGTTTGGTGTGTAGGAATTTTAGGTTTTTACCGCTTTGGTGTGCTATTTTAAAATTAAATGGTTTAAATATATTATCCAGTTTTTCGGATAATCCAGTTATATGCGTCGCTGTTACTACATTTTTTTTGTGGGCTAGGGGTTGGTTTGAAAAAAAGTTTCCATATCTGCCGGATGTGGACCCAACCACATCCGGCAGATATGTAAAGAGGTCTGTTATGACATTAATTACTGTCATTTATATTTCAAATTTCTTTGAAAAAGGCATCATATGCCGAAACATGTAAAATTGTTTTAAATACATATATACATTTTGAAGTAAAACCAGACCTTAAATCGCCAACTAATTGAATCTACCATATATATATATATATATATATATATATATATATATATATATATATGGTAAACCTAATCAGTAGGCGATTAAAGGGCTGTATACGCCTTTATCAAGAGAATACAAAATATTCATATTTTGTATTCTCTTGATAAAGGCGTATACAGCCGAAACATATAGAGTTTTTTAAATACATATATTTTGAAGTAATATACAGACCTTTAATCGCCTACTGATTAGGTTTACCATATCATACCAAGGTCACGAAGTTATTATATATATATATATATATATATATATATATATATATATATTACTTATTAAAATATATGCAACCACGAACTTGTATTTTTTGTTACATAGACAATATTAACCACTAACCGAAACTTAAATGCAAAAAAATATTGGCTTGGATGGTTAATGATTAAGATCTCTTTGTGACTTCTTCAATTGCAACTGTCCCTCTTTTTATAGTTATTGTAATTGTCAACGTTGTCAAAGATATAAGTTTACTTTAAAAAAAATTGAAGTCACGAGAAATTATTAGTTGAAGAAAGTTTAACGTTTAAATACCGCGCCAAAATTTTTAGTTTGTCCCTTTCTTAAAACGACGCATTGCCCTACCCAAACCATATCAGTTTCTTTTCTATCTTTGTCTTCTCTATGGTTAGATCTATCAGAGTTAATAGAGGTAGGCTATCTAAAATGTGTCTAGTATTGGTGAGTCGAAAAATTCGGACTAAAACCAGTTCCAAAAATTTATTCGACTACCATATACTCTATTGCATAGGCCAATCTTATTTCTTTATGTTGTTCTTTCAGCAACAGCTTCTTTGCTGCTACATGGCAACATAAATATTTTTCCTGACACGACAACAGCACGTACGACGTAAACTCAAAGAGTTAAGTTCTTCTAAAGTTTTAACAGTAGCAAAGGAACTTACTTTTAGAGCTTGTACTAATAAATTTGTCTTGCTCCTAAATCGAAATTCTGGTTCTTAAGGAACCAAGGTTTCTATCTATTCTACTACTCTATTTCCATTTTTTTATAAATATTAAATACCTAATTTAAATCAATGTTATAATAAACAATAATTTGACGGTGTAGATCATCCATCTTTCTTAGAAATTTTGACAAATATTTTTGAATATTAAGGCATAGGAAAGTTCAATAATGTAATTGCATTTTTTAAGGTCCGTCTTGTTTAAAACTCACCTGTGTTTCTGTTAACATTAAACTAGTGGCGACTTCGAACCTCTTCGGTCTGGAAAGGTACTTGTTTTGCCTGAATTGTTTTTCAAGTTCAAGGAGTTGCTGTGAGGTAAATGCGGTTCTCGGCCTTCTTGTTTTACCTAGTAAAGCGTGACCAGGTCCGCAACCTGCAAAGATATAGAATCTTTGTGAATAATTATAATGTACGAAACACAAACTAAAACTAAAATATTTTATCCGAAATTGGTGGAGACTGTGGCTTGAAATCTGAAACAGAAATAAGAAAAACACCCTAACCACAATATATATCATTAAATACTATACAGGCTGATTCATTTTCGGCCCTCACCATGGGGATCTCGCTTATTATTGGAGATAGAGCATAGGTTTAAATTTGGTAAAGTTGTTAAATTTTGTATTTGTTATAAATCCGTAAAGAAAATAGACCTGTGACAAATGACCTTCGTTATTAAAAAAAAAAACGCGAAAACCCCATTTTCTTCTTTTACCTGTAGCACCGACATTTGGCCTTGTAGAGAAAAACTAAAAACACATCTTTGTGGCCATTTCTAAGCCTCTATCCAGTGGTGTACTCTAAATTTTTATAGGACGTTTCGTTTCTTTCTGGCCATTATCAACTATCTAATTTCTTATAGGCGCCATATTGGATTTAGACATCTACAGAATGAGTTTTTTTTTCTGATTTCAACTATAGTTTTTCACATTAGGTTTTATTTGAAAGAATAAATTATAAGATTAAATAAGGTAGCCTTTGGAATTTCAATCAGTCAAACATTTCATTTATTGTTCATTAATAATACAAAAATGTTATACACTAACGAAGAGAAACGAGATATGATAAGTATTTTTTATTCTTCGAAACGAAATTCAACAGTAGCGAGTACAAGATAACAAAAACATTAATCAAAATACATAGAAAAGTAAACAATAAACAATTACACAAAAAGGTTTTAAATATTTCTATACGTTAATGCACGTATAATGCTTTTGTTTCATTATGAAACAGACATGTAAATAATTTACACATCTGTAAACATGGACAATACACCTCGTATTTTCGGCATTAACTTCTGCTTAAGACATATGTTTCTGCCATCTCTAGGCGCCGTCAGATAAGCTAGTGAAGCAATGTATACAAATGATACAAATCTTTATAAATAGATCTGTATCTGTATATAATATTAAGCCGCAATCCCTATTAGATAAAGCAAATTTCATCTTGTAAGGTGGCACTTATTAATAAGTGACATCTAACGGACGAAAGAAACTCTTTTCCGGCAAAGTTAACGCAACCTAACATTTTCCGTACAGCCCTGACCTAAGTCCTAACGATTTCTTTACCTTTCCGAAAATTAAGGACGAATTGCGTGGTCAAAGGTTCCAGTCGCCAGAAGTAGCAGTCGATGCCTTCAAAAACTCAATATTGACTGTACCAAAAAACGAGTGGAATAACTGATTCCAGAATTAGTTTGATCGCATACAAAAGTGCATTAATCTTCGTGTAGAATGTTTCGAAAAACAATAAAATCTTTAAAAGTTATCTACTGTTTTATTCCAGCTCTATCTAAGTTTAGTTATTATTCTAAACAGTGGCGCCTCTTTAATGAGAGCAAGTGAGCAATTGCACCCCCTGGAATTATGAAACAAAACAAACCAAGCTGCGACTAACTGTGAAAGTATTTATTTATTATGTATTCATACTTTCATAGTTATTGACGAGGAACGTGGCACGTTATCAACGTACATACACCAATCGTCGTCACAGATATACTGAGCAAAGCCCAACTCTTGCTCTGTTAAGGCATTAACATTACATTGATGGTGGGGAGAAGTGTATTTTGCCGTACTTCAATGTCGTATAATACATAGCGTTGGAGCAACTGAACCAGACTGCTCTCGGGCGTTGTTACAATAATGCCGTGTCTTTTTTAGAGAACAACGCGTTTTCGCGTTAACGTATAATGAAAAAATCGCAGTAAAAAATATTAAACGGCGGATGCGTCAATTATGTTTAGAAAATAAACAATCTGTTAAAGGTAAAGACGTTATAAGAAAATTCAAAATGAATATTTATCAGAAAAATGACTGGATTTGTGGGTGTGAAATTAAAAATACTTTGTTTTGTTTTCCGTGTCTTTTGTTTGGTGGTGAACCGTCTTGGTCAAAGAAAGGCATAAGAGACTTAATTCATCTTAGTGCTAAAATTATTAAACATGAAAATTCCGAAGGGCATTTGAAAAATATATTTAGTCTAAGAATGTTAGGTAAAAATAACATTCAGAATGTTTTAAATTCATCATATAAAAAAGCAATTCAACAACACAATGAAAAGGTAACAAAAAATAGGCATGTGTTAAATTTAATAATAAATTGCATTAGATTTTGTGGCGCGTTTGAACTGGCACTTCGGGGTCATGATGAACAGCAAACGTCGAATAACAAGGGCATTTTTCGGTAATTGATAAATTTTACGGCAGAATTGGATAAATCGCTCAGAGATCACATCGAAGCAGCACCGGTTTTTAAGGGATTATCAAAAACGATACAGAATGAGCTGCTTGATGCAATGTTGAACGTGTATCATGAACAAGTTGCAAGTCAAATTAAAGCAACCGACTTGATATCTGTGATAGCTGATGAAACCACAGATGTGTCCAATCAGTTTCAGTTGGTGGTTGTTTTAAGATATATTGTGAACGCGAGACCGGTCGAAAGATTTTGGAAATTTCTTCTGCCTAGTGGACATGATGCTAATTCTTTATCTGCCTCCATCCTTAACGAAATTAGTTTGCTTGTTGATGACCCAGAAAAACTGATTGCACAGAGCTATGATGGGGCAGCAGTCAGGAGTGGTGCTATTAACGGCGTGCAAAGACATGTCCAAGACCAGTATCCAAGGGCTAATTTTGTACATTGTTATGCACATCAGACAAATCTAATTATGTCATGTGCTACATCGAGCAGTAGTAATTGCAGAATTTTTTAGCCAATCTGACGGGATTATGTACATTTTTCTCCACTTCACCACAACGAGCTGCAAGATTGGAAGAATTGCTTCAGAGAAAAAGCTTACCTCGTTCTTCAAAAATAAGATGGAACTTCAATTCTAGGACAGTGAATACAATATATGAGCACCGAGGAAAATTCTATCTATTGGTTAACTTTCTTTCATAAAATTATGCCACATGTGGACATATTGTTTAATCAATTACAAAATGTCAATACAGATACATTAAAAATCAAGAATAATTTAGATAATTTTGAACGCGCTATTGGAAAAATTCGAACCGAAATCGCTGACACAGATAATCAGTTGGTTAAACAAAATGACCCAGAACTGACTCCTCGACCATCAAAGCGGCGAAGAGTAACTGATGGTAGCCAAAGAAGGAGGGAAACTATTGAAGTGTGCGATATTATTTTGCTAGATATAAAAACTAGATTTCCGTATACAGGGCACTTAATATTAGCAAACTTAATTTCTTTTAAACAGTTCTCCTCTTTTCAAAAAAAAATTCCGGAAGATTGCCTTAAAGAACCAGTAAAATTTTATCCATGCCTCAATAAAAGCAGACTACGAACTGAATTAAGCGTTCTATATTCTAGAGAAGAATTTAGGCAAAATATAGAAGTCGGTGCTGTAGGTTTGCTAGGTCTTCTGCTGGATGGATTGAGCGACACCTTTAATGAAGTTGTTACGCTTTTAAAAATTGTCCTTACAATCCCAATGACAACGTCCGAAGCGGAACGCCAGTTTTCACGGCTGAAGAGAATAAAAACTTTAATGAGAAATACAATGAAAGAAGAGAGATTAAATGCTCTTACTATGTTATCTTGTGAAAAAGAATGTATAAATGATTTCCCAAACTTTAATGAAAAAGTTATAGAACTGTTCTGCAAGTCAAAGACACGTAAAATGGACTTTTTATCGTCAGATGTAATTAAACTGTGTAGTGTAATATTTACTATTCCCTCAAAACAAACTCTACAATGAACAGTACCTGTCTGGAAGAATACGTCGGTGAAATTTATAAGGATTGGGTAAGCGTTTTTGTATTACACTTTTTAATTTTGAAATTATGCACTCCCTATGTGAACCACCCCGAGCCGCCACTGATTCTAAACTTGATAAAGCCGGAGCGTGAGCGAAATAAGTCGTATTTTTCTTAATATAATTTTTTCTACAGCTAATAACTTTTATCAGGCGCTGTTTCAAGAAAATTTCCCCTTGTGCCCAAGGCTAATAATCTTCCCGGGAATTTCAATGGCGTTAATATAGTTAAAAGTACTTCGTCAACTTAAACATTTATCACTTATTGCAGTAACCCAACTTTAAATACTTCTAAAACGTTAAAGATAACAGTGACACAGCAAGAGTGTTTTCATATAAACGCAACTATCATTGTGTCTTTTTCTTTGTGCTCTTCACGATATTTATTTAGTTATTCATGGTGGTGATGGTGGCGGTGGCGGAGGAGGTCTACGCGCTAATTTGTCACCATATTGCGCATAAAACCTGTGGCCAGAAGGGCCGTATGTTTGTAGTATATTTATCACCGGAACCCTCTGATTGTGCCATTGTCATGATAATTTAATATCCTAATACATTTAACGACACCCCTAATTTTACCCTCTTTTGTCGTCTACGCGGTACCGGGCTAATCTCCTAAACAACTATTGCGAATCGATGCGATACTGCCATTTGCGACTTAGTTCGGACCTTTTATCTGGTCGACTATACGTGGATGTGCCGTAATGACCCGACATGCAGACCTTACTTTAACTCGTTTGTTTTGTTGTTTTGACAAATGATGAATATTTGACGACGATAGCGATGAAGTACTTCATTGTTTGGAAATGAAAATTTTAGTTAACGAAAGTGTCGATGGAGAATTAAGATCTGTTAATGATTTTATTGTTAGATAAACATCTGAAATATAAACATATAAGACAAAGGCCAACTTTGCATAAAATTGTACAAATTTTTTAATTACGTTTACTTACTAAGTTAAAATCTCATGAAAATGAGTTCAAAAATAAAGAAAAGTTACATACAACGGGACTAGTTGAAAGTTCCCTTCTAAAACAATATACTTATTCCAACATTTTTGCCAATCGAATTTTGTTTTATCTCTCCAATGGATTCAAAAGTCTCTATGAAGTGATCTTTCAAACCGTGAAAATAGTAAAAAGTTGTACGGTGTGACCTTGTGACCTTACATGGTGTAAGGTCACAAGATTTTGGAGGAAATTCATGTTTGCTATTCAAACTAATCAATCGATTTCCAAATATTTTTTGTAACATATTCATTGTTTCACCCGCTATGTGAGCTCTAGCACCATCTTGTTTAAAGTAACCCAAAGTTATTTTATCATCACGAAGTTGATTGAGGAAAGACAAGAATATTTCCTGTCGATATCTTTCTGCAGTCAAGGTACCATTAAAAGAAATTGGCCCTAATAATCCTTGTTCTACTTATAATACACCAAACACCGACTTTCTGAAGATGTATAAGAGTTTCAACATAAAAATTATTGGGTTTTATATCACTCCACATTCTCATGTTTTGTGAGTTAACGTATCCACTAACATGAAATCATGCTTCGGCCAAAATGAAAGTTTTATCTAGGAGTTCATCATGAAAATGATTTGTAAACCATTCGCAAAAAACTACTCGTCGCAGATAATTAATATCGAAGATTTCTTACAAGCAAGTTATACGATACGGAAATAACTGTAAATCTTGTATAATCTGTATAACAAAAACTAACTGACAACCCAATTTGTTGAGCGAGAGTTCGTACTGAAGTTTTTGGGGAATTAGTCATTATTCGTCTAACATTACTAATCGCTTCCTCTGTCTGGACTTTTGGTCGCCCACCACTCTCTTGTCGTCCGACACTACCGCTTTGTCGAAAAACGAACAATTCTTATCAGTGTACACTGAAAAGTATTGTAATCAAAAGCGTAATTTGGAAATTCATCTCTAAATTCTTCTAAACAAGCTTGAATTAACTACTTCCACTGTCCATCGATCTTTTGACCATTTTGAAAATAAGATTTAACCATGAATGCTTTCTGTACGTTAGTAAATAACATTTTCAGAATTCCAAAATATAAATTACGTCTTTGATATTATATTCTGACAATTATTGACAGAAAACAGTTGACGTTTAACATTTAATACAAATCATAGACTTAAGTGAGGACATACGATTTTTTGTAAGGAGTGAGCCACAAAAAAAGTTTTCAGAGTATGTATGCATGGATTAAATCAGTTATGTCTTAGATTAATTAAGTGATCTAACCTACATTTCGTACTATTAGTAATAGGTTAAATCGTAAATTTGACTTATGATTATTTACAAATGACACTTCGTGAAGTTCAGACGTGACTTATAACGTGTGTCCATTTGAAAAGTCAATCTAGGTTACCTTGAAATTTTGATAGAATGAGACGCAAATATATTAGTATGTGTTCGTTGTTCCGTAAACGTAAATCCAAATGACATTTGATAATGTCAATCACAAATATCAGTTTGTGCATAAAATAATCGTGCGTCGATTCTGGTTTAAATAAATTGCTTCTCAGTTTTAAAATGGCTTTCACTTTAGAACATAAAATTTTTTTAGTCCAAGCTTATTTTCGAAGTAATAATAAAATTGATGGTTTATGGGTTTATTCAGTTCAAGATTGCATGGTAGAATTTGAAGTTGAGTTTCCACATTTTGTAATAGATTATATACAATTTAAGAATACTTTAGATAGAACTTTAAAACTTTTTTCTGAAACTCCCTTAAGTCTCTTAAGTGCGAATTTATATTAATTCTACTTTTAATTTAAGCCCTGGCATCTATTATAATTGTAACATGAATTTAATTTTTTTCTACACCAAAAGTAGAACTGCGCATGTTGTACTTCCCGACTCATAAAATAATTGCTATTTTGTCAATTTGAATTTCGAATATGTGGAATCTCATTACTTTATTATCATTACGCTATAGTCAGATGCGAAAAAGAAGTACAATACTAATATAAAAATAGCATTTACTATATAAGAATAACAAGTGTTCATCTGAAAAGTCAATCTAGGTTACTTTGAAATTTTGATAGAATAAGACGCAAATATGTTAATATGTGTTTGTTGTTCCGTAAACGTAAATCCAAATGACATTTGATAATGTCAATCACAAATATCAGTTAGTGCATAAAAAAATAGTGCGTCGATTCTGGTTTAAATAAATTGCTTCTCAGTTTTAAAATGGCTTTCACTTTAGAAAATAAAATTTTTTTAGTCTAGGCTTATTTTCGAAGTGGTAATAAAATTGATGGTTTATGGGTTTATTCAGTTCAAGATTGCATGGTAGAATTTCAAGTTGAGTTTCCACATTTTGTAATAGATTATATACAATTTAAGAATACTTTGGATAGAACTTTAAAACTTTTTTCTGAAACTCTCTTAAGTCTCTTAAGAAAATCAGGCAGCGGAGCAGTTGAGAAACGTACACCTCAAGTTGTCAATCGTGTTGAAGAAATAGTGGAAAATAAACCACAAACATCTGTTCGACATTTGAGTCAACAAATAAACCTTTCTATTGGTACAACTCACATGTTATTAAAAAAAGATATGCAACTTTATCCATACCGTGTCACAGCAGTACAAGAATTGTTAGAAATTGATTACCCACGTAGACTACAGTTTTGTAATTGGTTTGTAAATAAGAACAATAATGGAAAACTTTCGCAGAGTCATCTTTACTGATGAAGCATGGTTTTATAAAACGGGATACCTAAATTCACAAAATGCAAGAATTTGGAGTAGTGAAAATCCACATGTAATTAATGAAGAATTTTTACATCCAGAGAAAATTGGTGTTTGGGCAGCGATAAGCCAAAGGCGAATCATTGGACCAATATTTTTTCAGGGAACGTTAAATGCTCAAAGGCACCGTACGGAAATTTTACAACCATTTGTGAACTTCAAAATGCATATTTCTAACAAGACTTTAATAAGAAATTAATAACAGTAATGTTGCAGAATATCATCAGAAATTTTGAACGGAGGATTGTGCATTGATCTTGAAGGACAACATTTTCAACATTTGTCATAGTTTTCAATAAATACCTATTATTTGTTATTTATTTGTATGTATGAAGCTGTCAAAATATACGACTTCGTAGGTTAAGAAGTAAATTTTAATTTACGACATACTTCAAAATGTTCTCAGTAAATCACATGCTACTAGATTGACTTTTCAAATGAACACTTGTTATGTCTATCTCAGTCGTTCACGGCCTACCTAGAATACAAATTTTGTGGCTCACTTGATACAAAATCTACTTGACTTCGAATTTTTCTGAACACCCGTTAAACTCAATTTCGCAGATTACGTCATAACTAATGTACTCCTAACTGCCTGAGAAAATTAAACCTCCTTATTTCATTTTATGAATTAATTTTTTAACATATTTTATCTATTCTTAACTTATAATTAGCTTATGCGAGTACAAACATTTATTAATCATGTAAATTGTAAAACATATTTGCTTATGTACACACATATATTTACGTACATACATGTGTTTAAAATTAACGTAAAAGCCAATTATGATATTTTTACAAGCGATTAACATGTTATAAAGAGGGGAAGAATGTATTTATCGTATGACGCAATTATTGTTATTGAATGTCATTCGGGGTTGGGTCGGTCGTGTCTTTGCATCGCGCAGATGGATTATGTAATTGCATTGATGCTGACGAACACATTTGGATGTCCGTTTGTGTGCGCTGACGACAGGTGATTGAAGAAACGTTACGTTGAAAATAAACAAACAATTTCTATGACTGTACAAACACATAAACAAACATATTTGCTGTATGTACAAGTATATGTAAATTTACTAAATGAAATGA
Source organism: Melolontha melolontha (assembly GCA_935421215.2). NCBI lineage: Eukaryota > Metazoa > Arthropoda > Insecta > Coleoptera > Scarabaeidae > Melolontha > Melolontha melolontha. The sequence goes on along the minus strand of OW285236.1, from coordinate 1,064,454 downwards.
CCACCCACTCATATTGCTTGAATGTTGATATATTGTAACATTTTTTAAAATAACATGGCACAGATGTTACTTAATTTTTTTGTCTATTTGTTGCAATAGGTACTTGTTTTAAGCAAAATTTATTGATTAATACTTATGTATTATGTTTATTTAGGCTTGACTGGACGTCTATGGACGGGATTATAAAACAGAAGGAATATTATTACCGTACAGGTCCACTAACAATAAACAAGAATTTATAAGGTTGCTTAGTCAAAACTGAAGTCCGTCGTGCTTATAACCAGTACATATCTAACGTTCAAACAAATATAGTGAATGTTCCATCACAGTATTGGCGATTTGTGAGACAAAAGAGCGGTAAATCCCGGATTCCTGCTTGAATTCAGGAACCGGTATGTTAACTGATCCGAATGAAATTGTTGACGCTTTTGCATACATGTTTTCCACTACATTTGTACCACGTTCATACTTTTTCTGTAAATATTCTTTAGAACGGATGCAATTTCAATAAAACGAAATCGGCAATTGGAATTGTGTATAACGTCGCACAGTACATCCCGGCGTAATTCAATGAAATATTTGTTTGACTTACTCGGCCACCTGGTCTCGCAGCGATAACAATGGACAACCCAGCTATTGTATTCGGAGAATATAGTCTTTTCAGTGCTGTCGTGTACGTAGATAAAATAAATAAGTTTATCGTATTTCGTAAGAGAAATAGCACGTACATTCCTTTTCTTTTCATTTAAGCAACATCTTCCAATTATTTTCACGTAAGTGTGCCTAAAATTTCGTTATTTAATTTCGTTTATTTGGATCTAGAATATTCTTACTTTTTCAGACAATGGAAGAGCGTCGAGAATGGCATCGTGAAACAATGGCGAGTTGGATTGAGGGCCATACTGATTGTATGTACATTGCCAGTGATTCCGAAATTTATTGTGAAGTGTGTGAAACGTTATTGAAAAATTGCAATAAATTAACCGTAAAACGTCACGTAGGATCGTTAAAGCACGAAAAAAAATTGAACCCGTTGGAATCTGACAATTTTAACGAAGAACTCTGTGAAACTTTTATGGCAGCTAATATTCCATTATTTAAATTGAACAATCCAATTTTGAAGACATTTCTGAAAAAATATACTGGTCGAAATGTTCCTGATGAATCAACTTTACGCAAATATTATGTTTCTAGGTGCTACACGAGAACAGTAGAACGCATTAGAAGCCATCTTTTAAATCAATACATATGGATAAGCGCCGACGAAACGGTGGATATGTTAGGACGCTGTGTGGTAAATGTTGTAGCTGGTGTACTACATCCAACTATTCCCTATAACTCATATATAATAGCAACAAGTGTTATAAATAGAGTTGATGCGGAAACAGTTGCTGAAACCATTAAGGAGAATATGCAAAAAATGCTTCATTCGGACGCCACGTACAAAGAAAAAATACTTTTATTTGTCAGTGATAGTGCTGCGTATATGTTAAAAACAGGCAGACCATTGAAGAAAACATATCCTAATATGCTGCATATTACTTGTGTAGAACATGCTCTCCACAGAATCTGTGAATATATCAGAGACACTTTTCCGGAAGTTGATAGATTTGTATCAGCTTTTAAAAAAGTTTTCAGAAAAGCACCATTGAGAGTAGCTCTTTTCAGGGAAAAATTTTCATCTCTGTCACTGCCTCCCACTCCAGTAATAACTAGAAGCGGAACATGGCTGGAAGCTACTAATTATTATGCTGAGAATTTCGATAGTTTAAAACATTTCGTAACACTGCTAAAGGAGGACGCTAGAAGTATTGGTGAGTGCAAGGAGCTCACACAAATCCCAAATTTAAAAAATCAGTTGTACTTTCTTCACGAACACTTTGGAAAATTGCCAAAACTAATCACTTATTTTGAAAATCGAAATCTCAAATTAAATGACGGATTAACCACATTAGATGTGGCTGTTAATAATTTGAAAAGTATTCCAAGTGACTTCGGATGTGGCCTTCGGCAAAAGTTTGAAGCAATTCTTAATAGAAATCCAGATTTAATTACATTGCAGCAATTATGTATGGAGACAATTCCACAAAATCTAACGGCTAAATATGAAGAAATAAAAGAATATTTCATAACCAGTTGCGATGTAGAAATGACGTTTTCTATATATAAAGATGTACTTAATTCAAAGAGAACAAAATTGACAGAAGAAAACCTTGAGAAACTATTGCTAGTCAATATTAACACTCCTTTACTCAACTTGAACGACAAAATGAACAAATAAAATGTTGAATGAAATGAAAAAATAAAAATGTTCCAATTATAGAAATAAAATTAAAAACTTAAAAAATACAACTTTTCAACAAATACATATGTATTTCGTAATTTTATAGATCACCACCCGTTTGTTTTCCAATTATATAAATAAAATTAAAAACTTTATAAATACAAATTATCAACAAATAAATATGTATTTCGTAACTTTATAGATCACCACCCGTTCGTTTTCCAATTATATAAATAAAATTAAATATTTTAGAAATACAGCCTTTCGCCAGTACTACACTGGGCTTTGCGTCATGTGGTAAGCGTGTCCGTTCTCTACTCATACTTACAATTTAAAAAACATCTGTGTTATTTCTTTTGTTTATCAGAAATTTAAATGAATTCACGATCAAATAAATATCCATATAAAACAAGTAATCTATTAAATTTATTTTAATGAACTTTAAAGTCTTGAATGCCTTTACTACATTACTGACCTGTCGAATTCATTATTATATGAAACAAAGTAAGACAATAATTATCTTTAAACTAATAATATACAAATTTTAATTAAACTCAACATAATTACAATACAAATTTTATTTCTGACCACCACTTTAAGTTGATTTTTCGGAGAGTCCTTTTTCAAATGTAAAAATTCTCTCTTCTAACTTATATTCTATATTTAAAAACTCTCGTTGTTATATTCATTTACGTTTTCTTAATACATATTTCTTTCTGATAGTGTTTAATATTTCAAATACGTTCTGTTTTTTTCTGTTTATTCTGTCCTTCTCTTATGTCCAACTCTATGTCTTCTTTATCACTCACGTTGCCATATTCTATATTTACATGTCGTATCTTTGTTCTCTTACTAATTAATTGACTATCCTTTCCTATCTTCCCCTTGACGTGTTCTCCTATACCGCAACTTCAAAGATACCTAATCTATAGTTCTGAACTTGGTTGACAGCTGCATTGTTTATTATGTATAAACAAATATCTATCTCTAATGGATTGACAGATATCATATTAGACTCTATTTTGTGTACTATAAAATCTTTTGAAGTAGTTTCACTGGTATTGATTTTTCTTTTGATTAATCATATGTATTTTTAAACGAATGCCATGCTGTTCTTTTAGAAAAGCATTACATAATGGTAATTTTTAAAATGCATATTCTATCATGTATCGTTTATTACAAGGTTGTTATTGTCTTTTTAGGTTATCCTAATTTGTGGTGTATATTAAATAATAATATATATTTGATATTCTAAGACTTTAATAGATCTTTGTTTGAAATTTTACGTTCAATATGACTGTCACAACAAACAATGTTTATGTATTTAAGAAATCTGTAAAATTTAGATGTTGATTATGAAATTTGCTATTACTATAGTAGTTTAAATATCCTTTTATATCTTGGTAGGTATAGCATGATTTTAAATTTTAAGTTTTTAATATTTATAAACTAAACGGTAAAGAGATATAATAATCTATAAGATATTTAACATTCAATATAAATTTACTAAATATACACAGATGTGTTTTTCTAACACGATCTGTATCGTTGCATTTTTAAACCTATTACAGAAATTAACGAGAAATTTTACGTAAAATAAACATTAAATTTGTTATATTGATATTCATACAAGGTGCATTAAATCATATACTAAATTCTATATGCTTCTGTTACACCATTTTCAGAAATATTCTTACTATTTTTAGAATTTCATTTGTCGAGCTTCTTATGAGGTTTAATGAAAATAATCTAAAATATTTAATATTTATAAATCTACAAAATTATTTATTTTCCAGAAGTTTGACTTATACAAACGATTACCTTATATAGCCATATGTTAATAATCTAAATCCCTACAATTTGATGCACGCATGTATATAGCTACGTAATTAAAAGTATTAACCTTAATATGCAATAACATTTTTTTGTTAAAGCTGGCCGCCGCGCCAAGCAGTCCATAATTAAATTAAACGTCTTGGCGATTTATGGAGACCATAAACTGGTGACATTCGTGCTTTTGATACTATTGCCATCGCTATCAGTGCATTTTATCAATGTAATAACGGTCGATTGCCATGTGACTAAATAATCTAAGCTAAGCTTAAGCTTTCGGTGATTTATGAAATCGTGTATTGTCGCAATAACAGACTATAGATTGATTTCATTAATTAATATGCATTTGCTTTTCACAGTTTAAGTGGAACGTAAATAAATAATGAAAATATACATACGCAATGTGACACGTTACTATAGTTTGGCGTTGAATTTATTAATTTGTAAATTTATTTATTGGTTTAACAAGTCATAATGTTAGAAGACACATTTTATTACGATTATTATAATGCTTTCTCGTTTCTCTGTTAAAGGTGCAGATGTAAAAAAGTTAATTGGTAAACAAATAGATATATTGCTAAATAATAAGCAAAAATATTTCGATAAAGTATTAGCGTTTTAAAACAAGCGCTTAATTATAATATAGGAGAATGATAATTATTTTTCAAAAAACAGAGAGAAACAAGAAAAATTCCCAACCACAATATGAATTAATAAACACTAAATATGTATTTCGGAAACTAAGTTGCCATCTTCAGTAGAGCAATCCGAAAAAGCTTTAAGGGTAGGGTCTTTGGCTAAGGTATAACCTTTAAAAACATGCTCTTCACATTTAAACAGATCATCATATACTACTTAAACCTAGTGTAAAAATTAAAGAACCGAGAAGTGTGAAAAAACAAAGTGTAAAAATTATTACTACAGTTTCAATAAAGCATACAAACTGAACTGAGGAATTGGTTCACTCTAAGAATTCATTAATTTACTCTTATTTCTATGTATATAAATACTTTGATAGCTATATAATTATCTATAATTATTTACAGTTTTAGTTAATCTTTGATTATTTGGAGGCATGGAGTGGGCTGTGTTCCAAATAGATCGGGCAATACTAAATTTGTCTACTATATCTAAAATAATATGTTCTTCGTAGCGAGTTGCAATTGAACGTTTAGTTTGTCCACTATATTTTCAGTTACAATTGTTACAATTTATTTCGTAGATACCAGACTTTTGGCATACTTCAATTTTATCCTTGGCGTTACCTAAAAGAGATTTTAATCAGTTGGATGATTTAAACGCGATTTAAAGAGAATGGTTTTTGAAGATAGCCTTAAGATTTCTAAGATTGTTAAACAAACAAACTTATCGGCTTGATCTTTTTGAGCTAGTAAACTCGTGGTATTATGGAATTATTTTTTAGCCTATGTTTATTAATTAGATTAGTTACTATTTTCGAGTCGAAACTATTGTAGACTGCGATGTTTTTGAATACACTGAGTTCTTTTTCATATCTATTTTTTGTAAGCGAAAAACTTAACAACCAATGGGTAAGAAAATTAAAAAAACGGAGACACTAATAGCGTACGTACATTATAAGTCAGATACGAATGGACTAAGTATAATCTATTGCAATATAGTCGATGTTGGCGGTTAATTGACCTGCCAGGTTTTATTAACTAGTCCTCGTATCGTTTAATGTATAGTTTGTTTTTGGTTTCGATTTTTTATAACATCAGTTTTTTTTTGCTGTGTGTTTTATATGTTTAGTTATATATTTTAACATTTATGTATATTTGTTTTTAAAAGGTTGATGATAAATCAACATCGTATTAATTTAATGTTTTAAATTTAATTAATTTTAGCATGTTTAGTGGCTAGATTTTAACTCTCAATTGTAAGTATTTTATTATTGTCATATTGTTTAACATATTGTGGTTTTATCAAACATGTAGTCACTCCTTAAGAAGTAACAAATTAGTTATGAAATATATAGAGTGAAATAAATGAGTTTTTTTATTTGACAGACCGCTCACCCGTTAATTAATTTTTACCTATATATATATATATATATATATATATATATATATATATATATATATATATATATAAAATAAAAATTGTTGGGGAATCCGGCAATAAAAACCTTTAGTTAGTCAATTAGAGTCCTTTATTTTATACCTTATATTTCGCTCTGTAGATTTAGAGCTTCATCAGAGGTCACTTTAATCAAAAGAAAATACAACATTAGCTAATTTAGTCTACTAATTATAAGATCAATACTTACAAAAGCGAAACTATTTTTTGTGAGAGATATAACATTTTTAAAAAAAACAAAACCTGTAGAGAAACAAGAAGTCCACGTGATACAAATAAAACTTTATATTAAAAATCTGGTGTGAAGAACACAAATACAGGTTCACTATTAATATTTTGAAGACATTAAAAATTGTTACTTTAAAAGCTTATTGTTATTACATATTAAAACCATTTAAAAAATTATTATTTTTTCAACAAACACATCTAAAAAGAAACACACACGTAGTAAAGAACTACTTGTCTTGATGTAAATTACATTTTAACAATTCAAGTGTCGACAAGGTAGTGTATTAAATTTTCGAAACCAATGTCATACTCGTATATGCAAAACCTATGATAAAAGTACAGTAGGTGAAAAACAAGCAATGTCAAGGTTAACGATATATATACAGATGTTCAAAAGTTGCGTGCTTAATTTCAATAATGTGCAGGCTACAAACAGGTTAAACTTAATTAAAAAGAAATTGCAAAATTAAAATTATATGATTAAAGTGACCTCTGATGAAGCTCTAAATCTACAGAGCGAAATATAAGGTATAAAATAAAGGACTCTAATTGACTAACTAAAGGTTTTTATTGCCGGATTCCCCAACAATTTTTATTTTACATACTTGTTTTAACGGCAAAGACTCTTTGTCTACTTATATATATATAAATATAATATTTTCGTGACCTTGGTATGATATGGTAAATTCAATCAGTTGGCGATTAAAGGTCTGTTTTACTTCAAAGTATATATATATATTTAAAAAAACCCTACATGTTTCGGCAATGATGCCTTTATCAAGGATAGAAAATATATTTCCTCTCCTTGATAAATATATATACTTTGAAGTAAAACAGACCTTTAATCGCCAACTGATTGAATTTACCATATATATATATATATATATGAAAAAAAAACACATCCGTCCAGAAACGTGCAGATATCGATATTTCGCTGTCGTTACAGCTCATCAGTACACGATATTCAGACAAGACATGATTTTTATTTGTATACTTTCGTGTATATATACGAATTATATTGAATTTAATTGGAGTGAGAAATGAGAATTATTCAAATCTCATCTCACATGCAATTGTCGCTAAATTTGTGCAGTTGATTCTACAATCTGACAAGATTACTCCTGCCGAAGAATGTAGACGCAAACACGTTGCGACGTTAGTCATCCACCCATGCGGATAATGAAAATTGTATGAAAAAAACCACATCCGTCCAGAAACGTGCAGATATCGATATTTCGCTGTCGTTACAGGTCATCAGTACACGATATTCAGACAAGACTTGATTTTTATTTGTATACTTTGTATTTAGCGACAATTGCATGTGAGATGAGATTTGAATAATTCTCATTTCTCACTCCAATTAAATTCTATATATATATATATATTGAGGCATTGCAAGAAGGGTTTCTTTTCTCTGAAAGAAACAAAGCATACTTGTAACCATAATATTTATATCTAATATGTACTTCAAGACCAAGAAGGGGAAAGATTGATTCAAAGTATAAATACGTTATTTTGACGACAAACTTGCTTTGAAATAATTAACTTATTTTTCTATTTTTTATAATGTTTATTTTCAATTTTTTTATTCAAATTAATATTTAACGCATGTTTATTCAAACAAATGTAACGTATTTATTTTCAAATGTATTTGAACAATTAAGCCCCGCCCACAATTCTAACGGTGCAATAACCCGAAAATAAACCGATATTGCCAGAGTGTTTGTAAACACATAAACATATGTTATTCAACCAAAGTTATTTTATAAATCAAATTGTAATTTTTTTTTACTGTTTTACTCTGTAAAAATGTCTAAAATAATAATATTCGAAAAGATAATGCAAGTAAAGAAGGGGGCGATTTTGCGGAAAGTTATGCAATTAAAAACAAGTGAAAAAGTAAGCGTCGGTAATTAGTCGTCACAGTGAGAGGTCACGCTTTTTGTGCTCCGAATTAATTAAAACAAATTGGTGAAATTATTAAGTTCTGGAGATTTTTGAGTCTACACAACGTTACTCACACCTACGATCTACCTGTAGACAAAATTTACCATCTGCCGACCAATTAGTTCAAGAACTACGAATTTTTAAAGTTTCAATACGTTAATTACCCGCCATAAGTTTCACCGTGCAACGACCAGCATCTTGGTAGGCTCGAAACCGGTCATCCGAGCAAGCCGCCGTCGGACTTGGAGATTTCTAAAAAACTCAAGTCATCCCGAGGGACCATCGCAGAAATATTATCCAGTTTCCCGTTGTGAAAACCAGCAGAACACAGGAGCAGGAAGCAACGGAAGCTATATCCGAAGACTCAGGTTTTTGCTAACTTTAACAATATTTTACGCGCCATTTTTACTTGCTCATATACTTTTCTAGAATTTTCTTTGTTTATTCCATAACTAACTATTTACTTTACTTTCACCGATATTATATCACTGTAATTTTTATTCAACTTATTTAAATATTAGAATCCACTGTTTGTAATTTTAAAAACTTGATTCTATGTTACTTTTATAAACCCTTTTAATAAAACAACACCAAATTGCACTTGTCGTACACCATATTGTTAAACTATAAGAATACCAACCGTTGAGTGTGTCTCCCGTATTGTTATTTGTGTGTCACGAAAATTGTTAATATATATTCTAAAACTTTGCGAGATAATTTTTTATTAATAAAGTTAATTGTCAATATTTTTCTTTGGTTTTCTTTGTAATATACTTGAGATATTGTTCCGATCCCAATTAAATAAACTACGTACATAAAGTCAAAGTGGAGAGAGGTGAACCTACCTTAACCCTGAAGAAATTAAAGAAGCTAGCCGACGACGAGAATAAAAAAAAAACAGATAAGTATTGAACGAGCCCGATTTGAATTGTATATCACTTTTTATAACATTTTCTTATACAACAATTCACAGTTATATACATTCATTTTTATATAAACATTTTTTGACATGTTACATCTGTCAGCCCAACTTTTGGGGCCTTTATAACGATAATAAACATTTTTATATAAATATTATAACGTCCATTGACACATTACAGATATATTAGATCACGCTTGTCACATTACATTATATATATATATACAAGTGTCCCGTATCTTTATGTTCAAATTTTAGGAGTGTAAAGTGGACTTCATTTCAAGTAACAAAAACGCAAAACTTGTATATCCATTTACAGATCTATGAATGTGCTTGCCAGATCATGCAAAAAAATGTTATCCTAAAATAAATAAACACTTGTCGTAGTGCATACAGTAATTTCTTGGAGATCTACAAAAAAGAGTACTGGAAATTCATTTATGATAAAGAAGATTCTTACTTATTTCGTAAGTGCTGAACCATGAATATCATACAATAAACAAATGTTCAGATGACTGTTGCATTTTTTAATAAGGGATTACAATACGTTTCAGTTCAAACAACAGCTTATTAGTGAGTGGACACGTTTTCTTTATTCAAAATACCTTGCCGATTTTCTTCTCAATAGTATGCGGACCTGCATTTTGTGTATGGCTACTGTAACGGCAGTGCACGTCAAGCAGTTATTGAATACCGACATCGGTTTCCCGATAGGCGCATTCCTCATTACAGAACGTTTCTGGAAGTACACAGACAATTTCGGGAATGCGGACTGCGTTATTATCTTTTCGGCCGAGGAGTAAATTTGCCAGCAGGCTTAGAGGAAGAAGCAGTAGCTATTGTTACAAGGAATCCAACTATCAGTGTACTTCGAATCGCTAGACAACTAGGAGTGCCACGAACGACAGTTTGGCGAATTTTAAAACGTGAGGGCTTGTATCCATATCACTATCGCAGGGGGTACGGATTGCTTGAGGCAAACCACTATACTCGTCTAGTTTATTCTACCTGGATATTAAGACAGTCACAGCTTCATTTTAATTTCTGCAGAACAGTCCTCTGAACAGATGAATCTACGTTCACGAGAAGTGGCGTTACAAATCTGAGAACCTACACAGGTAGTCATCAGAAAATCCCAAAGCTATACGCCCATCTAAATTTCAACATGAATTTTCTTTTAACGTTTCGCTGGTCTTAATCGATGACTTGTTGATTGGTCCTGTCGTTCTTCCTGGGAGGTTAAATGCGGACAATTACTTTCAATTTCTTATTGACGAACTGCCAGGTCTTTTAGAGGATGTCTGTAGTTTCCAATATTTCAATTAAAAAAATTCCAATAATTAGCATCGTAAAATGTAGAAAGAAATATTTACATTGTCTTAAACATGTTTATAACACAAGCAACATACTGCTATAGACTTTTCCCCGCAAATATTTTGAAAAGTTTTAATATTTATGAATGTATTCTTATGTTGAACTTAAATATACTTTTGACTAGTGTAGTTGAAGCACGCCGTTTTGTATAGCTGTATCCGCAGACGCTAATGTTCTCTGAGTTTAGAAAGACGTGTTTATGACAAGATAAATTTTTATCTTTGTCAAGTAACTTCGTGATTTTGATTTAATTGTGGATGGTGTTTGATTCATTACCGAGATTCTATTTACGAGATAGTTGATCTCATATTGTTTAATTAAATAAGCGTTCTAACTCATATGTCTTGAGAAAAAATATATATTTTTTTTATACGTAAGTAAATTATATTTTTAAGATCTTAATATTATTATTATTATTATTATTATTGTGTATGATTTGTGTATTTTTCCATTGTGTTAATTTTGATATATATTTTGTATTCTTAGTTATTTGAATTAAATGACAAAGAACGTTTTTTAAAATTTCTGATTTAAAAATAATTTTCTATAACTTTAAAATTTAGTTCGCTTGGGATATCAAGGGCATATTTTTTCATGTGGTTGCACAAGCGTTAGAAGTTTGTTTCGGGCTGTCATATTTGTTTGCTTATCTTGTTTCTTGTGGGAGAAATTAAAAAGCTTCTTTGTAATTTATTAGTTTTAATTTTGATCGGAAGTCACAAAGGATTTTTTTTTATTGCACGCTGCGGTCATTTCTATGCAATATTTTTTGCCTTAATAATATTGTTTAATGACGCAATATTTATCTTTATACTTCATAAAGATATTTTTTTAATTTTTTTAAAATTTTTGTATTAAAGTTTCATTTAAAGTTTGCTGTGTGTGTTTTTGAATTTTACCTTTCTACATTTGTGTTTATAAGTAACTCTAAGACATTATAACTATAACATTTGTCAATACTCTTTTACTGGCGCATTATAAATTTGTAGAAGAGAAAAACCACGTTTTCTGGTTGGAACCCTGAGGGAAAAGCAGTCTCATCTAGAAAATAAACCGACTGAATATCTAAGCTGGACAATTTGGTTGTGAATAGTGGTACTATTAAATTCAAAACCACTATTCATAGCAATACGTTACTTCCTAATCAGCATTCAACATCTCTCTACCAGAGGCACCTCCTTTTTAACAGATATAGGTTATTTAAACAATTACCAACATCTCTACAAAATATAAATTCAATAGATATTTTCCAAAAAAAAAAGATAAAGGAAGCGTTTGTTTCTGGTATACCGTATGATATTCATAACTGCTTCCGTGTGCTTTGAGGTCTGTTCTTTCTTTTATTACTGAATCTCTTTGCAAATTTTGTAATTTTTCCCTATATATAGTTTTTATTTATACGTAGATCTTGTTTATACATGGTTTTTATTTATACATAGGTTTTATTTCTTGTTTGTATTTATTTGTACTTGTTGATATATGCCATACAAATAAGACGTGATCTATGTCTCATTCTATAGACTTATGATTAATAAACTATTATTATTATTGAACATTACTTCCTAAAATGAATATAAACTACAATAAATCACCATCTTCATACTTATAATAACTAATCCTGTATACATTATACTATTTTTTCGATAATTTTTGCCACGAGAAAAATATAATTCAATAACACGTGTGTGCCTCTGTTTATTGATCAATTTTAAGAAATTATACAATTAACGACCACTAAGTAAATACGCAAGTGTCGTTTCGGAGTACGAAATAAAAAACCTTTGATAAACCGCCCTCTTAATAAATCTGTAAAGTTACTTGACTGACATATTTATTAAGAAAAAATATTTAATATCTGATAATACTTGTTTAATTTATTAGAAAAATTATTCCATTCGTGATTTACGACTGACCTGTATACGCACGTACTCTACATACATACCACACACACACACACAACGCGAATACATTCGCGCATACATTCCCGTAACTCTTTTAATTAATCCCGAACTCTAAAACCTGATATTCAATTATGTTGATAAGTAAAGCCGGTAATATTTGCGATCTCCGATAATGACGGACTATTTCTGAATTATTATCTGAATCCAAGGCATATGGTTGAACATGATGAGAAATTTAATAATAAAATTGCTCGTTATGTGTTTACCGTGGATTATTTCAGGGATAAAAATGTCGTTTTCGTCCAATAATATATTATTATGGATGCGTAAGTTGTACCGAAGTGTCTCTGTACAATATCTGTTCGAATGATAAAAAGTTATTGGAAATCATTCTTTAATTAAGCACGTTATGCAATTTCGATTAATATAGCTTATTGTTTTTCATTCATTACGCGATATATGTATTTACTTATTAAGTATTGGTATTGTTTAACTTATTATACTATCAAAAATAATAAACTATTTATTAATATACTTATAAATATTAATAATAATAGTAATCAATATGTTGAGTTCAAGCTAGCAGAATTTTTAAATGAATAGTTAAGTTTTGACTGTCACTAGGCTATCGGCTAGTTCCGCACTAACAAGCAGACGTTAAACGTACGATTATGATACGTTGACATCTGACTCTTATTACTAGGAATCGGGCACTAGAGGCCGAAGTTACGATGGACCATATAAATAGTCTATGACGTCGCTAAGTACAACACGCAGTTCTTGAATTGTAACACAATTACTTCAATATTACAGATAAATTTCTTTCTTCATGGGCGTAGATAGAAACGGGAGGGGTTTTTATAATTTATTTTATTTATTAGTTTATATTTCGTAAGATAAATAAAGTACGGGAAATTAATTTCTTTTTTTTTTCATTGTTTTAACTGTTAATTACATACTTATATTTCGTTAAGTTTCAATAATTTACGCAAACATTTTTAATTTTCACTGTATAAAGTAAACGCATTTTTATATACGGGGTTGGGCAAAAGTAACGCATCAGTCGAATAATTCCGTAAATATAAATTTTAGAAGAACATGTTGTTAACAAAAGTTTTTTGACAAGTTATTTTGTATTGGCTTCAATCATTTGTTTTTTTTTTTTTTCATGATGATTACATATGACAGCCAAAAATTTTTTTATTTTTTTAAATGGAAATAATATTATTTTTTAGACAATTCGGAATCTTTATTAAGTTCTGAATATGAATGCGTACTATTTTCATGGGGTTACATAATAAAAATAATGAGAAAAAAATAAAATTTAATAAAAGTAAACAAACTACAAAATTAAATTAAATGCTCAAAGTGACGTCCTTCTACGACCTGACAGTGTCCTAAACGTTCCCAAAAATGACGAATTGTATTAGGTGGTATGGCTTGTATCTCACGAGTAATTTTTGCTCTCAAATCCTCTAGGTTTCTCCTTGTATTCTTGCGACTTCAAGTGTCCCCAAAGAAAGAAATCCAATGGATTTAAATCGGGAGACCTAGCGGGCCAATCAATAAAACCCCGACGTCCAATCGAACGACCCGGAAAAATTGTGTCTAAATACTGTCGAACATTAATAGCATAATGTGGTGGTGCTCAATCTTGTTGAAACCATTGATTACGGTTTGGCATGCTTGGTTGATTGTCGTTAGGAAATAAATTCAACAGATCTGGTACAATATGGTTACGCAATAAATGTAAGTAACCATCACCATTTAGGTTGTGTTCCAAGAAGTACGGACCAATAATTCGTTGCCCAACAATGCCACCCCACACATTAAGTTTGTGGCGATGCCGTGTATGATTTTCTCGCATCCAATGTGGATTCTCAGTCACCCAATAACAGCAGTTATGCCTATTTACAAATCCATTTAGACAAAATGTAGCTTCGTCAGAAAATACGATGTTGTTTAAAAAATTTGGATCGTTATTGGACAATTCCATTATTGTTTCACAAAACTGTAATCTTCTGTCCGGGTCATCTTCGTTAAGTTCGTGCAGTAAGTGTATCTTATATGGCTTGTATTTGTTCGCTTTTAATATTCGTCTAATAGATCTGCTACTCATATCATTTTCTAATCCTAGTTGAGTGGTTGACGTAGTGGGATTTTTCGTTACAGCAAGTAAAACATGAAGAGATTGGTCTTCATTAGTGATTTCTTTTGGTCGGTCAGCTTTAGGTATATCTCTAACATCGCCCGTTTCTTTAAATTTAGTAACCAATCTCGAAACTGTTGATTGAGCTATAGGATCTCGATCCAAATAAACATTATTGAATAAAGTGCTAACTTCGTGATGTGAACGTTGCCTGTCACCATATCCGACCATCATAAGAATTTCTATTCTTTCTTTAATAGTTAATTTGACCATTTTCACACAAAACACGTATTAAAAAAGCAAGTTTTACGATGGAAACTATTTTATTGTGAAACGTCATTAATTCAATGACAGTCAAAAAATCTACAATTTCCAAAGCAATCTACAAAGCAATGTATGTTTATTAAGTTTTATTTTTTCTCAATATTTTCATTATCTAACCCCATGAAAAAAGTACATATTCATATTCAGAAATTAATAAAGATTCCGAATTTTCTAAAAGAAAATATTATTTCCAAATAAAAAAAAAATTTTTGTTGCTATCGTATGTAATCATCATGAAAAAAAAATGCAAATGATTGAAGCCAATACAAAATAACTTGTCAAAAACTTTTGTTGACAACATTTTGTTCTAAAGTATATATTTACCGATTTATTAGACTGATGCGTTACTTCTGCCCAACCCCGTATATCTGTAATTAATTTCAATTCAAGTTAATTTAAATTCATTTCTTTTATATATTTTCCTTAAAATAAATGTCCGTATATACATTTCATTGGCTTTATTACGACACTAGCGAAATATATTTCACACTCCGTCTGTTTGTATTGAAAAACGTACAAACAGACAACTTTTATAAATGCCACCGCGCTGTAACATTCATATATACTGTTAAGTTGATCGATTGTACATTGTCGGCACCGATGAATCACACCCGATACGGGATAGCGCCGGTTCCGCAGTCTACATATAACGCATATGTAATAGCTACAAAAGTTATAAATACAGTGGTAAGAACAGGCGGACTGTTAAAGGAAACATATCCTAATATGCTGCATGCTCTTCACAAAATCTGTGAATATATCAGAGACACTTTTCCGGAAGTTAATAGACTTGAATCCGCTTTTGAAAAAGCTTACAGAAAAGCACCATTGAGAGTAGCTTTTTATAAAGAAAAGTTTCCACCTTTGTCACTGCTTTCCTCTCCAGAAATAACTAGATGGGAAACATGGCTGGAAGCTAGTTTTTATGTAGAGAATTTCGATAGTTTACAAAGTTTCGCTACATGTTTAAATGGCTATACTTGAAGTATTTCTGATTGCAAGGAACTAATACAAATTACAAATTTAAAAAATTAGTAGTACTTTGGAACTTTGCCAAAATTAATCACTTATTTTGAAAATCAATATCTCAAATTAAGTGATGGATTAACCACATTAGACAAGGCTATTAAAAATTTGAAAATATTCCAGGTGACTTCGGATGTGGCCTTCGGCAAAAGTTTAGATGCAGTTTTTAATAAAAATGCAGATTTATTAATAATAGCATTCCGACAATTGTGTATGGGGACAATGCCTCAAAATCTAACTGCTAAATACGGTGAAATAAAAGAATATTTCTAGTATGCACCTATAACCAGTTGCGATGTAGAAAGGACGTTTTCTATCTACAAGGATGTATTTCATTCAAAGAGAACAAATTTTACACAAGAGAACCTTGAGAAAGTATTGCTAGTTAATATTAATACTCCTTTACTCAACTTGAACTACAAAACGAACAAATAAAAATGTATTTCGTATTTTATAGATCACCACCTGTTTGTTTTCCAATTATATAAATAAAATTAAAAACTCCTTAAAAATATAAATTTTCAATAGTACGCCTGTGAGCGATTAGTCATGGGTGTCTCGTATCCTGTCCCTAACAATAATGCAAAGCGATAAAGCCTAAATTGTTTTATAAATAAATGCTCCAACGGAATTACATATCGTATTTTAGTTATTTCAAATGGGTAAGAGCGCTCATACAATGCTCTTTAATGCATATGTAGTGTTAATATACCTTTAAATTAAGGTTATGTACATCAGTATGCAAGAAAATATTTGTACATAATAATATTATAAAACAGTCAGGCCACCCGTAAAATTCGTGTATCTTTTATGTTCAACCAGCCTATCACCTAGACCTTATGTGAAACATGGTCAAATTTCCTAATTCCAAAAGTCAATTTAAGGCACGAGTTCTGAAATCGCTGTATACCAGATACAAAGTTTATAGTATGCATGGACAGTACAATTTGCAACAATAAGAAAAATGCGACATGACCAGGGAATCAAACAAATTATATTTCGCCTCTAATGCAAGACAATGCAAGGTAATTCTGCAATTTCATTCAAAATTATTATTTATATCCCGGATGGCCGATAAATAATCAATGGTCAAAAATGAATTATACATCCTGCAATTTTTACGGGTTCTATGAAATATACAGGGTGAGTTTCTTTGAATGTTTAGCATTGGGATCTCAGAAACAACTGGAGATAGAAAAACACTTAAATGGGGAAAGATGCGCAGTTTTACGAGTTTGATTTAAAACTGCTTTTGTTTCTCCGATAACTTTCATGGCTTATTAGATATTCCAAGAAAACTAAATTTTACGATTTTCTTTAAACATGCTTAGCATCGTTAATAGTAATTTTAGAGAAAAAGTGTTCAGACAAAAGTTTCAGATAATTTTACGGCAAATAAAACTATGTAGCTAATATTTCCGCAATGATACAAATTCTGTTGTGAAGAGAAGCAATTTGTGTATTAATAATAATGGAGCTATCTTTGAACATTAATAATGTTGTGTGCCTTTAATAAAAGTTCTTATAGTTTTCATTTTATTACTACATAAGATTTCAAAATAAGTTTTCGTTTGGATTCTATTTTATCAGTTCGAAATTCAATTGTTTTCCATAAAAACCATAAAAATGTCTATATCCTCTTTATTTTTTAAAATAACCATATCAAACCTTATATCATTGTAATCAGCAAAAAATAAGCTTTTTAACGATCTCAAAACCAACTATGGTTTCCATTTAAAAAAACAAAAGTTTGTGTCATAACTCGATAATGGTGGACGAAAAAAAATATTAGCTACATAGTTTTATTTGGCGTAAAATTATCTAAAACTTTTGTCTGAACACTTTTTCTCTAAAATTACTATTAACGATGCTAAGCATGTTTAAAGAAAATCGTAAAATTTAGTTTTCTTTGAATATCTAATAAGCCATGAAAGTTATCGGAGAAACAAAAGCAGTTTTAAATCAAACTCGTAAAACTGCGCATCTTTCCCCATTTAAGCGTTTTTCTATCTCCAGTAGTTTCTGAGATCCCAATGCTAAACATCCAAAAAAACTCACCCTGTATGTAGATGTCTAGTGAACAACAGTGGGCCCAAAATTAAACTTCGGAGAACTCCACGAATAATGATCTTTTTTTATAATAATACTTAAGAAAAATTGAAACGTAAAATTAAACAAAAATTAAAATCGATAGCAATAGTTGAAATAAAATGGTGCTTCTTTACTCAATGCTTATATAGTCAGGGGCGTATTGATAATCATGTAGAAATGTGAAATACGTATCTACGTCTTTGGAGAAGATACATTCAAAAATACATATGAACTTGTATTGTGTTCTTCACACTCCATTTTTAATAATATTATATATTATTAAAAATATTTTTGTATTATACAAAATTGGTAGGTGTTACCTACTTAAGTATGTTTCAAATTATGTTGCTTATATAATCACTAAAATTAATTTATTGTTTGTTAGTGTTTATTTAATGTGGAGTGTTATTGAGAACATATTAACTAAACTCGCTCAAAATAATACATTTCACACATTCTCTACTTCAGTTGATCCCTGTTTAAGTTCATAAAAGCACCTTCAATAATATTTGCAAAATAGTTCCAAGGTTTAAGTGTCGGATCGCCTTTTTTACACGACACTATTTATCTAACGTGTTTGTAGCTACAATGTATTTTATTTCAGATAAGCATTCTTTCATTTTTACGCAAAACAAATAAAACTAATCAACAGGTTTTATTAATATTATTTATGAATTTTCCATTTCGTCCATGGCAATTTATCAATTTTGATTAATTTCCGATAATTGCTTAATTTAGTGTGCTGGGTTCGTTTTTTTTTTGTTTTCTCTATATCACACCAGATAAAAAATGAAATACTGACGGGTAACAATAATTAAAATTGCATAGAAATGCGTAAACGGCCACGATGCCGATGTACTTGAACACTCAAGTCTTGCCAATTATTTAGATTAGACTAATCCATTTGTGCAGATAAGCGCGTTCATAGAGTATGGATGTGCCGGGACCGAATAAATGACACGTAAGAATACCGTATTTGCCACGTTTTTGGGGAACGTATTTATAAAGCTAGTAATGACAGATGTTGAACCAACAATGCGGAATAAATTCGGACACACACACCCCAGTTGTTTACCTCATTTGAAGTAAACGATTTGGTACTTTGATATCGATACGCCTATAAGACTGCTTGAATAATATATCAGAAAGTAGTGTTGTAATCAATAAACTAATCATCGAATATTATTATAATGTTATATTACGTTTTAGCTATTTAAAAATAATAGAAATTATCGAATTATCGAAAGTGTGTTATTAGAATCTTATTAATTTTTAGAGTTTAAATTTACAATTTCTGCATTTATCTATTTTGTACCTAACGAGATTGTAAAATTCCAAATACAATATTTTTTAATAATAAAATTAAAAAATTACAAAATAAAATTAAAAAAGTTTACAAAGTAAAACTAAAATTTAAAGCCATACTCTGTTCACTGTAAGTTCCGATTTTTTAAACATCGCTTTCCCCCTACATTTTTGCCGGTTAACAGACAATTACAGAATAGGTTATGTCTAATATCACTTAAGTCAGCGATGCACATACCGCGGCCTGCGGGCCGCATGCGGCCCACTGTCGATATTTATGCGGTCCGCCAACGAATTTTAAAAATTGTTCGAAAAACTACAAAAGTAGGTAAAAATCCATTCAAATCAATGTTTCTTAACTTTTTATTTTATTCTAACTTTTGTAGTTGTTAGTAAGATATGTATCTTTAAGTACCTACTACTTTCTTGTTCAGGTTTACTACGTAGGACAGGTATGCTCCTCGTCGTTCCAAGCAAATTGTTACGAGACTAGAAATCTGTCGCACCAACTAGATTACTCGAAGATTCGCGAAACACGTCGGTATTAGCCTCGAACAATGTGGTAGGTTCTTGATTATAGGTAACTCGTATATATACAATGCATCGCCCGCTATCGGGGCAGTTAAGTTTTAACTACGGACAAGCGAACGTTATATTGTTTGATTGTAATTTGTGAAGAATAAATATTTCGTCGTTCGAACTTGCCATCTACCTACGTAACAATATAATATTAATTTTGATATAGATAAACCAGGCCCAAGTAAAGAAACGTAGTCGTAAGGTTGAAGATGAAAATCGACAGTTTCAAGATATTTGGACTGAAAAATACTTTTTTATTTCATCGCATAACAAAAGTGTCTTTTTAATATACATGAGTAGTGTTTCTATTCCGAAGGAATATAATGTGAAAAGGCATTATGCAACCCAGCATC
Source organism: Melolontha melolontha (assembly GCA_935421215.2). Taxonomy (NCBI): domain Eukaryota; kingdom Metazoa; phylum Arthropoda; class Insecta; order Coleoptera; family Scarabaeidae; genus Melolontha; species Melolontha melolontha. The sequence continues at coordinate 1,044,044 of OW285236.1, read as the reverse complement.
ATAAATTTACCAAATTAACCGGCGAAAATCGAACGCAAAAAATTTCCACTTTACAAAGGGAACTAATAAGCCAGCAAGCTATGTTTACAAAACCAATTCAAGATGCTGAAACAGCTACTGAAGTTAGCTTTGAAATATCTCGAATAATAGCGAAAACTTGTCGGCCTTTTAAAGATGGTGAGTTTATTAAGCAGTGTTTAGATATCGCCCCCAAAAAAATGTGTCCGAAAGATGAAAAGGGGTTTGAGAAAATTCAACTAAATCGGATGACTGTTCAAACTGTACTTACCACATTAGCAGCTAATATAGAAGAGAAATTAGCTACGAAATCGAAAAGTTTTGAGTATTTTTCTATAGCACTCGACGAATCTACAGATATAAGTTCCACTGCTCAACTCTTAATATTTTTACGAGATGTAACGCAAAATTTTTAAGTGAGTGAGGAACTGATTGGTATGAGTTCTTTGACTAGTCAAAGCAAGGGGAGTGACATGCTCAAAGTTCTTCTGGAAAAATGTTCTATAATGGATTTGGATTTAACGAAATTATCTGGAATTACGACTGACGGAGCGCCTTCAATGGTTGGAAGTAGACCTGGGATAATAACTATGTTAAAAGAGTATTTACAAACTAAAAACATAGATACCAAGGAATTAATGCAGTTTCATTGCATTATACATCAAGAGGCCCTCGGTTCAAAATTATTGGGATTTGAAAATGTGATGAAAGTTGTAGTACCTACCGTAAACTTTATAAAATCAAGAGGTCTCAATCACCGACAATTCACACAATTTCTCGAGGATATTGAAAGCGAATATGGTGTTTTACACTGAAGTAAGGTGGCTAAGTCGTGGGTTGTCACTAGAGCGGTATCTTAACTTGATTGAAGAAATCAAAATATTTCTGGCGGAAAAGAACTCGACAACCCTAATTGGCTGTGTGACTTAGCGTTTCTTGTAGACATCACAAATTGCTTGAATGTATTAAATACGCGACTCCAAGGCAAAGATCAATTGATTTCGCAGTTATACTCTCATGTTTCGTCCTTTCAATGAAATTGAGTCTTTTCAGGACAGAAATCAATTCAGCCAGTTACAGCCATTTTCCGAACTACAAAAAAATTATGGAGAAATTCAATAAAACTGATGTCAATTTCGCTTATGTTGAAAAAATTGATATTTTAATACAAGCTTTTCATTATCTTTTCTAGACTTCAAAAAAGTTAAACTTCTATTAGACATTTTCAGCAATCCTTTCAACATTTCACCCGAAAATGCACCAGAATCAATACAGCTGGGATTGATAGACATGCAAAATGATGATAATTTACGAAATAAGTTTAATGAAGGTAATTTACTCAACTTATACCGTTGCGTTGACAAAACCGCTTATAAAGAGTTACGAATAAATGCATTGAAATGCATGCGCAAGCTTATTTGGATCGACGTATATTTATGAGCAAACGATTTCAGTGATGAAACTTAACAAAACAAAAAATCGAAACCGTCTGGCAAATGAAAATCTGGAAGCAATTTTACGTGTGGCGACAAGTAATGTGGAACCAAACATAAACAAAATTGTTAGGTCAATGCAATGTCATGCATCAAAATAATAAAACATGAAATATTACATTGTAATGATTAGATTACATTACGATTACATAATTACAACAAACATTTTTGAATGTTCTTTCATTTTTATCATTTGTAGTAATTCATACTATTTAAAAATAAAAATATTTGTGTTAACAAGTATTCTTTGTAGTGGCCCGTCCTTGGCTTATAATTTTCCCGAGTGGCCCCTGTTTCCCTATAAGTCTGTGCATCCCTGACTTAAGGGATATATGGGTTAGGTTTTTGTATTGGTCCATGCTGATCGCCTAATGAAGTAAAGAGTTATTAATGAAATTTAGAAGTTATTCCAGTAATTTATAACTATGTACATAATATATCAAATACAAAAGAGCTAATATCTATTTGTAATCAATGGTACACGAAATAAATTTAATAGGAGAGAGATCGCTTTCTTGAATGATTTACTACATATATTTAAAGTGCATTAGAAAAGTACAAATATTATAGGGTCATAATAAATAATGTATGACATACACATATGCAGAAGAGATATTTAACGAGATTGATTTAAGTAAAAGTTAAATAGAACAGCCTAGCTTGATTCTACCAAATAAAGTTCTTAATTTCTTAAATTATCTATCATTATCTATCGATTGCCAAACTTTCGGATTTATTAATTAAAAATGCAGAAGTAGCTATCATCGCTAAACTTATTATACACATTTTATCTGCCTATCCATCCAAAAAATTTAACAATTCATAATTACGAATTGATACATAATGCAAATCTTTAATATCCCTTAATCCCTCGCAATTCAATTTAGTAAGCAGACATAATCAATCAATTATAAAAGGATAATATTTTGTAATTGATTGTCATTTTAGAAGATCTATTACACAGGTCTACAAAATTCAACTTTTTGACAGATGTTTTTATTTTGAAAACTGATTTTATATAATTTTGGTAGGCTGATTTCAAAAATTCTATGCATTTATTTGTATCACGTAAGGTTTTTTTGCAAATATTAAATGAAAAAAAAACGATATTTCTAATAAAATGTATTTGTTTATTGAGTAAAAAGGTGGAATACAAGTTAAAAAAAAGTGGAAAAAATACTTTACTCAGTCTTTTTTAAGTGAAATCTTTGTCTTTTTGCCAGAAAGCTGCGTTGTCCGGACATTCGGTTGTATGTGTTAAGGGCATATCCCGTTTTATCATCCAGCAGTAGTCCGCCATCATCGTTATGCTCCACCTGCCTTGGTATCGCCGTTCCATTTCCTTAATGTCTTGGTGAAACCTCTCTCCCTGTTCTTCGCTAACTGCTCCAAGATTTTCAGGAAAATAGTTCAAGTGTGAAAACAGGAAATGCACTTTCAAACTCATATTAAACCTAGACGATGAAAGTGTTGTAACATATTTTGAACAATATTTTCGTAGTTTTCGTCCTTAGAGTTCCCAAGAAACTTATCAATTACTTCTTTAAATGAAACCCAGGCGTTTTTCTCGACATTGGTCATTGTGTTTTGAAAATTCTTGTCTTTGCATAATGTTCTTATCTGCGGCCCAACAAAAATACCTTCTCTTAACTTGGCATCGGTTAAGGCTGGAAATGTCTCGCACAAATATTTAAAACACTGTCCATTTTTGTCTAGGGCTTTAACAAACTGCTTCATCAAGCCAAGTTTGATATGGAGAGGAGGCAGTAAAACTTTTTTAGGGTCAACCAAGCTATCTCTTAATACATTTTTGCTACCAGATGTAAGGCTTGTTCTAGAGGGCCATTCTATTTGAGTCCAATGTCTATCCCTTGCTCGACTATCTCACTCACAAATAAAGCATGGAAATTTTGTATAACCTGCTTGTTGTCCTAGTAGCATGCACAGCACTTTAAGGTCACCACAAAGCATCCACTGATGTTCTTGGTATTTGATTTTCTTTAAAAGAAGTTCAAAATTTTCATACGTTTCCATTAAATGTACCGAATGGGCAACGGGAACCGAGGCCAGCTCGTTACCATTGTGCAATAAAACGCCTGTTAAACTACGCTTACTTGAGTCAATAAACAGGCGCCATTCTTCTTTTACATACGGCACATTTCCTAATTTTGAAATTAAGTCAGGAATATTGTTGCAATACACTAGCGGTCCGTCTTGAGTAAAATATTGACATAACTCATTTCTCACGAAGTCGGGAGGCTAACAATTCGGTTGCATCCTTTGGAAGGTGCAAATCTCTAATTAAATCATTTAGTTCGCTCTGGTTAAACACTTCGGGCTCTCTGAAATCTGGTGTGAACTCTGAGTCATCTGGGTCGCAATTAGATTCCTCTGATTCTGACGATATGACGTTTTCTAATGCTTTTGGGGCGGTAGGTATCGGTACATCTGGTCCATGAGGAACTAGTCGAATAGCAGAGTCAAGATTGGGATACACAATTTGTTTCTTATTTTTTCTGTTGAATCCTTGAACATTACACGCACAAAAATAACAATCATCACTGTGATTTCTAGGCTCTCGCCATACCATAGGAACACCAAAGCTTAATTAAACATTTCTTCCTACCTTTTTTCCAGTTTCTTAATGCTTCAACGCAAACGGAACAAACAGTATGAGGAGTCCAGGACTTGTCTTGGTCGCCAATTTTTACACCAAAATAAGCGTGGTATACATTTTTCACAAACGAAGTTATAGTTTGCCTCTGCTTTACTACGACATAACTAACACAGATATAACAAAAGTTATTCGGATTGTTCACACAATGTCTTCTTTCCATATTTATACGTTCTAGAACACTTAAAATACGCAACAACGAAGACAACAAGCGCGTGGACACAGTAGCACGACGACAAACACAACCAAACTGCACATAAGCAGGTTTCAACGTTGTATTGACGCTTCTGCGCCGAATCTGTTGCTTTGCTGAGAAATCTAATATTAACCAGTGTTGCCAAATCACATTTAATTTCATAAAAATCAATTCATATAAAAATCATGCCTAACATGGAACAAACATATTCTTGTCATAGGTATGTATATTAATAAATTAACATTTTTAAGATATAGAGCGCTATAAAAAAAATTTACGTGATAGAGCAAAAATATGGCGTTTTTTGGAATAAGGGCAGGGGCCCTTATTCCAAAAAACTCCATGCTAATTTGTATATGTTTGGGGAAACATATACAAATTAGCAAACAGCTTTCAAACATGAAAATCACTGTAGACCTGTGTTATCGATCAATTTAAAGAAAAATAACAACGAAATATTCGTGCAATACCGTTTTTTGCAATACATCGTTATAAAAAAAAAATCTCATAAGTTAGAAACACGAACACCTGCATTTAATTTTTCTCTGAATGTAATTGAAGAGATACTGCAAAGCGGTATTGACTGAAGTGGACATGGACGAACACCTGCATTTAATTTTTCTCCGAATGTAATTGAAGAGATACTGCAAAGCGGTATTGACTGAAGTGGTCATGCTAGTTAACGTTGTTATAAACTGCAATTTGGTTGTGTCAATACTGGCAGTTGTATTAATAATTCCGAGTGTTTATTACTCTAAACGATCTTTGAGTAGTGTAAATCCTTCCAAGATGTTAGTGAACACGTATCGAACTTGTCGTATGTTGCCCGTCCAGAATCTGCTGTGGATCTTGGACGCATTCAAAAAGTTGACTAGCTGATCCAGAGAAATTGATTTGGGAAGTATCACCATATAATCCGCACTTGGTCCCGAATGACTATCATCTCTTTGGCCTACTCAAAAAGTTCTTGGGAGGCAAGCGATTTGCCTCTACTGAGGAAGCGAAGAATGCAGTGGCTACATCGTCAACCGAAAGAATTGTTTTGACGAGAATACAGACCCAACCGAACCAATTGAACAAGTGTATGTTAACCCCCTTTTAAGCTTAGAAAAATATACAGTAAATAATAAAAATAAATTAAAACACTTGGCTTGTTTCACTATGAGATTTATTTAAATTCTCTAACAATTGTTTCGGCTGTTATGCCATTCTCAAAGAGATCTATAAATCTTTAGATTTATAGATCTCTTTGAGAATGGCATAACAGCCGAAACAATTGTTAGAGAATTTAAATAAATCTCATAGTGAAACAAGCCAAGTGTTTTAATTTATTTTTATTATTTACTGTATGAAGTTAAAATGTTTCACCAAGAAGTATCTGCAACAACAGCCGAGAATATTAGAAAAATATGTGTATGCAATATTAATTTGTAATTTGTATCGACCAGAAGAAACAAAATGCTTTGACCTGCATTTTGTTTCTTCTGGTCGATACAAATTTGAATTACATCGCAATATACAATAAACTAGATTCAAAGACAATTATTAAATAATAGTAAAAATATTATCGAAATTTTACAATCAAATAATAACAGTCTAATTTGGTTGAATTGTTTAAATTCATATAATTTTGTAGCAATTGTTCAGATATTATTAAAATACCTCCTACAAGCAAATCATGTTTATATCCATAGTTTTATAGCAAATTATAAATACAACAAAAATCAGTTAAAGATAATGAATTGTATATTTTCTGATTATATCGTAGCTTAATTTATTATATGGGTGTTTTTTTAGCTGCATGAGAACTATCGATATCGATAACTATGGTTTGACAACTGAGAATGTCAAACTGTGTTGAGATTTCTGTTCATTAAGGTTTAGCAAGTCATCATGAATCGTTTAACGCCAGAATAACGCTTCCAAATTGTGGAAATTTACTTTGAAAAAAATAAATCTGTTCGCGAAGTTCATAGAGCACTTCGTCCATTTTACGGTCAACATAATCGGCCTAGAAAGCAAGCAATTCGTGCAGTTATTGATCGTTTTGGCACTAATTTTACTCTTCTCGATTCAAAACCATCAACAAGACAAAGAAATGTGCGTACTGAAGAGAATATTGCTGCTGTAGCGCGAAGTATTAAAGGAGACGCCGAAATGTCGATTCGTCGTCGTTCTCAACTTGTTAGCCTTTGTCCTTCAACTACGTGGAAAATTTTACGTAAGGATCTTGGCTTACGTGCCTATAAAATACAGCTCGTGCAAGAATTGAAGCCAAACGACCATCGTTTGCGTCGCATTTTTGCTTATTGGGCTCATTTGAAACTGGCCGAAGATTAGCATTTTTATCAAAGAATTGTGTTTACTGATGAAGCTAATTTCTGGTTAAATGGCTACGTCAATAAACAAAATTGCCGTGTTTGGAGCGAAGACAATTCTCAAGCCGTTAACGAATCACGATTACATCTATTAAAATTGACTGTTTGGTGCGGTTTACACGCTGGCGGCATCATCGGTCCTTATTTCGTTCGAAATGAGCAAGGAGCTGCCGTTACGGTGAATGGCGAGCGCTATCGAGCCATGCTGACTGAATTTTTGTTTCCAAAAATTAATCAGCTAAACATCAACGACATTTGGTTCCAACAAGACGACGCAACTTGCCATACAGCGCGCTTAACAATCGATTTATTGCAAAATCAATTTGGTGAGAACTTTCTTTCCAGAAGTGCTCCTGTTCACTGGCCCGCTCGTTCCTGCGATTTAACGCTTCTGGATTACTCTTTATGGGGCTAGGCTATGTTAAGTCATTGGTTTATGCCGACAAACCAGCAACTCTTGAAGCATTGGAAGCCAATATTCAAGCCACCATTGACGCCATACGGCCAGATTTATTGGAAAAAGTAGTCAAAAATTGGACTGATCGAATGGACCATGTAACTCGTAGCCGCGGCGGACATATACCGGAAATCATATTTAAAAAATAAATGCCATAAAATTATCTACCAGATTAAAATAAAAAAAATTTCATTCAACAATATTTCTGTCTTGTATTATCATTTTAAGTTCTCAAGCTCTTAAAAAACATCCCGTAGTTAGCCAGTTCGCATGATTTGTACGTATTTGAAAGTTGCAATCTATTATGCATTAGTATTTTCAAATTACAATTTCGTGTAGTTGGAAGTGAAAATATCAGTGTTACAAAATTCAAATCAATTGAACAAATTTCAGAGAATCTGAATTCTTAGTGTAGGAGAAGCCGGTTTGTCGTTCACTGAAATTGCTCACTCTCTGAATGTAATTTTTTGAAAATGATTTGAGACTAGTCGTTAAGACATGGTGGATTCTAAAGAAGAGCTAATACTTCTGAAGACTCTCGCTTAAGACCATTGCATTTAAAAAAACATTTTTCATCTTGTATATCAATTAACAATTGAAGTTAAGCTCGATTTGGTGACGAAATCCATCCAGTATAACACCGAAAAGGATATCGCTTTAAACTTAAATTTTACCAACCGTTTTTTGGATTACTGACCATTGTTGAAGAGCGACGTTTAAACTGGTGCAAGAAAAACCTCCAACGGACTTGTAGGTTTCAGTTTCAGTGCAGCAACAGTAGTGCCCACTCTGAAGATGTCCCTTGAAACAGCGGACGAAACGTCGGCCGGGAAGGAAGTAGTGCCAAGAAATGTATATCTGCTCTCAGAAAGACTCTAACTTCAATTTTCTGTTGAGATATATATTGTTATTAAATTACTAGAGATATGTTGTAGGATCTGCCATAGGATATATAACTTTCGGTATTCATTAGACGACGCCGAACATTTGGAGATAGAAAAGCGACATATCAAGGAAGCACTTGGAAAGCAATAAAGAGATAAGAGCTCTAGGAAAGCCCAAAACAGTAACGCCACCAATGGAAACGGAACCAGACAGATGATTCGCCAATCTACCTTACATTCCTGGAGTCATCGAAAAAATAGAAAGGATTCTAACTAATAAGAATTTAAAAGTATGTTTTACTACTATTACCGCCATCCAACTCAACATTTCTGCGGGACCAAAGATAAATTACCACGAACTGTGTGGGAAGAGCTACGCCGGACAAGCAGGAAAATTCATTGGACAAAGAGTTAAGGAACGTCAGCGACACAAGAAGAAAAAGAATTGGACAATCAGCGGTTGATGAACGCGTACAGGAGAACAGACACAAAATTACTATAAGAATTATTAAAGAAACTATGGGAAAAGATAAACATCCAACTTCAAACCATGATGACGGCTATAGGCTTAGGAACACCTGGATCCTACCACGAGAATGCGTTACGATCAATGGAGCAAGACGGTTACATACCAGTGAACCAAGGCGATATATAACGAAGAACTACTACAGAGGGAATCGGTCCCGTACTAGATCCTGAAAAAGCTGACAGTATGGACTTGAAATTACAACAACAAGATGAGACCCGCAAGAAGATTGTACTTTTGTAATAAATATATTTCAAGTTAAACTTACTTTATTTAAAAATTAATTCTCATATTATATGAACTAAATTCATAATATGTATCATCAACGAAACGGTCACAAAAGAAAACTAGCAATGTGCGTGTTAAATATATTTCAATGAAAAGAAAAGTTTTAATTACATACGTCGTTCACTTTGAGGTTATGTAAAATACTATATATGTAGATCATTCCGTCAAATAATTTAACTTTGGTGCCATTTAAATTAGTTTAGTAGAAAGACAAAAATTCCCAAACATTTCCAGTAAATAAAAAGGAAAAATATCCAGCTCATTTCGTATGTGTGTAGGGGTTTAACAGCAATCATGCCGTTTAATTGGTGAATTAATTGCAAATAGGTGGCAGCACATTAGCAAAGTTGATGACAGCAATTAAAGTAATTTATTACAGTTAGCCGGTTCGTGTACCACTTGCTGGCATGTGAATGTATACAGTGAACCTACCCCATCCACACGTTGGTACGGGTCGGGGTGGCCCTGATCCGTACGATGGGATGCGGTTACGGGGATTTCATACGCTTAATTTATACTCTAATGCGCCGCGTGTGTTCCGATGTTATGTCACGATCTGTCACGGACGACGTTTAAGTTTCAGTTAGTTTTTTGGAGTTGTTTTTTTTGGTAATAATTTTTTAGGTTTCGGTTTAAAAAAAAAAGGGTGAAACAACATTTTAACTCAACAAAATGGCGTACTATGTTGTGTTATTTTTTTAGGTTTTTAAACTTGTAAATTGTGTAGCGGTAATTGATATTTTCACCAATAGTTCGATTATGGTGGAGATAAATTACTTGAAATAAACTTAAAATCTTAATCGAAATTGGAGTTTTAGGGAGTCAGACAATATTCAGTTCTACTATACCGGGTGTCTCAGTTATGTTGTGCCAATAGCGTACCTCCGTTATCTAATAAAATAAAAAATTTGTAATTTGCGGCATCTGATATACAGCTAATGTTCTTGAAATTGAGCCTAATATTCATATTCTTTCACTTCCTGTTTTACCGGAAACGACCCTAACTTTTTATTTTAAACAACATCCTATATATTTTCCTCAAATTTTAAATTTTATGGAAAATTCTCTTTCCAACGAAGTATTTAGACTTGGTATTTCGACTTCAAAACAGAGGTGAAATTACATTTTAAATATTAAAAAATTAAAATTGTAGAAAATTATGAAAAGCATTTTCATTAATTCGTATTTTAATTTAAAGTAGCAAAAATACATTCATAATATTCATTTAGACAAGAGTGATTTCCAAACATTTTATTGAAAATCAAATAGAAAAATAATTGAATTTAATTGGTGTGAGAGATGACAATTATTCAAATCTCATCTCACATGCAATTGTCGCTTAATTTGTTGCGTTGATTCTACAATCTGACAAGATTACTCCTGCCGAAGAATGTAGACGCAAACACGTTGCAACGTCAGCCATCCGGGTTGTGCAGATAATGAAAATTGTATGAAAAAAACCACATGTTTGCGTCAGCGACAATTGCATGTGAGATGAGATTTGAATAATTGTCATCTCTCACACCAATTAAATTCAATATAATGCGTATATATACACGAAAGTATACAAATAAAAATCATGTCTATGTCCGAATATCGTGTACTGATGATCTGTAACGACAGTGAAATATCGATATCTGCACGTTTCTGGACGGATGTGGTTTTTTCATACAATTTTTAGAAAAATAATGTTAATTGTATCACAAAAAATATTATACTTATTAATTTTATTTATACAAGAACGGTATTAGTGGCATCAAACTTGAACCGCGAGCGCCAGAAAATATTCCATATATTGTCCATTTGCTTCAATGTAACATTCGGCTCGATGCAAAAGTTCAGACGAGGCAACATTTCTTAATAACTCAGCATTAAGAGCAACGCATTCACCCTAATTCTTTCTAATTTTTAAATCTTCCAAATCTGAGGCGTGTGGTATATAGAGAATACAATCCCGAGTATGTTTTTCAATCCCGGGATTACGGGATCTTTAAAGCGTAATCCCGGGATCCCGGGATTAGACTATGTGGTTTTTAATTGGGATCAAATGAAAAAAAACTTTAGTAATTTCTTAAAAATTATTTATTAATATTGTTGCACAACACAATACACAATATACTCAAATAAGGAACAAAAAAGACAATACAAAAAACATTAAGATTAAACCTGATTCTGGACTGTCTAAGTCTTCTGAATTGTAATCATCATCGTTATCGTTCATATAATCAGCAGTCACAGCTGATTCATTTATAGTATCATCTGAGTCTGAGGTAGGGCTGTCTCGCCTGTCTTGAAAATAATTCTTTATTTTAGAAAGCACATCACAGACTGTCAAACTGATACCATGTGCAAGACACAGTTGTTGTTCAGTGCAAAAAAGCTGTCCCACCTTTAATCATAACGTTCGGTCCATCGGTTACAGTAGCCACGATATCAGCTTCCAGGGAAATATCAAATTTACTTAGACGCTCTTACAATATACGAAGAGAATTTTCAGCCGTCATACTTCCGTAAATAGGAACTGGTTCTAAGCTCCAAATTTTTTTATATGAATGAACGTTGACAGCAACGTTTATTGAACGTCGGACTCTATTAAATTTACTTTTTGTTTCAATAAAATCGGACAATAAATAAGGGAATTATGATTGTAGGCGTTTTTTTTTTTACGGAACAGTGTATATGTTGATGAAAATAAACATTAAATATAACGGGTGTTTTTTATAGAGGTATAGAACTTTAACTTGGCAACACTTTTTTAACTGGCGGCCATTTAGTCAGCTGTCAAGTGATTTATGTTTAGTTTCGTTTGGCATTTCAACATGAATAGACTGACGCCTGAACAACGCTTCCAAATTGTGCAAATTTATTTTGAAAATCACGGTTCTGTTCGAAATACGTATCGCGCACTACGTCCATTTTACGGTAACAACATAATCGTCCATCAGAGCAATTAATTCGATTAACTATGGAACGTTTTCGCACCACGTTTACTCTAAATGATAATACGCATCCACAGAGACGTCGTACAGTGCGTACAGAAGAAGTCATTGCTGCTGTAGAGCGTAGCGTAGAGGAAGACCCAAATCAGTCCGCCATCGTGCACAGAAATTGGATATGTATCCATCCACTTTATCGAAGATTTTGCGGAAAGATCTTGGTTTTCGTGTTTACAAAATCCAACTCGTGCAAGAATTGAAGCCACACGATCACCTAGCAAAGCGTAGATTCGGTGAATGGGCCCAAAACAAGATTGCCGTTGATCCCGATTTTCATAAGCGAATTTTGTTTAGCGATGAAGCTCACTTTTGTTTGAATGGATACGTCAATAAACAAAACTGCCGTATTTGGAGTGATGGTAATCCTCAAGTGTATGTTGAGACACCGTTACATCCAGAAAAACTGACTGTTTGGTGTGCTTTATGAGCTGGTGGAATCATTGGTCCGTACTTCTTTAAAAACGATGCTGGTCAGAACGTTACAGTCAATGGTGACCGCTATAGAGCCATGATTACTGACTTTTTCGTTCATCAATTGAACAACCATGATGCACAGAAGCTGTCGTTTCAACAAGACGGCGCAATATGTCACACAGCTCGTGCCACAATTGATTTATTGAAGGAAACGTTTGATAACCGCATAGCTTCACGTTTCGGACCCGTGAATTGGCCTCCAAGATCGTGCGATTTAACGCCGCTAGACTATTTTCTGTGGAGATATGTGAAGTTGCTAGTCTACGCCGATAAGCCCGAAACAATTGACCACGTGGAGGAAAACATTCGCCGCGTTATTGCCGATATACGGCCACAAATGTTGGAAAAAGTCATCGAAAATTGAACCTCCAGATTAGACTACGTCCAAGCCAGCCATGGCGGTCATATGCCAGAAGTCATATTTAAATTATAATGCCAGAAGATTATCTTTCGAATAAAGTAAATTTCATGTCAATTTCAAAAATTCATCTTTGTTTTATTCCATTTCAAAGTTCTATACCTCTATAAAAAACACACTTTGTAATGGGTCATATTCTTTAGAAAATAAAACGTTAATGTATATGCCAGTTGTCTACTGTATATATTAAAAGCAATTTCATTTCTTTTACTTAATTTCTCTCTGACTGTTTAAAAATTTTTCTAACAAGGCATTCTGCATTAAAACGGGTTCTTCCCCGGACGCACATTCAATAACGAAAACAGTACCTCAGTATGAGATCACTTCTCTTTGTCCGTTGTATTAATATGTAAAGCATACTTCCCCATATATATGTATATATATATATATAAATGAGAGTCAACATATATTTAATATAAGGATATACTTTGTCAGCAATACCACATTTTGTAATCTTAACTGTACTATGTATGGGGCCCAATGAAGGAAAACATATAGAAGATATTCTGGAAACATTCTTTCGCATGAAGGGGGAAGGAGGAGGAAATAGAACAGCAGAAAGTATCAGTCAATCAAGCCCTGCGAGAAATAGCGGACGGCTGATCTACTTAGGTCTAGTACGACATAAATAAAAAACGTCCGACCTAACAAGAGTAAAAAAATCCCAAGCAAGTAAAGCCTTAGCAGTAGCCAGTGAAGAAAAGACTGCAAAATACGCTAGTTTTTATAGCACTCGCAAAGGGTGAATCAACCTTGTAATAAAGTCACCTGTGGGCGCTTTAAATCATTTGGATTACAACAAAAATCCTTGTAGTGCAAAGTTAATTTGCGTGTGTTTTGTGAAACTCCTCTGAGCCCCGGTACCAAGACAAGGTAGAAAGTTTTATTCTCTTAAGTGTATCGATAGCGAGAGATAAATGCTGATATTAGAAATAAAGGCCTAGACATTACAGTAAAAAATCAAACGAACTTTATAATAAACATTCGCAAGGTATAGCATTATCAATTATCATTCTCATATCTATTTATTTGTACCCTATTCAAGTGATGTAAAAATTGATGTAAAAGATCCTATGTATTAAAATCAATATACACATAGGACCAGCTCTCAACGGGCCATACCCGGCAATAAGTGGCAACAGCGAATCCCCTCTACGCGCAGTAGCTTACATTACCATACATTGCAGAGTTATGAATTTAGTAATACTTAAACCGCGCAAGGATATAGTCGTTTGCATATTCGTTTTGTATACGTAATTTGCCCATTTGTTTCAGATATAATAAGGTCGTTATATCTCCAAGTTATTATTATTGTATTCTTAGCTGCTACGGAAAAGTAATTTTAAGTAATAAAAAAACAATAACGTTTTCTAAAAGATAAAAGTAAAAAATCAATAATTCTGCAAAATAAATTTTAATTCTAAGAAAGTCACTAAATATAGGATTCGAAAATACCGCCTTCTCTCCCCAAACAATAGCCGAGCCTATTGTAAAACTCCCGCCTCACTCCCTCGAGATTTCTAGGGGTTATTGTCTCGAAAATAAATTCTAAACAGTTGAACTTGCAACTGTTGCAACCTTTACGTTTGCACAGCTAGATACGAATCACGGGCAATCTATTGCTCTCGATCATCGGACTTATGTATGCGCACGCGGAGTGGCATCGTACATACGTTGCCACAGCGCATTACGTTCCATACGTATATTGTTGCGTATGGCCCGTAGCGGGTTGGACCTATTGGTATATGCTTTATATGTAATCTGATATTTTATTACACACATATATACATACATTTACAAAGTCGATATTTGCCTATGTAAATATCCTTATAATAAATAAAGACGTAGTGCTCTATTTATTGCTACAATACAGGGGATACACTCATACACCTTTCGTATATCAAACGACCTGAGATCAATAGCATATAATAAATATCAATTTTATTAGTATAATTCTAGAGTCCCATTGCTAGAGTTAGTTAATCACCGGGCATATACTTAATTAACTTTATACCGTCAGGAACGGTTATTTTCCTGTGGCGTCCAAACAATAAGCAAAGTAATCATTTTAAATAAACGATAAACTGCACATCTATCTCTCATATTACTTCTTTAACTCTTAAAGTAGCTTGCAAATTAGTATCCCCAGTCACAATTATTATTTGCAAAGGGTTAAAGAATAGCCAAACGTTACAACTTTACAAGTATATCTATTTAACCTAGTTTGAACAACACTGTTTTATAATAATTGCTGCTGCCTATAAGTTAAAAAAAAAATTCACTAAATACTTAAAATTAGTTTATTCTGCGTATGCTATCTACCACAAACCACAAACACAAATATTTAAAAAATGCTACATAAAGCCAAGGAAACAACAAAGCGACCAGTTCATTTCAGACATTCTGCAACCAGATCATAGACGAATACTTCCGCTTGGACTGTTGATTGCTAGACTGTTTAAAATCCTCTGACAACTTAATATATTTTGAGTATATGCAGTAAAAGAATGAGGGTATATATCAATAAAGAATAAAGTTTATATAATTTTCTTTATGATACCGCTTTTTACTATTTAATTATTTGATGTTAACATGTGCTTATATAAGCAGTAGATTGTAAATCAAGTAGGAATTGTCAATTTCCATTTCACAATTAGGCATTTTATTGCAATACATCCACACGCTTACTTAATATAGAATTAATTTTTCTACAAAATATAATCTTATCAATTATAAAGACTTAATATTTAATTCCTGTACTTAATTTATCTCTTAAATTTATAACCACTATCTAACATCCTTCACAAAAGACTAGACGAATAAATAAACCAAAAAATAAAAACTCATTATCTTTGCGAAGCGCCGAACAACGGCAAACTTCTCATGGATAATGGCAGTCGCCGGTTCATTTGCTTCGTTCACCGTCTCTCTTTCTCCGCCGTATCCGCCTCCACCATTTTCTCAACCTCCTCGATGGAAAATTCCGCTGTAAATCACGCCGGGAACGATCATCGGAATGTTTTAAAGCCCTCCGGCGATTTTCCCGATTGCTTTCTGATATATGGAGGTTATGTGCACGTTTCGTGCTTACAAATGGATCACATTAGTGAGTCTTCACGTAGTCGTTTTCGTCGTAGATAAGCGGCGGAAGCTCTACCCGAGTTTTCCGCGGACTTTTCGGACAATAGGAACGAGACCGACAAATGGATATTCATTTTTAAAAAGCTCTCCGTGAATTTGTAGTAGTGGCTGGCGATAGGGGGAAAGGTCACCGATTGACCTGAACGTCGGTGAAATGTTCATTACAGTTGTCACCGTTAGAGTCGAATTTGTGCTGATATAGTTAACAGGCTATGTACAAATTACGTTCAATATATTTCGACTTGGTAGTTAGGAACAGTTAAGAATCATTAAAGGTACGTGTCGGAACTAGTTAAGCAAACGTTTGTTCGAATTTAAAGCAGGCGAATTTTAAAAATAGATTAAATTCTAACTACACTCTCTGACCAAAAAATAAATTGAATGGACTAAAATCATTTTATTTATATTCAAAATATTCCCCTACTGCAGAAATGCAACGATTTGCAGTGTCAAAAAGAGCATCGAATGGCTTTTTTTTATATTGGTGGCTGCAATTATGTTGAGATTTCTCATCGTTGTTACCCTTTAGATCAATTGATACAAAACGATTTCCTTTCATTAAGACGCAAAGAGAATACGAAACCAAATCAGGTGAATGCGAGGGATGTGAAGGATAACACTGGCCTACAACCATTTTGGTGCTGGAGATTTTAGACCCGATTTTAAGTATGTCTTACATGGCGATATCAAAAATGTTACCCGTTTTCTTCTGTCAGCTCTAGTTCCCGAGAAAAAAAAAAACACAATTCACGAAAAAATATATATTTTATTGACATTAAACATCAAGAAATTGTCTTTTGAGTGATTTTCTAGAATGAAACTGACTCGGGCAATATCACATGATTCCCTAGCAATAGTCAGCCATCATATGACTGTCCCACCTTCCTTGGTATCTATTCTCCATTGTTTTTAGGTCTTGGTGGAAACGCTCCCCTTGTTCTTCGCTTAGATTTCCTAAATTGTGTTGGAAATGATGTAGATGACTATTGATATAGTGTAATTTTATACTCATATTACAGCCTAATTCTTTGAATCGCACCAGCATTTCCTCTACTAGTTCTACATAGTTGTCAGCCTTATGATTTCCGAGGAAATTTTGTGCAACTGCTACAAAAGATTGCCAGGCAAGCCTCTCCACATCATTCATACAAGTCTCAAAATTAGTTGTGTCTTTCATCAATTTACGTATTTGAGGTCCATCAAAGATACCTGCTTTTAGTTTTTCAGTACTTAAACCAGGAAATTTGTGAGAAATAAACTGGAAACATTGACCATTTCTATCGAGGGCCTTAACAAATTGCTTCATTAACCCTAATTTTATATGCAATAGCGGAAGAATGATTTTTTCTCTTGAAACTAAGGGTTCAAACCACTCACATTACAGCAATACACAAAATTTTCATCAGATGAAAAAAACTTCAATAACTTTCCCTCTCTCGTGCGATATGTAGACACTCGAACATCTGAGGAAAGACAATTTTTTTCTTTTAATCTTGACGCTAGTAACTCAGCACTTTCCTTCGAAAGATCTAAGTCTCTGATGAGGTCACTAAGCTCATTTTGCGAAAATGGCTTAGGATCTCTTGTTTTTCCGCAGTATTGAAAGTCATCATCTACTTGGGAAGAAATAGGTATTTCAGATTCATCCTCCTGAGATTGCTGCACTACCTGGTGAAAAGTTGGTATTGGAACATTTTCTGAATGAGGAACAGATAGTTGTACTGAAGAAATATTGGGGTATTTCCATTTATGGCGATTGTTTTTGTTGATGCCCACTATATTAATCAAACAAAAGTAACAGTCGTCATAATGATTTTTTTGTTCTCGCCATATCATAGGCACTCCAAACTTCAAAGACTTACGTTTCCCTCTCTCCCATTGTCGCAAATGTTCAACGCATATTTTACAAACACTATGAGGCACCCACACTTTATCTTGGTGTAGAATTTCAATACCGAAGTAAGCAAAATACAAACGACGCACTGTGTTTGTAATCGATTTACGCTGATTTTTCAGTATGTATTCACCACAAACATAACAAAATATATCAGGATCGTTAACACAAAGTCTGTAAGTACTAGCCATAATGAAATAGTAACATAAACTTTATCGATGATATTGTAATAATGACTAGTTACGAACAAGACCGACAACAATTCGGAATGAGGGTAGTAGGTAAACTAGAGCTGATGAGTTAAAATGACGTATGTCAATATACTGTACATTACCTACTTTATCGACAATTCAAACAAATGGTGCATCTCTGCACCAAAAAAAACATTTTTTTTTTTGGTAGGCCTGTGTAATATGTTTTGGTTCCCACGTTTTTGTTAAAAAAAATCAGTGATATTTAACGAACGACAAGAATATGTATTATAACTAGCACGACGTGTATCATATTTTGCGCTAAAATAAAGTTTCCTGTTTAGCATAAATGCTGTAGTAACCAAAGATAGATAATTAGCAAACGGATAACATTGAAGCTTTATGGAAATCACCTTAAAAATTTATTCATGTGTTGAGCTATTTGCTAAGCATGGACTTTCAAGTTAGTTATTGTACCATCATCGTGACCAATGACTGCTATACTAATTCTTTATATTAATTCATTAATGTTAGTAATTGTAATTGAGTTTTTAGCAATTCTGTGGATTTAAAGCCCGGTAGGTACACGTTTTAAATCCGTGAGGAACTCAGCTCGTTTGTTTAGTTATATTTTTGAATTGCCAGACTGTTAATTTGCGGTAACAATCATATACTACAACGTGTGTAAATTAGGTAAGTACAAGAGATGCCTTTTATATTTCAGGAATAGAGAACAGAAACTTAAATCTAAACGGTGTGCTAACAATAAAGGAAATTATTTTTAAATTAATTAATTGATGGTGATAATGATTCATCATCACCATCAATGAACATCAAAGGTTCAGAACGTGTGTAATGTACTGAAATAAATATATTACAACTTATAAACTAAAAGAAAACACAACATTGTTCTTAAAATTTTTATTCAATATTTACATAAGAAATCTAGAGATTTAAAATGTATTAAAATGATTAAATAAAAGTAATAATATATACAATTACGATGAACAAGTATCTAAAAATTAATATTAGGAAATGTGGGCTGGAAAGAAAGTTAAATTATGCAGTAAACTAAATGTGAATTAAGTAAAAGAATAATATATATTTGAACAATACAGATTACCTTTGTGCTGCGAGCATGTCGCGATCGGACATGTTGAAAGCAAAGCCGAACGGCGTTTGGTTGCTGGAACAACACGTATCGAGTTTGAACGATATGTATCTTACAAGAGTTTAAAACAGGAGCAAGATGTTACATTAAACTCATCTTGCTTTACTGATATGATTTTTAAAACCAAATGAAACGGAAACGAAATGACAGCGATTATATTTAGTTGTAGAAAATAAAAACCAAATTTTTGTTCTTTACTCTATTTGTTTATTATGAACGCTACAAATGCGTCAGTTACTTTTGCCGCACCCTATATATCTTAGTGTATGACTTCCTGTTCCGTGTACTCTTCGCTGCTCTTAGCGTGGCTAATATCTAATAAACATTTCTTGTGTAAGTATTCTTTCCGTCTATTCATTATGAATAAACAGACGTTTTTCCTTTTCATATAAGACAAATAACATGCCTTTTGTTCGAGTTATTGTCTCTAATTTAACTTAAAGCTTTAACAAAATGAACTTTGTTCGTAATTATAATTCTAAAGGAAATTATTCACGGTAGACAATTCATTATACAATGTTATTTACGATATCACTGCCTATTTATAATTTCATAAAGGTGAAAAAATTGTTACACTTTACGCTCTGTTGTGTTCACTCAGTGAAAATTATTTATTCAAATGATTTTCAGGAATAATGCCAGAAGTGCTTTTTGTTTCTAAAAAACATACTATAGATAATCGTTTCTCAACGGGGGCGCAGTGATATTAAAGGCGAGGTCGCAAAATAGCGCAAAACAATAATGAAAAAAAAATTATTATAAACATTTTGATTACATTAAGTACACATCTAAAGAAAAGAAGTTAATGCGATTGCATTAGTTTTTTATTTAAAAGTTTCTCCTTACTCGGAGCTACGTTAGAAACACACAAAAACAAATTGTTTTCGAGTGATAAGCGACGATTCCTGTATTTAGCTTTTAGCGCAACCATAGATTAAAAACGCTTTTCACAGAGGTAAAACGTGTCGTGGCGAAAGGGATTATTATTTTCAATGCTTCTGCCTAATTGACTGCCCAACTAATGGAGCCTGATAGTAAATGACAGAAACACATGTCTTAGGCAGAAGTAAATGTTGGAAAATGCGAGGTGTATGTCCATGTGTGCAGTTACAGACGTGTGTATTGCATGTTTGTTTCATTTGTAACAAATGCGTAATACATGCTTAACGTATTGATATACTTAAACTTTTTTGGTATATTTGCTGCCATCTGGCATCTTGTTAATGGACTTACACCTATATACGTATTTTTTCTCTTCTGTACCGGCATAGCCTTCTTTCGTCTGTCAGATGTCACTAGATTATATGGTGCCATCTGGTAGGACAAAATTTACTTTAATTTATGAAGCGGACCAATTTCCGTGCGCGCCATGTGCGCCGATGTGAGGATGATTGTATTGCATCAGAACTAATAAAAAGCATTCAGTATGTGTTTGGTACTTGCTTAGACTGCATGTAAGTATAAGCATACGTAATAAAATGTCGTCGACACATAAATCGAGAAAACGACCGTTGTCAGACGAAGCGAATAAGTTTATTATGGATTTCCGGGACTTAATCTACGATGGCTCAAAAATCAAATGTTTAGTGTGCAATACATATCTAATGTGTTGGTCAAAAACACATTGTAAAGAACACGTAAGCAGTCCGAAGCACAATAATAACAAAATTAATCGACAACAGTTTATACATGAACTATGTGTAACTATGATTGTGTGTACACTGCCGTTTACCTTGTTAAGTAATGATTCATTTATTTCATTTTGGAATAAATACGCGAATCAAACATTACCGAGCACGACAACGTTAGGAAGGAATTTACCATCGGTGCGTAAACAGGTTGAAAATAAAATCAAAGTCGAACTCAAAAATAAAAAACTGCGGTTATGTGTGGACGAAACAACTGACAGTAAAAAACAATCTGTAGTTAATGTGATGGCGCGTAATATGGAACCACATCAACGTCTTCAATTTTATTAACATCCAGACGACTAGAACAAAGTAATGCCGAAAAAATTTCAGAGGTGCTATTAGATAAATATTTTAATATGGAAAATAACAAGTGCCCAAAATTGGATTATTTTTGTTACGTTTGTGGTCATATCGTCCCAAAAATAGGCAAACAGGATCGAAAAAACTTGTTTACTGAGGAATTTAAAACAGCGTATTGTCATTATTTTGATGAAACAGATTTAAGTGGTGCAAATTTTACGCTGAACACAGTGTGCCAAAGTTGTTATAATACCCTTATAATGTGGATACATGGAAAAGGTGTACAGTTTTCTTTTATGAAGCCAGTAATTTGGATGCAAGACCTAACTGGACATGATGAATCCAGGTGCTACGCATGCATAAATTCCGGTTATGGATTGAACAAAAAAAATTGAAAACAAAAGTATACATTCCCGCTTTTACTGCGACACTTCCAGTACAACGCGCTGCTGTTACCGATCCACCTAAACCTCCGAGTCTGGATACTGTGTCCCTGCAAGCCGAAACCGTTTTCACCAATCCGACCAATGTGAATGATGTAGATTGGACACCCGATATTGAAAATAATGCACCACAGCCGGTAACACAAATCGAAATGGATTTCATTGTGGCTAAGATGGGACTATCACAAAAAAATCAGAATTTTTGACATCCTTTTTGAAGCGTAAAAAACTGACAGAGCAAAATGTCAGCGCAACATCATACCGAAAACGCCAAGCTGATTTTCAGAAATTTTATTCCGTCGACGAAGCAAATGCGTCCACTTACTGGCATGATATCCCAGGTTTAGTGAAAAATATGGGAATGGATTATATCGCTGGCGACTTGCGTTTATTCATCGACAGTTCAGTTTCAAGTTTGAAGGCTGTGCTGTTGCACAAAACAAACAAAAAACCGTCCATTCCATTGGGATTCAGCACAACTATGAAGGAAACGTATGAAACATTGGGCGAAATTTTAGAGAAAATCAAATACAATGTACACAAATGGAAGATTTGTTGTGATCTAAAGGTTGTCAACATAATACAAGGCATTATATTAAAGGGCGGTTTTCCAAAATACTTCTGCTTTCTTTGTAATTGGGATTCGCGATACACAGGGAATCAATATCAATGTAAAGATTGGAAAGCAAGAACTCCCGAGCTCGAGAAACAATTAAAATTACGTAATGAACCTTTGATAAAGGATGTAGATGATATTTTGTTGCCATCGCTCCACATGAAATTAGGAATAGCTGGGAAATTCGTTGAAGTGGTAGTCGAAGATATTGAGGACGCCTATGACTGTTTGAAATCCATCTTTCCAAAACTCAGTGAAGCTAAAATTAGAAAAGGTACCTATCGTTGTCTGTATTTAAATATTGTCATATCTAAATTTGTTCACTTCGATATATTCGCATTATAATTACCAATAATTTTTTCGCAACTGATTTTTTTTTAATTTCAAACAGATACTCTGAATGGACCGGATATACGAAAATTAATGAAAAGCGAATCTCACAAATATGCTTTCGAAGCATTATAACCACCTATGTGCATGGGACGAATTGAAACAAGTCATTGAAGGCGTTTTAGGAGAGACCCGTGTACAGCGAGATGACATACAGACACGGGTGGACAAGTTGCTGTATTATTTTGAAAAAATCAATGCATCCATGACGTTAAAATTACATTTCATGCATTTCCATCTTGATACCTTTTTGGCACAATTACCTCAGGAATCGGACGAACAAGGAGAGAGGTTCCACCAAGTGATCATGCCAATGGAAAAGCGATTCAAAGGCAAAAAATTAGATGCATTGCTTGCGGAGGTTTGTTGGTGGAGTTCTAAAATTATGCAGTTTGAAGATGAAAGCACCGTAGATGAAGATGACACCGAAATTGGTGGACACACTGAAGAAAACATGCCCTTGAATATTATGTCTAACTCGGATGATGATGCAGACTCAGAACATGAATATGAACAACCTACGAAGAAAACAAGATTATCAGAACCACAAGCGTCAACTTCAATGAGGATGGATATTGACAATAATTGAAAATGTTCTAAATTTTGTTTCCATGCATAGATAACAAACAAAATCTCATATTTTCTGTGTAAGAATAGCTGCAATATGAACCGGAATTTTTATTTTCATGCAAAATAAAGTTTATAAAGAAAAAAAACAGCATATTTGTGGATTTGTAATCCAGTTATTGAGCAAAAAAGGTGAATAATGGGGAAAGAATAGGCATTTTTGCGATTTTTAAGGCACTGGATGCACTTTTTTCGAGTAGGTTTGTTCCGCTTTTTTTTCTCCAATTCAATATCTACAACTTTGCTTCAGACACAAAAGAAATATTCCGTACGGTATACCGAGATATAACCGTGTTAAAATATAGAAAAAGTGATCAAAATCCACCTAGAGCAAAAAAATTCGTATGGCCATTAAATTATTAATGCAGCTAACTTGACAAAACGAATGATGCAGAAGTTCTTCTTTTTGAGGCTACTTTCACGTGCAATTCTCAGAATTGAGTCCCAAAATCATGTGTTGTACTGTGATATTAAGTCCTTTTGAAAAAAATTCAAGAAAAACCGATTTCCAGCGGCGTTCTTCAGGGACACATATCTCCGCAGGAAGGGCCTGTAGGAAAAAAAAATATTATAGGAACTTGTCGTCTTATTTTTTCATGTACTATCTGTATCCGAGAGATTTCCCACATTTTCCCGGACATCCTGTTTATTCTTCGTGAAATAAAGTATAATACCAAAAACTTGTGTCAACATGTTGGAAATGAGAAAAAAATCTATTTGTAGCGGTGTCAATATCCGATATAGCGCCTATATGGAATAAGACAGTTGATGATGGCCAGATAGAATCGAAACGTCATATGGAAATTTAGAGTTTACCATTAGATAGTAGATCAAAAGTGGTCTTCTCGAGAATGTGTTTTTAGTTTTCCTCTGTAATTCCAAATAAGCGTGCTAGAGGTAAAAGAAGAAAATGAGTTTCTTTCGTTTTTTAAAATAATCCATTTTCTCTTCGGGTTCATAACAAACACAAAATTTAGCAACTTTGCCAAATTTAAACCTACCCTCTTTCTCGAGCGAGATCCCCATGGTGAGGTTCGAAAATGAATCAGCCTGTGTACGTATTTTTTCCCTTCTGTACCGGCGTAGTTGGACGAAAGAAAATTGTTATTTTCGACGTAGTCTCTTTTGTCCTTTAGATGTCACTAGGTTATCTGAGGCCATCCGATAGGATAAAATTTGCTACTTACCTGTGAGGCGATTTGTACAAGAGTGATATTTAAATAAATTTCAAAACTTTTTAAATTCTTTTAAGTTCAACATCGTAGCAGAATGTATTTTTAGTTCTGAGTTCCTAAACGCTTAGTATGAATAGTTTGCATATGCAGATATGAAAGAGTGATATTTCGTTTCTAAGCACCATGAAAATATGTTTCGTAAAAAGACGAAAACATCAAACTAGTTGAAAAAAGCTTCCACTAAAAATTTTGTCAGGAAACGTAGCGGAAGAGGGGATTCGAGACACGAGGGGGGGGCGACGCGTTCATTGTTAGCAGTAATTTAATTACGCTTCATCAAGAGTGCGCTGTTTTCAGCGTACAGCCGCTTAGATGAGCTGCAATTTGCATTTAATTATCACATATAATTCGCATTAAACGGTTCCGCACGCCGAAGTGCCAACTTCACCGTGAAATCGGACCTCGGCGGCGAAATTTGAATTTGTGATTTGATGGCCGTTATGCCATATATATGCGCCATGATTCGTTTGCGTTCTGCAAACACGGAAGGGCGTTCGGATCGCGTTCCGTGCGATGCGATGAGGAAAGTTTGTTCGGCGCGCGGTGCGGCGTGGCGGGGGAACGAAAAATGAAATGTAAAGGAGGAAAAACGATGCGTAGATTGGGGTAAATGGAAACGATATGACAATTTTGAAGATAAAATGGGAAGAGCGCTCGAAAAGCTTTTGAGAAAGGACGTTTTGGTATACTTTTTTTGGATAATACGTGGGTCGATCAATATGTTCCGCACAAAGTTATACGTACGAGGATGGTTAGGAAACTATGTAGCCTAATAAAGAAAACACAGTTTTTTTTGGACGAAAAACATTTTATTTTTCAATATATTCTCCTGCTCACCCAACACACTTATTTCAACGATATTCCAAATTAATTAATGTCTTCATTATACGTCGATGAATCCAAGTCCTCGAAATATCTATTTACAATAGCGATTACCTCAGAATTAGACGAAAATCTCTTACCGCCGAGCCATTTTTCAGGTTTGGAAAGAGATAATAATCACCGGGAGGGAGACAAATCTGGGAAATAGGGTGAATTCAAATCCCAATTAATGAATTTTTTCCATTGCACTTTCTTCTTTGTCAAATGAGGCCGTTTCTCTTTGATTTTGTCGCTTAATTGTTGCAACAAATTGGCATAACACTCCCCATTTATTGTTTCCGCCTTTTCTAAATAGTCGACCAAGATAATTCCATGAGAATATCAAAAAACAGCTGCCATAACCTTTCCTGCTGACAAAAACGTTTTCGCCTGCATTGGTTTCGCAGAACCTTCTTTGGTTTCGGGAATGTAATGGAGGGTTCAGGTTTTATCGACGGTAATAAAACGGCGTACAAATTCCTTCTTATTGCGGCGAAAACGTGCTGAAAAGTCGCGAGAAACACTTAAACGATCAGTTTTTGCTCCGGTGTAACCGCGGCAACCAAAGCACCGAATATTTTTTCATTTCCAATTCTTCAGTTAAAATTCTGTGCACATACATGAGATACCTGATATCTCGCGCACTTTAACTCAAAGGGCATCCAAGACGATACGATGGACTTTTTCAATCACATCCGGAACAGCACACCATTTGTGCTTATACGACCGCGCTTAAATTGGGCAACTCAGTTTTTAACATTGAAAATGAAGGAGCGAATTCTAATAGTGTTGCATCCAGCTCAGCTTTGATTTCGATTGGTTTTGAGCGTTTCAAATAAAAGTGCTTTATCACCGCTCTCGACTCAGTTTTTTCCATTACTAGAAAATCACACTAAACGTTCACTTTGGCGTACTGTCAAAAACAGACTAATTGACAAATCATATTTAACCTATTAAAGGATGATTCTAGAGAATGGTAAAGAAGATTCCTGCGAATTTGCGCCATCTCTGTGTTAGGTCACGTAGTTTCCGCAAAATCCCCGTACTATTAGCTTTAATCCATCGTTTTCGTTAAACATTTTCTAACGCATTCTACGTAACAAAACCGATATAGTATGAAATTTGAAAATCGTTCGTATCGATGTTCGTAGGATAACAAAGGCAAAGAAGCTATCGTTAACAGTATCGTATACATATTTATAGGCTTTTATTTAAAGACAAAAGTTAAATTCAAATATCGGGATGGATATTTGTTATTATTTGCTCTACCATAAAAAGCTAATAACGTTGGAAACAAAATTCGTTCAATGGCCTGCATCGAAAATACGCAAAACGAACTTAGGTATCCTAACGAATAATCTTACAGAATAGGAGTACATATTTTATTAGTTTTAGTACGTTACTGTATCTCGGCCCAAGTTTGACAAGTATAAGATGTCTTATCTTAAAGCCCAATAAATTACCTAAGGTTATAAGAAGGAAACAGCAACAAATACATCATTCTGGATGAATTGAATGGAGTTAGTCAGCTAGTTAGAGGAAAATCTAGGTTATTATCCAGCTGACTTGTGATTATGAGAAATGAAAAAATAATTTTCAGAAATATCCTATTTAAGAAATCGTTGACCAACAAAAACATAACCGTAATTCCTCCCATTAAAATTAATCAGTCAAAATAACCATGAAAAATCTAAATATAAGAAGTTGCCTCGACTAAACTTTCGAGTAAATACAATTTTTCTATAACTTCTGAGATAGAGGATAAATAGAGTATAATACAAAGGTATTTTTAATAATATAAAATATTATTAAAAATCTAGTGTGAAGAACACAAATGCAGGTTCACTATTAATATTTTTTGTGAACGTGTCCGAATATATCCTATCCCCAGAGACGCAGATACGTATTTCACCTTTCTACAGGCTCATCGGTACGCCCCTGCTGGAGAAAGGATATTTCCAGACACATTCACAAAAAAGAACCACATCGCCCTATCACCTTAATTACTTCTGCGCCCGGTCTGGATAATTACGGTGATAGGGCGATGTGGTTCTTTTTTGTGAATGTGTCTGGGAATATCCTTTCTCCAGCAGGGGCATACCGATGAGCCTGTAGAAAGGTGAAGTACGTATCTGCGTCTCTGGGGATAGGATATATTCGGACACGTTCACAAAAAATATTAATAGTGAACCTGCGTTTGTGTTCTTCACACCAGATTTTTAATAATATTTTGTATTATTAAAAATACCTTTGTATTATACAAAACTGGTGGGGTTTACCTACTCATGTATGTTTCAATTATTCTGATATATAAAGTAAATAGTTAATTCATAGTATCTAGCATGGTGTATGTAAACTGCAATGTTGAAAATGTGTGTCTATAGATGTGTTTCTTCCTTTTGCTGAGGTTAAAATTTGACATAAAGTTTACGACTGTTGCACAAGTGAAACTTATAATAATTTCGAATTATTATAAATGTAGTTCATATTATTATAATTAGTTTTTTCTTTTCAGAAATAGATCCCAAAAATGTAACAATTGAAAAACCACTACACACATAATTATTTTGAACTGGGCACAAAGAATGAAAGATCACCTATTGGAATTCTAAAGTGTTTTGTATTGTCTTGCGTTGCTGTGGCTATGTGGAATAAAAGGAAAGGAAGAAAAATATGTTTTTCACAAAAAATTCTTTTTTATGGTAAAACTAGTGGATTGACATTTTTCGTTTATTCGTTTTCTGAAAAACATAAATATAAATGCTCATAAGAGAAGTAATCGTTCTCTAAATTCAAACCACAAACTTGCAAAGACTGCCCTTACGCTTTATTGATAGTCACAGCGAACGCAAGACGTATTGGAAATTGAAGTCGTTTGAAATCGAACGCCGTGTCTAGTCAGCTACTTGCTTAATTGTTTTTCAAATATCAATATCATTACTATTTTCGCCTTTCAAATTTGACACTTTTTTGTTTTTTTTTAACATTTTGACATTTATATCTAACCTATACACATTATTTTAAGTTTTCATATAAGACAATTCATTCAAGATTAAATCAAAGTTGCTTTCCTTTTTATCACCAAGATTTCCTAACAACATGTAAACGTAAATAGAGTATATGATTAGCAAACGTCAACCTGTAATAAAAAAGTACTACCAAATCAAATATTTGATAAATTTTTGTGCTACTTATGTCTACTTATTTCACCGGTGCGGACGCTGTGTTAAAGTAATTTTATTTTATTATATAAACACTCGCGTATTCTAATGCAACGTTCTGTCAAAATTTCAAGTCAATGACTCCTTTTCGAGTTTCGCCAGCGCAAATATGCGCAGGCTGATTTTTTATATACAGAGAGATTATTAAAAGTCGTTAAATATCATTGGAAGTAATGAAAGGTCATTACGAGTTATGAGAGGTTATTACATGCTATTATAAGGGATTAGAAGACATTAGAAATCACTAGAAGCCATCAGAAGTCATTAGATGCCATTAGATGTCATTAAATGTCCTTGTAGTTCATCGACAATAGCTAGATGGTATTCGAAGCCATTAGAAGTTAATATAATTCATTAGACGTGATTATAAACCATCGTTAAAGGTCAGGAGAACTCATTAAAACTTATTGAAAGCAATAAAAATTGTTGTAAAGATATCACTGGAAGTCAAGTTAAGTCATTAAAAGAAGATGTTACTAAAAGTCATTATAAGCTATTAAAAGCCATTAGAAGTCAATAGAATTTATTAGACATCATTAGAAGCCACTAGATTTTATTATTAGAGGTCATTAGAAATGAAATCATTAAAAGTTATAAAAAGCAATAAATATTATTATAAGTCACTAGAAGTCCTTAGAAGTTATTATTTGCCATTATAGGTTATTAGAACATATTAAAAATCACTAGAAGTCATTAGAATGCAATAGAATTATTATACGTCATTAGAAGCAATTATAAACCATTACAAGTCATTAAAAGTCATTAGATGTTATTATTTGCGATTATAGGTTATTAGAACACATTAAAAATCACTAGAAGTCATTAGAAGCAACTGAATACCACAAGAAGTTGTTAAAAGCTATTAAAAGTCATTATATGCTATTGAAAGCCAATATAAATCAATAGAATTTATTAAATATAATTAGCTGACATTAGAAATCATTAGAAGTCATTAAAAGTTATCGAAAACAATCGCAAGTTATTAGAAGTCATTAGATATTATTTGCGATTATAGGTGATTCGAACACATTAAAAATCACTAGAAGTCATTAGAAGCGATTGAAAGCATTAGATATATCACTATAAGTTACTAAAAGTCATTAAAAGTCATTAGAAGTCATTAAATACTATAGGCAGTCATTAGAAATAATGAAGTAATTGGAAGTAATAAAAAGTTAGAAGAAGTGACACAAAGAATTGTAGAAATTCTACAAACAAACAGAAGGTCTGGCAATGGGCTCACCTCTAAGTCCTCTATTAGCTGAAATTTTCATGAAGCATATTACAGAAAAAATTCTTTCATCACAACTAGGTAAAAAACATATTAAATTTTGGTGTCGGTATTTAGTCGACATCCTAGCTTGCTTTAAGGGTACTCATAGACAACTACAAACATTTCTGAACTACATAAATTCAATTCATTCTAATATCAATATTACAGTAGAAATAGAAGAGAATAACAGTATTAACTTCCTGGATTTAAAATTAAACAAATTAGATCAGAGCTTAAAATTTGATATATATCGTAAACCTACTTTCACTGATGGCATTATTCCCAAAGATTCACTACACCCTAAGACACACAAACATTCATTTTTTAATTCTATGATACATAGAGCATTAAATATTCCTTTGTCTAATGAATCTTTTGTTCGTGAAATCAATACTATAAAACAAATAGCGGTAAACAATAGTTATAAAAGTAGCGTAATTGACAGTATACTAAAGAAAAAACAGTTGCAAGTGGCCCTTAGTTTAATATATTGCTAATTTGAAACAATTTGTCTCGTTAACATACTTCGGTAAAATAAGCGAGCAAATTGGAAATATAATTTCAAAAAATAATAGTAATGTTAGTATAGCTTACAAACCATATGTACAAACAAGTAATTTCATTTTTAACGCAAAGCCTAAAACAGATATCAATAATAAATCAGGAGTGCACAAATTATATTGTAATGATTGTAAAAGTGTATATATAGGTCAAACTGGTCGAAGTTTTATTATACGGGTAAAAGAACACATGAGGTCATATAAACTAAAGAAGACAGATTCAACATTCGCAAACCATCTTATTACAGAAAGGCATACATTTGGTCATCATAAAATATTGCATTTGGCCGAGAAAGGTCGTAAATTAAATCTTTTAGAGTCCCTTGAAATTTTTAAAAGCGGAAACAACACAATAGACATTGTTCTTAACGACCAGTTGGATCTTATATATACACCTCTTTTCCAATGTTGTATATAATAGTTAAGTATATAGTAGTAATTTTAAATAACATCATAAACCACCCCCATATATTTTTGTGTCATTTATAAGATCTATGTAGGCCTGTAACTTTTCTGTAACTGTAACTGTATGTCGAAACCGCGGTCACTATTACATGTGAATAAAGTGGTATAACAAAGTTATTGTTTTATTTTATTTTATTATTTTCAAAATGAATTACCACAAAGTTACGGCTACCAGTATTAATGTAGGTATTTTTATAAAAACCTTTATTGAATTTTCCTAAAAAAAATTAGGACGTCGAAGCAAAACTGGTTGGTAATGTTTACAGCAACTCACTTCAGAATTCTCAACAGTTTTTATGATCTACTAAAGAAAAACGTTTTCTTTTAGTTAATTGTTATTAAAAGAATTGGCTATTGCATCTAGGAAATATGAACCAAACCTAATCTAAACGCAAGGAAATTATGGAGACCTTATAAAGGCGTTAATAAATATTAGAAAAATGTATTTTATTTGACTTTTAAATAATTCGACTTATTTTTTGATAATAAAGTATTGAAATTCTTATGTCTAGGTATTCTAGGGCAAATATTACACTCAATTTGTGTTATTGCAATATGTTATTATTTATTTAAATAAATATGAATTTTGAATCTGTTAATTTTTAACAATAACTTATTAATTCTTATTTTTATTTATTAATTATAATTTATTTTTAATTATTATATTACTATTTCATGATAAAAGCACAAAAAAAAACTTAACTTCCACTTCAAATCTAAACATTACGAATAGCGAAGCAGAAGCTTAGATTGAATTTAAATGCTCGTAACAGCGCGACTTCTCATCGACAACCCTACTGTACGTGTATTATAAATCAAACTGTGCACCGCTACAAGTGAATAGGTGCATTACGAAAAAACTATAAATCGTATTCCGATAGATTGAAAAATTAAGTCCGACATTCGTTGGCTTTTCACTGCCACTGCCTACCCAATAAACCTGTCAAAACATCACCCATTTATAGACACGCCGGTTTTGAAATCCAATAATTGTCAATGCCTCGTCATCCACATAAATATCACCCCTGCAGAGCTTAATAGACGGCAACAGATGCACGCAATGTATCTAACACTTAAACTATGATTGTGAAGGGTTGAGAATGATTATTTAAAACCAAATGGATGCCCCGTTAAGTCGACTGATATTATTTTGTTTTATTTTAGATGAGAATTGAAAATCTTAATAATCCAAATATGTATTTATATTCTTTCCAAAAATAAGACAGGTGCATATTAAAAATTGAATGTATATTTCAATGGCTTCCAGTATTTGTGTCTTATTTTTATTCTGTTCACTGTTTTTCAAGTCATATTAAATACTATTATTACATAAATGTCCGACGTAATAACAAAAATTTACTGATAGGGAAGGTTTTAATTATCAGATGAAGAAGAGAAAATATATTTTTGGAATCGAAGAATCGAAATTCGCAAACTTGCTCTCACAGGCTCCCATAACTCGTATCAACTGATATCAACAAATTACCAAGGAGACAATTAAAGGTAATTCTCTATTTTCTAACCTCGAAAAACAATTATTGTCTGTTATGAACCTCCAAGCTCGTATGTTATATTCTTTAATTAAACTACATAAACAAAACTCTACTATTAGAGAGTTAAACTGTTCAAAAAACAGATTGATGTTTCACAATTTTATTGCAACTTTAAACCTAAATATAATATACAAAATTCATATGTACTAATAAATAAAATCATACAATTTAGTCTCTCAGATAATTGATGTACAAAATCTGTTTCCTTGTATTCCACCTGAAGACGTTTCAAAATTAATAGAAGAACTTTTAACAAAAATACATTGTTTTTCGTTAAAAGTTTTTCTATTAATTTTGAAACGTCTTGTAATGTAAATTTTATCATTAAACAAGATATTTTAGATTTGTTAAATGTCTGTTAAGACCAAAATTATTTTTCTTTCATTAATTTATACTGCCTGTCAAAGAATTAAACCATTCTTTGACAGGGACAACAGCCAAAATGTATCTAAAATAAAATTGACTAAATCTTACTATTTTTATTTATTTTATTTATCTTTTTAATATTACTCCGAGTTTTAGAGATACGTGATGTTATGTGCCCCTATAAGTTAACACTGTAACCGCATGTATGTCTTGTACTAAACAGCCCTTGTATACAAATAAATGACAAACGCTACTATCGCAAATATATATGTATATTTATTTTGTATTTGCTTGAATGGGTTTTTCCTATAGGACAAATATCAATATTATTAGTAAAGGCCGGATTATATGCAGTTTACATAAATTTGCATAATTTGCATAATATGCATTTTGTATATTATTTGCATATTTCGTAATAATTTAGCATTTTTGCATATTTTAAGTATCCGAGTTTTATTTATTTACTAAATCAAATTGATTTATAGGCATTACTAAAAATATGTCGTGGATGTAACAAACAAACAAAAATTAAACAGCCCTCTTTAAATTAAAAATAGCATTTTATTAAGTCTCTTCCCGATACTTTTCCGATAAGCGTCTCCAAGAATTTATTAATGCTGTTCCCATACATCCAGGCCGAGACAAAATTCCAGAAAAAGCTAATACCTTAAAACTTCTAAATAAATACAAAAATACAGTTTACCAAAAAATTAGAAGTAACGAGCGATCATTAAAATTTTCACTCGTAGCTGGCCGTGTATATATAAAATTATGTCGTAGTTTTAGTCATTAAGATGTTATTTCAAACATCTGTCAGTGTCAAATATATATTTTAAAGTTTCATCAAAAGAAAAAGTAATGGCCTTTAATGATATGCATAAAGCGTTTATGGTAGAATGTTACTTCCTGACATCTCAAAAAATTGATGGTATTTGGCAGCATTCAATAGAAAATTGCCTTGCGGAATTTGAAGAGAGATATCCTAATACTGTTCCTAGCTATAAAACTTTCCGTGATACGCTAATGCATTGTGTAAATCTTTTTCGTCAAACAGCTAGGCAGTATTTTAAGGAAAAAAGGAAGCGGTCCTCCTCTCAAGAGAAGTCGCGGCGTAATTGAAAATGTCAGGCAAATTATTAACGAATCTCCTCAAACATCTATTCGTAGAGTTTCGCAACAAGTAGGGCTTTCGTATGGAACATGTCAAAAATTTTTAAAAAAGTACTTGCACATGTATCCATATAAATTAACTTCTGTACAAAATCTATTACCTACGGATTATGAAAAAAGAACACTATTTTGCCAATGGTTTATTCAAACAATGACAGACAATATTCTAAATCATACTTTTTTCACCGATGAAGCTGGGTTTTATTTGAAAGGTTATGTTAATTCGCAAAATATGCGTATGTGGTCCAGTTAAAATCCTCATTTCTACAGAGAAGTTCCTCTACATCCAGAAAAAATAGGCGTATGGGTAGGTATGAGTCGTCACCGATTAATAGGACCAATATTCTTTGAGGGCACGATAACATCGGAGAAATATCGTAACGAAATTCTCAGTATTTTTACTAATCAATTGACTAATGATGAACTCGAGGTCGGATATTTTCAAGAGGATGGGGCTACATCTCACGTTACACTTGAAAATATTCAGTTTTTGCAACAATTTTATGGCGATAGGATAATAAGTAGAAATACAGCGATTCCATAACCACCACGATCGTGTGATTTAACAGTCATGGATTTTTTTGTGTGGCCATATATAAAGAATATTATTTATGAAACACCAATTAATAATCTACAAGAGTTAAGACATAAAATCATAGAAAAATGTGAATACATCAATAACTCACCGCAAATACTGATCAATGTTTTCAATGCTCTACGAAATAGAGTGCGATTATGCTTGGTGGAGAATGGTCAACATTTTACACATTTTTTATAATATTCTCTTACCTTGTATAAAAATTATAAATATATTTAATATAAAAGTCAGCATTTCAAATTATTTTTTTACAATCATGACGTTTGAAATTATAATGACAGATCTCTTCTAATAACTTAAGTTAGGACATACTTTTTGTGTACATGGCTTACTTGAGCGAAAATTTTAATAATCACTCGTTATATGTGTTTCTTTGCTATTCGAAAAAATTTATTCCCATATTCGAAAGTAATTTTATTTTTATTTTGCGTTGGCTTTTAGAAGTGTAAACTTATGAGTTGTGATATATAATAGCAAAAATACCGAAAATAGAGACTGTGCCTGAATGGATTGCACCTTATTCAGAATTGCGTATGGACGGAGAAAAAGTGTTTTGCGTAGCATGCTGCAAGATTGTCAGTAAAATTTTAAGTTTATTTCTTCTTATTAATTAATTAATTAAGTTTTTAATTATTCCTTTATCTTTTATACAAAAAAGGTTTAAGTATATCAATACGTTAAGCACGTATTACGCATTTGTTACAAATGAAACAGATATGCAAAATACGTATCTGTAACTGTACACATGGACAATACACCTCGTATTTTCAGCATTTACTTCTGCTTAAGACACGTGTTTCTGCCTGATCTGATGACGCCTATAGATGGCAGAAACACGTGTCTTAAGCAGAAGTAAATGCTGAAAATACGAGGTGTATTATGCATGTTTACAGTTACAGATATGTATATTGCATGTCTGTTTCATTTGTTACAAATGCGTAATACGTGCTTAACGTATTGATATACTTAAACCTTTTTTGTATATTTACTGCCATCTGGCTACATGATGGCTGGTTAATGGACTACACCTATACACGTATTTTCTTCTCTTATGTACCAGCTTGGCCGGTCAAGGGAAGGGTTGCCTTTTTCGGCATAGTCTCCTTCGTCCGTCAGATGTCACTTACTATATAATGCTACCTGATAGGACGAAATTTGCTATGTCTTGTGGGCGATTTATGCTTAAATGTATATACAGATACAAATCTGTTTTTAAATAGATTTGTATTATTTTGTATTACATTGATTCACTAGCTTGACTGATGACGCCTATAGATAGCAGAAACACGTGTCTAAAGCAGAAGTAAATGCTGAAAATACGAGGTGTATTGTCCATGTGTACAGTTACAGATATGTATATTGCATGTCTGTTTCATTTCTAACCTTTATCTTTTATTAACATTTATTTTATATGAAAACAACCGATGAT
The DNA here is from genome assembly GCA_935421215.2 of Melolontha melolontha. NCBI lineage: Eukaryota > Metazoa > Arthropoda > Insecta > Coleoptera > Scarabaeidae > Melolontha > Melolontha melolontha. The sequence continues at coordinate 1,008,047 of OW285236.1, read as the reverse complement.
GTGATATTTTTTTGCAGATTACAAGTGAAAGAAATTTCCAAGTTAACCAACATATGAAACCTCCATCTCATGCTGCAAAACTAACCAAGATGAAATCGACGAAGAAGAGTCAGCAAACATTACCGCAATGTTTGCCATCAACTTCCAAAAAATCAGAACATGAACAATTTATTGAAGATTTGTGTTAAATGTTTGTGTCGGCAGATAATCCACTACATAAAATAAACAATTTAAATGTCAAGTTATTTTGGCAAAAGTACATCAGCAAATATAACATTCCCGACGAGAGCACGTTAAGAAAAAATTATATTCGCTGTATCTATGCAGAAAAATTGAATAGCATTAAGAAGGTGTTGCAAACAATTATCTTTATATATGCGTATATGAAACTACTGATAGTGTGGACTGATACATAGTTTATTTAATGATTGGTATCCTGAACGTATCGGTTCCAGCAAAATATTATTTAATTTCATCCAAACAGTTGGAAAAGGCCAATAATTTGACAATAACAAGGTTTATACAGGAAGAACTGGAAACTTTCTTCGTACCGGAATTCATTCCAACAGAGAACATTCTATTGTTTTTAACGGATGCTGCACAATACACTTGAAAATCTTTTACCCAAATTTAATGCATACAACTTGCTTGGCGCACGGACTAAATCGTGTTGCAGAAAAAGTCAGAAACCATTTTCCCTTAGTAAATACTTTAATTAGTAGTGTTAAGAAAGTATTTTTAAAGGCCCCATTATAAGTTCAGTTTTACAAACAACATCTACCCGGTGTTCCGCTTCCTTGTCAACCAATAATCAAACGATGGAGATCGTGGTTGGAAACTGCTATTTTTCATGCAAATCATTATGAAGGAATAAAGACAATTATTGTGAATCTTGATAGGGATGCACAATCTGTGATAGACGCCCAAAAGGTGTATTCGAGTACAGAAACACCTCAATAGTTGGCGTTTATTAAAGCCAATTACAGTTTTATTTCCACTTCTAACGGTTGTTCAGAAACATTCGAAGTCAAAGTAGTCCTTGAAAATATGAAGTCATGTCTGAGATAGATTGATTTTTGACAGACAACAGTTGACATTTAATAATTATTACAAATCAGATACTTAAGTAAAGATATACGATTTTTTGTTCAGAGCCCACTTGACTTCGAATATTTCTGAACACCCGTTATATTGCAGTTGGAAAAACAATTTATTAAATTTTTTAAGTCTAATAGGAAAAATGAGGGTTTTAAGAAGCTAAAGGACATTGCTAAAATCTTGTGTGTGTCAATAGAAAATATTGAGTTGACAATAGATGATATTTCTAATTTGAAATCTGCTCTTACAATAAACGTCGACGTAGAACGAACCTTTTCAATATACAAATACATGTTTTCAGACAAGCGTCACGATTTTTTTGTTGAAAACTTTGAGAAATATGTGATTGTAAATTGTTTTCATTGTTAATTATGTTGTAAAATGTTCCAAATAAACTTGTAGTAAACATAATAGAATATTTTTTTCTGCAGTATTCCATTTTCTAACATTCCTCGTATTTTTTACCTGCATATTTTTCATTAAGGAAGTGCATATTTAGGCTAAAACATCTGCATATTTATGCGCATATTTTCATTTTTTTTGCGTATAATCCGGCCTTTAATCATAACTATGCATAAGCTGCTGATGCCTCGTAAATGCAGAAGTTGTGGTGGAAGAAAGCTCCAAGAAAGAATTGGCAGAGTTACAAAAGGCATGTTTTCTAGAGGAACATAATTTAAAATTAAAGTTATTGCAAGATGAACATCATTTAGAGATGGCAGAGAAAAAGAATGAAAGCATGCTGAGGTTAAAAATTATGCAGGAAGAACCTGATATAAAATTAGAAATTTAAAAAAAATGTATTTATTTGATTTAATACAAATTTATTATTCACGCACACAAGTTGTTTACTTAAAGATATGAAATATACAGGTTCGGAAAGACAACACTTATAATCGGCACGTAAACCTATGTATAAAAACTCGGCGCAGTTGCCACTATCGCTAGTCCCCACCACGCATCAGTCTTTCGATATGCAAACTACAAGTATAACTAGTCGTGCGGCAGTACCAATCCAGCACTTATTGAGAGCGTACCTTCGCTGGTGTCAATTATATCGTCTTCATCCTTCCCGCGTTCATCCTTTCAATTATATCTTTCCATTTAAAATTTATTATAATTTTACCAGTTTCTTCATTATTGTTTTCATTTATTAATTCTTATGCTAGTTTATTCGAACACATACTTTAATTTCAATTTTTCCTTATGAATTTTTTTTATTCGGTTTTCCTAGAAGAATCTTTTTGTTTTATTTTACTTTTAGAAACATCTTTTGATTTGCATTATAAGAATGCTTTTTGTTTGCGTTTTAGTATTCTATTTGAGAACATTGTTTTTTACGTATTGTATTGATTGTTGTAAGAAGTTTATTTAGTTGGAAAAGAAGTTTTAATTTAATTTTATTTATTTGATGTAATTTATTCAATTTTTATATTAAAAATTCCAAATATGTTAGTACATTGTTATGTTTTATTTTAAATGATGTTTCTTCCGCGAGAACGTACTGTTAAATGACGAGCGTAGGAGGAGCGTTGTGAACGCAAATGACGCAGGAGCACAATTCTTGTAGCATGAGCTGTACGATATGGCAACGTGCTCCTAGAATTCTCCTGTTATACATGGAAAGCCGCATTTAAGATGAACCCTTACCATACCTGTATAAGCTACTAATACTAAAAATTTAATGGTATTTATATTCATATATATCTTCACAAAAAATGCATTATACTCTATTTTTAAAGTAGAGAGACGAATTTCTGAACAGACCACTTTGACAGTGAAATCTCATTGGTTGAAAGCAAGGCCAAATTGCTTTCAACCAATGAGATTTCACTGTCAAAGTGGTCTGTTCAGAAATTCGTCTCTCTACTTTAAAAATAGAGTATAGTTATATTAATCATTAATGTTTAACAATTGATAGCTCCCTTAACATATCCATTTTTATAGATATTCACAGAAAATATAAAGAAAATTTTTGTGAACAAACATATTGATATGGATTTTTCCCCGCAACTTTGTGAAGAAAACTTTATTTTTGATTAAACCATAGTTTTTGATGACTCTGTATGTTTTTTGAAATTTTGTTATGAATACTAATTTTATTTTGATTTATTTTTGATTTTATGTTGATTTGGTTTTGACTAGGGATGTAGTTCGCCGTGTGGCCATGATATATCCTTAGACAAGTCTTGATACTCGAGTAAGAGTGTTGCATATTTGTAGATAAACTTTTTATCTATTATTTCAAGTTAATTTCGGTTTTTGTTTTGAATTAATAGTGTTTGTGATTGCTTTACTCATTACCGAATTTTTACGAGTTGGTATACTTCGTAATTTTGATTTAATAAAAATTTTAACTCGAGGTGTGTCTCATGTATTAAGAAAAAATATATTTTTTCGTAAGTTGAATTTTTACTATATTATTATTTCTTTATTGTATGCATTTATTGTATTATTGTTTGTATGAATTTCTATATTTTAATATTAGTTAAAAATAGATGACAAAGATAGTTTTTCGTTCCTAGTAAATTTTTTGTAACGATAAATTCTAGAACGTTTTAAATTTTCAAGGTTGGTGTTTTTATACTTGTGGTATCGCGCAGGTGTTTAAGATTTCGGTTTGACAGTTGTATCTGTTTACCTTTTGAGTTTGTTTTCTGTGGTGATAGAAAAGGTATCTTTGCAATTTATTTAGATTTAATTTTGTTCGCGATTCATTAGAGGACGTTTGAATTTGTTTAATGGTCAATACCAGCAAATTTTGTTTACCTCTATGTGTTATTGTTATACACAGCTTTTTATACTTTATAAAGAATCAATTTTTTTTATTTTTTTTATAATAAACAGTCTTTTGAAAATTGTGATTTTTAATTATATTTAAGACTTTTGTTTGAACGATTGTACTGGCGTTCGTTAATTTTGTAGCTGAGAAGTATCACGTTTTCCTATTGGAAACCCGGAGAGGAAAGCTGTCTCATTAAAAAAATTAACCGATTGAGCATCAAAGTTGGACAGTGTTGTGGTGAATAGTGGTTCATTCAACTACGAACTCACTATTCATAGCAATATGTACGCAGGTGTTAACGACGTAATATTACTCGAACTGCTACTGAACCCTGAGATCCACCTTTCATTTGATTGCGTCTTTAACGAGCAGTTCAAGCTTAAACTAGGTTGCTATATATATATATATATATATATAGAATGCATTTTTTCTGTTGAACTGAAGTTCACGTTGAATTACCAGTGAACTTTGTTAGTACCTACAACCGGCTCTTAGTGGATTACTATTTTTACAATTAACGACAACCTGCTTCGTGTAATAAATGCATATTTAGGTTTAGTTCAATATGTAGAAAAATTAAAATGTTTATTTTTAAGTGAATCAATAAATTTATGTTTTATAAATATTTTTTTATTTGCATATTTTCAACATTTTTGGTGAATATTTTGTCTAAATGATTTGCATATTTATGCGCATATTTTTGGGGTTTCCACTTGCATATTTAGGTTTTCCTAATTATCACGTACAATTAACTGATTTGGAGATTGATAACTTTAATTCAAAATTAAATCAAAGAAAAAGTGTAACAACATTTTTAATTAATTACAATTAAGGAGACATTTTTCTGAAATAAATTCCGTGTAAATCAAACAAGATCGACCTATAACTACATACAACATATCTATCTATACATCGAATCAAGTGTGAATGTGAAGTAAAAATACGACAGATGGTCACCTGTCGCTAATATAACTTGTATAAATACGGGGTGAATCTAAATACTAGCCAACTAATCTAAACAAACCGGCATGAATTATGTGCATTAATGGCCGTAAATTCATGTATACAGAGCCGTCGTAAAATTTAACGCCGCGATTTGGGAGGGTGGTTTTATCCCGAACGACAGCGGTTTCTCGCAAATGTAGAGAGAGGGTGCCGACGGGCGAGACTTTTGTCATTTTAACCGTGTTTACCCTCCCATCATATTTCTTTCGCATTGAGCACAGAGTAATTGTTCTATTAAACCGGTGTGATATAATGAATAGTATGAATGCGTGTATTTATATGCGAGTATGTTGATGTGTTTATTTGTAAATTGTGCTGGTTAATTATTGCCAGTATACATTCACAAATAGAGATAGATTAGCGTTGATGGCATAATTAGGAAATCGCTTAGGAATTATGTAAATATCCCGTTAAATTAAAAAAGATATTGTAATAAGATTTTACGCACGAAAACTAGGGATGAAGAGTCATCATTTGAAATAGTTTTGAAATAGTTAATTGACGAAGGAGATACTTGTTGAAACTTCATTATAACGCTAAGAAATAAGTAATTAAACATCTAGTTTCAAAAATTCTTTTATTGTAAATACCACTACAATATTGTTTCGCCATACAATGGCTTCATCAGGTGGATGAAATACTGAATATGTACAATACAAGTTTGAATATTTATGTGAAAATTATTGGGGAAATGGTGGTGGAAAAATTTTTAATTAAATTTAATAGAGGGGAGTTGTTTAAATCTAGTTGGTCATTTAAAGCTAATCCTAAACTATTGTATCTATTAATTTCTAAGTTTTCTAACAGGTTAAATTTTCTACTTTTTCCCTTAATGTGTAAAATTTTGAAATCTATATTAAATCTATGATTGATATCTATACAATGACTTGCGAAAGTTGAATCTGTTTTCTTTTCTTTATGGCTTCTCTCGTGTTCTTCATCCTAATTTTGAATGTCCTCCCCGTTTGTCCTATGTATACCTTATTACAATCTTCGCATGTTAACTTATATACACCAGAGTTTGATTCTTTGTCTATTTTATCTTTGTTGTTTTTAATAATGTTCTGTATAGTATTGTCTGTTTTAAATGATATATGTTCGTTATTAAGCTTTTTAATGAAAGTACCAATTTTTTCCGAAATTTTTCCTAAGTAAGTGATTGAATTATAGGAATTAATTATCATGTATTTCAATTTTGGATAAACTAAGGAAAGGGTTTTAGATTTTTGTTGACTATTTAGGATGTTATTGACAATATTTATAGAGTAACCATTGTTTAATGCTATTGTGTATATTCTATTTAGTTCAAGGTCGAAATTACTTTTACTCATAGGTACATGTATTAATCTATATACCATTGATTGGTATGCTAATAATTTGTGTGTTATAGGATGAAAAGAATTAGCGTGTATTGTGGTATCTGTATGTGTTGGTTTATGGTATATAGCGAACTCGTGTTTATTAGTTTTGTGTGATATGGTTAAATCTAGAAAATTAATGCTTTTATTTATTTCTGTTTCTATAGTAAAATTTATTTTGGGGTGAATAGTGTTGATATAATTATGTAAAGTTTTTAATTGTCTATCTGAGCCGTTAAAGCAAATTAATACGTCACCAACATACCTAAACCAATATACACAATTACCAAACAAGGGATGTGTACTAATTATAGTTTCTAAATTATTCATGAAAATTTCCGCTAATAAGAGGCTTAGTGGCTTTCCCATTGCTAGACCCTCTGTTGGTTATAAAATTTCTTTTTAAATTGAAAATAATTTTGTTCCAGTCACGTTTCTAAGAGCTGTAAAATTTCGGTCTTTGTGACAATGTTCGTGTTTCTACGTTCTAGTTGTAAAGTAATTAAATGTATTACCTCCTGGGGTGGGATACTAGTGAAAAAATAGTTTTTAAATATACGGAGTGTTGAAAAAAAATGTAACACACTAAAGTTAGTTTTTTAAGTATTTTTCTACTTCTTCTCGATCATACGATTTCAACAAACTATAACACTTGAAATTTAAAGTACTTTTTATTGATTTATTGGCAAGGAAGGGAAAATAAACTGGTCATACTAACAAAGTTAAATGCTTTCTACATATTACGACGCTAATTTATTCGAATTTTTTATAGAAAAAAAAATTAGACTTAATTTATGAGATTTTCAAAATGGGCGCCACCTAGTTCCTTACAGTAAGCCAATATTTCTGTAAATTCTCTTGTAACTCTCGTTATGATGTCTGATGAAATGCTTCGTATATCTTCATCAATTCTTTCAGCCGAATCTTGCAAATTTCTGTTTTAAATAGCGCAGTAGGAAGTAATCTAGTGGATCGAGTTCAGGAGAACATGCCAGCCATTCAATTTTGCCTCTCCTTCCGCTCCATCTGTGGGCAAAAGTTCGATCTAATCGATCTCGAAAGGTAACTGAATAGTGAAGGTGTACCCAATCCTACTGAAACCAATTGCTTCCTATTCCTCCAATGCAGGAATTATCTGGTTATTTTTAGAAGTTCTAAATATCTTTGAGCATTTAGAGTTTCTTCTCAAAAAAAGGCTCTATTATTCTGTTTCTACAAATGCCAGTTCAAACGTTAAGCTATCTAACGTTTTGCGTATGCGCCTCTTGTGCCATGTGAAGATTACTCTGTGCCAAATACCGGCAGTTATGTCTATGAATAGTACCGTTCAAATAAAAGGTTGCGTCATCCGAAAATACTATATTATCTACAAAATTGTTACGACGATTACAAATGTTATCATTAACTTACAAAACTCTTGCCTACTGTCGAAATCATCTTGAGAGAGTTCTTGAACGAAGTGAATTGAATTTTATAACGATAGTATTTTTCTTTTTTAAGAATTCTTCCTACTGAAAGACGACCATTATCATGCCTTTGTGCCTGCTTATTTGTAGATAATTGGGGATTTTCCTCTACAAATATGGCAATATCTTGCGCTTTAATATAATTTGTAGCAGAATTTGTACTATAAATTCTTTGCAAATTGCTTATGTTATACCTTCTTAAAGTTTTGGTAACAATAGAACGCGAAATTGGCCGCCTATTGGAATAGTATTAAAAAGGTTGCGTACTTTCTGATAAGTTTTTGTCCTATCACCAAAAGCGATCATCATTAATATTTGTATTATTTTTCTTTCATTTAATTGAACCATTATTGGCAAACAGTAATTATTTAAGGACACTTTTAAATGCCACAAATTGATAAATTGTGATAAAATTTAAAGATTGTAATATTGACGTTAACTTTTTGTTCGTTAAAAATTTTTTTTAAATAGCCACAGCAAAAGAAGAAATAAAAGAAATTGTAGTATAGCAAACGCCAATTAAGTTGGCGCGAGGAGGGGTAAGTTCGCGCAGGATTAAAAGTAGTGGGGAGATTTGTATTTGGTTTTACATCAAATGTCAGATAATTCTAACCTCTGAGCGTGTATCACTTTATGATCCCCTAGCAAAGACATTATGTTCCGTCCAACGTCAATGACAAATGTATTCTGACAATTACTTGAGTAGTGGGGGTGGACGTTTTCAAAAACGGCTTCTGCGCACCCCCTCCTCGCGCCAACTTAATTGGCGCTTGCTATACTTACATTTCGAATTGTATAGGTTTTTACTTAAACGATCATACCTAAGTATCAAGCAATACGATTTTGAAAACACCGAGAGATATCTATTCCAAAACTATTCTAAAACTGATTTTCCTTCGCATGTAAATCTCAAGCTAAATATTTAAAACCCCAAGTGTTATAGTTCGTTGAAATCGTGTCACCTAAGAGAATCCTAAAATGTAAAAAAATATATCGGCGTTCAATTAAAAAAAGTATAACTTTAATACTTTACATTTTTTTGAACACTGTGTATATTTAAATAATACTTCAAACGTTGGCTATTGATCCCTAATATTCGTATTTAAAATTCTATTACAAATCTTCTTTAATTTAACGGATATTTACATTTGCCCATGACTGTATAAGGAGTACACAATAAAAAGTTCCAAAACTCGCTAAAGTAAGGGGACTCAGAAATCAAATCGAATTTCACCATATATGCTCAGTGACATTAGAAATGTTACACCCAGAAGAAATAATTTATTCAACTTTACAAATGAAACAGATATGCATTAGACACATCTATATCTGTACATATGAACATACACCTTGTATTTTCCGACATTTACTTCTGCCAAACACACGTGTTTCTGTTACAATAATAGACTGCGTCAGTTTGGCTTAAAAAAAATGAATTTTTAAATGCATCAATATATTTCCTTTGGCTTGTAATTTCACTTAAATTGTCAATATATTAATCATTATAATATTCTACATATTGTGTTTTGACTCTACTGTAAATATTTAGCAAATAAATTATTATTGCTTTTACAAATTGTTTGCAATATACAGCCTAATTCATTTTCGGCCCTCACCATGGGGATCTCTCTTATTATTGGAGATAGAGTATAGGTTTAAATTTGGCAAAGTTGTTAAATTTTGTGTTTGTTATAAATCCGTAAAGAAAATAGACCTGTGACAAATGAGCTTCGTTATTTAAAAAAAAACGCGAAAACCCCATTTTCTTCTTTTACCTGTAGCACCGACATTTGACCTTGTACAGAAAAAATAAAAACACGTCCTTGTGGCCATTCCTAAACCTCTATCCAGTGGTGTACTCTAAATTTTTATACGACGTTTCGTTTCTTTCTGGCCATCATCAACTATCTAATTTCTTATAGGCGCCATATTTGATTTAGACATCTTTATAAAGAGTTTTTTTTCTGATTTCAACCATGTACCACATGCTGACTAAAGTTTTTGACATTAGGTTTTATTTGAAAGAATAAATTATAAGATTAAATAAGGTAGCCTTTGGAATTTCAATCTGTCAAACATTTCATTTATTGTTCATTAATAATACAAAAATGTCATACACTAACGAAGAGAAACGAGATATGATAAGTATTTTTTATTCTTCGAAACGAAATTCAACAGTAGCGAGTACAAGATAACAAAAACATTAATAAAAATACATAGAAAAGTAAACAATAAACAATTACAGTAAATGTTCAATTATCTGGCCATCTTCGGTAATGCACAATTGGGCACGCCTTCTGGCATTTTGTACTGCCCTTTGTATAGTTCTTCTAGGAACTGCATCGAAGGCATTCTGAAGTCTGTCTAGTAATTCTTCAATGTTTTGTGGCGCATTTAATTTATAAATATTATTTTTAACATATCCCCATAAAAAAAATCTAGCGGACTTAAATCAGGTGATCTCACAGGCCATTCAACAACTCCCCTATTTCCAATCCAACGGTTTGCAAACTCTTGATTTAAGAAATTTCTAACAACAGCTGCATTGTGTGCTGGTGCGCCATCTTGTTGCCACCATAAATATTGTAATTGATTTAATGGGATATTGTCGTCAAGATAGTCAGATACGTATGTACGTAAAATGTTTAAATATCTTTCTCCATTTAAATGTTCTTCATACATAACTGGTCCTAAGAGACGATTTGCCAAAATACCCATCCAAACGTTTATTCCGAAACGATGTTGTGGTCTTCTAGCCCTGTTTTGTCGGGGATTTTGTACTGCCCAATACTCCGTATTTCTGTTGAACATTCCAGAATTTGCAAATTTTGTTTCATCTGACCAGATGATTTTGCTTAAAAAATTTTCGTCATTTTCGATCCTTCCCATTAACCAATTACAATATTCTAGCCTTCTCAAATTATCTCCAGGCAGTAAAGAGTGACTAACACGGATCCTGTATGGTTTAAACCTACTTTTATGTAAAGTTCTCCAAACTCTGGACTGGCACAAATTTAATTCTGATGCTACTTCGCGTGTAGAAATTTATGGATTATTATTTATCTATAAAAATACAAGATTAACATGAAATTTGAAAATACGCTTTTAATTTACCATTTGTAAAATATCTTGTCGATTTTCATTTAAATTCCTGTTGTCTTGACCATTAGGCGGCTTAGTAAACGATCCATTCTCGACCAAATTTCTGTCGAGATCTAGAAAAATGGTACGATGAGGCTGTTGTCGTTCTGGATATAATTGTAGATATCTTGTGCTCGCTACTGTTGAATTTCGGTTCGAAGAATGAAAAATACTTATCATATCTCGTTTCTCTTCGTTAGTGTATGACATTTTTGTATTATTAATGAACAATAAATGAAATGTTTGACAGATTGAAATTCCATGGCTACCTTATTTAATCTTATAATTTATTCTTTCAAATAATGTCAAACCTAATGTCAAAAACTATAGTCAGCATGTGGTACATGGTTGAAATCAGAAAAGAAAACTCTTTCTGAAGATGTCTAAATCCAATATGGCGCCTATAAGAAATTAGATAGTTGATGATGGCCAGAAAGAAACGAAACTTCGTATAAAAATTTAGAGTACACCACTGGATAGAGGTTTATAAATGGCCACAAGGATGTGTTTTTATTTTTTCTCTACAAGGCCAAATGTCGGTGCTACAGGTAAAAGAAGAAAATGGGGTTTTCGCGTTTTTTTTTTTTTAATAACGAAGGTCATTTGTCACAGGTCTATTTTCTTTACGGATTTATAACAAACACAAAATTAAACAATTTTGCCAAATTTAAACCTATACTCTATCTCCAATAATAAGAGAGATCCCCATGGTGAGGGCCGAAAATGAATCAGCCTGTATAATGAATTTAGAAAATTCCTCTAATTCATAATGTAATTTTCTAATCATACTATTTATATTTTCTCGAAATTTCCTAACTAGGATCAAGTATCAATTTTATTACCAGATTTATTCGACAATTTATAATTGTTCGACAATGCAAAACAATCTAAATTAACTGATACAATCTTATCCTAATTTAGATAATGTAACAAATTTTTAATTAATTTTTAATTTTCCAATAAAGAAAACAGGATGTAAGATCTCGATTAATAGTTACTAATTACACAGTTGTTCAAATTAATTTTTGAAAATTCAGTGCCTTAATTATTTAATAAACGTATTTTAGATATCGTTTACGAAATTCAAGGAAATCGTTATCGAAATTGCGCTAATAATTTTGTAATCTACTTTAAGTATGTCTAATAGCATACTAAATATTTTTCTTTTGTTAATGTTATAACATCGAAATATTTATTACCCAATAAAAGCAGTATTTTTGTCAGTATCCTTAGTTGATCAAACTTTCATGAACAGTCGTGTATCTATTCATTCTGATGCTCTCGCAGCCGTTCGATATATGTATGGTCTTCCAGAAATTGTATCACATCAAAGAATATGTTGAAAAACAGCTTTTAGCATCCTGACGTTTGGATGAGCTCTTCTATCTTCTTCGGTAGTTTGTCCAAAAAGGCCTCTAGAAATTTTTTAATTTAAGAAGAATAGTAGATATTTGAGTAGATTATAAACTATTTTTGTTCGAGAATACAGCTACCTCTCTGGAGGTGCCACGTAATATTTGTTTCGGCAAACAATTTATATGATGTGGTTCGTGATAAAATTAAATACTCTGCTATGATAATATAAAGCAAGTGCATTTTAGCATTTCATGTTTGAATTCCAGAAACAGAAATTTTTTTTTTGTGATCAAAGACCTGAAATTTTTCTGGCGATATTTGTACGCGAAAAGTAACTCTTCGTGTATATCTCGGTGTATGGTCTGGAACGATGTGGAGTTAATGTGCTAAATACTGAAGATATCCTCCAGACTTTCAATGATCGTTTCTCGAAAATATTCCAACCCAGGCTTCTTAAACCCAAGCGAACTAATGGTGTAATATCGGATAGTTGCCTAATATCGGATAGTACTGTTTTGAGGAAATCTGTAATCTGAAATTAAAGAAACCTGTCTACACTTCAAACTAAAGCTAAGAATATGCCACGGAATAATATTTTAGTGTTATTTATAAATATTTTTTAGATATTCTCACAAAAAGAAGTCATTTGAAGATAGATCAGGAGATCGCGGGAGCTATTTAATGTTGCCTGTTCCAGTAATAAGACGGTCAGGAAAAGTATTTCCTAGAAATTCCTTTACCCTCACTGCATTATGTGCTGGACAGTCATCATATTGAAACCAAACGATTTCCTGATTTATTCCAATGTTTTGAATGGCGGGAAGTATTTGATTTTTCAGTAATTCAAGATACTTGTCGGCATTTAATATACCATCAAAAAATAGGGGCCTATAGGATGGTCACCTAAAATACCTGCCCAAACCTTAATTTTTTGAGGATACTGAGTGCGATTTGCAAAATGCCGGTGTTGATTTTCCGAAGCCCAATATCGAAGAACAGAGGGATTGTGCTTTCCGTGTAATGGAAAAGTTGATTCATCGGCGAAGAGAATATTTTTAACGAAATTTTCATCTCGATGTATCTTTTCCATAACGTCTTGACAAATCTCCATTCTCCGGAAATTGTCCTCGGGAAATATTTCTTGAGTTTTGGAATATTTGAAACATTTTAAACCATTACGTTTCCAAATACGTAAAATAGTTGTGTTACTTGTACCCAATTCCTCGGCAGCACTTCTAGTAGATCTCGTGTTATCAATTTCCACAATACTACAAATTAATACATCCCGTCGTTATCTTTCCTCAATTTTTTGTGGTGATACCTCTCTTGGTTTGCATTTCGTACAATTATTGAGACAGAAACAAGTTTCAAATGTATTTATAATATTGTAAATTGTTTGTCTGCAAGATACAGAACGGTCTGCAAAAGTCAGCGCAAACAAATTCACGCACTCCATTGCAGACTTTCAAGCATAAAACTATTTTACTAACTGAAGCTTTTCAGTGGGTGTATAAAGAGCCATTATATATTAATTTCATTGTACGCTTTCAAACTGTAAGGGCCGCAGCTAGACTGAATGCAAAATTTCCAGTCAATCGGTATCGGAGACAATCGTCAGTCGTCGCGGTCCTCGCTGGCATTGGACTGGCTTATATATTTAACACATACGGTATAGTTAATTTTGATATTTTTGTTTACTACAATCGATTAAATATATGTACTTCGTAAATGATAAAAAAGGAACTGCGAATTCTCTCCAGACCCATTGGTGACATGTGTTAAAAATGGATGTTATATAGGTAAACAGTCGTAGGAAATTAATATCTTATTTATATCAATGATTAGCTAAATAGGAAGTTCTAAGACACCTATGTATGATAACCTATAAAATTGTAATACATTGTAAATACATCATTCTACCGTACTCTATAGCAGACATGATTTCAAATATTCAAGGACTACTTCGACTTCGAATTTTTCTGAACACCCGTTAGTATTTTTTGGGATGAAAAGAGAAAAACGATATCCTAATATTCAAAACAATTGTTAAGAGCATAGCAAGTCACAGCTCTGAAGTCTGTCCGCTTAAAGATAAAACAGTAAAAGCTTTACAAAAAAGGTTTAAGTATATCAATACGTTAAGCACGTATTACGCATTTGTTACAAATGAAACAGACATGCAATATACATATCTGTAACTGTACACATGGACAATACACCTCGTATTTTCAGCATTTACTTCTGCTTAAGACACGTGTTTCTGCCATCTATAGGCGTCATCAGTCAAGCTAGTGAAGCAATGTAATAAAAAATAATACAAATCTATTTAAAAAACAGATTTGTATCTGTATATACATTTAAGCTTAAATCGCGAACAAGACATAGCAAATTTCGTCCTATCAGGTAGCACTATATAATAAATGACATCTGACGGATGAAAGAGACTATGCCGAAAAAGGCAACCCTTCCCTTGACCGGCCAAGCCGGTACATAAGAGAAGAAAATACGTAAATAGGTGTAGTCCATTAAGTCCGTCAGATGTCACTTATTATATAGTGCTACCTGATAGGACGAAATTTGCTATGTCTTGTGGGCGATCTACGCTTAAATGTATATACAGATACAAATCTGTTTTTTAAATAGATTTGTATTATTTTGTATTACATTGCTTGACTAGCTTGACTGATGACGCCTATAGATGGCAGAAATACGTGTCTTAAGCAGAAGTAAATGCTGAAAATACGAGGTGTATTGTCCATGTGTACTGTTACAGATATGTATATTGCATGTCTTTTTCATTTGTAGTAAAAGCTTTGGTGGTAACAGACATGGACATCTGGAGAAGAGCTACAGGTAGATCTAAAAGAGACAGAGTCCGATATGAGAGGATAAGAGAAATTGGAGTCCAGCATACCAAAGTCCAAGCAAGCGATGGAATAGACTCCATAAGGGAAGCGAACGCTAGACGAACTTGGAGGGAAGGAATCGACAAAGAGATAAGTGAAAGGTTTGGAGAACAACTTATGGGAAGACAGGGACCAATTTAGATTGGACAAATTAAATATTTATTTATTGAAACTAATTTCACTTTTACATGTTTCGGCAAATTATTGCCTTTATCAAAGAGTTTCTTAAAAATGTCATATTTATATATGTGATATTGTCATGGTTCTCGAATGATTAGTTAAAATTACACTATTAAATTTATACATTTAAATCTAGATGTTTATATACATATTGCTGTGAACATTGCTTTCAAATTTAATTTATTTAAATGAATGATTTGTGTAGGCAGTTACATAACCATAATTTTGTGGAGACTCTGTATAATCTTAGGGTATCTCAGGGCTATCTTTTTGGTTCTACACAACTAGGACTAACGTCCAAAGTAAATGCAAAAAATGAGACAAGAAGTAATCGTTTAAAATATTTTATTGCTCATTTGTATTTTCACATTTTATTTTTTCGATAATTTAAACTATTTCGTTCTTAACCTTATCTTAACCTATCAATGCAACCTTATAATACAAATATTTCTTAGTGAGTCATACACGGACAGTATTGGAGTTGTGACATTGATTCAAATGAATTTCGCAAACAAAAACTCTTGAGGATTTCACTCGCAAAAGTGCGCTCTAATGGAATAGTGACAATAAATAATAATAACAAAAATAAAATGATCATGGATAAAATTAAAATATTCAAAGATACATTCAAGTTTAATAATAATAATTCGTGTCTCAGAACTCTCGACAGCAAGCCATGAGTTATCATTACATCTGCGCTCGGGGAGCGACTTAAGATTTTAAGCTCTCAGCATTCGACTTGAACAAGAAGGAAAACCACGAAAACCTACTCGGACAGCCTAGTCAGGCATCTAACCACAGAACTGCTAGCATAATAAGCCAGTGTACATTTAAATAACATATGGCAGATATTTATATAATAACAATATATATTCATGATGGTAAATTGCAGATCATTGCATTATTAGGTTATAGTATATACTGCTTAGGTTTTTTGTATCACTTCTGTTGTTAATTGAATTTTTTTCTTGTTTATTCTTTAATTTCCCTTTTTATTGTGTGTTGTTCTTTATCGATTATCCTTGTGTTTTCAAAATCGAAATGGTGTTCGCGTTGCAATTTGTGTGTAAATAAAGCAGTTTTGTCTGTTTTGGAGTATTTGTGGGCTTGCATTCTTTTGTATAAATGTTGTTTAGTTTGGCCTATGTAATTACTACATACCACTATACAGGCTGATTCATTTTCGGGCCTCACCATGGGGATCTCGCTTATTATTGGAGATAGAGTATATGTTTAAATTTGGCAAAGTTGTTAAATCTTGTGTTTGTTATAAATCCGTAAAGAAAATAGACCTGTGACAAATGACCTTCGTTATTTAAAAAAAAACTCGAAAACCCCATTTTCTTCTTTTACCTGTAGCACCGACATTTGGTCTTGTAGAGAAAAAATAAAAACTCATCCTTGTGGCCATTTCTAAACCCCTATCCAGTGGGGTACTCTGAATTTTTATACGACGTTTAGTTTCTTTCTGGCCATCATCAACTATCCAATTTCTTATAGGCACCATATCGGATTTAGACATCTTCAGAAAGAGTTCTTTTTTCTGATTTCAACCATGTACCACATGCTGACTAAAGTTTTTGACATTAGGTTTTATTTCAAAGAATAAATTATAAGATTAAATAAGGTAGCCTTTGGAATTTCAATCTGTCAAACATTTCATTTATTGTTCATTAATAATACAAAAATATCAGACACTAACGAAGAGAAACGAGATATGATAAGTATTTTTTATTCTTCGAAACGAAATTCAACAGTAGCGAGTACAAGATAACAAAAACATTAATAAAAATACATAGAAAAGTAAACAATAAACAATTACAGTAAATGTTCAATTATCTGGCCATCTTCGGTAATGCACAATTGGGCACGCCTTCTGGCATTTTGTACTGCCCTTTGTATAGTTCTTCTAGGAACTGCATCGAAGGCATTCTGAAGTCTGTCTCGGAATTCTTCAATGTTTTGTGGCGCATCTACTTTATAAATATTATTTTTAACATATCCCCATAAAAAAAAATCTAGCGGACTTAAATCAGGTGATCTCGCAGGCCATTCAACAACTCCCCTATTTCCAATCCAACGGTTTGCAAACCCTTGATTTAAGAAATTTCTAACAACAGCTGCATTGTGTGCTGGTGCGCCATCTTGTTGCCACCATAAATATTGTAATTGATTTAATGGGATATTGTCGTCAAGATAGTCAGATACGTATGTACGTAAAATGTTTAAATATCTTTCTCCATTTAAATGTTCTTCATACATAATTGGTCCTAAGAGACGATTTGCCAAAATACCCATCCACACGTTTATTCCAAAACGATGTTGTGGTCTTCTAGCCCTGTTTTGTCG
Source organism: Melolontha melolontha (assembly GCA_935421215.2). Lineage (NCBI taxonomy): Eukaryota > Metazoa > Arthropoda > Insecta > Coleoptera > Scarabaeidae > Melolontha > Melolontha melolontha. The sequence goes on along the minus strand of OW285236.1, from coordinate 990,403 downwards.
GGGATTTTGTATTACCCAATAGTGCTCCGTATTTCTGTTAAACATTCCAGAATTTGTAAATTTTGTTTCATCTGACCAGATGATTTTGCTTAAAAAATTTTCGTCATTTTCTATCCTTCCCATTAACCAATTACAATATTCTAGCCTTCTCAAATTATCTCCAGGCAGTAAAAAGTGACTAACATGGATCCTGTATGGTTTAAACCTACTTTTATGTAAAGTTCCCCAAACTCTGGACTGGCACAAATTTAATTCTGACGCTACTTCGCGTGTAGAAATTGATGGATTATTATTTATCTATAAAAATACAAGATTCACATGAAATTTGAAAACACGCTTTTAATTTACCATTTGTAAAATATCTTGTCGATTTTCATTTAAATTCCTGTTGTCTTGACCATTACGCGGCTTAGTAAACGATCCATTCTCGACCGAATTTCTGTCGAGATCTAGAAAAATGGTACGATGAGGCTGTTGTCGTTCTGGATATAATTGTAGATATGTTGTACTCGCTACTGTTGAATTTCTGTTCGAAGAATAAAAAATACTTATCATGTCTCGTTTTTCTTAGTTAGTGTATGACATTTTTGTATTATTAATGAACAATAAATGAAATGTTTGACAGATTGAAATTCCATGGCTACCTTATTTAATCTTATAATTTATTCTTTCAAATAAAACCTAATGTCAAAAACTTTAGTGAGCATGTGGTACATGGTTGAAATCAGAAAAAAAAAACTCTTTATAAAGATGTCTAAATCCAATATGGCGCCTATAAGAAATTAGATAGTTGATGATGGCCAGAAAGAAACGAAACGTCGTATAAAAATTTAGAGTACACCACTGGATAGAGGTTTAGAAATGGCCACAAGGATGTTGAACGATTTACGCTGGATTTTTCACTTTTTTGTTTTTGTTGAAAATAATACTCGCATGTAAATAGGTATACGGATTTATTTATTACGATATTAATACACTTGATACATAACAATTGCTAAGTTAATTTCTCGTTTTTGCGTTAAAGACCAAGACATGCTATGTCTTGCCTTGGTGAACTTCTCGAATACACTGCTTTTTCTTACCTTACTTTGTCTGGGCGAAAAAATGGTCCCCACCCTTATCAAAGGGGGTTGGTGTAAGTAACGTTCATAGTAGATATTGCAACAATATCTCTCAGATGAATTGACTACGTATTTTTTGGCATTTCCAAACTTTAAACTGAGAACAAATAATTATTGCAATATCTTTACAAGGCATAATAAAATGACCGTAATAAAAATGTATCGATACAACAATTTGTCTTATGACCCATGGCTATAATACGCATTCATTCTATGGCAATAAACGGATCGGACCTTTCAAAGCAAGTTACACAAATTCCCATCTGCTAAACTTAGGGGATAATTACCTTCGAAGGCCTTGCAGTATAAAGGCTGTAATACAAATGTTAACGAGATTTGCATATCTTATTCTAAAATAATTCTAGTTAAAAACCTTTGTGCACATTATATGGATATGTATGCGAATATACAGGTGCGTCCAAAAGCAAACATACATTAAATCACATGATATTAATAAGGAAACTAAAGGCAAAAAATAAGATTATATAAGATTATTATAAATATTTCCGGGAAACCGGAACAGATGTGTTTTTATTTTTTCTCTACAAGGCCAAATGTCGGTGCTACAGGCAAAAGAAGAAAATGGTGTTTTCGCGTTTTTTTTTTTAAATAACGAAGGTCATTTGTCACAGGTTTATTTTCTTTACGGATTTATAACAAACACAAAATTTAACAACTTTGCCAAATTTAAACATATACTCTATCTCCAATAATAAGCGAGATCCCCATGGTGAGGGCCGAAAATGAATCAACCTGTATATTATTTCGATTACTTCGTGGTAGACGATAAACATGAAGTATATGGCACAATGTCTTGTATAATACCACTAAGTAAGAGTTCCCCACTAAAGATGACAGCATGGTTGTTGAAGGATATACACAGATCTGCAAATCTCATTCAATAAAAAACATTCATTGTTACCTATATTCATAATTGTGTATAAAACATTAAATTTATTATATACATACATTATATATATATATATATATATATATATATATATATATATAATGTATGTATATATATATATATATATATATATATATATATATATATATATATATATGCATATATAAAATGAATAAGACAAACACCGAGTCTGACTGACGAGTGATGAGCAAGGCGAGGACTACGATTGTAAATTGGGGCTGTAAACACATTCTAACATGATCAGCACTACATTAGGTCCGGGCGTCTCTGTTACCCTGCTAAACTAACCGGAAAGCTCCGGGTTATATCTTTCTTCATCGCTCGTTCAAAACGTTCACTTAATCTCGTCTCTGTTCTACGCATCGTTGACGGCCTGGCCCAACAAATTTCAACATTTACTTCCATCTCTCTTTCATTCATCTCAATACATATACATGTGTATGTATACAGGCGCAGTCGACGTCTAGATAGTCGAGACGTTTCGTCCTTATCGTCCGCTTAGCACCCACTTTCTTCTTTGCGATCCCCACGGCCCGGCCCCATCCTCGGCGAATGCCCTCTCCCCGTCGTCATCGCCGTCCTCTCCGACTCACCCTCGCCACCCCGCCTTCGCAATTAGCTAACTTGATTTGGGAGATCCCTTTCTACGGATCTGTTCACAATGTGTTGTCAATGTTTTGTTCTGATGGTTTTTTATTGCTCCGGCGAACAACTAACCGGATTATGCGACTGGAATTTCGTTGTTCCGGGACGTATGTACGTGGATTACATTGAAATTAACGGGCGATTCGTTAACGGTTTTCTTCAGTTTAAACAATACATATATACATATGCAGAAAAATTTCCAAGTTGTCGGAATGAAAATGAGTGGGTATGGCCATATATAAATTGCCTTTGATACACTATTGATAGCTTCTGTAGAAAGAGATGACTAAAATGATTAAATTTGTTTATTATATTATCGAAAAATGTATTGGAAATTTTCTGGAAAATATTAAAAATTTCAATTATCACGCTAATACTATTTTGTAAAATATACGAGAAAAACAAGATTAGAATTGATTTACACTACTCTCAGAGAAGATTTACTATAGATGACTACACGCGTGTTGATACCTGTATATGAATCACAAATTGATATGCTTTTTCGTTGTTTTCTGGATCAAAGCACGTATCGATTGCTACTGTATTTAATAACACAGGTCTACAAAATTAAACTTTTTGACAGATGTTTTTATTTTGAAATCTGATTTTATATAATTTTGGTAGGCTGATTTCAAATATTCTATGCATTTATTTGTATCACGTAAGGTTTTTTTGCAAATATTAAATGAAAAAAAACGATATTTCTAAATAAATTTATTTGTTTATTGAGTAAAAAGGTGGAATACAAGTTAAAAAAGTGGAAAAAAATACTTTACTCAGTCTTTTTTAAGTGAAATCTTTGTCTTTTTGCCAGAAAGCTGCGTTGTCCGGACATTCGGTTGTATATTTTTAAGGGCATATCCCGTTTTAACATCCAGCAGTAGTCCGCCATCATCGTTATGCTCCATCTGCCTTGGTATCGCCGTTCCATTTCCTTAATGTCTTGGTGAAACCTCTCTCCCTGTTCTTCGCTAACTGCTCCAAGATTTTCAGGAAAATAGTTCAAGTGTGAAAACAGGAAATGCACTTTCAAACTCATATTACAACCTAGACGATGAAAGTATTGTAACATATTTTGAACAATATTTTCGTCCTTAGAGTTCCCAAGAAACTTATCAATTACTTCTTTAAATGAAACTCAGGCGTTTTTCTCGACATTGGTCATTGTGTTTTGAAAATCCTTGTCTTTGCATAATGTTCTTATCTGCGGCCCAACAAAAATACCTTCTTTTAACTTGGCATCGGATAAGGCTGGAAATGTCTCGCACAAATATTTAAAACACTGTCCATTTTTGTCTAGGGCTTTAGCAAACTGCTTCATCAAGCCAAGTTTGATATGGAGAGGAGGCAGTAAAACATTTTTGGGGTCAACCAAGCTATCTCTTAATACATTTTTGCTACCAGATGTAAGGCTTGTTCTAGAGGGCAATTCTATTTGAGTCCAATGTCTATCCCTTGCTCGACTATCCCACTCACAAATAAAGCATGGAAATTTTGTATAACCTCCTTGTTGTCCTAGCAGCATGAACAGCACTTTAAGGTCACCACAAAGCATCCACTGATGTTCTTGGTAGTTTATTTTCTTTAAAAGAAGTTCAAAATTTTCATACGTTTCCATTAAATGTACCGAATGGGCAACGGGAACCGAGGTCAGCTCGTTACCATTGTGCAATAAAACGCCTTTTAAACTACGCTTACTTGAGTCAATAAACAGACGCCATTCTTCTTTAACACATGGCACATTTCCTAATTTTGAAATTAAGTCAGGAATATTGTTGCAATACACTAGCGGTCCATCTTGAGTAAAATATTGACATAACTCTTTTTCGCGATCGCACAAAAAAAAACTAGATCATGCATGAATTACAAATCAATAAAAATTATAAAAAAATAACAGAACAAGAAAATTAACATGAATATATCTTATACAAGAAACCAAGAAAATTAATCAAAATGTAAATAAAAAAAAAATTATTGTTTAATCCTTCAATCAAAGAACATGTCATCAAGTGTTTATTAGCGCTTTTTCTTATCTGAACAATTTGACTTCTAACTAACATTACTCCTACACATCGGATGAGCAAAAGTCACAGAATTTCGAGGTACAAATCGAGGCACCGCAAAGGAAATCATCTCAAATAAAAAGGGATAGTTTATCCTATTATGCACCACTAGACCATGCAAGAAATTACCACTGGCGATTTCTCGTCTAGTATCTGACAAGACTAAAGCATGATCATGCAGTAGACTTTTGTGGGGTTGGATATTCTTCAATAACCTAAAATCTAAGCAACTTTAAAACACGCCGCTGCACATTTTCCACTCGCACCGTATAACTAGAGACCGGACGCTTCAGGCCGAAATTAGGATGGACCATATAAATAGTCTATAACATCGCTAAGTACAACACGCAGTTATTGAATAATTTTATTTATTCGGTTAACCGCACATTTGTTTTTTGTAGTTGAATTGTGACGCAACTACTTCAATATAACAGTTAAATTCCTTTCTTCATGGTGTAGATAGAAGCGTGAGGAGTTTTTATAATTTATTTTATTAATTAGTTTACATTTCGTAAGATAAATAAAGTACGGTGAGTTAGTTTCCTTTTTTCATTGTTTTAACTGTTAATTAATTAGATACTTCGTAATTTTTGCAATAGATCCTGTTTAATATCGTTTCATCGAATCTACTTCTCCCAATTATTTCGACTTAAGTGTCCGGTGAATTTCGTTAAGCTTCAATGACTTACGCATGCATTTTTAATTTTCATTTATTTAGATCTAGAACATTGTTTAAGTTACTTTTTCAGATATGATATGGAACAACGTCGAGAATGGCATCGTGAAACAATGGCGATTGGATTGGATTAAGGATCAAAGTGATTGTATGCCCATTGCCAGTGATTCCGAAATTTATTGCAAAGTCTGTAAAATATCGTTAAAAAATTCCAAGAAATCCCACGTAAGACGTCACTTAGCATCGCAGACCCATACACAGAAATTACACTCTTTGGAATCTGTCTATTTTAACGAGGAACTCTGCATTCCATTAAATAAACTTAAAAATCTCACCTTCAAGACATTTCTTCAAAAGTATACTGGTCGAAATGTTCCTGATGAATCCAACTTGCGCAAATATTATGTTTCTAAGTGCTACACGAAAGCAGTAGAACGCATTAGAAGCCATCTTTCAAATCAGTGCCAATGGATAAGTGCCGAAGAAACTGTCGATATATTAGGACGCTGTGTGGTAAATGTTATAGCTGGTGTACTACATCCAACTATTCTATATAATGCATATGTAATAGCAACAAAAGTTATAAATACAGTTGATGCAGAAACAGTAACTAAAACCATTTACGAGAATATGCACCATATGCTTCATTCGGATGACAGGTTATTTGCCAATGACAGTGCTGCATATATGTTAAAAACAGGCAGACTATTAAAGGAAACATATCCTAATATGCTGCATATTACTTGTGTAGCACATGCTCTCCACAGAACCTGTGAATATATCAGAGACACCTTTCCGGAAGTTGACAGACCGCTTTTAAAAAAGGTTTCAGAAAAGCACCATTGAGAGTAGCTCTTTACAGGGAAAAACTTCCATCTTTGTCACTGCCTCCTTCTCCAGTAACAACTGGATGGTGAACATGGTTGGAAGCTACTAGTTTTTATGCAGACAATTTCGATAGTTTGCAAAATTTCGTTACATTTTTAAATGACGATGTTCGAAGTATTTCTGAGTGCAAGAAACAAATATAAATTCCGAATTTAAAAAATCAGTTGTACTTTGGAAATTTGGCAAAACTAATCACTTATTTTGAAAATCAAAATCTCAAATTAAATGATGGATTTAACCACATTAGATGTGGCTATTAATAATTTGAAAAATTTTCCAAGTGACTTCGAATGTGCCCTTCGGCAAAAGTTGACGCAGTTTTTAATAGAAATCCAGATTTAATAACATTGCGGCAATTGTGTATGGAGACAATGCCTCAAAATCTAATTGCTAAATATGCTGAAATAAAAGAATATTTCCAGTATGCACCTATAACCAATTGCGATGTAGAAAAGACGTTTTCTATCTATAAGGATGTATTTCATTCAAAGAGAACAAATTTTACAGAAGAAAACATTGAGAAAGTATTGCTAGTTAATATTAATACTCCTTTACTCAACTTGAACTACAAAATGAAGAAATAAAAATGTATTTCGTATTTTATAGATCACCACCCGTTTGTTTTCTAAGTTTATAAAGAAAACTAAAAATTCTTTAAAAATAAAAATTTTCAATAGTACGCCCGTGGGCGATGAGTGATCGGCCTCTCGTGTCCAGTCCCTACTTATAACAAATGTACATAGAATTCCAAATTATTGAAGCATATTTCAGTTTACTTTAAACTAGCGAACAATATGGATGTTTTATCGTTTCCATGTTCGAAAAATATTTGGAATTACGCATTAAAAAAATAAGCAAATCTACACATCTCAGTAATGTCGTTGACAAAGGTTAGACCACTGTCAAATAACATTCCTAAATCTTTGACTTTCATACTAGAAAGTAAAATTTCATTAAAATTTGTTTTATTTTATCCCGATAATAGAATAATGGAATTTCATCAAGTAAATGCTGAAACAATCCTATATTATAGAATACTAAGTCATGACATGTGAAAATGTTTTAACAAAAAATAAAATTCATTCGATTGCAATACTACAATTCCATATATTCGCAATTATTTATTTCTATATTTCCGGGCTAGTAAGCTCCAAAATGTCTAGTTTAATAACTATTATATTGGTAATTTGTTCCTTTTTTTGAAGACAAATGTGTTTTTATAGATTAGAAATTAAAGTAAAACGGTGTTTGTAAAACGTACAACTTGTTTGAACTAAATTCTATTATCACAGCCTTTTCTGTCAGTCAAATGAACCGTTATCACGATCCCTGTCAATCAAAATCAGTAAAGATTTATTTCGAACAATAAAATTACTATTTATTCCACTTGGATTGTAGTATGTTATTTTAGGCATTTCTTAATTAATTTTTGTTGTTTTCTTTTTCAAATTAATTGCAGTAATCATGATTTATGAAAAAGGATTCATTTATAAAAGGCATAAAATAAAATTAATAAATGCAAGAATATATATATATATATATATATATATATATATATATATATACAGGTGTCCCAGCTGACGCGGTTTCTTTGATAATTTGTTTATTTTACAGTATAGAGAAAAAAGTTTCAAATAAAAATTATCCCTATTTAAACGACGCATTGCCAGAAAATCTTTTCAAATATACAGGGTGTCCCAGTTACAGAAAAAGCGTATGTAACTTTATTATTTTAAATGGATCACCCTATATATTATATTTTTTTTAGATTCTACATGATATTCTAAGTAACTTTTATTAAGACCTACCTATACCAATGTGCTTTTGTTTTCGAGAAAATAAATATTTTATCAAAAATTTTGCAATTGCAGCGCTCTCGTTAATGAGCTGTAGGATAAAAACTAAAAAAGGTAGAAAATTTTGGTTTGCGCCAATTGATACGTCTTGAATTGCTTTACTATTTTCAATATTAACATGCACGGATCCTTTTGTTGACATACAGTTACTGGCGCCAACATTTGGAAACATTTAAATGCCAGGAACTCTGTTTTTTTAAATAGGACACCCTATATCTGTTTACAGGGTTGGATGTAAAATTTAATTCCCTTTCTTTTGATATAAGAATGTACCCATTTATCTTCAACAGTTTTAGAGAAAAATGTATATTTCTTCTGCTACTGTCGAAACAGACCACTTCAATTTGCACGAAGTAGGCTACGTAACAATAATATTATGGCAGATATTATATTTAATAACCGTTTGAACCATTTATAATTATACACAAGTAATAAGCTTAATTTAAATTTGTATAATAAACAATTTTAACAAAACAGGACTTCTCAACAAATAAAAACATAACATAAACATAAAACGCAACAAAAACTGTTTTAAAAAGACATAAGGAAATGCATGAAATAGGAAACGCACATTACAAATGTAGTGTTCATTAATTTATTTTTCGAAATGTCTTCCGTTTTGGTCGAAACAATTACGAACACGTTTTTTAAACGATTGTTCAACATTTCTCAACATGATTGGGCTGATTTCTTGAAATGCCAGGGTAATCCGCTGACACATCTCTGCAGGTGTAGTCGGTGGCGTAACATAGACTTTGTCTTTAATGAAACCCCATAAAAAGAAATCACAACTTGTCAAGTCTGGTGATCTCGCGGGCCAGCTTACTGGACCTCCACATCCAATCCATCTATTGGGGAACGTTTCAGTCAAGAACCGGCGGACTTCCACGGCATTATGTGGAGGTGCTCCATCCTGCTGCATCCACATCCTACGTAGAACTGCTAGAGGAACGTCTTCTAATAAATTATCCAACTCATTTTGTAAAAAGTTCAAATATATGGCTCCAGTCAGATGTTGGTTAAAAAAAAATGGTCCAATTATGCGAGTACCTAATATACCTGCCCACACATTTAGGGACCATCTTTGTTGGCTACCAGTTGTCTGGAATTGATGGGGATTGACGGTGTCATAATAATGATAATTGTGACGATTAACAAAATCGTTTTTGTGAAAAGTTGCTTCATCCGAAAACATAACAAAACTAAAAAAATGTTCATCGTTGTCAATTTTGTCAATGGCCCACAGGCAGAAGTTCTGTCGACGTTCAAAATCAGTTGGAAGTAATTCTTGATGATGTTGAATGTGGTAGGGATGAAATTTATACTTTTTTATAATTCTATGCACAGATGTTTTACTAATTTCTGTGGTTCTGCTTACTAGTCGCACACTGGTATGAGGATTATCTTGAATGCATCCCACACTAAGAATTCATTTTCTTCCGTTATCGCCATACTAATACGGATTGGTTTTTTATAATTAATACTGCCTGAATTTTCAAATCTTTCTCGCAACAACTCAAACGCTGTACTTCGCGGATGCCTGCGTTCCGGATATTGCTGGGCATAACATCTCGACGCTAACAGGAGATTACGGTTGCATTCTCCCAAAACAAATATCATGTCAATCATTTCCTCTCGAGTCAATGACTTTTTAAATTGCCGAAAACGTTTAATTTTTAAAGAAAAATTGGTATTTCGTTCAGGAAAAATGTTCCAAAATTCAAAATGTCTGTTGGATTGTGGTACTCTTACTACTATATGTGTTTGACATTTACAAACGTCATTTGTATGATTTTGTAACTTTTGTTTTTTTATAGTATTATTGCAGCCTACTCAGTTGTATTTGGTCACAAAATAGAAAGTAATTACATTTTTTATAAAAGGATTGTGAACAAATGTTATCCTTAGAAATTGCTTTATAATACAAATTTAAATTAAGCTTATTACTTGTGTATAATTATAAATGGTTCAAATTGTTATTAAATATAATATCTGCCATAATATTATTATTACATAGCCTACTTCGTGCAAACTGAAGTGGTCTGTTTCGACAGTAGCAGAAGAAATATACATTTTTCTCTAAAGCGGTTGAAGATAAATGGGTACATTCTTATATCAAAAGAAAGAGAATTTAATTTTACATCCAACCCTGTAAACAGATATAGGGTGTCCTATTTAAAAAAACAGAGTAACTGGCATTTAAATGTTTCCAAATGTTGGCGCCAGTAACTGTATGTCAACAAAAGGATCCGTAAATGTTAATATTGGAAATAGTAAAGCAATTCAAGACGTATCAATTTGCGCTAACCAAAATTTTCTACCTTTTTTAGTTTTGATCCTACAGCTCATTAACGAGAGCGCTGCAATTGCAAAATTTTTGATAAAATATTTATTTTCTCGAAAACAAAAGCACATAGGTATAGGTAGGTCTTAGTAAAAGTTACTTAAAATATCATGTAGAATCTAAAAAAAATATAATATATAGGGTGATCCATTTAAAATAATAAAGTTACATACGCTTTTTCTATAACTGGGACACCCTGTATATTTGAAAATATTTTCTAGCAATGCGTCGTTTAAATAGGGACAACTTTTATTTGAAACTTTTTTCACTATACTGTAAAATAAACAAATTATCAAAGAAACCGCGTCAGCTGGGACACCCTGTATATATATATATATATATATATATATATATATATAAGTGTTTAGACAATTTCTTAGCCGTTTATTAAATGTATCAATTAATAAATTCTTGGAGTTTTTCGGCTTCTATATGAAATATTTACAAATATCAAATTAGTATGTATGTACTTGCAAAGTAAGTGGGGATGTAAACATTGCTGTCTATAAATTACAAAGCAAATCATACGAATTTTTTTTTTTTTTTTTATTGAAAAATATGGTCTACGTTGGGACTCGAACCCAAGTCTACAGCTTGCCGGGCTGTCGTTTTTACCACTAAGCTACAATAAACCCAGGTTCAAGCTATTTAGAAATGCATTATAAAGTAACAGTGTTAATGAATCAGATGTCAGTTATTGAATGTAGATGTCAAGTTGAAAGCAGAAGTCAGTTTTGAAAGCTGATTTCAGTTTTGATAGCAGATGTCAGTTATTGAAAGCAAATGTCAGTTATTGAAAGCAGATGTCTGTTTTGAAAGCAGATGTCTGTTATGAAAGAAAACGTCAGATTTGAAAGCAGATGCCTGTTTTCAAAACTGACATCTGCTCTCAAAATACTGACATCTGCTTTCAATAACTGACATCTGGTTTCAAAAAAACTCCAATAATTTATCAATTGATATATTTAATAAACGGCTATGAAATTATCTAAACACTCATATACTCGTAATAATTAGCAATTTCAAACCTTCAAAACTGACATCTGCTTTCAAATACTGACATCTGCTTTGAATACCTGACGTTTGCTTTCAATAACTGACATATGCTTTCAAAACTGACATCTGCTTTCAAAACTGACTTCTGCTTTCGGGCCTGACATCTACATTCAATGACGGATGTCTGAATCATTAGCACTGTTGCTTTATAATGCATTTATAAATAGCTTAAACTAAGGTCTATCGTGGCTTAAATGGTAAAGCAAACCGTAGACCATAGACAGCAATGTTCACATCCTCATTTACTTGGCAATTACATACTAATTTGATAATATTTGTAAATATGCATATAAAAGCCGAAAAACTACAAGGATATATATCCCAAAAAACCGTTACATTTATCTAGTATTATAATTACGGCCAAGAAAATAAGAAATTCTTTCTAATATTATATATATATATATATATATATATATATATATATATATATATATATATATATATATATATATAATTTAATAAAATTCAGCTTTATATTAAGTATTTAAATTAGTAAGTTATTTCACGAAGTAATATGAACGTAAATATTGCTATCTACAATTACGACGTTAATTATTCGAAATTTTTATTGAAAGTGGGATTCGAATCCACGTCCATGGTTTGACATTTGAATATTGACATCGGTGCCTTATAAGGCAGTTCTAATAAACTTGAAACGAACGTCTATCGTGGCTCAGTTGGTTAAAGCGACGGTCCGATAAACCATAGGCTCGGGTTCAAGTCCCAACGTGGACGTAAATTTTTTAAATAAAATTTCGTATGATTTGCGTTGTAATTTGTATACAGCAATATTTACATTCACATTTACTTCGCAAAATAACATACTAATTTGAAAATATATGATATAAAAGCCGGAAACTCCAAAAAATGTTCGCTGTATCTTTATTGTCTGTTAAAAATTTTCTGTAAATGGAGGTATGTAGTTATGAAGTAATAATGTAAAAGACATGTGTCAAGTAAGACAAGTATTACATTTTACAGTTACAATTATGTATATCAACTGTAATATAAGTGATTATGTTATGAACAATCAGGAATCAAAAATTTAAAAATATAAAACAAATGAAATAAATAAAGAAATTTATCAGAAAGGAGTTTTGATAATCGAGAATAATTACAGTTGGAAACGAATAGGCAGGAGATTAAAAAAATGATTTATAAAGATAAGAGATTAAGTATTATGTAGTTTATAATTAAAAATTAATAGATTATATTATAACTTGATTAATTATTAGAAAATAAAACACTTGGCTTAGTTTCACGACTTCTTTAATTAGATATACTAACAATTGTTTCGGCTATTAGGCCATTATCAAAGAGCTATCTAAAACTAAACTTACTCTACTTAAGGTTAACTTATATACCTGTGTTCATTTTGGGTGGGAGAATGAGCGTAATTGATATTTAAAATTGCATCGATATAGGGGGTATTTATGAATTCTAATTGTGTGTTTGTGATAACTCGATTTTGTTTTTGGGCTTTTTTAATTTCAAAAATCTCTAATATATTTAACTTTTTACTTTTTACTACATTATGAATGAGGTTACAGCTCTTTATATCGGGTAAGTGGTTCTGGTCTATACAATGTTCTGCGAACCCTGTGTGTTTAACACTATATTTTATAGTGTTATAATATAATATAATTTTAAGACAATTAAACCCAAATTCACCTAGTCCGAAAATGCTTCCTAAGGGAGATAGAGTTCTTTGAAGAAGATGGCGCCTTGTATTTATTTTTTTTTAAATTCCTCCAGAACGCTTCTATTTAGAAAAACAAAAACTGGTATGCTTATTTATCCTCAAGAGGTGAATCAATTCCATCAATTGCGAATTTCTAGTACCGGTCATAGGCGTCCGTTTTGGGTAGGTCAACGGTTATTTTAAGGCATAACTTTTTTGTCTTTAACTTTTAAGCATTTGTGACACTAGATTATTAAATTTTCAGGTATTCCAGTACTAAAATGTACTCTTGCTTTAAGTCGGTAGGATACACCGTTTTCTAGAAAAATCGATTTGTAAATTTTTCGTTTTTTCTTCATTAAAGTTCAATTTATTATGTACCTACTTATTTTTAGCGACGAAGTTGGCTTGGACTATCAAGGCATGGATGAAAATTAATTTAATAAATTAAAAACAAATTATTTATTACAATGGAACGAAACTAACAAAAAAAGAACAAGTATCAAAGGTAGATAGTTACAAAAGTTGCTCGATGTGATGACCATTAGTCTCTATGCATAAGTTTACCCTTTTGCTTAGAGAACGCCGAATTCTTGTAAAAATTCCAAAGTTATTTCTAAATTCGTTGCAAGCATCTTGTATCCTTAGCCAGAGTTGTGCGCGATTTTGTATCGGAACGGAATAAACAAATGCTTTTATGTATCCCAAAACACAATAATCGCAAGGATTCAAATCCGGCGACCTTGCTGGCCAAGCAACTGGACCGCCTCTTCCAATCCAATGGTCTTCGTAGTTATTATCTAGAAAGTCTCGTACATTCCTGCTAAAATGGGCCGGACTGCCGTCCTGTAGAAACCATAAGTTTTGCCGAATATTTAAACGCACCTCATCTAACAAATCAGGTAAAATATTTTGCAGGAAATGTAAGTAATCAGCACCATTTAAACGAGCAGGTAATTCCACAGGTCCAAGTAGATAATCGTCAACTACTACTGTCCAGACGTTTATGCTAAACCTATGCTGCTGCTTAAATTCTTGAACAACGTGGGGATTGTCACCAACGTACGAATAATAATGTGCATTATGTACATTAAAAATTCCATTTTTTGAGAATGTAGCTTCGTCACCAAACAAAATGTTCCTGAAGAAATCTTCATTTTGATTTTTGTGATTATGTAACCATCTTTCTCAGCAAAGCAACAGAGTCGGCGCAGAAGCGTCAATACAACGTTGAAACCTGCTTATGTGCAGTTTGGTTGTGTTAGTCGTCGTGCTACTGTGTCTGCGCGCTTGTTGTCTTCGTTGTTGCGTATTTTAAGTGTTCTAGAACGTATAAATATGGAAAGAAGACTTTGTGTGAACAATCCGAATAACTTTTGTTATATCTGTGGTAGTTATGTCGTTGTAAAGCAGAGGCAAACTATAACTTCGTGTGTGAAAAATGTATACCACGCTTATTTTGGTGTAAAAATTGGCGACCAAGACAAGTCCTGGGCTCCTCATACTGTTTGTTCCGTTTGCGTTGAAGCATTAAGAAACTGGCAAAAAGGTAGGGAGAAATGTTTAAGCTTTGGTGTTCCTATGGTATGGCGAGAGCCTACAAATCACAGTGATGATTGTTATTTTTGTTCCTGTAATGTTCAAGGATTCAACAGAAAAAATAATAAACAAATTGTGTATCCCAATCTTGACTCTGCTATTCGACCAGTTCCTCATGGACCAGATGTACCGATACCTACCGCCCCAAAAGCACTAGAAAACGTCATATCGTCAGAATCAGAGGAATCTAATTGCGACCCAGATGACTCAGATTTCACACCAGATTTCAGAGAGCCCGAAATGTTTAACCAGAGCGAACTAAATGATTTAATTAGAAATTTGCACCTTCCAAAGGATGCATCCGAATTTTTAGCCTCCCGACTTCGTGAGAAACATTTACTGGCACCTGGCGTCACATCAAGCTTTTACCGGAATCGCGAAAAAGAGTTATGTCAATATTTTACTCAAGATGGACCGCTAGTGTATTGCAACAACATTCCTGACTTAATTTCAAAATTAGGAAATGTGCCGTATGTAAAAGAAGAATGGCGTCTGTTTATTGACTCAAGAAAGCGTAGTTTAAAAGGCGTTTGATTGCACAATGGTAACGAGCTGACCTCGGTTCCCGTTGCCCATTCGGTACATTTAATGGAAACGAATGAAAATTTTGAATTTCTTTTAAAGAAAATAAACTAACAAGAAGATCAGTGGATGCTTTGTGGTGACCTTAAAGTGCTGTGCATGCTACTAGGACAACAAGGAGGTTATACAAAATTTCCATGCTTTATTTGTGAGTGGGATAGTCGAGCAAGGGATAGACATTGGACTCAAATAGAATGGCCCTCTAGAATACGCCTTACACCTGGTAGCAAAAATGTATTAAGAGATAGTTGAATCGATTCTGCCTTTACTTGATGTAAATCCATATCAAATGATAAAAACACACAATGTTGTATTAGATTTACACTTTATTTAATAATATTTAATAATGACTATATAACAGCTGTTTCACCGTACAACGGTTTCTTCAGATATAACAAGCGGTACTATAAAACATTTTACTTAAACGTAAATATTTTTTATTTTATGACTTAATGGTATTCTCAGAAATTGGAAACCGAAATATTTTTACCCGCCTCTTTTGGTAGCCTCTTATACTAAAAGAGGCGGGTAAAAATATTTCGGTTTCCAATTTCTGAGAATACCATTAAGTGATAAAATAAAAAATATTTACGTTTAAGTAAAATGTTTTATAGTACCGCTTGTTATATCTGAAGAAACCGTTGTACGGTGAAACAGCTGTTATATAGTCATTATTAAATATTATTAAATAAAGTGTAAATCTAATACAACATTGTGTGTTTTTATCAATTAAGAGATAGCTTGGTTGACCCCAAAAAAGTTTTACTGCCTCCTCTCCATATCAAACTTGGCTTGATGAAGCAGTTTGTTAAAGCCCTAGACAAAAATGGACAGTGTTTTAAATATTTGTGCGAGACATTTCCAGCCTTATCCGATGCCAAGTTAAAAGAAGGTATTTTTGTTGGGCCGCAGATAAGAACATTATGCAAAGACAAGGATTTTCAAAACACAATGACCAATGTCGAGAAAAACGCCTGAGTTTCATTTAAAGAAGTAATTGATAAGTTTCTTGGGAACTCTAAGGACGAAAACTACGAAAATATTGTTCAAAATATGTTACAACACTTTCATCGTCTAGGTTGTAATATGTGTTTGAAAGTGCATTTCCTGTTTTCACACTTGAACTATTTTCCTGAAAATCTTGGAGCAGTTAGGGAAGAACAGGGAGAGAGGTTTCACCAAGACATTAAGGAAATGGAACGGCGATACCAAGGCAGATGGAGCATAACGATGATAGCGGACTACTGCTGGATGTTAAAACGGGATATGCCCTTAGAAACATACAACCGAATGTCCGGACAACGCAGCTTTCTGGCAAAAAGACGAAGATTTCACTTAAAAAAGACTGAGTAAAGTATTTTTTTCCACTTTTTTAACTTGAATTCCACCTTTTTACTCAATAAACAAATAATTTTTTTTAGAAATATCGTTTTTTTTCATTTAATATTTGCAAAAAAAACCTTACGTGGTACAAATAAATGCATAGAATTTTTGAAATCAGCCTACCAAAATTATATAAAATCAGTTTTCAAAATAAAAACATCTGCCAAAAAGTTTAATTTTGTAGACCTGTGTAATCTGTATACATACCCGTCTTGTTAAAATTATGTTGTCCAAGACGAAAGCATTCAATTTGGGTACAAACTTTCAGTTAACATTAAACTATAGCTGCAAATGATCGTTTGATTTAAGTTCTTGAGTTAAAGCGGTCTTGTAAGCGCGTAGGCTAAAATCTTTTCGCAGAATTAGTTACAAACTGGTGTTGGAAATGCCCAATGTCCGAGATCGACGAAGAATTGACAAATCTACATCCTGATCTTCTTTGTTCATGGGAACATTGTGAAATGAATATGTTAATTCGCAGACGTTCAGTTGTTCTTCGACTTGGACGATTATAACGACCGAAGATTTGAGTTAATATACTAAAAGTAGCCACGACTAAGTGTGTTTTTTAATGGAACATTTGGGTAATTGGTAAGCATTGTTGACGGGAGTACTGACAGGAAACGAACAGAAAATATCTCTTTTCAATTAGTTAAAGACATTCTGTATATTTCCATAGTTTAATTTGCCAGTTTTATCTCCTTTTAAATTGCTACTGTTGAATTTTTTTATCAAATCACTTATGCACGTTCTCACAAGTATGTGATGTTTATGATACCTTATTAAATTATTATTTTTCTTATAATTTTTTTAGCCTGTCATCTTATCAGTATAATTAATAATAATCGACATTACTTAATCACTTAATTCCCGAGATAATTCATTGCGTACCTGAGAATCGACTTATATCTTATATAAACATACCAGGTGTTTCAAATTATTGGTGCTAATTTTATTATGTTTTATCAAAATCTAATTTCCGAACAAATTACTTTTCATCTAAAGTTAATTAAATATCATGATGACTGTACAATACAGATATTATATAAAAAATAATTAACTATACCGAGAGTATATCTTATTGTGAAACATGCAAAACATGCATATACGATTGTTGCTAGAGTAACGTAATAATTAAATGACAGCAATGTATTAAAGCGTGTATTTGATTTTGAAACATAGGTTGTCAAAATAATTAATAATTTCACTTTTTTGACTTAAGTGTAAACAAATCAAATACAGACATAGAAAACATTTTATTTTCAGATAAATCCTTCAATCACAGTTTCTTACTACTTTAGGTTGAATAAAACAAGAATTAATTGAAATTCAATTTATTTTATTAACATAAATGAAGCAAATAAATTAATTTTGCAGATTTTCAAAAATATCGCCGTTGACGGCCAAACAGTGTCCTAAGCGATGATAAAATTCATTAATCGCATTTTGTATTTGTGCAGGAGTTATTTCCCTTGCAGCCACTCGTATCTTATTTTTTAATTGGTCAATATTAGTTAGATGTTAAAACCTTTATTTTTGATATAACCCCAAAGAAAAAAATCATTTGGAGACAAGTCTGGTGACCTTGCGGACCAATCCACTTCTCCCCCACGTCCTATCCAGCGGTTTGGAAATCTGTTGTTTAGAAAGGTTCGGACTATTTGGGAATTGTGCGCTGGTGCACCATCATGTTGGTACCAAATCTCACCAGGAATATTTAAGGCGTTAAGGGCCGGTAAAACTCTCTGCGCAAGCAATTCTAAATATCTGTATCCTGTAAGAGTACCCTCAATAAAAAACGGTCCTATGACATGCTCGCCCATCAACCCTGCCCAAACATTGACTTTTTGTGGTCGTTGAGTCCTAGTAGAACGGTATCTGTGCAAATTTTGTCTGCTCCAGTAACGGCAGTTCTGTGAATTAACTTCACCGTGTAAATAAAATGTTGCTTCATCCGTAAAGCAAATTCTGGGTAGTAACGTATCGTCATTATTAAGTTTTTCCATCATTATTGTGCAAAAGCTGACTCTTCTTTCAGCATCATTCGCAATTAGCTCTTGGTGGTTTTGAAAATTATATGATTTAAATTTTTCGCGTTTCAATAACTTATGCACGGCAGATTTGCTAACATTTGAAGCTTGTGCTAAAGCTTTTGTAGAGAGCATGTTGTTGTTAGCGATAGCTTGTAATATTTCAGTTTTTTTTTCATCCGTAATAACATATCTGCGTCTATTCTTTTTCTTGTGGTTAGGAACGAGACATTCACAATGTTTATACTTCTGTACAAATCTACTTATTGTAGCTGGACTGGGTTTCGGACGTTCGGGATACGTAAGGTGAAATAAATCTGCAACATTTCGCAAACTCATATGTGAATAATACCAGTTTATTAACGATCATTTCTCTTGTACACTATACATTCTAGGTATAATTGTAGGTTACACTTTATTGCAGTAATTATCTTAAGTCAAAAAACCGAAATTATTAATTATTGTGACAACCTATGTTTCAAAATAAAATACACGCTTTAATACATTGCTGTCATTTAATTATTACGTTACTCTAGCAACAATCGCATATGTATGTTTTGCATGTTTCACAATAAGATATACTCTCGGTATACGAAATGTAGCTTTATTTTAGTAGTTTTCATAGATTTCATGCTACGAGTTCTATGCTAAAACTTATGTAACGGGTTGGCCATTTAATGTTGCGGTTTTAAAAATCGCGCTATTCCCTTGTATATATAGAAATAAATATAATATATATTTTTTACACTAGAGGGCCAAGCGCGATTTACAATAAATATATGAAAAATTTGCCTTGTCAGTTTTCAAGATGGCGTCGTATCCAACGGAAGTGCGTGTGGAATTAATAAAATATTATTATAGAAATGGGGAATCTTTTGCAGCTACGGCAAGACACTTGCGTACTCTATTCGGGAGAAATAACGCACCAACGGAAAACACTATAAAAAAGTAAGGAAAAAAAGGTAAATTTAGAAAAGTAACAAAGTATTCGTTATCGTGTTTCCATGTCTACTAATCCGACAATATCTTAGGATTGTAGTGAAATTTGAAGCAACAGCATCTGCGGCAGACGAAAGATCAACTATTAGAGAACGTCAAAAGACCATCTGGGTACCGGAAACCATAGAACGAGTACGGGAGCACTTTACAGCTCAACCTTCAACATCGACCTCAAGAGCATCTCAAGAACTTGAAATACTCCGTACAACACTAAGGTGGATCCTAAAGCAAGATCTAAAGATAAAAGCATACAAAATCCAGATAGATCAGCCGTTGAGACCGTTTGATATGGAGCGACGCTACAATTTTGCGAACGAAATCATCGAACTCATTGAAAATGGCAGCATGTCATTGGAACGAGTGTGATGGTCGGATGAGTCACATTTCGATGTATCCGGTTATGTGAATAACCAAAATTGGAGACATTGGAGGACAGAAAATCCACATCTAGCAATTGTTCGTCCTCTTCACCCTCGACGGTTGACTGTATGGTGTGCTATCTCGTCGGCAGGAATTATCGGTCCCGTGATTGTCAATGGAACCGTTACTTCGCAAAAATATTGTGAAATGCTTAATGAGTCTTTTATTCCCGTGGCGCATGGATTAAATATGGTGGAGAATGCATGGTTTATGCAAGACGGGGCTCGTCCGCATCGCACGGAAGAAGTTCTCAACATTCTTGAAGAACATTTCGGTAACAGAATCATTGGTCTTGGCGCTCAACAGTTTACAGGCGGAGGGATAACATGGCCACCATATAGTCCAGACCTCAATCCTTGCGATTTCTACCTGTGGGGATCATTAAAAGATACGGTATATCGCGATGGTATAGACACCCTGGATGACCTTGAAATGGCAATACGGCAGCGAATAGAAGCGATACCGTACGCCACACTTCAGGCAGTTTGTGGAGAATTTGAGAAGAGGCTGCGAAATGTTATCGTTGCTCGAGGCTCCCACTTCGAAAACCTGATTTATTAAACCGCAGATCTTGTTGTTTAATTGCACAAATAAATCATTTTTTTAAATTAATGTTTTGTATGTTTAATATGACTTCAAAAACCGCAACCTTAAATGACCAACCCCGTATGATGAAAACAGCAAAGCAATACACAAAGTTCTTCATTGGGGACTGTGACCGCATTATTTTTTTCACATAAAAAATCAACGATTATTTAAACTTTTACTATTTGATATAAATAACAATAGATTCAGATAAATAGAAAAGATATTTGTAATATACTAGGATTTTCAATATTAACACGTTTAGGTGTTCAATTCTTACAAAATGAACTTAACAAAATCATGGATGTACTTGGTAGGAATAATACATTGGGCTATATTTCAGAAATTTTATTATATTTCTGTAACATATATGTTACGGCTGTTATGCCATTCTCAAAGAGTAAGAGTAAGATACGTGAAATATAGCATTAAAAATACAGGCTTCCCGGAACACTGTATTGAGCAAACCCATTTGCCCGATATAAATAGCTGCAACTTTGTACATAATGCAATAAAAAGTAAAAGATTAAATTTATTAGAAATTCTAGAAATTAAAAAAGCCCAGAAACAAAATTTAATAGTCTCCAATACACAGCTAGAATTTATAAACACTCCCATTATAGACACCATTATCACACAAACATCATCTAACCACCACTTAATGAAAATTCTTTCTTTGGAGACTGTGGTTAAGTAAAAACTTAAAAAAGGTATAAAACCCCTTACCACAATTATTAATCATATCCTAAATACGTATTTCGACACTAAGTTGTCATCATCAGTAGGTAAAACCACTAATTAAAAGTAGCACATGGGGCACAGTAAAGCTAGAGAACCGCTTACGCAACAACCACTTTACACCGCGTCCACGTATAGACTGTATAGACAGTCTATACGTGGACGCGGTGTAAAGTAGTTGTACGTATAGACTGTATCGACAGTCTATACGTGGACGCGGTGTAAAGTAGTTGTTGCGTAAGCGGTTTTCTAGCTTTACTGTGCCCCATGTGCGACTTTTAATTAGTGATTTTACCTACTGACGATGACAACTTAGTTGTCGAAATACGTATTTAGGATACGATTAATAATTGTGGTAAGGGGTTTTATACCTTTTTTAAGTCACTACTTAATCACAAAACTAGGTATACAGGCTGATTCATTTTCGGCCCTCACCAAGGGGGTCTCGCTTATTATTGGAGATAGAGTATAGGTTTAAATTTAGCAAAGTTGTTAAATTTTGTGTTTGTTATAAATACGGAAAAAAAATAGACCTGTGACAAATGACCTTCGTTATTTAAAAAAAAAAACGCGAAAACCCCATTTTCTTCTTTTACTTGTAGCACCGACATTTGGCCTTGTAGAGAAAAAATAAAAACACATCCTTGTGGCCATTTCTAAACCTCTATCCAGTGGTGTACTCTAAATTTTTATACGACGTTTAGTTTCTTTCTGGCCATCATCAACTATCTAATTTCTTATAGGCGCCATATTGGATTTAGACATCTTCAGAAAGAGTTCTTTTTTCTGATTTCAACCATGTACCACATGCTGACTCTAGCTTTCACATTAGGTTTTATTTGAAAGAATAAATTATAAGATTAAATAAGGTAGCCTTTGGAATTTCAATCTGTCAAACATTTCATTTATTGTTCACTAATAATACAAAAATGTCATACACTAACGAAGAAAAACGAGATATGATAAGTATTTTTTATTCTTCGAAACGAAATTCAACAGTAGCGAGTACAAGATGACAAAAACATTAATAAGAATACATAGAAAAGTAAACAATAAACAATTACAGTAAATGTTTAATTATCTGGCCATCTTCGGTAATGCACAATTGGCCACGCCTTCTGGCATTTTGTACTGCCCTTTGTATAGTTCTTCTAGGAACTGCATCGAAGGCATTCTGAAGTCTGTCTCGTAATTCTTCAATGTTTTGTGGCGCATCTACTTTATAAATATTATTTTTAACATATCCCCATAAAAAAAAATCTAGCACACTTAAATCAGGTGATCTCGCAGGCCATTCAACAACTCCCCTATTTCCAATCCAACGGCTTGCAAACTCTTGATTTAAGAAATTTCTTACAACAGCTGCATTGTGTGCTGGTGCGCAATCTTGTTGCCACCATAAATATTGTAATTGATTTAATGGGATATTTTCGTCAAGATAGTCAGATACGTATGTACGTAAAATGTTTAAATATCTTTCTCCATTTAAATGTTCTTCATACAAAACTGGTCCTAAGAGACGATTTGCCAAAATACCCATCCAAACGTTTATTCCAAAACGATGTTGTGGTCTTCTAGCCCTGTTTTGTCGGGGATTTTGTACTGCCCAATAGTGCTCCGTATTTCTGTTGAACATTCCAGAATTTGTAAATTTTGTTTCATCTGACCAGATGATTTTGCTAAAAAAATTTTCGTCATTTTCTATCCTTCCCATTAACCAATTACAATATTCTAGCCTTCTCAAATCATCTCCAGGCAGTAAAGAGTGACTAACACGGATCCTGTATGGTTTAAACCTACTTTTATGTAAAGTTCTCCAAACTCTGGACTGGCACAAATTTAATTCTGACGCTACTTCGCGTGTAGAAATGGATGGATTATTATTTATATATAAAAATACAAGATTAACATGAAATTTGAAAACACGCTTTTAATTTACCATTTGTAAAATATCTTGTCGTTTTTCATTTAAATTCCTGTTGTCTTGACCATTACGCGGCTTAGTAAACGATCCATTCTCGACCAAATTTCTGTCGAGATCTAGAAAAATTGTACGATGAGGCTGTTGTCGTTCTGGATATAATTGTAGATATCTTGTACTCGCTACTGTTGAATTTCGGTTCGAAGAATAAAAAATACTTATCATATCTCGTTTCTCTTCGTTAGTGTATGACATTTTTGTATTATTAATGAACAATAAATGAAATGTTTGACAGATTGAAATTCCATGGCTACCTTATGTAATCTTATAATTTATTATTTCAAATAAAACCTAATGTCAAAAACTATAGTCAGCATGTGGTACATGGTTGAAATCAGAAAAAAAACTCTTTCTGAAGATGTCTAAATCCAATATGGCGCCTATAAGAAATTAGATAGTTGATGATGGCCAGAAAGAAACGAAACGTCGTATAAAAATTTAGAGTACACCACTGGATAGAGGTTTAGAAATGGCCACAAGGATGTGTTTTTATTTTTTCTCTACAAGGCCAAATGTCGGTGCTACAGGTAAAAGAAGAAAATAGGGTTTTCGCGGTTTTTTTTTTAAATAACGAAGGTCATTTGTCACAGGTCTATTTTCTTTACGGATTTATAACAAACATAAAATTTAACAGCTTTGCCAAATTTAAACCTATAGATACTCTATCTCCAATAATAAGAGAGATCCCCATGGTGAGGGCCGAAAATGAATCAGCCTGTATATGACATACTTTGTGCCATGTCCATGATTTATCTTAATCACCAAGATGTATATCGAAGAAAGTATAGTACGATTTTCTCATAAAATCGCTAATATTTCGTCTCTGCTTAACAAGAACAAAACAATCATATATACAGGGTGTCCATGAAATAAAAATACAACGTATGAAAAATGGAAAGATGTTATCATATAGAATATAAATACAAAACATTTTCCCAAAATTCCCTCTCATAAACGAGGAAAAAAATGACAAATATCTTTAAAAAATGTTTGTCACACCGCTGTGCGATTATACAAAGTATCAGAGATGATATATTAAAGTTGACCGACAATAACAAAAATAATAGTTTTGTTATTGTCCATCTCATCCATATAAACATACGCTAAAGTGTATACGTGTGTGAGATATTTATTATTTATACAAATTCTGCCTATTTTGAATTCATAGGAGTCACGTAATACAATTTTCGGAGTGTTTTTAATTTCAGATTTTGCGTCATAATTGAGTCAAAATATTTTGGATTAATATTCTACATAATTACACCTTTCCATTTATCATATATTGTGTCTTTATTTCAAGAACAGCCTGTATAACAAAATTTGTCCTGACTGTTTATTCATTTTCTGCTTATGATACTTAAAGAAAACTGACACAAAAAGAGTTCAGGACGGTGTTTGCACGAGTACCACTTACATACACTGTAGTTGAATGATCTCTATCAACAAGTCAGCGTTCGCTCGGACAAGTTGGGACTTGGACCAATATTTAATGCGATTACGAATACAGAGGTATAGAGCTTGTAAACTATCGCTGAAATTATAGTTATGTACAGATTTCCGCATATCTTGGCAATACATTTTTACTAAATTGTGAAAAATCTTTACGTGATATTAATAATCGTTAACCAATTAAATTTGAAATTTCCGACGATTAAATTTACGGTGGAAAAGGAACACAATGGCAGGATACCATTTTTAGATACTTTACTGATTAGGAATAAACATAAAATAGAAATCGATATTTTCCGGAAAGAAACCAATGTTAATAGATTCATCACCGCGGATTCAAATCATAGTTATCAACATAAGACAGCTTCCTTTAATTTCTTAGTCAATCGGTTACTAAATTTTCCGTTAACAAAAGAGAGATATGATATAGAACTGGATTTCATTAAAAATATCGCGACATACAATGGCTTTGACACAGAAATAATCAATAAATTAATTAGAAACACAAAAATAAAAAATACAATCCACGAACCCACAAGTTTGATATCTCAAAGTAACCAGGAGAAACAGTACATGTGTTTACCATACCACCCCGTCACGAAAAACATGAATAAAGTTGTGAAAAAAAGAGGTCTCCAGGTTGCCTTTCGATCCGAAAATACTATCAAAAGTCTCCTAAGGAATACTAAAGATAGAGTTAATTTTAATTAGAAATCAGGTATATACGAAATTAGTTGCGAGGATTGTAATTTGAAATATATAGGCCAAACAAAACGACCAATAATAACTCGTTTTAAAGAACACATATCACATATTAAATACAATAGACCGGAAAAATCTGACGTTGCCAACCACGCTTTAAGCACACTACATAATGTGTCGATTACAGGGTTGAAGCTGGTCAAAGGAATTAATTAACCCCACGAACTTGATGCTTATGAAAGTATACATATCGCGAAAAATAAACAATATTCCATGAATAGCGATAGATCACCGATTCCTTTCAGTTGTCTCTTTTCATTTTTATTACCATAATTGTGTCATCGTCGTTTTAAAATTGAAGTTATTAGGACATGTTGAGTGCCGTTCCCTTAAGAAAGGAATGTTTGTCGTTCTTTCGTTCGATATATTTCAACTTGGAGAATAAACATATGTGAATGCCCTTTCCCTAAGAGGGGTGCTCTCCCTAAGAGGGGTGCTATTCGATCTTTTCGTAGGTTATATTCGCATGTTAAAATTAGTCTATACGTGGACGCGGTGTAAAGTAGTTGTTGCGTAGGCGGTTTTCTAGCTTTACTGTGCCCCATGTGCGACTTTTAATTAGTGGTTTTACCTACTGATGATGACAGCTTAGTTGTCGAAATACGTATTTAGGATACGATTAATAATTGTGGTAAGGGGTTATATACCTTTTTTAAGTGATATTAATAGACGGACTTCGGTTTAGTAATCAGTAAACATGTATAAATCAGTGGCACATGCTTATATTTAAATCCCAGATACACTGTAAACCAGTGTTATTGCAGAATGAAGTCTGTATATTTGAAACGAGTGTCAAAAGTTTGAAAATTTTACGTCGTGATTTGGATATAAGAAAGGTCTCTGCATCTTGGGTTTCAAATTGCAACTATTGGAAGAAAAAATTTCTCTGGAGGAGAGGGATGAAAATTCTTCACTCGGATTATGACATAGCTACATCCCTTAGACCCTCTAACCAAAAATAATTCATGCAATGTGGGGTTCTATGCCTTAAATAAAAACTGCTAAAACTGCTAGAAAAATGAAATTTTATAAAAGTATTTAAATTATCAGCGTACGTCAAAACAATACAATCCAAAATAGTAAAGAATCCATCCATCAAGGGAGATGCTAAAAAACAACGGCCATAAGGTACAACTTTGAGGCACACCAGAGATGGAAAAAAAAGGTTTGGAATCCACATTGCTAAGACGGATATAGCAGGAACAGTAAATAGGAGGTTATGAGTTCTGATGAATTGAATTTTAAATTTTTTCAAATTCCAAGCAGCTACTAAAAGATACAATAAGAAATTATTTGTTAATTCGAATAGACTGATATTCCCATCGCACAATATTTCTAGGTAATCAGAACAAATATGTATCAGCACTATTTAATAAAAATCTCTATTACATGAAAAATAATTTCACATAAATACGTTATGATTATGGTTTAATCTAGGCGATTACGACTTTACAAGGTATTATGACCTATTAATAAAAATAAGCACTTACTAAATAAGCAGTTGGAGATAATAAATACACACGATTTATAAAAGTTTACCTTTTATCTAATATCTCTATCGAATTGATAGCAAATTAAATTTCGATAACAACATTTGATATTGCTTGTTAGAATTAATAAAAAAATAATAATTATAATATCCTGACGTAAATAAATAATTGTTTTGTGAATAATAAAGTTTAATTTTGAAAGGTTTACTCTGAATTAGTATAAACACGACTAGTATTTTTACGATAACAGATCGCTCACGTCATAACCAGTAATATCAGGTACAAAAACCTAAGAAATTCAATTTGCTAACGTAGTATGTACATATAATTTCTCCGACATTCTATAAAATTTGTATTTTCAGTGTTACCTGCCTACTAACACTATCCTGATAGTGTTGTCACGCATGATCATCATATGTTATCCGCTTGACATCTGTCCAATCACGGTTTCATATTACTATGGCTCATTTTATTTTTCTCAATCTAAGAATAAACCGACTGTTAATATACACGTTTTTAGTCAACGCGCGGTTAGAAATTCAATATATGATATGTACAGAAATAGTAAGTATTATATTACCTATTCTTTAACAATCACAGAACAACATATTACTTTGAGAACTTTGAATAGTGTTCTTCGAGAACGAGAAATATTCACTACTTCTTCCTGGAAAATACTGCAAAATATTGGTTTCCATTTTAAGAAAGACTAAACGAGAATTAATGGAATTGCCTCATATTGCTTTGAAAAATATAACGTTTTTGCAGCAATATACCGTATGTGTTAAATATCATTAGGCATAGAGAATCAACGTATGAGTACATACAATGTATACGTACATGACAAAGCCAGTCCAATGCCAGCGAAGACCGCAACGATTGAAGATTGTCTCCGATACCGATTGACTGGAAATTTTCATTCAGTCTAGCTGCGGGGTTACAGTTTGAAAGCGTACAATAAAATTAATGTATAATTGCTCTTTATACACCCACTGAAAAGCTTCAGTTAGTAAAACGGTTTTATGCTGGCAAGTCTGCAATGGAGTGCATGAATTTGTTTGCGCTGACTTTTGCAGATCGTTCTGTACCTTGCAGACAAACAATTTATAATATTATAAATAAATTTGAAACTTGTTTCTGTCTCAATAACTGTACAAAATGCAAACCAAGAGAGGTATCACCACAAAAAATTGAGGAAAGAGAACGGCGGGATGTATTAATTTGTGGTATTGTGGAAATTGATAACACGAGATCTACTAGAAGTGCTGCCGAGAAATTGGGTACAAGTAACACAACTGTTTCACGTATTTGGAAACGTAATGGTTTAAAATGTTTCAAATATTCGAAGACTCAAGAAATATTTCCCGAGGACAATTTCCGGAGAATGGAGTTTTGTCAAGACGTTATGGAAAAGATACATCGGGATGAAAATTTCGTTAAAAATATTCTCTTCACCGATGAATCTGAACACACGCGAGTCACACACGCCAGCACGGAGGCCTGTTCTTCGATATTAAGGTTCGGAAAATCAACACCGGCATTTTGCAAATCGCACTCAGTATCCTCAAAAACTAAACGTTTGGGCAGGTATTTTAGGTGACCATTCTATAGGCCCCTATTTTATTGATGGTATATTAAATTCCGACAAGTATCTGGAATTACTGAAAAATCAAATACTTCCCGCCATTCAAAACATTGGAATAAATCAGGAAATCGTTTGGTTTCAACATGATGGCTGTCCAGCATATAATGCAGGGAGGGTAAAGGAATTTCTAAGAAATACTTTTCCTGCCCGTCTTATTACTGGCCCCCGCGATCTCCTGATCTATCTCCAAATGATTTCTTTTTGTGGGGATATCTAAAAAATATTGTTTATACTCATGAAGCTGGTAGAGCAGAAAATCTGGTTGCTTTGAGAGAAAAAATAACTGAGGCTGCGAATTCATTAACTGCCGACATGTTAGCAAATGTAAGAGCTAATTTCTACGACCGCCTAGGACAATGTCTTGCTGTGCAAAGAGGAATTTTTGAACCTCTTGTATAATTTATTATAATTTTTAGAATCCTTTTTTATTTATTTTATTAGGATTATTCTTTAATTTTATTAGAATTACGCTTTTGTTTATGCGACGCACCGCAGCTTAAAAATTTCCTGCATCTACTGAAAGAAATAAGAAAAGCAAATCCTTGCAATTCGTAAATGTTATTTTAGAACGCATTACAAGTACCTATGTCGATGGTCATATGATTACTGCTAACTTGTATTTGCGAAACAATCGGAGACAATCGTTGCCGGCCGTCGCGATCTTCGCCGGCATTAGATCGGCTTTTCCATATATGTACTCATACGTATTCCCTATGCCTAATGATATTTGACACATGCGGTATGTACCTTGAAGAATGGGGCAAAGAAAATAAACTCCAAGTTTTATCAAAAAATATTTTAATTGTATATTGAAACACCCTAAATACAAACTATTTACTTTATGAATAATTTAATTGTGATTGTTTGATGCTTAATTAAATATATTTGCATTTGAGAATTGATTTCCGTACATATTCTTTTAATATGTTTTCATTTTGATATGAACTTCAAATTGATCATCCTTCAAATTTGAAATTGCACTAGGCTAAATTCATGTTCCTGGAATTCTAAAAGCATCGTTTTCGATGTTTTAATAACGCTGTTTTAGCAGCAAATTAGAAAAATATATTTATGATGAGACTGATTCTTCACTAGAGAAGAAGATGCTAACGACAGCATTGAAACGTCGAGAACCAAGATTAAACCCGAGAATAAGAATAATAAACTTTAAACATGGAAATTAAAAATGAAGAGCCATATCACTTGAAGTATTTTTTAAATATACACGGTGTTGTGTAACATGTAACATACAAATTTATACTTTTTTAAATCGAATTTATTTTATTTTTACATTTTCGGATTCCTCTCGATAACACCATGTCAACAAACTATTATAACACTTGTGTTCTAAAGTATTTTTTAATTGTTAATTGGCAAGGAAAAGAAAATAAACTGGTCATACAAGCAAAGTTAAACATAATTTATGAGATTTTCAAAATGGTGGCTGCTTCCTGACAATAAGCTAATCTGTCTGTAAATTCTCTTGTCACCCTCGCGGCATGATATCTGGTATCTCTTCATTAATTGTTCCAGCCAAATCTTTTAAATTTCAAGGTCTGGTAAGATACACTTTCTACATGCCCCACAAGAAGTAATCTAGTGGATCGAGATCGAGAAAACGTGTAAGCCATTCAACTTCGCCTCTTCTCCCAAACCATCTGTTTCAAAATTTGATCTAATCGATCTCGAACGATAACTGAATAGTGAGGACTGAATAGTGCTAAAACCAGATGTTTTGCTGAAGTTGGCTATTTTCCTCCAATGCGGGAATTACCTGGCTATTTAAAAGTTCTAAATATCTTTGACCATTTAGAGTTTCTTCTATGAAAAAAGCCCCATTATTCTGTGTTGCGTATGTGCCTCTTGTATCCATTGTGGACTACTCTATGCCCAATACCGGCAGTTATGTGACATAACTTATGTCTATTAATAATACCGTTCAAATAAAAGGTTACCTCCGACAATACTATATTATTTACTAAATTGTTATCACGGTTACAGATGTGCATCATTGACGCACAAAACTCTTGCCTCCTCTTGCCAAAACTCAAAATCAAAGTTCTTGAACTAGGCGAATAAGAATGGTATTTTTCTTTTTAAAAAGTCTTCCAACTAAACGACGCGTCGTTTTTGAGGAGATTTTTTTAGGATTAAAAATTAGGTTCAGAAATTACAAGCATCAGTTACAACTTTATTTATAAGTTGAAAGGCATACTAGAAACCATTTCAAGCGGATCCTTGATAGATGTGAAAAAACACGACAAATATGCCCTGAAGACTGCTCATTTATATGTCAAATTATACCCTTGGCATCCAATGACACCGACAATGCACAAGATACTAATTCACGAAGCAGTCACAATAAAAAATGCATTGCTACCTATTGGCCAATTATCTGAGGAGGCAGCAGAAACGCGTAACAAACATTTTAGGATATATCGCCAAGACTTTTTAAAGAAATTTTCTATAAAGTCCTGTAATAGAGATATATTGAACCCTCCTCTTAAAAACTTAAAAAAGGTATATAACCCCTTACCACAATTACTAATCGTATCCTAAATACGTATTTCGACAACTAAGTTGTCATCATCAGTAGGTAAAACCACTAATTAAAAGTCGCACATGGGGCACAGTAAAGGGGGGGGCACAGTAGGTTTTCCAAATGGTTAGTGAATGAATTTAAAAATTTACCCGTAAAACCAGAAAATTTGTCAGTCAGTAATTCCTTAGAATTTGTTAAATTAATTAAAGATTGTGAACTGGAAACCGGGGAAATTTTAGTCGATGTAACGTCCTTATTCCCCTCGGTACCTATTCCAGAGACTATGAAATATTTAGAAAGCTTGCTCCACAAGAATAACATTGAACCTTCAAAAATAAAAGAATACATGAGATTGACAACTCTGTGCATGACGCAAAATTGTTTCCAAGTAGGAGAAAAATTTTATGAACAGAAACAAGGCACAACAATGGGTAACTGCCTATCTCCTTTCATAGCCAATTTATTCATGAGTCAATTTGAAGTAGAATTTAAAAATAACGCTAAATATTTCCCGAGAGTCTGGATTAGGTATGTAGATGACATTCTCGCGATTTTTGATACACGGAAGTGCGAATTAGACATGTTTGTTAATCAATTAAATTTGAAATTTCCGACGATTAAATTTACAGTGGAAAAGGAACATAATGGCAGGATACCATTTTTAGATACTTTACTGATTAGGAATAAACATAAAATAGAAATCGATATTTTCCGGAAAGAAACCAATGTTAATAGATTCATCACCGCGGATTCAAATCATAGTTATCAACATAAAACAGCTTCCTTTAATTTCTTAATCAATCGGTTACTAAATTTTCCGTTAACAAACGAGAGATATGAAATAGAACTGGATTTCATTAAAAATATCGCGACATACAATGGCTTTGACACAGAAATAATCAATAAATTAATTAGAAAAACAAAAATAAAAAATACAATCCGCAAATCCACAAGTTTGATATCTCAAAGTAACCAGGAGAAAAAGTACATGTGTTTACCATACCACACCGTCACGAAAAACATTAATAAAGTTGTGAAAGAAAGAGGTCTCCAGGTTGCCTTTCGATCCGAAAATACTATCAAAAGTCTCCTATGGAATACTAAAGATAGAGTTAATTTTAATTCGAAATCAGGTATATACGAAATTAGTTTCGAGGATTGTAATTTGAAATATATAGGCCAAACAAAACGACCAATAATAACCCGTTTTAAAGAACACATATCACATATTAAATACAATGGACCGGAAAAATCTAACGTTGCCAACCACGCTTTAAGCACACTACACAATGTGTCGATTACAGGGTTGAAACTGGTCAAAGGAACTAATAAACCCCGCGAACTTGATGCTTATGAAAGTATACATATCGCGAAAAATAAACAATATTCCATGAATAGCGATAGATCACCGATTCCTTTCATTATTAGGTTATATACCTTTTTTAAGTTTTTACTTAACCACAGTCTCCAAAGAAAGAATTTCCACCTCTTAATCTCAGATCCCTTGCTCAGTAGTATGAGGATTTTTAAAAATAGAAAATTTAATTCGTTTCTTCCTGAAACGATCAACATTCTTCTGCCAGCACACCCAAACCCAATCATTCTTCCATCCTAAAGCGACGAAGAGAGATTTACTTCTGAAGAAGATTAGTTTTGAATTTTTTCCTTCATAAATCATATTTTTGTTTGTAGATAAATGGGGATTTTCCTCTACAGATATCTCGCACTTTAATATCTTTTGTAGCAGAATTTGTACGACAAATTGTTTGCAAATTGCGACCACTGCCATTTATGTTGAATCTTCCTGAAGTTTTAGTAACAACAGAATGCGAAATTGCGAAAATTGATTGGGATATATATTATTAAAAAGGTTTTATACTTCCTGATGAGTTCTTGTCCTATCACCAAAACCGATTATCATTAATATTTGATTTCTTTCTCTTTCATTTAATTGGACCATTATTGACAAACAACAATTATTTAATAACACTTTTAAATACCACAAACTACTAGAAATTGTGATAAAATTTAAAGATTGTAATATTCACGTGAACTTTTTGTTCGCTAAAAAAACTATTTTTTTTTAATCGCCATAACAAAAGAAGAAAGAAAAGAAATTGTAGTACTTACATTTCGACTTATCAAAGTTTTTATTTAAACGATCATACCTAGATATTATGATTTTGAAAATATCGAGAGATAAATATTCCAAAAATTCTGATTTTCGTTTGCATCTAAGTCTGAAGCTAAATACTTTAGACCCCAGGTGTTATAGTTTCTTGAAACCGTGTTTTCGAGGAGAATTTTAAAATGGAAAAAAAAATGTTTTCTTTACGGTTACATTTTTCTGAACCCTCTGTATATTTAAAAGATACTTCGGATGATGGCTGTTCGTCCCTAATTTCCTTGGCTAAAATTTTATCACAATATCTTTTTTAATTTACCAGATATTTACATTTGCCCATCGCTGTATAGGATATTGGAATTGTATGATATTCTGCTCTTTTATGGATAGCTTGTATTAAATTCTATAAATCTTTCTGAATGTTGTAAAGTTTTTACTATTTTTTAAACGTTACTACATTTATAACCAGAGAGCGGACAAAAGCGATTGATGATTCATAGGCCGTAGGCGTCTGCTTTGTGTTCGCAATAGGTTTGTTTCTGTAAGCGATCCGTGTGTTTCGAACAATTTGATACGTGTGGCCCCCTGCATAAGTGGCACATACCTATATATGCAGTTAATATATATTTGCAATTCACAACAAAGTGAATGTAATATACGGTTTGGTAACCGGCAGCAGCTACTGCTGAAACAAAAGTAATGCTGACGAATTGCGTATCGAATTATGAATAAAAATAATTTACAAAGAACAAAACTATGTATTTTCTGCGAAAAATTGAATATGTAAAACGATACTATGAACAACTAAAATTGATTCAATATGTTCACCTGTTAAATTAGTTCCTTTAAATGTTAAAACGTATTAAAAAATAGAAAATGTCCATTCCACATTACAACTGGTGATGGGTGCGTAATTAAAATTAATAAAATTATTAATTTATGTCAAGCAAAATTTTAATATTTTCACAAAATTAAATGAGAACCACCATTATCATACACGGAATAGTCAGGTATTAGAAATTCCCAAACATAAATTAGCATTTACTGAAAAAAATCCTAAATACCAGGCAATCAGTTTGTACAATAGGTTACCACTTAAGTTTAGACAGCTACCACCTGATTTGTTTGAATACAGTATTAGGGACCTATTAATCTCCAAAGTCTATTAGTCAGTCCAGGAGTTTGTTCATGACCGTCACGTATAATATTATTTGTAACGTAATTAAGGTTAGTGTGAAACTCTATGTTATTGCATAGGTTTTTAATATTTTGTACCTTGTATATCTTCATTTGTACTCTTCTTAATGTAGTACATATTACTGTAGAGAACGGATACAATTTCCATAAAACGCAATCAGCAATTGGAATTGTGTATCCCGTACATCCCGGCGTAATTCAATGAAGTATTTCTTTGACTTACTCGGCCACCTGGTCTCGCAGCGATAACAATGGACAACCCAGCTATTGTATACGGAGAATATAGTGTTTTCAGTGGTGTCGTGTACGTAGATAAAATAAATAAGTTTATCGTATTTCGTAAGAGAAATAGCACGTGCATTCCTTTTCTTTTCATTTAAGCAACATCTTCCAATTCTTTTCATGTAAGTGTGCATAAAATTTCGTTATTTAATTTCGTTTATTTGGATCTAGAATATTCTTACTTTTTCAGACAATGGAAGAGCGTCGAGAATGGCATCGTGAAACAATGGCGAGTTGGATTGGGGGCCATACGGATTGTATGTACTATCGTGAGCAAATGAAAGTGGACACTTTATTATGTTGGCATGTCGAAATTTCAAAATTTATCTAATGTATACAGTACTTTTGAAGTGTCAGTGTCAGCATTTAATCATAACATGAATGACAATTTGGTAAAATTTACGCAGCTATAATAGTGCGTTTACTTTCAATTGCTCACGATAATACATTGCCAGTGATTCCGAAATTTATTGTGAAGTGTGTGAAACGTTATTGAAAAATTGCAATAAATCAACCGTAAAACGTCACGTAGGATCGTTAAAGCACGAAAAAAAATTGAACCCGTTGGAATCTGACAATTTTAACGAAGAACTCTCTGAAACTTTTATGGCAGCCAATATTCCATTATTTAAATTGAACAATCCAATTTTGAAGACATTTCTGAAAAAATATACTGGTCGAAATGTTTCTGATGAATCAACTTTACGCAAATATTATGTTTCTAGGTGCTATACGAGAACAGTAGAACGCATTAGAAGCCATCTTTTAAATCAATACATATGGATAAGCGCCGACGAAACGGTGAATATGTTAGGACGCTGTGTGGTAAATGTTGTAGCTGGTGTACTACATCCAACTATTCCCTATAACTCATATGTATTAACAACAAGTGTTATAA
Organism: Melolontha melolontha; assembly: GCA_935421215.2. Lineage (NCBI taxonomy): Eukaryota > Metazoa > Arthropoda > Insecta > Coleoptera > Scarabaeidae > Melolontha > Melolontha melolontha. The sequence goes on along the minus strand of OW285236.1, from coordinate 954,435 downwards.
ATAGAGTTGATGCGGAAACAGTTGCTGAAACCATTAAGGAGAATATGCAAAAAATGCTTCATTCGGACGCCACGTAGAAAGAAAACATACTTTTATTTGTCAGTGATAGTGCTGCGTATATGTTAAAAACAGGCAGACTATTGAAGAAAACATATCCTAATATGCTGCATATTACTTGTGTAGCACATGCTCTCCACAGAATCTGTGAATATATCAGAGACACTTTTCCGGTAGTTGATAGACTTGTATCAGCTTTTAAAAAAGTTTTCAGAAAAGCACCATTGAGAGTAGCTCTTTTCAGGGAAAAATTTCCATCTCTGTCACTGCCTCCCACTCCAGTAATAACTAGATGGGGAACATGGCTGGAAGCTACTAGTTATTATGCTGAGAATTTCGATAGTCTAAAACATTTCGTAACACTGCTAAAGGAGGATGCTAGAAGTATTGGTGAGTAGTGCAAGGAGCTCACACAAATCCCAAATTAAAAAAATCAGTTATACTTTCTTCACGAACACTTTGGAAAATTGCCAAAACTAATCACTTATTTTGAAAATCGAAATCTCTAATTAAATGACGGATTAACCACATTAGATGTGGCTGTTAATAATTTGAAAAGTATTCCAAATGACTTCGGATGTGGCCTTCGGCAAAAGTTTGAAGCAATTCTTAATAGAAATCCAGATTTAATTACATTGCAGCAATTATGTATGGAGACAATTCCACAAAATCTAACGGCTAAATATGAAGAAATAAAAGAATATTTCCAGTGTGCACCTATAACCAGTTGCGATGTAGAAAGGACGTTTTCTATTTATAAGGATGTACTTAATTCAAAGAGAACAAAATTTACAGAAGAAAATCTCGAGAAACTATTGCTAGTTAATATTAATACTTCTTGACTCAACTTGAACGACAAAATGAACAAATAAAAATGTTCCAATTATAAAAATAAAATTAAAAACTTTAAAAATACAACTTTTCAACAAATACATATGTATTTCGTAATTTTATAGATCACCACCCGTTTGTTTTCCAATTATATAAATAAAATTAATTAATAAATATGTATTTCGTAATTTTAGATAGATAGATCACCACCCGTATGTTTTCCAATTATATAAATAAAATTAAAAACTTTATAAATACAACTTTTTAACAAATAAATATGTATTTCGTAATTTTATAGATCACCACCCGTTCGTTTTCCAATTATATAAATAAAATTAAATATTTTAGAAATACAGCCTTTCGCCAGTACTGCACTGGGCTTTGCGTCATATGGTAAGCGTGTCCGTTCTCTACATATTAGATATCAATGTTTATTTTATATATAGATATTAACGCTCTTACATATGTAAGAAGAATTGTGACCATGATTAAGATTTTATTTTACTTTAAATTGACTTATGCATTGCTATTGTAGTCAAAGGGATGAAAATAAATTATTATTATTATTATTATTATTATTAAAATGTTGCAAAAGTGCAAATGATTAGATTTTTCAATCGGCTCTGTGCAGAATTGATATAATATATTCAAATCTGGATTTCTGCTAAATATGGCATCAACTTTTTGTCTCAGCTTTGAGAAATATCTTTATATAAATGATGAAACAAACTTATCAACATTTGGAAAATGACCCCTGATGTATTCACATCAGATGATGAATACCAAGAACTACATTTAACACATATTGTCCTATTACATCCGTTGATTCGTCTGCACTTACTCAAAGATAATGACCAGATAGGTTGGTTCGTAATGGTTCTCAAATAACATTTTGGTAAGTGGTATTTACGTAAAGTTGTAGATTCATCTGGTATACGACGGTTATTATATTTTATAAGAAACCTCCCCTTATAAGAGGTCTGGATTGTTAAGCTTTTTGAATACGATATTGGCTACCAAAAAAGCTTCACACAGTTCTTCGTTAAAAGTGTCATGTGCAGATGGACATATGTTATTTAAATAAATTTTCGAAACGAGTTTTTTGAAGCCTCAAACTTAATGAACAGGCACTGCAATATATCTCGGTATCCTACCAATCTGTATGGCCTCTAATCCAGCCTACCATGGTTGCCCTACGAGAATTCTCCATGGTTAATGAAAATAAAGCGAAATACTAAGAACAGAAAGAAATGGACTACAAAGAAGAGATGAAAACTACTCCTACTACTAAATTAAACTTAATGTTTATAAAAAATTATAGAATAAATATACAATATAACAATATAAAACGGATTTTTTAAAATACTAAAAGTTCTAGCCAAATATCACTGAAAGAAACGAAACCAGAAACACGCCATTGTAAAATAGAATTTATGAATGAATAGACACAATAACGACGGAAATAACATCTGCTCGACGAATGCAATCGACCAAGCAAATAGTGGGGTTGTTATAACATGCATACTATCCATGATACGGCCACAACGTTTTATCGGGGCAATTGATCATTCAATCGCTTGACTTTATAACACAATTTTCACATTCAGTAAATATTTAACATAACTTATTTTTTATGAAATTGCTTTGTGATATTTTGTTATTCAGGTCTAAGTATAAAATAGATATAAAGATATAAAATTCCGTAGGCTTTCACGGCCGTTGTCACTTGTAGTAAATTGTTCTCGCAGGTTTCACCGTGTTGTCTGTTAAGTTTGATACTAGATCCTGAAGAAGCTGGCAATATGAACGGCGAAACATCGAGTGAAATTACGGCAACACGGCGAAACCCGCAAAAAGACTATTTCAGAAATATTAAGATATGCAATTATACCCGTATATGTTTAAAATTCCAGTCGTAGAAGCTACTTTTTAACTACTTATTGTGTAATTATAATCGAATCAATCTAAAAAAACTTAAGCTAACATATTTCAAGTCAAACTAATTCAAATTTCGAATTTCGCACATCGACAAACAGTCCTACCTGTGAGATCCGGAAACTTTTGATAGAACATCCCCGTTCTGGCCAACCATTCCAGTTGCATCTGATGAAACTGACTGTGATTGTGATGGTTGATGGGCAACTGAACCTTTTGTATCATCGAACCGTCGATACTGTGAAACGCCGATCCCTGAGTCTGACCCGGGTATCCGTAAAAAGCTCCCCCGTTCGGATAAATGTGATTCAAAAGACCCGGTCTGGGCACGAAGGGATTGGGGGGAATCTCTTCGCTTCCTGGTGAAATCGGCGGACTCCTGCTCCGCGAAGAAGTCGGCGATATACTTCGAGATGTGTCGGGGGAATTCGGCCGTTCCTCGTTTCTAGATAAAAGTGCATCTATGCAGAAGGATCCTTTGTTTTCTTGGATTTTCGTGTCCATATTTAAAGGTTTCGGTTGATATTCGTGATGGTTCAACATTAAATGAGAGGATTCCTCCAGGTAATGCGCCATTTAGATCGACACTTGAGCACAATAAATAAACAACACTGTAAGTCTGTACGCAAGTTGTTAATCTAACGCAATAATATAATCTCAAACACGGAATAGGAAAATAATTAGTGTCCGTGTTAATCACCAGGTGACTTCTCAGCCACTACTGAAAATAATTTTCCAGTTTGTGTTCGGAACTGGCATCAACGTAGACGTTGATAGACTAAACGATTCCAAAAGTATTATCCTAATAATATCTGGCATTACAGCAACATTAGAGACGTATACATTACTCGGTAGCGTGCGCGATTGTTTCTCGATACTATTGGCGGAAAAGTTTTCGACCACGCCTCCCAACCCCGATACACAAAGGGAGTTGCTAAGCGACTGTGGACGCGTTCACCGAGCGACTTTGAACGCAAAGTAGCGTAGATATTAGTGTGTTTTTTCAATGGTCCGCAGATAGCGTCAAAGGTTTGCTTTTTTGCCTTTTTTTGAAGAACCAGTTACCGTTGTATCAGTGTGTGTGTATTTGTGTATGTATGTGCGTGTGTAATGATATATATATTTGGAGGATTTAATTATTTTTGCGGCTTTTTGAAGCTGTTTGGTTTCATGAGGGATAATTGAAATTGTTCGCCCTTTTTTTTGTCAATGTCGAATGGATGTTAAGTTTTGATAGTTAAAATGATTGTCTATCTATTCTTTACATATACCATAGTATGTATTGCAAGATTGACTTTCGATAGTTAATTAAAAGAGATTGTATTGTTAATTATATATTTCCCAATAAATAATTTCAAAATTAATATTTTTTTTACTATATGTTTTAAAAAGAAATAATTAAAAGCAATAATAAAAAAATCAATTTTTTTTGCTATTATCCTTAACAAAATTGGACTTAAAAATTTTCAAATTTAAGTACCTTAACAAGTGTACATTTTTTTTAATTATACAGATTTAGGTACTAAAATTCTAGGTAACCATTTTTTCTCATTTGGCACATATTGGAAAAATTCTGATTGTTCATGTTCTGGAATCAATTACAGATTCTTCCTTGATTTTCATGAAATACTTTTCAACATCCAGCAATAGTTGCTCATACAATTCGTGCATAATTTTCTACGTTCATCATTCCTCTCTTCTGTGTCTTGATAACATTTCCCTACCTTAATCTCACTTACTTTCCCAAATTTGTAGAGAAATATGACCTGTCAGATCTTGTAAAAATTTTTTTTTATGGTAAATATACATTTATTTAAGAGATGAAGTTTAGAATAAAATTTCCATTGTTTTCGATTACTTCTACTCCACTCAACGTAGAACAACTGCCTTGCATCCACAATCAGATAGAATAGTTGAGCGAATGAACAAGACCATGATCAGACACTTACCCAAAGTGGTCTCCGAACACCAGAGAGATTGGAACGAACACTTACCATTATTCCCAATGGCGTACGGGGCATATTTTCAAGAGACAACTTAGCAATCCCCAGCGAACGTGTTGTTTGGCAGGGAACTCCGACTGCCCTGTGACTTGAAGTTTGGGAGCAAGCCTGGTGAAGATCTCGCAGTGGAAGATTATGTCAGTACTCTTCGACGAAGACTGGACAATATCCATGACCAACGACGACAAAATAGCCCGGATGCCAAAGACAGGATGAAAGAAAACTACGACATCAACGTTGAGAAGGGTGGTTACCATGAAGGCGATCGCACACACAACGTCGACAGGGCTTGTCTTCAAAACTTCAAAAGAATTGGGAGGGGCCGTACGAAGTATTGAAGCGGATTAACTATGTAATATACCACATAAAGCGAAAACTCATCCACTCGGTTAGCCCCATACTCCGGAGACAATAACAACGAAGTCACTGACTTGCGCCGATACAATGAACTAACCTTCCAAGACTTTATGGTGCTCGATTTTGGATGACCATGGAGAAACACCAAATTTGTTTACGGTGTCGCCAAATAACGCCCTTGCTCATTGTGTAGCCCGCGATCTGCGAATGTCCAAAGGGATTGCCCAAGAATTTAAAGAGAGATTTGGCTGAATCGAAGAATTAAGAGTCTCCAAATAATAAATCAAGAACAGTCCATTTTTTATTTGGCTACGAAAGAACTGGCAAACCTGAAGTCATCCTATCGTGTCTTATGGGAGGCCCTGGTCCATTTGGGTGAACAAATGTTACAACAAGACATTTTGAAATTAGCAGTTCCAAAATTGGGTTGTGGATTGGACTGCCTGAATCGGAGAATTGTAGAAGTAATATTCCAACATACTGGTATGAAAATACTGGTCTGCAATTATCGGCCTTATTGTTTCCTTCCACGCAGGCAAGGTAAGACCATGAACTGTTACTTCCATATGACGACACAATGCTACAAAGACCCTACCTGCAGATTTAGTCATCGCCTGATGGAATCAAGGGATGGCATGTTTTTGGGAGGAAACTTTTTCTTTGAGAAGTGTACGTCACATTTTCAACGATATTAAGATTAATAAGAGTTGATAATGCAGCTGAAAGTAGAAAAAAAAGGTCCTCTTACAAACTTCAACCAATTCGTGAGTGTTTCGAACTCTGGAATGACTACCTACAAGATGGATACATTCCAAGCTGGTGCATGACTGTAGATGAGCAATTGGTAACTTTTAGAGAAAAATATCCTTTTCGCCAATATATAACAAGTGTTCATTTGAAAAGTCAATCTAGGTTACTTTGAAATTTGAATAGAATAAGACGCAAATATATTAGTATGAGTTTGTTGTTCCGTAAACGTAAATCCAAATGACATTTGATAATGTCAATCACAAATATCAGTTAGTGCATAAAATAATCGTGCGTCGATTCTGGTTTAAATAAATTGCTTCTCAGTTTTAAAATGGCTTTCACTTTAGAACATAAAATTTTTATAGTCCAGGCTTATTTTCGAAGTGGTAATAAAATAGATAGTTTATGGGTTTATTCAGTTCAAGATTGCATGGTAGAATTTCAAGTTGAGTTTCCACATTTTGTAATAGATTATATACAATTTAAGAATACTTTGGATAGAACTTTAAAACTTTTTTCTGAAACTGGTAGTCTCTTAAGAAAATCAGGCAGCGGAGCAGTTAAGAAATGTACACCTCAAGTTGTCAATCGTGTTGAAGAAATAATGGAAAATGAACCACAAACATCTGTTCGACATTTGAGTCAACAAATAAACCTTTCTGTTGGTACAACTCACAATTTATTAAAAAAAGATATGCAACTTTATCCATACCGTCTCACAGCAGTACAAGAATTGTTAGAAATTGATTACCCACGTAGACTACAGTTTTGTAATTGGTTTGCTAATATAAACAATAATGGAGAACTTTCGCAAAGAGTCATCTTTACTGATGAAGCATGGTTTTATAAAACGGGATACCTAAATTCACAAAATTCAAGAATTTGGAGTAGTTAAAAGCCACATGTAATTAATGAAGAATCGCTACATCCAGAGAAAATTGGTGTTTGGGCAGCGATAAGCCAAAGGCGAATCATTGGACCAATATTTTTTCAGGGAACGTTAACTGCTAAAAGGTACCGTACGGAAATTTTACAATCATTTGTCAATCAGTTACATGGTGATGAACTTCAAAATTCATATTTCCAACAAGACGGAGCACCTTTTCACTGTACTGCAGAATCTTTGGATTATTTAAGAGAATTTTTTGATGAGCGTATAATTAGTCAAAATACTGAAATTGCCTGGCCTGCACGTTTATGCGATTTAACACCTTGCGACTTCTTTTTGTGGCCTTATCTAAAAAATAACATATTTCGAACACCTATATTGAATTTGAATGATATGCTACAGAGAATCGAACAGAAATGCATGGAAATTAATAACAATCCAGTAATATTGCAGAATATCATCAGAAATTTTGAATGGAGGATTTTAAAATGCATTGATCTTGAAGGACAACATTTTCAACATTTGTTATAGTTTTCAATAAATACCTATTGTTTGTTATTTATTTGTATGTATGAAACTGTCAAAATATACGACTTCGTAGGTTAAGTAGTAAATTTTAATTTACGACATACTTCAAAATGTTCTCAGTAAATCACATGCTACTAGATTGACTTTTCAAATTAACACTTGTTACCTTCAAAGCCAGGTAGATATGGTATCAAATTTTAGGCAATTGATAACAGCATCACGTGATATGCATGGAAATTAGAAGTCTATACCGGAAAAATAGACGAAGCAAGGGAGAAAAATCAAGGTGAAAATGTAGTGAAAATATTAGTAATAGATATAGGAGGATCTGGGAGAAATATAGCATCCGACAATTTTTTTACGTCCTATTCACTTTCTAACGATTTAATATCAAAAACACTGACCATTATTAGAACCGTTCGTAAAAATAAGCCAGATTTGCCCATCTGCTTCACAAATCCCATGAATCGAGAAATCTGGTCAACATTATTTGACGTTCAAAATAATACTTTCATACTATCCAAAGAAGGGAAAAATAGTTACATTACTTAGTACAGTACACAATGACACCAAAGTTAATGGTACAAAAAGAAAGCCAGAAGTAATCCTAGATTATAACAAAACTAAAGGCGGTGTAGACATTATGGATAAAATGACTAGAAGTTACAGTGTGAAACGAATGACAAGCAGATGGCCATTAACTATTTTTTATAATATGATAGAAGTTAGTGTTATGAATGCATTTATAATGTGGCTGTTTCTCAACAGAAACTGTAGCAAATAGTTACGGAAAATGTTATTATAAAGTTGGATAAACAACTGGCTCAGTACCGTGAAAATCTAGAACCAGCTGAAGCATCCACTAGTAAGGAAACTGAAGCACCAAGGAAAAATCCAGCAGTCCATGCAGCATCTGGATCTAAAAGAGACAGAAAAACTAGAACTACTTGTAATAAATGTAAAAAGCATGTATGCGGACGACATTCGATAATATTATGTACTAAGTGTGTTGAATAAAATTAATTTGTAATCATTATGCAAATTCCTGATGTAAGTGTTTATTTATAAATAACCAAAGAATAGCAAAAATAACTTTGAACATAAAGAAAATCACCGTAATTCATATATGGGTCTAATGGACTTTGACGGTAGTTATAGCTAGTTTTTTCTTCAATAGACAAAGGTTTAAATAGTACCGTAAACAGCGGCTACTTTCTACAGGCTTTAGAACGTTTTATGAGAAAATTCTTTACAGGAATCTGATATTCCAAGGATTGTCTATAGTTAAGACAATATAGGTCTTGTCAATACGTATGTATAATAAAATAAGATAAATAGTAGCTACAACATACATATATATATTTAAAAAATGATAAAGTAGCCCCAGGAAATGGGGGCTACTTTGGGGCTACAAAATACATCTTATCGAATCTGCACCTTGATATCCTTCCCACTCTGCAGCATAAATGTTGCAAATGTTGTCTTGCTGATCATGTGACGATATTTCACTAGGTTTCAAGGACTTTTTCCTTCTTTTTGGAGCCTTAGCCTTTCCCTTCACTGATTTTTCTTTCTTTAGAGATATAAAACTCATAGAAGTAGAGCTTTTTATTTAAGGTCTTTACACCACTTCCTCTGGCTTCTTGAAGATATTCCAGTACACTGTCACTGAGAACACCTGGTGATGGAGCATTTGCTTCAGAAGTGTTAGCAGCTGACGTTGTGGAATACTTAGAAACAACGACTTAGGGGTCGAAAGGATGTATTCCTGTCATTCTGAATCCGGACTTCAGGTTTGTGTCAACCGTAAGGCTGATTCCAGTCCATAGTCTGTTGAGAAGCAACGGAAATTGCTCCTTGGGTATTGTACCTTTAGTTCTGCTTGTCTTACGCCAGTCATCTAAAATTTGACGCCATTTCCTCTTCATTGGTGAAAAGACTGAAACGTCAAGTGGTTGCATGAAATGTGTCGAATTGGGAGGAAGTGGTGTCACGTAGATATTATTTTTCTGAGAAGCTTTGATAACAGCAGGTGAAAATTGTCTGGCTAGGTTGTCTACAATGACAATTTTTACTTTATCTGAATTCATGTTTTGGACATGAGGCAAGAGAATTTTGAAAAATCATTGTTCGAAGAGGTTCATGTCAAACCATCCACTAGAACTGTGGTTATAAATGACTCCAACAGGCCTACCTGTAGTCCAGTTTTCGTATAAGTTGAAGGCTTTATAGACAATTATAGATGGCAACATATTCCGGCTGCTAACCCACACACCATTATACTCATTGCTGATCGGGAATATTCCTGTACCCTCTGGATTCTTTTAGTTCCACGAAAGACCATGACCTTCTTAGCTCCAGGATCATCTGTGATGTTGGTCTCATCATAATTAAACACGTGATGTGGATCAGGGTCTTTTAATACATCTTGAACATTGTTAAAAAATTCTGAAATGTCTTCGTGACCGACACTCGATCTCAACTTCTTTATGTTTGTAGCTAGCCTGCTGCTTAAATTATTTCTGGTAACAAAATTTGCTACTAAGTCGGGCCCAGGATGATTGTTCTTCCATTCTTAACGGTTCTGCCTTGTTTTTGAACATATTTGGCCACTACTGGAGCAACATCATGTAAAGTTAGTGGAAATTCCCAATTTGCAACTTGAATGAATGCGTTAGTTATTGCCTGCTCATCTTCAAGACTTAAGGTGGTGGGATGTCCTGGATCTCCCTGATGCTTGCCAAATAGCTTATTGCGAAGTGCACTGCGAGAAATGTTGTGCCTTCTACTGGCTTCTGCCTGACTTACGCCCTTCCTAATGTCAGCAAGTAAACTGAAATATAGTCAATACTGACAAAGTAGCCCCGGTTTACAGTATATAAGGGTTTTTTAAATGTTTTATCCCACTGGCGATTTGCTGAAGAGCTTATCTTCAAAGGTTGTACCTTAATCAAAGACTCTATATTTAACTCTTTTTTCAGAGTGATTTACTGAAGATGAAAATTTAGTTACCGAAATATGTATTTAAAGTTAAAGTTATTTATATGTTTTCTTATTTTTCTCTGTTTCAAAAAACTATATATGTATACCGATTTTAAATTAGCATGAAAATTATATTTTATTTCAGATAATTAAAAACAGCTAAAACTGATAGACCAATATAATAATTTGTACAGTTCCTTGGACAACATATTTATTAACTTTATTGAAGGATTTTTAAACATTTCCTTTTCGAATTGGAAATTGTTTTTATCACTAAATTGATAGAACTCCTAATTTTAAATTACAAACATCAGAATATGTACATCATATTAGTTATATTACTGCAAAGTATCATATTTGTTTGTGCGATATTAGTTTCATAACGTATAATTTAAAAATCCAGCATTTATTGCGTTCCCAAGTATCTTATTTATCCAACTAATGCATGCCGCACGTATCAAAAGTTTTAATTAATTCTCTAGTGTGGTACATTTGCACCAGAACGACACAAAATTAAATCTCATATCGTTGCACATTTGAAGTAACTTTAAGCTTACTGTAAATAAAACATATTTTTAATGATTTTTTTTTTTCAGTTGGGCTTAAACTCCATTCGCTTGGTTGATTAAGTGCTGGTAGGGATAACGTACAAATCCATTCTGTGACAAATGACCTTCGTTATTTAAAAAAAAAACGCGAAAACCCCATTTTCTTCTTTTACCTGTAGCACCGACATTTGGCCTTGTAGAGAAAAAATAAAAACACATCCTTGTGGCCATTTCTAAACCTCTATCCAGTGGTGTACTCTAAATTTTTATACGACATTTCGTTTCTTTCTGGCCATCATCAACTATCTAATTTCTTATAGGCGCCATATCGGATTTAGACATCTTCAGAAAGAGTTTTTTTTTCTGATTTCAACCATGTACCACATGCTGACTCTAGCTTTCACATTAGGTTTTATTTGAAAGAATAAATTATAAAATTAAATAAGGTAGCCTTTGGAATTTCAATCTGTCAAACATTTCATTTATTGTTCATTAATAATACAAAAATGTCATACACTAACGAAGAGAAACGAGATATGATAAGTATTTTTTATTCTTCCGAAACGAAATTCAACAGTAGCGAGTACAAGATAACAAAAACATTAATAAAAATATATAGAAAAGTAAACAATAAACAATTACAGTAAATGTTCAATTATCTGGCCATCTTCGGTAATGCACAATTGGGCACGCCTTCTGGCATGTTGTACTGCCCTTTGGATAGTTCTTCTAGGAACTGCATCGAAGGCATTCTGAAGTCTGTCTCGTAATTCTTCAATGTTTTGTGGCGCATCTAATTTATAAATATTATTTTTAACATATCCCCATAAAAAAAAATCTAGCGGACTTAAATCAGGTGATCTCGCAGGCCATTCAACAACTCCCGTATTTCCAATCCAACGGTTTGCAAACTCTTGATTTAAGAAATTTCTAACAACAGCTGCATTGTGTGCTGGTGCGCCATCTTGTTGCCACCATAAATATTGTAAATGGTTTAATGGGATATTGTCGTCAAGATAGTCAGATACGTATGTACATAAAATGTTTAAATATCTTTCTCCATTTAAATGTTCTTCATATATAACTGGTCCTAAGAGACGATTTGCCAAAATACCCATCCAAACGTTTATTCCAAAACGATGTTGTGGTCTTCTGCCCTGTTTTGTCGGGGATTTTGTACTGCCCAATAGTGCTCCGTATTTCTGTTGAACATTCCAGAATTTGTAAATTTTGTTTCATCTGACCAGATGATTTTGCTTAAAAAATTTTCGTCATTTTCTATCCTTCCCATTAACCAATTACAATATTCTAGCATTCTCAAATTATCTCCAGGCAGTAAAGAGTGACTAACATGGATCCTGTATGGTTTAAACCTACTTTTATGTAAAGTTCCCCAAACTCTGGACTGGCACAAATTTAATTCTGACGCTACTTCGCTTGTAGAAATTGATGCATTATTATTTATCTATAAAAATACAAGAATAACATGAAATTTGAAAACGCGCTTTTAATTTACCATTTGTAAAATATCGATTTTCATTTAAATTCCTGTTGTCTTGACCATTACGCGGCTTAGTAAACGATCCATTCTCGACCAAATTTCTGTCGAGATCTAGAAAAATGGTACGATGAGGCTGTTGTCGTTCTAGATATAATTGTAGATATCTTGTACTCGCTACTGTTGAATTTCGTTTCGAAGAATAAAAAATACTTATCATATCTCGTTTCTCTTCGTTAGTGTATGACATTTTTGTATTATTAATGAACAATAAATGAAATGTTTGACAGATTGAAATTCCATGGCTACCTGATTTAATCTTATAATTTATTCTTTCAAATAAAACCTAATGCCAAAAACTATAGTCAGCATGTGGTACATCGTTGAAATCAGACAAAAAGCTCTTTCTGAAAATGTCTAAAACCAATATGGCGCCTATAAGAAATTAGATAGTTGATGATGGCCAGAAAGAAACGAAACGTCGTATAAAAATTTAGAGTACACCACTGGATAGAGGTTTAGAAATGGCCACAAGAATGTGTTCTTATATTTTCTCTACAAGACCAAATGTCGGTGCTACAGGTAAAAGAAGAAAATGGGGTTTTCGCGTTTTTTTTTTAAATAACGAAGGTCATTTGTCACAGGTCTATTTCCTTTACGGATTTATAACAAACACAAAATTTAACAACTTTGCCAAATTTAAACCTATACTCTATCTCCAATAATAAGCGAGATCCCCATGGTGAGGGCCGAAAATGAATCAGCCTGTATTGCATTAATAAATTGCTGTGCTTACTTTAATTATTAATTAATTCACCTTTATTCTAAATATTATGAGATTTTACATACATAATGATGTTGAATTTGATTTGGTTTTTATGTTAATTTTCAAATTTCATTTTTCGGTATTTTTTTATTTTAAAACAGACGGCACTCCAAAAAAACTATAATAAGTCATTGTAATTTACACAATGTGAACAACCGAAACTTTCAACTAACCGTCTTTTCGCTGAAATTCAATTTTTCCATAGAGTTAAACTAATGAATGTCACTTGGCAACTCTTATTTAACGATTTAACCTACGACATGTAGGTTAAGTCACTTAATCAATCTACAACATAACTAATTTAATCCATGGCTTACTTTGAAAACTTTTTTGTGGCTCACTGTTTACTATTATACATGTTTTACAGCCAATGAGATGCGACTGTATCACTTCAGATGACAACTGTCAAAATTAAACATTCACATTTTACAATGTTACCAACATTACATTAAAATGACGGACCACTCCAAATAAGAATTTAATTGGAGGCACGTTGTATTTAATTCGTGCTTATTAAACAATATGCGTAATCAGGTATTAAGAGTTCATTGAATATGGGGAGTTATTTGCAAAATTACATATGTAAATTTGTTATTTATACAGGTGAACAAGTTTGTTTTCTAAACATGACCGAACGCCTGTATGTACATAACGTCTATAGGTATAATAACCTTCTTCATCTTTCACCCCCAAACGTGCTGCTGTCCGTATCATCTCTATCGTGGATATTGAACGTTTTTTCGTTCATTTCGTCGTCTTTCTTTTTTTCATTCGCTTTCATTATTTATGCTTTTATGTATAATGGACTGACTTAAAGTCAACTGGTAAGCTGCAAACGCAAACCACTTGATCACGTTCACAAACATAATTTGTGTGCCGTGCCCGTGGTCGGACTTGGGTAAACAAAACGGTTAATTATTATTTTTTAATGTGAGCGTGCTGTCGTAATAAGTGATGCGAAAGAGAAAAAGCGTAATTTATTTTTATGGAATACTAGGAAGCTAACAGTAAATTTATATTTTTTAATTTATAATGGAACTGTAAATCAATACTCATATTATTCTATTTTAGTTCTATTGCTTTCATTCGAGCCAAGAGTGAACAATAGTAGACATTTTAGGGATATAAAATTCGATTTATATTGAGAAATGAATAATGGTATATATTTACATTGGCTACATTGTGTAATTGATACATGAATTTAAATTTCTTCTACGCCAAAAGTAAAACTCCTCGTGTTATACTTCCCAACTCATAAATAACACTACTTTACACCGAAAATGTACATTTGATGAGAGATAGATTTCCTTATGTATTTTCTTCCGCTGAATTCGAAAATCAAGGTTAAATTTTTTTTTTATGGAACAGTTTTTGAGATATTGTAATTTTTTCATTTATTCGACCTTTTTTCACTTGACAAATAATATCTCGAGCTAGAAATGTCCGATTGGGTCGTTCTTGGTACCCAAATGCAAGGTATTGAGATGACGAACAAATATGTATAATCGGATCTTTGATTGGTAAAGCAGTTCAAAATATATCGATGAAAATAGGGCACATTTTCAAAAAAATCATATTTTACAGTGATTCTGTGCCGACAGAAAAGTACAAATCGTTAAAAAAACGTCTGGTTTCTGTTCATGTACGTAAAGATGATACTTTTACGTAAGAACTAAGACCAACCAGAAGAAAATCGACCGAAAAATGACAAAGTTATAAGCAATTGAATGAATAAATCCAAATCCCATATTTTCCGAATATTTTATTTTTTTCGACAATTTATTGTGTTTAAACGCTTGCAATACATTATTGACATTTTTGTGTGTTAGAAATAGTTGTGGCTCTAGCTTTGTCTTCGGTTGCTTTTGGGATCCGTTTCTCTAGTGAGAAACCATACATAGTCTCCCAACATTGCTTCATCCCAAAATCCTTGATAGCGCCGCTCAATGGTCTTAATTTGTTGGTGAAATCTCTCGCCGTGTTCGTCACTTACGTCACCAAGATTATCCGGAAAGAAATTCAAATGCGAATGCAAGAAATGGATTTTTAGAGACATATTTACACCTTTAAGAAATAAATAAAATGGTAAAAACAATACAATAGAAAACAACCAGGAATGAAATTAAATAATGGCATTCCGTACCCATCTTGTTGTAGTTCTCCAGCAAATCGGTAATCATTCCCTCGTAGTTAGGGCTTTTATTGTTCCCAAGAAAATTGGTAACAACCCGCTGAAATGAATTCCAGGCCTCGTTTTCAACGGGTGTTAAATATTATGGAAAATCTGTGCTTTTTACCAATTTCTTTATGTGTGGACCATCGAAGACGCCTTCCTTGATTTTTGCTAAAGAAAGCTGCGGGAAAAGGGTTTTCAAATAGGAAAATACTTGACCTTCCTTGTCTAAGGCCTTCACAAAATTTTTAATGAGGCCAAGTTTAATGTGCAACGCTGGAAGGATTATATTTTCTTTTTTGACAAGAGGCACGTATTTAATATTGTCTTTGCCCACTGTGACGTTCTCCCTTTCTGGCCAGTCTTTTCTTCTATAATGATGTTCACGAGCACGACTATCCCAGAGGCAAAGAAAGCAGCAATATGTTGTATATCCACCCTGCATTCCACACAACATGCCGACGACTTTGAGATCGGAACATATTTTCCAGTTGTGATGCTCATATTGAATGTATTTTAGCAAACTGGCCATTGTGGCGTATGATTCTTTAGTGTTGATGGCATGAGCGATGGGGATAGAAGGTTTTTCATTTCCAATATGCAGTAGGACTGCTTTCAAACTCTCCTTACTACCATCAATGAACAAGCGCCACTCATTTGGATCATAAGGCTCTCCGAGTTGCTCAAACAATGCAGGAATATCGTTGCAGTAGCATATGTCGTTTTCCTTCTTAAAATGTTGTGCGTAAGGTTTATCACGGTTTCTGTAAAATGTTCCATATACTCCCGAAGCCAAACAGTTCCGTTGCTTCAGGCGAGATGCAAGTAACTCCGCTTTTTCCTTTGACAGCTCGAGATCTCTCACCAAATCATTCAGTTCAGGCTGCGTAAAATGTTGCAATTGCGACTCCTGTTGAAATTCATTATCATGCTTGTGTCTGTCCGTAGTGATGATTCGAAAAATTCAATCGTTGAATCGGGGCACATAGGATGAGGAAATTCATTTGAATGTGGAACTGGAAGCGAAACAGATGCTACTGTCGCATAAACGCATTTGGAACTCTTTCCAAAACCAGTGGATTTGCTCAGGCAAAAGTAACAATCAACCGAATGGCAGAGCGGCTCTCTGCATATCATCGGTACACCGAATTTCATGTATCGTCTAATTTGGAATAAAAATTCACTTTATTATTAATTCAATTGTATATATAAATTTAATCTTACTGTGATGAACCAGAAGCCCACGCGGCAAGAGTTATATGGCACGATAAACAAACATTATTTGGTGTCCATTGCTCATGAAAAGTTGCAGGTGCTATTCCAAAATATTGCAGATAATTATGTTGTAATGAATCGGTGACTCTACGTCTATTTGGTTGGGGGACAAAATTGCCACATACGTAACAGAAATTATTTCGATTGTTTACGCACTTAAATTCTCGTTTTCTTTTAAGCATTTTGGAGAACACAATGAAATATAATTTCAATCAAATTTGTGAGTTCCTATAATATACAAACAACCGACACTACGTTTTATAGAAGATGTCAAAATAAAATGTCAGGGTTCTAGGGTTCCTAAATGTGATGTGTTGTTGTTTTGTTTGGAATAAAATCTAAGAACTCTAGCGTCAACGTGAGAACTAATATACGTTGCCAATATACCAACAGGCTATCGATATAAAATCATGTTCCTATACCAAAGACATATAAATATCAAGATATAGCAAGAGTCAGCTGTTTATTGGTACGAATAATAATTATTATTATAATAGTAATAAGAAAGTCAAAATACATAAAAATAACAAATAATAAATTCAATATATTTGCGTGTGAGCAACCGAACTCATAAATTGTCGAAAAAAATTAAATATTCGGAAAATATGGGATTTGGATATATTCACTCAATTGCTTATAACTTTGTCATTTTTCGGTCGATTTTCTTCTGGTTGGTCTTAATTCTTACGTAAAAGTATCATCTTTATGTACATGAACAGAAACCAGACGTTTTTTTAACGATTTGTACTTTTCTGTCGGCACAGAATCACTGTAAAATATGATTTTTTTGAAAATGTGCCCTATTTTCATCGATATATTTTGAACCGCTTTACCAATCAAAGATCCGATTATACATATTTGTTCGTCATCTCAATACCTTGCATTTGAGTACCAAGAACGACCCAATCGGACATTTCTAGCTCGAGATATGATTTGTCAAGTGAAAGAAGGTCGAAAAAATGAAGAAATTACAATATCTCAAAAACTGTTCCATAAAAAAAAATTTAACCTTGATTTTCGAATTCAGCGGAAGAAAATACATAAGGAAATCTATCTCTCATCAAATGTACATGAAAAAAATTTCATTTTGTAAACTAGTGTAATTGCTAACTTGTTAATTTGAATTTCGAATATGTGGAATCCCACCACTTTATTATCATTACTCTGAGAAAAAAACTACTAATATAAATATAGCATTTACTATATAGCAAAAGGTTCGTTTGTTGCAGAAATTTGTATAGAAATTCTCGAAATTTAATTGGTTTCTTATTGTCCTCGATCACTTTAAGCAAAATACTACGCCATAAAGTAGTACCAGAATGAAAAACGACATGGACATTTCGAATCGCACCTCCCATTAAACCATTCTCGTATTTGCGAAAGATATTGCAACACATAGTATACTATATAGTATTGCCCGTCTACCTACAGTTCTTTTTTAATTTGTATACTTGTAAAAAGATCATAAAGGGAATAAATCATTATCTGATATTAAAGTATGTACAATTATCAAAATGTTAACTGGAAATAAATTCATTAATAAAAGCTTGTAAATTCCACGAAATTCATTGAAAACTATTTATAGAAGTAATAGCTCCATCTATTATCTATTATGATAATTGTTAATTTACTAATTGGATGTAAAATAGATATAAGAAAACATAACCTACCTTCTTCTATACCAAGAGTAGAACTCCGTGATTATACAGAATAATTGCTAACACTTTGAATTTAGAATATTTGAAAACCCACCACTTTATTATAATTACTCTTACGAAAAAAGAGTATCAATATAAATATAGCATTTACTATATAACAAAAGGTTCGTCTGTTGCAAAAATTTTTACAGAAATTCTCGAAATTTAGTTGTTTTCGTATTGTCCTACATCACTTTAAGCAAAATACTCCGCCATAAAGTAGTACCATATAAATTAATTTATAATTATTTATTCGATTTTAGAATCAAAATCTTCTTTATACGCATCCAAACGCTAGTATAAGTTGATGTTTATAGAACAGATTTTCCAGACCGAGGTCAAGAAAAATAATCCATTACTATTACTTGGATTAGTTGGATTTGAAATTATAAACATTATAAGAACCAAATTTAATTATTTTCATATGTCCTCGATCACTTTAAGCCAAATACTCCGCTGAGAAGTAGTACCACATAAATTATAATTATTTATTACTTAAATTTTGCTCGTTACAAAAAATATTGTACAAACTATACGTGTGTGAAAAGTTTTTCCAGCATTTGCGCAAATAAAATACTCTCGCTTCGCTGGATCATGTTTTAAATGACCGCTCATATTGAAAAAATTGTCTTCGGGCTTGCCTTGTAAAAACTATACCTATACTTATTTAGTAAATAGGTACGATATAGACAGTCCCTAGACGTAAACAGACCGGTTGTACATGCAAATTTGCATATACTAAACGTGAAAATCATTTCGCTGTTAGTAAACGTTATTATCTGTCTTCTGTAATACAAAGGCATTAAAAAAGAAAGGGTTAAAGAATAAATATATTGGTGAAATAGTTACGTATTTGCTCTATTTATAGGTTAAGTGTGGTCCACGTAGTAAATATTTAAAATGCAAGTTTATCATTATAGTCACAATAATAACGAGTGATCATTAAAATTTTCGCTCAAGTAAGCCATGTACACAAAAAAGTATGTCCTAACTTAAGTTATTAGAGGAAATTTGTCATTATAATTTCAAACGTCATGATTGTTAAAAAATAATTTTAAATGTTGACTTTTATATTAAATATATTTATAATTTTTATACAAAGTAATAGAATAATATAAAAAATGTGTAAAATGTTGACCATTCTCCACCAAGCATAATCGCACTCTATTTCGTAGAGCATTGAAAACATTGATCAGTATTTGCGGTGAGTTATTGATGTGTTCACATTTTTCTATGATTGTATGTCTTAACTCTTGTAGATTATTAATTGGTGTTTCATAAATAATATTCTTTATATATGGCCACACAAAAAAATCCATGACTGTTAAATCACACGATCGTGGTGGATATGGAATCGCTGTATTTCTACTTATTATCCTATCGCCATAAAATTGTTGCAAAAACTGAATATTTTCAAGTGTAAGGTGAGATGTAGCCCCATCCTGTTGAAAATATTCGACCTGGAGTTCATCATTAGTCAATTGATTAGTAAAAACACTGAGAATTTCGTTACGATATTTCTCCGATGTTATCGTGTCCTCAAAGAATATTGGTCCTATTAATCGGTGACGACACATACCTACCCATACGCCTATTTTTTCTGGATGTAGAGGAACTTCTCTGTAGAAATGAGGATTTTCACTGGACCACATACGCATATTTTGCAAATCAACATAACCTTTCAAATAAAACCAAGCTTCATCGGTGAAAAAAGTATGATTTAAAATATTGTCTGTCATTGTTTGAATAAACCATTGGCAAAATTGTGTTCTTTCTCATAATCCGTAGGTAATAGATTTTGTACAGAAGTTAATTTATATGGATACATGTGCAAGTCCTTTTTTAAAATTTGTTGACATGTTCCATACGAAAGCCCTACTTGCTGCGAAACTCTGCGAATAGATGTTTGAGGAGATTCGTTAATAAAATTTGTCTGACATTTTCAATTACGCCGCGACTTCTCTTGAGAGGAGGACCGCTTCCTTTTTTCCTTAAAATACTGCCTGTTTGACGAAAAAGATTTACACAATGCATTAGCGTATCACGGAAAGTTTTATAGCTAGGAACCTACATAGCTTTTTATCACCGATAAAAATGCTTCTTCCTGTTACATATCTAGTAGCCCTGCATCACTTAATTTATTTTGGCAGCTGACAGGTAATAACTATTAAGTATCGTTGAACGTAAAATGTACGAGTCGGTTTGGGGAAATTTCAACAAATATCAAAAGATCAATACCGCAATACACAAGAAATACAAAATCGTCAATATGGAGACAATTTAAAAAGTTTTATTCATGTCGTTAATGTATCTTGCCAAAAAACACTCGAGCTTTTCTTTCAATCGGATAAATTTCTTTTTAACTCAATATTTTTCCAATCAGTAATTTTGCTCGAAAAACTTACATTAGAAAAAATTCCTCGACCTTTCGTCTCGCGATTTTTTCATGCAAGTTTTTCTCGTCAAATTACTGATTGGCAAAATAATTTCGTTACAAAGAGAAATTTATCCGATAAAAAAAAAGCTCTTGTGTTTTTACTTATGATATAATTTTTTTAGATTTCTCAAAAATACTAAACTAACATTGTTAAGGTAAATATATAATAATATTTTTGTTCAACATTAGATACACCTCAACTTATTATAGATATGTAAAGTGACTATAAACCAGGGATGCACGGACATATAGGGAACAGGGGTCACTCGGGAAAATTATAAGCCAAGGACGGGCCACTACAAAGAATACTTATTAACACAGATATTTTTATTTTTAAATAGTATGAATTACTACAAATGATAAAAATAAAAGAACATTAAAAAATGTTTGTTGTAATTATGTAATCGTAATGTAATCTAATCATTAGAATGTAATATTTCATGTTTTATTATTTTGATGCATGACATTGCATTGACCTAACAATTTTGTTTATGTTTGGCTCCACATTACTTGTCGCCACACGTAAAATTGCTTCCAGATTTTCATTTGCCAGACGGTTTCGATTTTTTGTTTTGTTAAGTTTCATCACTGAAAACGTTTACGTCGATCCAAATAAGCTTGCGCATTTCAATGCATTTATTCGCAACTCTTTATAAGCGGTTTTGTCTAAGCGGTTTTGTTTATCTAATATTCCCCTCTTTCCTGTTACCATTTAAGAGCCCCTACTTCACTATTAAAATAATCTTTGAAATTATTTCTTACTGTGAAGGTATATGCTGTAACAAGTGTTCATTTGAAAAGTCAATCTAGGTTACTTTGAAATTTTGATAGTATAAGACGCAAATATATTAGTATGTGTTTGTTGTTCCGTAAACGTAAATCCAAATGACATTTGATAAAGTCAATCACAAATATCAGTTAGTGCATAAAATAATCGTGCGTCGATTCTGGTTTAAATCAATTGCTTCTCAGTTTTAAAATGGCTTTCACTTTAGAACACAGAATTTTTTTAGTCCAGGCTTATTTTCGAAGTGGTAATAAAATTGATGGTTTATGGATTTATTCAGTTCAAGATTGCAAGGTAGAATTTTAAGTTGAGTTTCCACATTTTGTAATAGATTATATACAATTTAAGAATACTTTGGATAGAACTTTTTTTGGAAACTGGTAGTCTCTTAAGAAAATCAGGCAGCGGAGCAGTTAAGAAACGTACACCTCAAGTTGTCAATCGTGTTGAAGAAATAATGGAAAATGAACCACATACATCTGTTCGACATTTGAGTCAACAAATAAACCTTTCTGTTGGTACAACCCATAAGTTATTAAAAGAAGATATGCAACTTTATCCATACCGTGTCACAGCAGTACAAGAATTGTTAGAAATTGATTACCCTCGTAGACTACAGTTTTGTAATTGCTTTGTAAATATGAACAATAATGGAGAACTTTCACAAAGAGTCATCTTAACTGATGAAGCATGGCTTTATAAAACGGGATACCTAAATTCACAAAATACAAGAATTTGGAGTAGTGAAAATCCACATGTAATTAATAAAGAATCACTACATCCAGAGAAAATTGGTGTTTGGGCAGCGATAAGCCAAAGGCGAATCATTGGACCAATATTTTTTCAGGGAACGTTAACTGCTCAAAGGTACCGTACGGAAATTTTACAACCATTTGTCAATCAGTTGCATGATGATGAACTTCAAAATGCATATTTCCAACAAGACGGAGCACCTTGTCACTGTACTGCAGAATCTTTGGATTATTTAAGAGAATTTTTTGATGAGCGTATAATTAGTCGAAATACTGAAATTGCCTGGCCTGCACGTTGATGCGATTTAACACCTGGCGACTTCTTTTTGTGGCCTTATCTAAAAAATAACATATTTCGAACACCTATATTGAATTTGAACGATATGCTACAGAGAATCGAACAGAAATGCATGGAAATTAATAACAATCCAGTAATGTTGCAGAATATCATCAGAAATTTTGAACGGAGGATTTTAAAGTGCATTGATCTTGAAGGACAACATTTTCAACATTTGTTATAGTTTTCAATAAATACCTATTATTTGTTATTTATTTGTATGTATGAAACTGTCAAAATATACGACTTCGTAGGTTAAGTAGTAAATTTTAATTTACGACATACTTCAAAATGTTCTCAGTAAATCACATGCTACTAGATTGACTTTTCAAATGAACACTTGTTATGTCACGCAGTGTACAAAGTACAGATTTGAGGAGCAAATTTCTAGCAACATTTTCTTTGTTTGTATTTTTAGTTTTTATTATGTTTATATGTTCGGCAAGATGGAAGGGTAGTCAATATTCATATTTATGCACTATTTTATCGAATTAATCATTTGTGGCGAAACTTCAACGTATTTTATTATATTAACCTTATCATTAGTTTAATATATACATTACAGCGCATTATGTTTGCTACAGCTACCGCACTTTATTTCAATTTTTTATTATTTTCGGGAAACAGAATGTCACTATTAGCGTCACGATCAAGTATTAGGTTTGTATTACAAATTAATATGTAAATTTGACAACAATTTTCACAGAATGTATTTTCGAGTGGCAGCAAATTACTCTATTAAAATAATTTTAATGTGACATATGGGTACGCGCCAAATTGTCAACAGTAGATCATATGCTACTGTGCACACACAGTCGATCAGCGAGTTTTCGTACCGTTACGTGAGTATTATCGGTGGTTATTGTTCGAATTGTTTGGCTAGATATATCGGGCGCTTGATAACGCGTATTTAAATGATACTTAGCTTTTAATATACCTGCCTACCGGGTGATCATGTCACGGTTGTTTTTTGTGGGAAAGTAAATAGATGTAATCTATACACGCGGACGATATGGAAAATATACAAACGTATTTTGTTTAATAGAATCGAGAAACATATTCAATTAAGAAACATGTGACTTATGTAAATTTCCTAGTACTTTTCTAATATTGAATTAATATTAGGGAAATAGGTAAATTTAATAATCTCGTTTACGCATATTTTATATTGAAATAATCTATACGTTTTATCTGTTAATTTAATTTTAAAAAGTAATCATGTTAACGCATTTACGTATCAATATTCAAAAATGATTTATACTAGATTTATGTGAGGTTAACTGTACCTGATCCAGACTCTTGGAAAATATTTAGCGTTATTTTAAAATTCTACTTCAAATTGACTCATACATAAATTAGCTGTGAAAGGAGATAGGGAGTTACCCATTGTTGTGCCTTGTTTCGTTCATAAAATTTTTCTACGCAGATGACATATTATTTACTAAATAAGCATATAGCTTTTAGAACGCAAGTTCGCGCAGACAATTTTTTCAATATGAACGCTCGTTTAAAACATTTATTTGCGCGAATGCTGGAAAAACTTTTCACTCACAAAGTTTGTGGAATATTTTTTGTAGCAAGCAAAATTTTAGTAATAAATAATTATAATTTATGTGGTACTACTTTTTGGCGGAGTATTTTGCTTAAAATGATCGAGGACATATGAAAACAATTATTATTAAATTTGGTTCGTATCATGTTTATAATTTAAAATGCAAGCAGTTGTACATTTTATTACCATAAATTGTAATGGATTATTTTCCTTGACCTCAATCTATGCTATAATCACCATATACCCGCGTATGGCTGCTTATAAAGAAGATTTTGATTCTAAAATCGAATAAATAATTATAATTTATGTGGTACTACTTTATGGCGGAGCATTTTGCTTAAAGTGATAGAGGACAATATGAAAACAATTAAATTTCGAGAATTTCTATACAAATTTCAAGCGAATCTTTTGTTATACAGTAAATGCTATATTTATATTAGTATTGTACTTCTTTTTTGCAGGGTAATGATAATAAAGTAATGAGATTCCACATATTCGAAATTCAAATTGACAAGTTAGTAATTATTTTATAAGTCGGGAAGTATAACATGCGCAGTTCTACTTTTGGTGTAGAAGAATATATAATTCATGTTACAATTACATAATTTAAATATACCGGGTGCGACAATAGTGTGTAGGCGGAGCTTAGCATGAAAAATAATAAAGTTGTAGCAATGAAATTTTACGTACACATGTAGTATACTATAGTACATTTTCTATTTTTATTTATATATTTACAGGGTGTTCCAAATTTCCGCAACCACTTTCAATTTTTTTTTTTTAATAGATTGCTATACTTTCTTGTTATTATGATGATAGCCACCGAAATTATCTTTGCAATGATATATGACAATGTGCACTTACAACTGTTTTATTGCAAATTTTGTTAAAATCTTGACAGTTGCAGCGTCTAACATTTTAAATCTTAGCCTGAAAATGGGTGCAGTGCCTCACGTAACTCCTTTGTTGCCAATTTATGAACTAACACGTTATATGTTTTGAGGGTGACCAACTCGACAACATATACGGAGTGTTAAATATGTCATGCCAAAGTTATCGAAGATTAAAGTCTATCTTCTCTTTTGTTTTAAATTGAACCTATAATTTTTTTATTAGTCAGCAAATTCCTTGTAAAATTGCCGTCAAAATGGTGCCAATAACATAATACTTATTTCTAGTATTTTCCAAGTTATAACTCTTTAATGGAATATACCTATGTTTATAATATTTAATATGCGGTGCTGCATCTAATAGTTGGTTGGTTGGCCATGACATGATATTAAGCAAAAATTGCTGTGTAACCAAACATCAAATATCCACTTAAAATTTCCGTATAAAATGTTTTTCTGTAGTTCCTCTTTGCTGTAATCGCGTTTAATTGTTATAATTTAAGTTCGGCTAGTTAATTATCAATTTACATTTGTTCGTTATTAGTTGTTATCTTGTTGTCAGTTATATCGTTTTGTTGTCATTATTTTTTATTTACATGCCGTAGTAGTTTATAGTTGTGTTTCTTTAGAATGAATTTTACGAAAGAGGAGCTAATAGACATGGTATTTGTTCTTGGTGCTAGCAATAGAAATCCACTTTTAGCATCAAGAACATATGCTATGGAGTATCCTCACCGAAGAGCACCAAATACTAAGACGTTTGAAAATTTGTTGACAAGGTTTCTTCAGACGGGTTCAGTGAATTACGTCAAATATGAAAGAAGTAAGACTATGGTTACAGAAGATAATGAAGTGACAGTCGTCCAGTCCGTTGTGGAAAATCCGCGCGTATCTACAAGGATAACTTCGAAAGAACACGGGATAGAAGTCACTGCTGTAAGAAAAATTTAGAAAAACGTAAAATTTCACCCTTACAAAATTCAAAATTATCAAGGCTTATTACAAACGGATTTTGAAAGGAGACTTGTTTACTGTGAATGGCTACTTTTCCAATTACGACAAGATCTAACTTTTCTCGATCATGTGCTTTCCACAGATGAAGCAACATTTGCTAATTGTGGAATAACAAATAGAAAAAATTCTCATTATTATGACACTAGAAACCCTCATTTTGTGCAACTCATTTTATACCAACAAAAATGGAGTGTTAACACCTGGGGAGGCATCATAGGAAACACTATTATAGGTCCATTCATTTTAATACTACTTTAAATTGTGAAATATACATATATTTCCTACAAAATAATTTACCATTGCTGTTAGAAGGCCTACCAGATAACGTCATAAGGAGATTGTGGTACAAACATGATGGTGCACCTGCACATTACGGTGCTGCTGTAAGAGCACATTTAGATAGGGTATTCACCAATAGGTGGATTGGGAGAGTAAGCTTTATACGCTGGCCACCGCGATCACCAGATCTAACCGCTTGTGATTTCTTTCTGTGGCTTACTGTAAAAAATATAGTTTACGAAACACCTCCTACAACGGCAGAGAACATGCAGCAACGAATCAGAAACACTTTTCTTCAATTAAGTGAAAACAACATGGCTCAAAATGTAAGTCTGTCGATGCAGAGGCGATTAAGAGCATATGTAGAGCAGAATGGAAATATATTTAAACACATTTTAAATTAATTTTGTTTTATTATGGAAAATTTACAAAATGTAATTCTAAAACTAATAATAAAGAAATAAAAAACAGGTGTTTGTAAAAGTTACTTTGTTTGATATCATTTCATGGCTAACCATGGCCACCGTTATAAACATAGGTATATCCCATTAAATGGTTATAACTTCGGAAATACTAGATAAGTACTATGTTATTAGTACCATTTTAACAGCAATTTTACAAGGAATTTGCTGACTAATAAAAAAAATTATAGGTTCAATTTAAAAAAAAGAGAAAATAGCCTTTAAACTTCGATAACTTTGGCACGACATATTTAACACCCTGTATATGTTGTCACGTTGTTCAACCTCAAAACATATAACGTGTTAGTCCATAAATTGGTAACAAAAGAGTTACGTGAGACACTGCACCCATTTTCAGGCTAAGACTTAAAATGTTAGACGCTGCAACTGTCACGATTTTAACAAAATTTGCAATAAAACCAAAACTAACAGTTGTAAGTGCACATTGTCATATATCATTGCAAATATAATTTGGGTGACTAACATCATAATAACAAGAAAGTATAGCAATCTATTTTAAAAAAATAATTGAAAGTGGTTGCGGAAATTTGGAACACCCTGTAAATATATAAATAAAAATAGAAAATTCACTGTAGCATACTACATGTGTATGTAAAATTTAGTTGCTACAACTTTCATGCTAACCTCCACCGACACACTATTGACGCACCCGCTATACCAGCGCTTAAATTAAAAGAAGAATTAATATAAATTCACAAGCAAGATACAAATACTTAACTTGACAGCATAGAATATTCTAATGTATTCTGACTTTAAACTTTGACTGAGGATAGTAATACATAAATTCATTCATTATTATAAATACATTTTTGAAAATAGTTATTAATTTTGGAGGTTATGTTTTCTTATATCTATTTTACATCCAATTAGTAAATTAACAATTATCATAATAGATAATAGATAGAGTTATTGTTTCTATAAATAGTTTTTAATGAATTTCGTAGAATTTACAAGTTTTTATTCATCAGTTTATTTCCAGCTAACATTTTAATAACTTTACTTTAATACCAGAATAATGATTTATTTCCTTTATTATCTTTTTACAAGTATACAAAATTAAAAAAAAACTGTAGGTAGACGGGCAATACTACATAGTATACTATGTGTTGCAATATTTTGTCACAAATACGAGAATGGTTTAACGGGAGGTGAGATTCAAAATATCCATGTCGTTTTTCCGAAATTGCTTTGTTCGGGTACTACTTTATGGCGGAGTATTTTGCTTAAAGTGATCGAGGACAACATGAAAACAATTAAATTTCGAGAATTTCTATACATATTTCTGCAACAAGCGAATCTTTTGTTATACCGCCTCATTCCGAGCAAACGCAACGATCCGAATGTATGAATATTTCTCCCGCTCCGAATACAAATCTCCAGAATGCTGTAGGGGGTCAACATCGATGTCATATGTCATATATACTTACATATTATGGAGCCGCGTTAAAAGAATTATCTGATTACCAAATTACTATTAAAGGATTATAAATTGTTTAGTCCTGTGTTATGGTAATGTTAACGTTAACATTAACAACATTAACGTAATTAAATTTTAAGATTAAAGGTCACAAAAACTATTCATAGTAAACTAAATAAACTTCAGAAATAAATAAAAACTAAATTAAATTCTAGTAATATAAAGAAAAATTTACTCTTACAAATAACAAAATAAATTGTTCATAATGAGAAATTATATTTAATTTCTCATTATGAACAATTTATTTTACAACCATTTAATTTTAGTATGCGGTTAACGGAAGAGCAGCATATGCCTAAATCGTTGGAAATATCGCTAAGTGTCAAATTTGAATTTAGTTCTATTGCAGCGCATACTAAAATGGCCGTATCATTAGGAAATCTGCGATTTGGGAATAATGGTTTTAAATTTTGTACAGAACCAGTAATGTCTATTTTCTTTTTAAGTCACTAACTCTTTGGTAAGAATTATCAGCGTGGTACCATTTCATCATTTCGGCTTTCTCTTCTAGTGTATAACGCGGCATGATCACTATCAAACGCTTAAGAGACTCCGTATAGGGTGACAGTGGTGACACTAATTTGTGACATTAATTGTCAAATGGTTGCGCGGCAGACTGTTTTGTGATAGGCTAAACGCGTTCAGGGGATTTGTATTCGGAGCAGGAGAAATATTCATACATTCGGATCGTTGCGTTTGCTCAGAATGAGGCGGTATTTACATTA
Organism: Melolontha melolontha; assembly: GCA_935421215.2. Lineage (NCBI taxonomy): Eukaryota > Metazoa > Arthropoda > Insecta > Coleoptera > Scarabaeidae > Melolontha > Melolontha melolontha. The sequence continues at coordinate 925,354 of OW285236.1, read as the reverse complement.
GTACTTCTTTTTCGCAGAGTAATGATAATAATGTGGTGGAATTCTACATATTCGAAATTCAAATTGACAAGTTAGCAATTATTCTGTATAATACGCGGGTTCTACTTTTGGTATAGAATAAAATTAAACCAACCAGGAAATATTTATTGTCCTATTATTAGGACGTCGTGAAATTGTACTATTCTTTTTAAGGAACTCTATGAATCCTAGTTCATGTGGTGGATTAGTCCAAATCCTCCTTTTTTTCTCACAGACTTTGGCAACTTCTTGCCATCTCGACTATTTTCTTCCACTTGTTCCTATCAGCCACTTGATGTCTCCATCCCTCTCTATTTAGCGTTTTCAAGTTTTCTTCTACCTGTTGCTTCCATCTGCTTCTGGGCGACCCAGAAGCAATCTCAGTCTATTTTGTGCTAGTTGTCATGTTGTTATTTCTCTTATCGGTGCTCCTCTCTCTTTTCTCACACTATATTTTGCTGTACTAATAATTTATCGATCTCATAGTTCATCAAAGCACTTTATTCGTTATTTTCCGTCTTTTTTGCACCTACTATTTTTCGTATTACGCGGTGTTCAAAAATCTTTAACTTTTCTTCTTCTCCCATTGTGAGCGATGCCGTCTCCACGGCGTGTGCTACAGCCGTCCTAATGAGTGCCTTATATAATCTCAGTTTGTTCTTCATACTTAATTTCGTGTCCTTCAGCAGTTTTTTATTACAATAGTAGGCTGTATATCTTTTCTGGATTTTCCTTTTATATCAAGCGCCTCATTCCGCCCATCGATTGTGACTCCCAGATAGTTGACTTGTTTCACCTCTTCGATACTGTAACTTCCACAGCTCCAGCTCCTCATCTCTCTGTAATTTCTGCTACAACACATGTTTTGTTTTTGCTCATTTATTTTCCTCGCCCCGTGCACAATTATTTCTACTTCCCTTTGCAATTCTTCTCTCTTCCTGGCAATTATTGCAAGATCGTCCGCATATGCAACTATTATTTCTTTCTATTATATTTCTTGTAGGATATAGTTTCTTCTGTTGACCGTACAATGCAAGACTCCGTTCCTCTGAAGAATGAAGAACACAGCATGTTCTTCATTTACAGTAATATCCCGCTTTACGCGACCCCGTTATGCGCGATTTCGCTTTAACGCGAATTTCAAATTTCGCGTTAAAATGCCTCGTATTGCGTGAATTGCTTACTTAAGAATATGTATGTATGTACATAATGTAGTCATTGACTTCTCCTTGGTCGCGGGAATGCCCGCTTTCTCTGACCATTCTGATTGAAGAATTGGGGATTCCCCATCCTACGACTTTGTTCTATGAGGATTCCCTCGTTTGTTTCGCTTGTTCCATATGTTTATCTCGGCTGGCATTCGTGTTTTAACGTTTGGTGGAGATACATACATAACTTAACGCTACGTTAAAAATGCCGCCTATGAAGAAAAAAGAGCGTAAAAGCGTAACTTTGAAATTGAAGATGAAGGTGTTAAGAAGAATGGAAAATGGAGGCAAAGCAACAATTATTAGCAGAGATTCTGGACTCTCAGAATCGACTGTGAGAACGATTTTTAAAAATGGGGAAAAAATTAAACTTTCCAGCGAAAGTTCAACACCTATAAGTGCAACAAAACTTTCTCGTTCGAGATCCTATATCCTAGAAAGAAGGAAAAAGTTGCTGGCAGTCTGGATCGAAGATTTAAATAAGAAGAACACACCACTGAGTCAAGATCTCGTATGAACAAAAGCAAAATCTTTGTATGAGATGCTGAAGACAGAAGAAGGTGAAGGGAATTCCACTCCGACTTTTGCTGCCAGCAGATGCTGGTTTCATCGGTTCAAGCAGCGTTCCAATCTTCACAATATCCACATAAAAGGTGAGGCCGCCAGCGCGGACACTCAAGCTGCAGCTGAGTTTCCAGACAAGTTTCAAGAGTTCGTAGCACGAGAAAAAATTCCTGTTTGTCTCATCTTCAGTGTTGATGAGACCGGGCTTGCTGGAAAAAAATGCCATCTCGAACATTCATTTCTAAAGAGGAACGTCAAGCCAGCGGTTTTAAAGCTGCGAAAGATCGACTAACACTTCTGCTGGGTGGTAATGCCACTGGTTATTTCAAACTGAAACCTTTACTGGTGTACCATTCAGAAACACCTCGTGCAATGCGAGGTACAGGCAAGACAAGCCTACCAGTCGTGTGGCGGTCCAACAGAAAGGCGTGGGTTACACGGGAAGTTTTTCAAGATTGGTATTATAATGGTTTTTGCCCGTCAGTCAAATCCTACTGTGACAGAAATGGGCTTGAACGTAAAGCTATATTACTCTTAGACAATGCCGCAGGAAATCCAACCTTCCTTCCACCAAACACTACGTCAATATTACAACCTATGGATCAGGGAGCAATAGCAAACTTCAAAGCTTATCACCATCGCCGCACTTTTAGCCAACTAATTCATGAAACTGACAGGGAAGGAAGACAATCTATGCGAGAGTGGTGGAAGTTATACAACATCATGAAGGCTATTCACAACATAGACGAGGCTTGGAACGAAATTAAAAGAGTTGTATGAACGGGGTGTGGCGTAATCTTTGGCCAGATGTAGTGGAAGCACCTAGAAGAATTGTCCAGATGCAGAGACAAGTGCTTGAAGACATTGCTGCAATGATTGAGGGGTCTGAACGTGAAGACGTCGCGGTAGAAGATCTCGAACAACTTGTAGCAACGCACGACGAACCTCTCAGCAATGAAGATCTGATCGAGTTACAGAATAATCTCATCAACGATGAGGAAGAACAAGTAGAAGAGAGAGTTTTATCTTCAAGCGGAATACAAAATGCTCTTTCAAAAATTTGTTCAGGTTTGGACATATTGCAGAGCATAGATAGTGAAGATGACCGTGTTTTGACCGTGTGTCAAACAATTAAAAACAGCGTTGGGTGTTATGAACGTAATTTACAAGAACGTAAAGGAAACGCTACTCAAAAGACAATAGATGTATTTTTCCGTTAAAAAAACATGTAATACTCCATAAAGTGTTCTTAGAATTAAAGTGATTGATTCAAATGATTTGTGTTTTTTTGTATTAACTTTTGACTATGTTTAATCGTAAGCCCCGATGTACGCGAATTTCACTTAACGCGATTTTTTTCGGAACGTATCCTTCGCGTAAAGCGGGTATTACTGTATTTGTTTTAGTTTTTTGTCGATGTAATTTCTATATTTCTCCTTATACTTTATTTAATATTGGACAGATTGTATGAATGTAGGAGATTTAAAAAAATATAATATAACATAACTCCACTGTTGATATCGGTATTGTAGCGAAAATTGCAGATAAAACTTCATTAGGTCATAATAAATATTATTACGACGAAATAAAAACTTAATTGATTAGAAAAATTATTAATTATTTATTTCATTTCCCATATCTGTCCAATTAAGTGCCTTATTATTTCCAATTTATCTCTTGTCCACAATGATTACTGCCGTTGCCAAAGGTTAATACCGAAATTATCTATTAATTTAATCTAAATCGAACCTATAAAAAATCAAAATCCATTAATGAGTCATTGGGCTCCTGACATAATGACTGATTGGCGAATTGATGAAGTTAAATAAATATTATATGTACCTTATTTCATTTCTGTTATTCAATCCGTAAATATTTACACCAATATTAGTTATATGGGCGTTTATACAGGTACGTATTTGGATTAAATTTTTTAAGTACAACCGTAAATAATTAAAAATATAAGTACCTAATCATTACAGATATTATTAGAGCGTTTGTTCACAGACATGTTTCACAATATTAAACTACATAATCCTTAATTTGTTTTTCGCTAAATAAGCATCGTCTATTGGCTTTTTAATTCTAATAGTATGATTACGAATGATGGATTGTATGTGATATTTTGCAAGTTAAAGTATAATTAACAAAAATTATTTAGTTTTTAACAATTTATGTGAAGCTTAAATATATAATAAATAAAGCTAGGATTATATAAAAATGCATATTTTTTATTTGTGATATGTTTACCATAATTCTTGCAAATCTATACAGATCACGTAAAAAGTAAAGCATTTGCGACTACTTTTGTATTGCAAATCTTGCATATAAATACTGTTTTAAGCATATTCAATATAAAATTCCATGTTTGTTCATATTTTATAATTAATTTCTAAAGTGCACCGTTAAAAATATATAAAACATTTACTCATAATTAGAGAACGGACACGCTTACCACCCAGTGCAGTACTGGCGAAAGGCTGTATTTCTAAAATATTTAATTTTATTTATATAATTGGAAAACGAACGGGTGGTGATCTATAAAATTACGAAATACATATTTATTGGTTGAAAAGTTGTATTTATAAAGTTTTTAATTTTATTTATATAATTGGAACATTTTTATTTGTTCATTTTGTCGTTCAAGTTGAGTAAAGGAGTATTAATTAATATTGACTAGCAATAGTTTCTCAATGTTTTCTTCTGTTAATTTTGTTCTCTTTGAATTAAGTACATCCTTATAAATAGAAAACGTCCTTTCTACATCGCAACTGGTTATAGGTGCATACTGGAAATATTCTTTTATATCTTCATATTTAGCCGTTAGATTTTGTGGAATTGTCTCCATACATAATTGCTGCAATGTAATTAAATCTGGATTTCTATTAAGAATTGTTTCAAACTTTTGTCGAAGGCCACATCCGAAGTCACTTGGAATACTTTTCAAATTATTAACAGCCACATCTAATGTGGTTAATCCGTCATTTAATTTGAGATTTCGATTTTCAAAATAAGTGATTAGTTTCGGCAATTTTCCAAAGTGTTCGTGAAGAAAGTACAACTGATTTTTTAAATTTGGGATTTGTGTGAGCTCCTTGCACTCACCAATACTTCTAGCATCCTCCTTTAGCAGTGTTACGAAATGTTTTAGACTATCGAAATTCTCAGCATAATAACTAGCAGCTTCCAGCCATGTTCCCCATCTAGTTATTACTGGAGTGGGAGGCAGTGACAGAGATGGAAATTTTTCCCTGAAAAGAGCTACTCTCAATGGTGTTTTTCTGAAAATTTTTTAAAAGCGGATACAAGTCTATCAACTTCTGGAAAGGTGCTCTGATATATTCACAGATTCTGCGGAGAACATGTGCTACACAAGTAATATGCAGCAAATTAGGATATGTTTCCTTTAATATATATGCAGCTCTGTCACTCACAAATAAAAGTACTTTTTCTTTGTACCTGTCGTCGGAATGAAGTATATTTTGAATATTCTCATTAATCGTTTTAGCATCTGTTTCCGCATCAACTGTATTTATAACTTTTGTTGCTATTACATATGCGTTATATGGAATAGTTGGATATAGTACACCAGCTACAACATTTACCACACAGCGTCCTAACATATCCACAGTTTCGTCGGCGCTTATCCATATGTATTGATTTAAAAGATGGCTTCTAATGCGTTCTACTGTTCTCGTATAGCACCTAGAAACATAATATTTGCGTAAAGTTGATTTATCAGGAACATTTCGACCAGTATATTTTTTCAGAAATATTTTTAAAGTGGGGTTGCTATGTTTATTATGTTTATGTTATTATGTTTTCAGATGTGTTTGCAATCCTAAGTGACGAATTTTTGACGATATTTTACGGATTTTCTAATAAATTTCGGAATCACTGACAATGGACATACAATCAGTATGACCGTCAATCCAACTCGCCATTGTTTTACGATGCCGTTCTCGACGTTCTTCCGTATCATATCTGAAAAAGTAACTTAAACAATGCTCTAGGTCTAAATAAATGAAAACTAATGTAGGCGTAAGTTATTGAAATTGAACGAAATTTAATGCACACTTACGTCTAAATAATTGGGAGAAGTAGATTCAATCAAACGATATTAAATAGGATCTATCACAAAAATTACAATGTAATTAACAGTTAAAACTATGAAAACAAGAAACTTACTCACAGCACTTTATTTATCTTACGAAATATAAACTAATAAATAAAATACATTATAAAAACCCCGCTTCTATCTACGCTCATGAAAACACTTTAAAAAACACTATATTCTCCGAATACAATAGCTGGCTTGTCCATTGCTATCGCGGCGAGACCAGGTGTCCGAGTAAGTCAAACAAATACTTCATTGAATTACGCCGGGATGTACTGAGCGACGTTATACACAATTCCAATTGCCGATTGCGTTTTATGGAAATTGCATCCGTTCTCTACTCATAATATATCAAAATTACACTAACAGTCCGCATGAGCATTTCCGTACACCAGGAATTCCCAGATTTGTGTTTATCAAGCCGGGGAAATTCTAGTGAATCTAAGGGCAATGAGGTTTACCTATAGGTCAATCATATCGCCAGTTTTGTTTAGTTAGTTCTCGAAAGTATATGTATACGTAATTTTACCTTGTTATTCTTGATATAACGAAATTATATTAACATGTGTCGGTCTGGATAAAAGATTATCCTGAATTTTGTGTAAATAATGGCAGTGTTTTGTAAGTATTTCAGTAAAACTAGAATAAATTAATCGATTCGATAAAAAAAAATAAATTCCAAAGTAATCGGTTTAACGAAGAATCGATTAAAAATCACGTTCTAAGTTGAAAGAATAATCGATTTCTGAATAATCGTATCGATTTTAGGCATCACTAATTCATAGCCCATAGGCGTGTGCCTTGTATTCGCAATAGGTTTGTTTCTGTAAGTGGAAATTAGCAGATATAATTTTTTAACCGATTATTTCAACGAAGTCTAACGAAATAATATATGAATGTATATTCCGTCTTACATGCCATTGTTGAATTTAATTTATGAAGGAATACACACAATACACTATTCATAACGACGGAAATAACAACATCTGCTCGACAAATGCAATCGAGCAAGCAAATAGTGGGACTGTTGTAACATGCATACTATACCAGATATCGCCACAACGTTTTATCGGGGCAATTGGTCATTCAATCGCTTCAGTTCGCTCTCTGATAATTGTAAATGAAATGTCACACTATAGTTTGACGAACCGATACCAGCTTCCTATGTGAAAATTTTTCTGGACTGTCAGATGGAGTGACGTTCGTTTGCCGCTTCAACTCAGTGCTGAGGTTAACTGTAATTAGTAGAGCAGACCAATTTCCGTGTGCGCCATGAGCGCCGGTATGGGAGTGTAATTCGTAATATATTAGAATATGCGATAGAATAGAGACGCAACATCAGCTTGTTACCGATATAAGTGTAGAAGTAAAGACATTTATTCTATCAGAAATAATTAAATATACATTTGGTTTTCTGCTATTAAAGTAATATGCATAAACACACGAAAAATAAGAATAGTACATATTATAGCAGCGTTGTATGTACCTATAAATAAAATGGAAAATGTATGAAATCAGTGATTGTGTACACGACAGAGGATTTAAAAAAACACTTACCGTTTTAAGCGTCTTCCAAGGATTGGCAAACTGGAGAAACTTGATTGTATATTTTCAACATCAGGTGCGTTTCCAAGGTTATTTCTGAAAAATATGTTTATATTCGGAAAACGAGCGTTCTACATCTAGTGATGTTATATTCGCATAATCAAAATACTTTTTTAACCAACTTAACGCATCTGTACACGTGCTCTCACAAATACGTGTTAAGGTGTCAAAATCTGCATTTCTGTCTAAAACACTTTCAAATTTAATTAATGCGTCTTCTACAGCACACAGTTGTGCGTGAACATCTTTAACGATTTGCAGTGATTCCTCTAACGACAGAGACGAATTTTCTAATTTTGTTATTGCTTCTTCTAGCCCCAAGTAATTCTCACGAATACTTTGTAAATCCATTTTAATCTGGGCATCTTGAAATTTTTTCTGGCTTGTATTGATAGCTGCACTTTCTTTCGGATCGAATGATAAAACGACGTCCTTAATTTTTTCAAAATGTTCATGATAGTAAAACCCCGCCCGTAACCATGTACCCCAACGTGTCAGAATCGGCTATGGTGGCTCAGGGGTATGGGAACACAATTCGTGAAATGTTCAAATACGTTCTGGAGATTTCAGGAATACTGATTTTGTACTCGATATTAAAGCATCTACCTCTGGATAACATCTACGAATCTGTTCCGCCACAAGGTGTAGAGCATGGAGTTTACAAGTAATATGTAACAAGTTAGGACAATATTTTCTAAGAGGCCGGCCTACAGAACACGTGGTTGCGGCACTATCGGTCATAAACATTAATACTTGGTCTTTCGAAAGTTTAAATTTTTCCAAAGTATCCAATAGCACCTCTGAAATTTGTTCGGCATTACATTGTTCTAGTCGTCTGATGCTAATAAAATTGAAGACCTTGGTTGATGTGGTTCTATATTACGCGCCATCACATTAACTACAGATTGTTTTTTTGCTGTCAGTTGTTTCGTCCACACATAACCACAGTTTTTTATTTTTAAGTTCGGCTTTGATTTTATTTTCAACCTGTTTACGCACCGATGGTAAATTCCTTCGTAACGTTGTCGTGCTCGGTAATGTTTGATTCGCGTATTTATTCCAAAATGAAATAAATGAATCATTACTTAACAAGGTAAACGGCAGTGTACACACAATCATAGTTACACATAGTTCATGTATAAACTGTTGTCGATTAATTTTGTTATTATTATGCTTCGAACTGCTTACGTGTTCTTTACAATGTGTTTTTGACCAACACATTAGATATGTATTGCACACTAAACATTTAATTTTTGAGCCATCGTATATTAAGTCCGGGAAATCCATAATAAACTTATTCACTTCGTCTGACAACTGTCGTTTTCTCGATTTATGTGTCGACGACATTTTATTAGGTATGCTTACACTTACATGCAGTCTAAGCAAGTACCAAACACATACTGAATGCTTTTTATTAGTTCTGATGCAATACAATAAACCTCAAATCGGCGCACATGGCGTGCACGGAAATTGGTCTGCTCTAGAGATTAATGTCAAAAATCCATCAAATTTGGTACATTACTAAGGTATATTCTTTTTTTTCAACTCTATAAGTGAAAATATTTTTATCTCTATAGTAAAAAGTGTCACTCATGTAATGTAGCCAGTAGAAAAATGATCTTCATAAACAGGAGTAAAAAAAATGCATTTTGATACTTAAATCTATTCCAATGTAACCTTAAATAAATCGTCATTTAAAGTCACACTGCAAATTGACATTTATGATTTATGAATCTATTAGATATGCATTCCCCAGTCTATAGCCGCCCAGGACGTCACAACTTTTTGAACACCGTTATATACATATATGAGATTCATGAGCTCTTATGCAATATCGGCAAAATTAAACACCATAATGAATAAATTTCTTAATCGTAGTTTGTAAACAGTTTGTCAAGTTCGTCACCGTCGACGAACTTCTAAGAATTACCAATGCTAATTTAAGAGATTAAAGTAAATGCATAAAATTTTATTGTTGTTTCGTTAATTGTTGGAACACACCTTAGGTTAATTTAGCAGTCTTTTAATTCTTAAATGCATTTACAACATCAAAGAAATCCACCGACCTTTTCCGCGCACAGCATCCTTATTGGAAAGCACATATTGACAATTCATTAACCACGAATTCTTGGTAATTAGCGAACTAATTGACTGATAATGACTTTCGCGTATCAAAATATGCGTAACGTTCAAAATCAAACAAATTAGTACCTCATTAAACATTTTACTAATGGCATTAACATGTAGTAATCGGAGGAACTGTTCAAATAAATTAATTATTTGGCGTTACGTTTGTACAAATGTTTCTGCGAGTTACTTGACGAGCTGATCGAACTGTGTATGTTTTTGCGAATAATACCTAGAGAAATTAAATGATTATTATTTAAACTTACACTAGCTAGTCACATTACTAAATTTTCAAAATCAATAAGAATAAATATAAGATATTCATGGACATGGAATTTATGTACATTGTTTTACAAAATTCAAACATAGCATATCTGATATTTATATATTGCTGTGAAATTCTCTTTGGAAACAAAATAGAAATAGGATTTAATAATGTATTATTAACTAAATAAGCAAAGAGAAATTGAAAAGAAATCAACTTTTAAAATGTACTTTGTATATAGAATACTTCCAATTTAGTAGAATTTATATGTAAATAATTTAACGATATGTCAATAAATATTAGGTTAGCTTGATTATTAGAAAATCAAGCTAACTATTTTAATGCATTAAAGTAGTTTTTAAAAAGCCCACTTGGTTATTTTGTTATTATTTCTTCAATTAGTAATAGTATTTGAATTACTTTCGCTTTAATAAATATTAAAAAAGATAACCATACCAAATCTTATACATATTTATAAAATCAGAACAAAATAAACATTTTAATGAAGTCATGACCAACTATGACTGCCATTTAAAAAGGCATAAGTTTTTTTTATATCTTGATATTCAAGTGTGCCATGAATATTTCATAAAAATTATTAAATTCTACGTAAAAAATACAATCAGATGCCATTTTTAGTTTTGCTTTGTCTTCAATGGTTACAAAGATATCTACTGTCGTGAGCAAAAAAAACGGTACAGTGTCAAAATCGTTATGTCAATTTCCTTGATTTTTTAACGTTGTAATTTTAACATTTGATTAACTTTCAAACTCTACGTCAAATTATATATCATAATTGATAATCCAAAATTGAAAATGCCGCATCTTTCGAAAACTGATAAAAAATGATAAAAACACACACAATGTTGTATTAGATTTACACTTTATTTAATAATATTTAATAATATATAACAGCTGTTTCACCGGACAACGGTTTCTTCAGATATAACAAGCGGTACTGTAAAACATTTTACTTAAACATATATATTTTTTAATTTTATGTTATTATATGATACATAGATAACATAAATTATATTCTAAGTGACACATAACTACCAAAACATTTCAATCAAAAATAGGAAATAAGTTCAACTTCAGTTTGAGTCAAGTTGATTCAAGATTGAAGTTCAAGTTTGATTGAAATGTTTTGGTAGTTATGTGTCACTTAGAATATAATTTATGTTATCTATGTATCCCTTATACTAAAAGAGGCGGGTAAAAATAGTTCGGCTTCCAATTTCTGAGAATACCATTAAGTCATAAAATTAAAAAATATATACGTTTAAGTAAAATGTTTTACAGTACCGCTTGTTATATCTGAAGAAACCGTTGTACGGAGAAACAGCTGTTATATATTATTAAATATTATTAAATAAAGTGTAAATCTAATACAACATTGTGTGTGTTTCTATCATTTGATATGGATTTACATCAAGTAAAGGCAGAATCGATTCAATTTTCAAAACTTATAAAGTTAGACTTGTTACTAGTTTGAAAAATGGGAAATCATTAAGAAGTGTATCGGTTCAATTTAATATTGGTAAAAGTTCAGCCGTAAGAATATATAAAAAAAAGTGGAGGGAAGAGGATAATTTAAATCGGAAAATAATTTCCGCACGTAACAAAATTTCGAATACGCAGGAAGACGAAACATTAGTTACTGAGATTAGGCACAACCCTTTCAAAACATTAAAGGAAGCTATAAGAACAACACAATTTCCTGTCTCATCTTGTAACACAATGGTTACAAGAGAATGAAATTTAAACTTGAGATTTCCCGTCCTATAGTCCTTATCTAAATCCCATTGAAAATGTATGGGGATTAATGAGATAGAGCTTCTACCCAGGAAGAATTTTGGGACAGTGTTCAAAATGCTTGGCATCAAATTTCTATGAATGTTGTACAAAATATTGTCGCTTCAATGTCTACAAGATTAGATGCAATTAATAATAACGGTGGAATGACGAAATACTAATTATTAAATAAAATTCTCAGCAATTTTGCTAATTTAACCGATCCGGTATCTTCAATACTAGGTGAGTTACCCATAAACGAAGATATAAAATGGGCAGCCTGTATACAGGCTGTTCCTTATTGATATGCGAATATTTAAGAGTGTGAATGTACATGAAAAATAAATAACAGTTTGCTTTATAAACTATGATCCAAAAATATTCCGTTACGAAAATACAAGGTGTTCGAAAATGAAGAAGATAATTCACATCAAATAGATCTACATGACAGAGACTTACTAACAAATGTCAGATGTAAAAAGCAAGTGACATATTCCAGGGCAACTAGATTTATTGCGAAATTGTATTCACCAATACTTACATTAATTTTGTCGGACAATTCAACGATTTTTATTTTTTAACTCAAAAACGGCGCATTACAAAAAAATAACACAAGAGAGCTCTTATGTTTCAAATTGAACGGGGAATTCAAAAATAATTTATGTTTTCGAGAAAACCATAGGCGTACCATTTTTTCTTCAAAAATATAAAAGAATGTACCCGTACGCACGCCACTGTTAAAGTTTAAATTTTTTTTTCTGAAAAATATGCACATTTATTAATAGTCGCCACGTATTAAATTTAACTGAAATATTTCAAGCAGTTTCGAAAATATTAATTAATTTCTACTTTTCTAAAACACCCTATATTTTCGTAACGGAACATTTTTGGGCCATAGTTTATAAAGCAAACTATCATTTATTTTTCATGTAGTCCACATCCTTAAATATTCGCACATCAATAAGGAACAAACGGTATAGTATATAGCCCAATATATGACAGGACGAGAAATTTCTCTAGTTTCGAAATATGTATTATTCGTTTATTTAGAAATACAAAAATGAATATATGTTGTTTTTAATTTAGCAAAAATTTGCAGAAATAAAGTTTACCAATAAAATAAAGTTAAAAAGCGATGTGAAGGCCGAAAATGTAACGCCATTTAAACTGCTAATATAGGAAGAGTCGGCAGCCTGGTGGTGGGGATGTTATAATTAGCACCAGATTAAAGTAATGTCTGGGGACACATTAAACGATTTAGCTCTGTTAATTAAAAGTGTAGTGCGCCTGGTGGAGTGGAGCAGTTAGATAAATGGCCGCTGGGGGCGCCCCTCGCAAACGTATAGTGAAGATCAGGAGCGAGAGACTCGAATCATCATCACGATTCCATTCTCTCTTTCTGTTTTTCCTACCGTTTCTTGTGTTTCGCTCTCTCTTTTCCCTCTATCTCTCTTATTCTCGGACGATTTACGTTATGGGATACGAGAAGCAGTTAAAACGTTTAATTAGACTTATATACGCGTCAAATTTTAAAGAATAATTTCGTCACACTAGTAAGCACTCGAATTCTCGAGAGTTCAACATCGTATAATTTGCTTTAATTAAGACAGTTTACTGGCAGGAATTAGAAATATCTTAATTTACTCAACTATATATAGAGTCGCCAAAAACACATTGCTTCCGTCCTTGACAGCCATTAACTAATTTGTATCCATTTATTGCTTGAGATTTTATTTTTCGAAAGATAAAAACAAACAGTGTTAAATGCAATCTATACGGGACGCCTAGTAAAGTTCTTCCCGTTAGCTTTTCTGCTCCCAAGTTTAACAACGTTTTTCTTTACACTGAAGATGACAACTTAATTGTGGAAATAGGCAACTATTAATGTGGTAAGAGGTTGTATACTGGTTTTAAATTTTTATTAAGTCACAAACTCTTCATACATAGACTTCTTACAATTTTTGCTACCTAAAATATTATACACTCAACAAAATTTGCGGAACACAAATTTAATACTAAAAATTTTTTTTAATAAAAACAAAGACATAATTATGAACTTTGGAATATCAAATTTTCAATATTAGTTAACAAGATTTTAATAACAAATATGCTCTAATTTAAAAGTTATCTTGTACAATAGAATAGAATAGAATAGAATAGAATAGAATAGAATAGAATAGAATAGAATAGAATAGAATAGAATAGAATAGAATAGAATAGAATAGAATAGAATAGAATAGAATAGAATAGAATAGAATAGAATAGAATAGAATAGAATAGAATAGAATAGAATAGAATAGAATAGAATAGAATAGAATAGAATAGAATAGAATAGAATAGAATAGAATAGAATAGAATAGAATAGAATAGAATAGAATAGAATAGAATAGAATAGAATAGAATAGAATAGAATAGAATAGAATAGAATAGAATAGAATAGAATAGAATAGAATAGAATAGAATAGAATAGAATAGAATAGAATAGAATAGAATAGAATAGAATAGAATAGAATAGAATAGAATAGAATAGAATAGAATAGAATAGAATAGAATAGAATAGAATAGAATAGAATAGAATAGAATAGAATAGAATAGAATAGAATAGAATAGAATAGAATAGAATAGAATAGAATAGAATAGAATAGAATAGAATAGAATAGAATAGAATAGAATAGAATAGAATAGAATAGAATAGAATAGAATAGAATAGAATAGAATAGAATAGAATAAAATAGAATAGAACTTTATTGTACCAACAAAATATATATAGTTGGTTGGTTGGCCATGAAGTGATATTAAGCAAAAATTGCTGTGGAACCAAACGTCAAATACCTACTTAAAAATTTCCGTATAAAGTGTTTTTCTGTAGTTCCTCTTTGCTGTAATCGCGTTTAATTGATATAATTGAAGTTCGGCTAGTTGATTATCAATTTCCGTTTGTTTGTTATTAGTTGTTATCTTGTTGTCAGTTATATCATTTTGTTGTCATTATTTTTTATTTACATGCCGTAATAGTTTATAGTTCTGTTTCTTTAGAATGAATTTTTCGAAAGAGGAGCTAATAGACATGGTATTTGTTCTTGGCGCTAGCAATAGAAATCCACTTTTCGCATCAAGAACATATGCTATGGAGTATCCTCACCGAAGAGCACCAGATATTAAGACGTTTGAAAATTTGTTGACAAGGTTTCTTCGGACGGGTTCAGCGAATTACGTCAAACATGAAAGAACTAAGACTATGGCTACAAAAGATTATAAAGTGACAGTCGTCCAGTCTGTTGTGGAAAATCAGCGCGTATCTACAAGGATAATTTCGAAAGAACACGGGATAGAAGTCACTGCTGCAAGAAGGATTTAAAAAAACATATATTTCACCCTTACAAAATTCAAAATCATCAAGGCTTATTACAAACTGATTTTGAAAGGAGACTTGTTTACTGTGAATGGCTACTTTTCCAATTACGACAAGATCTAACTTTTCTAGATCATGTGCTTTTCACAGATGAAGCAATATTTGCTAATTGTGGAATAACAAACAGAAAAATTCTCATTATTATGACACTAGAAACCCTCATTTTGTGCAACCCATTTTATACCAACAAAAATAGAGTGTTAACACCTGGGGAGGCATCATAGGAAACACTATTATAGGTCCATTCTTTTTTAATACGAGTACTACTTTAAATTGTGAAATCTACACAAATTTCCTACAAAATAATTTACCATTGCTGTTAGAAGGCCTACCAACATGATGGTGCACCTGCACATTACGGTGCTGCTGCAAGAGCATATTTAGATAGGGTATTAACAAATAGGTGGATTGTGAGAGGAAGCTTTATAAGCTGGCCACCGCGATCACCAGATCTAACCCCTTGTGATTTCTTTCTGTGGCCTGCTGTAAAAAATATTGTTTACGAAACACCTCCTACAACGGCAGAGAACATGCAGCAACGAATCAAAAACGCTTTTCTTCAATTAAGTGAAAACAACATGGCTCAAAATGTAAGTCTGTCGATGCAGGCGCGATTAAGAGCATATGTAAAGCAGAATGGACATATATTTGAACACGTTTTAAATTAATTTTGTTTTATTATGGAAAAATTACAAAATATAATTCTAAAACTAATAATAAAGAATTAAAAACTGGTGTTTGTAAAAGTTACTTTGTTTGATATCATTTCATGGCCAACCAACTATTAGATTATTAGATGCAGCACCGCATATTGAATATTATAAACATAGGTATATCCCATTAAAGGGCTATAACTTCGAAAATACTAGAAATAAGTACTATGTTATTGGTACCATTTTAACGGGCAATTTTACAAGAAATTTGCTGACTAATAAAAAAATTATTGTTTCAATTAAGAAAAAAAGAGAAAATAGCCTTTAAACTTCGATAACTTTGGCACGACATATTTAACACCCTGTATACGTTGTCACGTTGTTCACCCTCAAAACATATAACGTGTTAGTCCATAAATTGGTACAAAAGAGTTACGTGAGGCACTGCACCCATTTTCAGGCTAAGACTTAAAGTGTTAGACGCTGCAACTGTCAAGATTTTAACAAAATTTGCAATAAAACCAAAACTAACAGTTGTAAGTGCACATTGTCATATAGCTTAGCAAAGATCATTTGGGTGGCTATCATCATAATAACAAGAAAGTATAGCAATCTATTTAAAAAAAAAATTGAAAGTGATTGCGGAAATTTAGAACACCCTGTAAATATATAAATAAAAATAGAAAATGCACTGTAGCATACTACATCTGTACGTAAAATTTCATTGCTACAACTTTATTAGTTTTCATGCTAAGCTCCGCAGACACACTATTGCCGCACCCGGTATACAAAATATACTGCTAAGGTAAATAAGTAAAGTAATGTGTGAGTGTATGTGCTGGTGCGTGTGTGCTTCTGCCTACGTTGTGTACGTTAGCACAAATGTGTATGTGTGTATGCTAACAAAATGTGTCAGGTTACGCTCTTAGTTTCAACGTTTTTAATAGTCTCCAAAATCTCAACTGTGTAGAAGCAATTGCCTACCAGATGGGTCTTTAGGAGCGTCTTGAGCTCCAGATAAAGCTTCCCCATCCATGCACCTGGAAGGACATTAAATAACCGCAGATGCCTATACTGAGCCATGTTGGTCGAGAGTCTATGAGCCGGAATCACAATTTGGTTGCCGGATCTAAGTTTTGGACTGGTTAAATCTCGTTTCCTCATTGATGTGGGTAGTTTTCCAGTCGATTTCGCTCGGACTTGTTTGAAGATGTAGGTGGATGGTAAGGACATTATCTTATTTTGTAAGAAAAGCAGTGTACAGTGTGTGCTATGGCTCACTTGCGCAATTGTTCGCAATATCTTTTTTGTAGAAGATATATATCTTCTGCATGCGCTGATTCACCTCGCAGCTCTATACCATAGCTCATAAGGGAATGGAAAAGGGCATAATATGTGGTGACTGCAGCCTCCTTATTAGCTATATTTCTCATTCGTCGTATGGCGTATATTGCAGAAGAGAACCTACCCGCTAGCGCATCGACATGTGCCCACTATGTAAGTCGTGTGTCCAAGGTTATATCCAGTATTTTAGCGGAACCTGCGTTTTCCGGTGTCTTAATTCGGGCAGATGTAAAGGACAACCTTGTGGATTTTTCTACGTTCTACGTTCTCAACCTCTACTGTGGCCTGTGCCACCCCGTGGTCAGTGCGTTGCAACGTGCTCCACACACCGTTGGAATAAACAGCCTTCTGTCTGTTTTCAAAGTACGATTTAAGAAGGATCAGAGCTTGTCCCCGTACACTATAACGTTCTAACTTGTCGAGTAGCACATCGCGTTGAATGCAGTCGAAAGCCTTTGACAAGTCGCACATCACCATCATGCAGTCGCCCCCCTCCCTCAATCGCATCCCAGACGAAATTGAGGACCGAGAGAACGGTTTAAACTACACATTTACTCGCCCGGAATCCGAACTGCTGCCCCAAGTCAGGATCGCATGTTTTTCCAAAAAGGAGACGAAGCGAGAGAGCAGCGCGCTCTCCAGCACCTTTGACAACACGGGAAGCACGGAAATAAGTCCATAGTTGGAAAAGACCGCTGGATCACCGGACTTGAATATGGAGACAACTTTGGCAATTTTCATGTTATCCGTGACGATTTCTTGTTGAAAACTGGCATTTATTAAGTCAGTTAGGGGTTCTATTAGCTTCTGTGAGCAATATTTTAACATTTTAGTGTTCATACCGTGTATGTCTGGGGCATTCTTTCGTTTAATTTGCTTTAGTATTAGGTGTATCCCTGGTGGAGTTACGTGTAGCAAATAGCAGGTGGAGATATTGCATTTAATATTATCAGCTGCATTTCTGTTAATAATGCAAATATCTCTTTTTAACAGGCTGGTTGCCATACCACAGAAAAGCTTGTTCAGTTCATGGGGAGGTGTTGTTTGCTGAAGTTTGTTCGATGCATTTGTTTCCTCCCTAATAACATTCCATATTCTTCTTTGTATGGTATCAGAGTTTTATATAGAGTTCAAATATTTAATTCTTTTTTCTTCTTTAGCTCTTGTAACAAAATATTCCTTATACAATTTACATAAGTTTTTTAGATCATCGCTTCTAAGCCAATTATAAACATCTTGTATTAAGATCAAAGATGATCTGTCTAAGTTCGTTACTGTAGGTGGTGTGGTTGCTCTTCGTTGCTCTGACTGTTCTGGCCTTTAGAGTAAAGGCAGTATTCATGCAAGTAAGTAACGTATTTAGCATAAGGTTTGATTTGTTATTAGTATCGTCTACACCTAGTGAACTTGTCCATGTATGGGTTGCAACAATATTCTGACACATCCTGTAGTTTCGATTTGATAGTATTCTTCTTTTCCCGTAGTTATGTTCTATTGCTTGTTCCTTCTCCACACAGAATTTAATACCTCTGCGATCTGAAATGGGAGTACAAAAACATCGGCTTCGTATTTGCAAAAGTTTGTGTATATGTTGTCTATTTTTCTCCTGGATGTATTGGACCCTTGTGTATTCGTTTATCGTGTGCAACAATCCAAAACTGGCAAACATATTTAATAACTCACAAGCGGCTTTCGTGGGCACATCGACGTTCACATTGAAGTCTCCAGCAATGATAAACAATTAAGAATCTAAATGTATTTTATTTTCTTAAAATTATAAAAATCCTGTTTAAGCACGAATATTTAAATTTAATATCATGTGTACCCTCCGTTAGCATTAGTTATTATTAAAAAAATTACACATCCTGTCATCCAGTTTCATACGTGGTTTATGAAATAGCTAGAGGTCGTACAGTTTTACGTTTACCTCCATATCATTGAATCTGTATGAGCTCAAGATATGTTGCAGCCAATAATAAGATATTTAAATTGGATGAAGTAGGGGAAGTTGGGGGAATGGTGGCCCCCTAAGCATTTTTACTTCTGCTACCCGTATTTTTTAAAAAAGGCCTTATGAAACGAGTTTTTTATATATTTTTTTCTATTTTGCGTTTTTTACATTAATAATAAACGTTATCGAAAAAATCACAATAAATAGAGGAAAATGTGTCGTTTAATATGTTCTAATTATATTTTAACAAAGGATATACGATAAAGTAATATAAATTTTTTAGATAACTAGAAGGTGGCCCTCATTGCCCCAACGGTTTGGGGTAATGATGTCAGAGCGCCACCATTACCCCAATATAAAATATGTTTAAGTGCAATAATCGCAAACATAAAGCTTTTCTCCATATCAGTGCAATTCTTATGCACCCAATTTCCGCACAAAATACATCTTAACCATACTTCATTATTCTTCCCAAATTCACTGCATACGAGACATAAGTCTTGGCATTAAACATTCTTATCTTGGACTTCATCAGTGGATTCTGCATCTGAGGCAGAACTTTGGTAGCTCTCCTTTATCCTACAGCTCCTTGGCAGCTTCTGTCGTTCTTCCATGCTGTCATCGTCTCGGGCACTGTCGTCCGAAAATAGGTTTTTCTTGACTACCTCCGTTTTCTTTTTGGATTTCTTAATCGACTTTTTATTCGATTTTGCGATCAAAACATCTTTGTTTGGAGTAGATGTTATTATCTGAGATGTTTGTTTCATAACTCGTTTACGTTTAACTGATTGACTATTAAGTTTTGATGGCCCTGGTAGAGGCAGTACTTCTTCGAAAGAGGTTTCTATCTCTGGAATCGCGTGTCCATATGGTCGCATTTGAGCTATTCGAAGTTCTGCAGAGTATTGGAATCCTGGACCTTGTTGAGGTTCTTGTTCCTGAGGCTCACGAGGATTTTGTTGGTCTATAGGTATGACATTCGAGTTGTGCAGTTCAGCTGGTGCAAAGTCTTGTTCGGAAAACACATCAGGATTCTACGGCCAGATACCACTTACTTGAAATCCTTTTGCTGCTTTCTCCAAAGTAGCAACTCTCATATAGGCTTTATTGAAAAGTTCTGCGATTTCGAAGGGTGTTATTTTCTCATGTGCATGATCTTTCAAGTATTTTGTACATTCTGTGTTGAAGGCAGTTTTCAAAGGTCCATAGAATGTGACGTCCAAGGGTTGGAGTCGATGTGAAGTATGCGGAGAAATTGTCAGAAGGATAATCCCATTAGCTTTGCAGAAGTTGTATGCTTTAAGAGTGCAGTGGGTGCTGTGATTATCCATAATAAGCAAAACCGGATCCTCCAGACTTGCTTTAACAAATTCTTGAAAGTGCTGTAAGTATTTCAAAAAAAGTTCTTCTGTTATCCAACCCTTGTCAGAGCAGCTATATGATGCTCCAATTGGACCTCCCTTTTGAAGCTGCAGATTAATTCGCTTTCTACCGTAGATAAACATGGGAGGAATGTAGATCCCTGATGGACTGAATGCACAAACTACGGTGATGTTCTTACCCCTCTCCCAGCTCGTGACAAAGCCGACCTGCTTCAGTCCTCTCTCAGCGAGAATTTTGCCCGGTTTCTGCACTGTAGAAATGCCAGTTTCATCACTATTAAAACTCTGGAAGCTTTGAACTTATATTTTCCTAATACTTGCTCCAAATTTGTAAAAAATAAGGACACTTGTTCCTTATTGAACGCTGTGATTCTGTTGATACTTGTAGCCTCAGGCTTTCTAAGTACAACACGAGGATTGCGTTGTAAAAACCCGTAAAGCCAGTCGTCACCTGTACTTTTTGTCTCCATGTTAAATGGGCATTTTATACTATTTTTCTCTGCATAGTCATATGCACATTTTTTTATCTCTTGTCTAGTGACTCCGTAAAACAGTTTTGATAATTTCATGACATGTTCTGCAAGAACTTGCTCCTCAACTACTGAAAACACTGATGAACGTCCTAGCGATGGACCTGCATTATTGTTGTTTTTCATCCTCTTCTGTATGGTGCTTCTTGGAATTCCAAAGCTTCTGGATACATCCCGAATAGATCGACCGTCTCTTACAGCAGCGATAGCGACGTTAAGCTCATTAGCAGTCCAAGAAGCTTTATCAGTTCGACGTTTGTAGACTCTTGGCATCTGTAGAAAAATATTAGATAGCAATTTCGTAAATATAGGGTAATGGTGGCCGGCCGCAATTACCCGTGCCTGAATGGCCACCATAACCCCAAAAGTTCTAATTTTGTTTAAATGATAGTGATAGTGAACGATAGAAATAGTTTTCAATATATATATATTCGTGACAATATGCAATATAATGAACTGTTGTGTGTTGAGTTTAGTTAGATTTAGTTACAGTTTAGTTTAGTAAATATAGTGAACATGGTGAATAAAGTGTAAATCAAATATAATTATATAATAATGTTTACCATATAAATTCACGAGATTGTTAGTTACTTCAGGTCCTCAGAAATTGTTCGACGTCCTGTGTGTCAAGTAACTACTAGATATTGTGATACTCGCAGAATATTAATAAAATTTCTAAGTATGAAATGACAATATAATTTTTTTAATATAATTATGTAAGTGTAGGTAAAAGATTTAATGGACATTATGCTGGATTTTACACTCATTATGTCAGACATTTACGAAAAAGATTGTTTTTACTGAACACACGGAGTTTCTTTTTATTTATTCTTGTTATACATACTTTTTTTTATTATTAAAAAAAATTAACATCGTTTGTTTAAAATATATTAACCACACATATACATAAAGTATATTTGGCACTAAAGTAATTACATTGAGAACAATATAAATCAGAAATTTTAACCAAACCACATTTCTGCTAATAAAAGCAAAAAAAAATTAATTGTACGATAGCAGCAATTTATCCCATACATAAGCAAAAAAGTAAGTGTTAATCAGCCATAACTTGGGATAAAGGAACGAACATTAACCAAATACTGAAACTGGAAGAATGCTAACGTTTTATCTATCTTTGGGTCTTAAATTGCTGTTTCACCCTTTTTAATATGTACTTATTTTTGTAAAATGAAATTATTTTTAAATAAATACCTTTTTTAGATGTATAAAATTTTTTTATCCAAATTATGTGCAATGATGTGCAGTTAAACGAATTTCCTTATTTCCCTCTCATTATAGATACTATTAAAATAACTGTATTTTGTAAAATGCTACAAGCACTAATGTTAAACGATACACAAATATTATGATAATTATAATACACTATCACCACCAATTCTTTAAATTTATTAGTTTTACATCTACAAAATATTTTTGTTCTCTAGTAAGATGTAAATATTTCGCATGTGGTAATTTTAACATATTCTCACTGTATTTACGCACAAATTTATTGTAGATGCAACATCTTTAAACAATAAATAACAGATTATAACATATTGATTGAAATATTTTATATAAGCCTAATACCTTGCATTGGTATATATATGTCGTTTCTTATATATAATATAACTTTATTTTAGCGACTACTATGTACAGGCACAATAAATTTTGAAAAATATAAATCATGAAAGTTAGAACAATAACAGAAGATGTAAATGGGATTTAAGTAAAACACTTATACTAATTTCCAGTATATATTACACTTTATTGTATGTACTAATAAATTGACGACATGTTTCGCTACGATGTAGCTTCTTCAGATCTTATATCACTACTGGACACGCTCTTCACAAATGTATGGCTTTTACTAAACTATTTCAATGGGTTGCACTTGTTTACATTAGAATCGCCTCTTACCGATATATCCTCTGAAGTTATTGTTATCTTAATATTTGATGAAACCAGTTTAAAAGTGTGGAATAATTAAGGTCTAATTGGTCATTTAACAATATATCTGCATATTTAAGTTTATTTATTTCTAAGGATTACAGTAAATTTAACTTTAATCCTTTTTGTTGTGAGTGTAAAATTTCAAAATCTGTATTGAAACTATGATTATTTTCCAACAAATGAAGTGCATAATTGGAATTTGTCTTTTTGTTAATAAAACTTTTAAAATGTTCCTGTATTTCTCAAAGCTCCCACCAGTTTGGCCTATGTATGTTTTAGGGCACTCTTTACATGTTAGTTTGTATACTCCGGATTTATTACTTTTGCTTGTCTTGGATTTATTATTTTTTATGAATTTCCCTAAAGAATTATTAGTTTTATAAGCTACATTTATATCTGTTTTTCGCAAAATTTTTCCTATTTTTTCACTTATCGGTCCTATGTATGTTACTAGTTTATAATTGCTTGGTTTATCTTTTATTATTGGGTACACATTTTCTACTGCTTTTCTATATTTCTTTTTTCTTAAAATTGTATCTACTATATTTGGGTTATATCCATTATTTTGCGCTATTTGTTTAATGATATTTAATTCTTTAAAGAAGTTTTCATTATTTAAAGGTACTGATATTAATCTGTGTATCATACAATGGAATGGTGCTAGTTTATGACTAACCGGGTGACAGGAGCTATTGTGAATGATAACATCTGTGTGTGAGGGTTTGTGATATATTGAAAAGACATGTTTATTATTTTGTCTAGAAATTGTAAGGTCCAAGAAGTTTATACTATGATCTAATTATTTTTCTATGGTGAACTTAATGTTTTGGTGTAGATTATTTATGTGTTCAAAAAATTGGTTTAATTGTCTATCTGTGCCTCTGAAACAAGCTAATACGTCATCTACATATCTGTGCCAGTATATAAAATATTTAAAATTGGGATGTTCTTTAATTTTACTTTCTAAATTATCCAAATGGATAATTTGACTTTCTAAATTATCCATTATACACTTATACTGGAAATTAGTATAAGTGCTTTACTTAGATCCCATTTACATATTATGGATTTCCAGTAAGTATCGACCGATTCAATTAAAAATAAATAACAGAAGACTTAAACTAAAAGTTTTCCCTAACAAATTATATTACAAGGACCTTAAATCTATTCAAATTACCACTGGATTTCATGTGCGTAGGTAAACTATTAAACAGTTTCAGTCCGTTCACAAACACATTCTTGGTTGTTTGCACCCTATTATAGTTTTCAATATAATAATCGTTGGTATTTCTGGTTCCGTAGTTAGGAATTTGATCGACTGTTGTCAATTTGCCACTTAAGTAAGGGGGCATTATTACAATTTTAATTTCATAGATGAAAACCATTGTCTTATATACTATGTATTGTTTTACACTAAATAAACTTAAAGTTTCTAGCATTAGATTAATTGGAGTATATCTGTTACATTTTAATACTATTCGCAAAGCCTTATTCTGTAGTTTTTGAAGTTGCTGCATCTCATTCCCATTTATACTAAATAAAATGGCATAGCAAAAATCAAAATGTGGTGCTATTAAAGATTTAAACAACAACAGTCGGGCATACAGTGACAAATTATGACTAAATCTATTTAAGAAAAATATCTTTTTGGAAATTTTATTTGATAGGTATTGAATGTGAGTTTTGAAATCTAAATTAGTATTCAATATTGCCCCCAAATATTTCATATTCTCAACTCTGTCTATTTTCTTGGAGTCCATATGCAAATCTATATCATTAAAATTCAATTTAGAAATCTTATATTTAGTACCAATTATCATGAACTTAGTTTTACTGAAATTCTGTGCCATATTATTCTCACATACCCATTTATACAATTTATTTAATTGGACAGTCATGCTATCCATCATCTCCCTAATATCATCACCAACTATATAAATCATGGTGTCGTCAGCAAACATACATATTTCGCAAATAACAACCGCTTTGACTATATCATTAATGTACAGAATAAACAATAGTGGACCTAACACTGTTCCCTGGGGCACTCCGTATTTTGTAATAATCTTATCAGACATATCATCCTTATATTTGACTACTTAATATCTATTACTTAGGTACGATTCAAACCATCCTAATGCTAACCCAGATATTCCCATTTTATTTAATTTACACAACAACAAGGCTCTGTCAACAGTCTCAAAAGCTCTCTTAAAGTCTAAGAATACAGTCAAAACAAACTTGCCTTTATCAATTACTTTCGCCCACACATCGCAAACACTCAGCACAACCGTTTCACACGAATGATATTTTCTGAACCCCGTCTGATTCGACTCAATTTGAGAATTTTTTACACAATATTCCATTAATTGGACTTTTACACACGTTTCTAAAACTTTTTCATATGGAGCTACTAAGTTAATAGGTCTAAATTCCTCATGCCGAGACGTTCCGTTAACCTTAGGTACTGGCGTCACATATGTCGTTTTCCAATCTTCAGGAAATTTACCAGTTCGAAGTAACGTATTTATAACATCGAGAAACCTGTCAGCAACTATTTCACAGGAATCTCTTAAAACGTTTGTTGATATTCCGTCACCTATCTCTCCAGTACACTTCATAGTTTTTAATATAGATTTTAAAGACCCCATCGATACAGCAGTAAAGCAATCCATTTGTACGGTGGCATTAATATTATCGAGTATCATTGGATAATCCATCGACCTAGGTATATCTCTCACAATATTTTCAATACTGTTAACGAAAAAGTTATTAAATTTATGAGCAATCTCCTTCGCGATAGCCGTAACTTCGTCACTGAATTTTATTTCACTGTTAACATTTTTACTTTTATTCGGTAGTAATGCTTTTAAGTTTTTTCACAATTTACGACTATTATATCTATTTTCATCTATAATCTTAATGTAATAATCATCCTTTTCCTTTTTTATAAGCTGTGTCACTTTGTTACGCGCTATTTTGTAATTTTCCCAGTCGCAGTCTTGTAAAATTATTAAAGGCTAAGCTTTCTTAATAATAAATATCTACACTGCTCAACTTTTGAACTGGTACACTTACAGGAACATATATAAATAACAATTTACTACTTTTGAGCAACACTTTCTTGCTTAATTGACAGTATATGGTTCTGGGAAACACTTTTAAAACGAAGAATTAAAAGAATAAAGCTTAAATAACGAATTTCAAATGTTTTAATAGAAAAATAACAAAATCTTCATTTTAGTATTACGGAAAAGTTTGCTTTGGAAAGAAAAGATAACCAAACACTTAAAGATTAATATTGCGTGGGACTTCCTCTAGCTCTTATGACCTCCTGGCAACGTCTTGGCATGCTGGAAATCAAATTCGAAATGTAATGCTAAGGAATATTTTGCCATTCTTCCAAAACGGCAGTTCGGAGCTGATGGTGATTGTTTGGACCCACTCCTTGATCTTATCAACCTCTTCAGGTAATCCCATACGTTCTCTATGGGATTAAGATCTGGAGAGTTCGCTGGCCAATCCATGTGCGTAATATTGTTCTCTTCAAAAAATGCATTGATTTGTCTTGTTCTATGAGGACGCCCGTTATCATCAACAAACACAAAACCATCGCCTATTTCATTAGCAAGTGGCAACACTACAGGTTGTAATACCTCATTAAGATACCTGATACTATTCATTGTAGCATTTCGAAGCATAACCAATTCGGTACGACGAGTCGCAGAAATACCTTCCCAAACAGTAATTGAACTACCTCTATAAGCTTGATGGTAAGTCACATTGTTCAATATAGCGTTCTCCTCTGTTTCTCCAAACTCTAACTCTTCCATCTGAGCTATGAAGACACACACTCTGGTCTCGTCACTGAATAAACAACGACCCCAATCCTCAACATTCCAATTTGCATGTTGATGTGCCTACTGTAGCCTTCTTCTTTTGTGGGCTCTGGTCGACAATGGGAATTTTTTAGAAGATCTGGACCTTAAATTTACCCCATGGAACCTGCTTCTTACTGTTTGAGTGGATACTTGAGTACCTGTTGCATTCAATAACTGAATTTGGAGTGTTCTTGCAGTAGAAAATCTATTCCTTCGACACTGAACCGTAATAAAATGGTCCTCCTTGATTGTTGTACTGCGATTTTGCCCTCCGCCGTGTCTATGTTTGACAGAACCAGTATCATTAAAACTCATTCTAAATCGTCTGATCACATTGTGGCTCACATTGAAATGCTGCCCATTTCAATGTGATCCACAATGAGCAACAGTTCTTAGCGATGCACCAGTCATAAGCATTCCCATAGCTTGGATCACCTCGTCAATACTTAAACGCCTTAATGGCATCTCTAAAATGCACTCAACCATGCATTAAAACTTATTCGAGAAATTAGCAAAAATTCTCTTAAAACTTGATAAAAGTATAAGCGTTCGCGAGGTCAGTAACTGCACTTATGACAGATAATAACAACCAAAAACAATGGAGTCGCAAATGTCATTCGATAGACATTTCTTTGCATTCCGAAACACAGCCCTGATCATATAGGAAGTCATGTCTAACGCCTACGAAGTGTTTTTTACTTTTACTGCAGTGTACCAGTTCAAAAGTTGAACAGTGTATAAACAAACGTAAAAGCCAAAAAATAATCTTTTGTATGGGTTAGTAGGTGTATAACCTCACATACGAATTCAACCATATGATCTATATTTTTTAAATTCCTGTGTAAATTATACTCAGATTGCAGCGCCATCTGGTCCATTATTATTCGGAATGGACGTTAGTTAAGAAACTGTTAATTGAATTACACACCTAGAAAAGTTTGCAAAGTTATTTAACTTAAAAATTTATATAACTAATACGCAAACATTTGTTATGACTACATGTGATTTATCTACTATTTAAGATATTTTAGTTACTCCCATGGAAGAAGCATTCTCAAATATAAATAAATATAAACGCAATCATGAATGATGGTACAGAACTAACATTATTTTTAAAAAAGTCGTGACGTCCGTTTCAAGATACTCGTGAAATGAAACGAATTCTATATCTAATCAATTATGTTCTTCCTTGTATACACATATTTTTTCATAATTCGATCGATAAAGCGTCGATTGCGATCGAACAAACACATATCAATAAAATTTTTAATCCCAAAAATCCACACGGTCACGGTGTTTGGAAAGATTAGGATCAAGGCGAGTGCCACTTGATCATACTTATCTGGACAAGTACAGACAAGTAATTACACTGTAATTGACATATAAACACCGACGATAAAAATATAATTGATTATTATAAAGTAATTAATCAAAATGATGTGACTGAACAATGAAATTTTTGTGAACTCACTCGACTATTTTGGGGCCATTGTGGTTCGCATTTTTCGATTTTTTTCCCACAAATGTGTATTAAAAAGGTTCGATAATTCTGTCTGATTTTTCATTTTCTCATAACTAATATTGTTATTTACAATTTTCGGATTATCTTTTCTGTTAAAATTTCAAAAAATTGTTTGTAAGCAGATTATTATGCCGAGGGGAAACCGAGGAGCAGTTGAGGCGTGCTGGTAATGCCGTCACAGTAGAGGTTTACATCTGCCCGAATTAAGATACCGAAAAACGTGGGTTTCGCTAAAATGTTGGGTATAACCTTGGACACACGGCTTACATGGTGGGCACATGTCGATGCGCTGGCGCAATATACGCCATACGACGAATGTAGCTACGAAGTAAAGCTAATAAGGAAGCTGCAGGCACCACATATCATGCCCTTTTCCATTTCCTTATGAGCTATGGTATAAGGCTGTGGGGTGAATCAGCGCATGCAGAAAACATTTGTTCTACAAAAAATATCCTAAATACATATTATTTCGACAACTAAGTTGTGATCATCAGTAAGTAAAACCACTAATCAATCACTGACTTAATATACACTGACTTTAAAATAAATACAAAAACTAAAATTACGTCAACCTACCCTTATTAAAAAAACGGCTACACTATGTGTTTATTCTCACGCCTTAAACCTTTTCTACCTCTTTTCTAAGAATGAAAACTACAACTGTATGGGATAGAACCGTTGTTCGGGTTAAACGCATTAAATTTGTATTTAACGATACGAATGCTTTCGTATACGTCGAGATTTCTGGGGTTGTTGATGTTTTTGGAAAGTTTTAACCCTTTTACCGAGACGTTATGAGTCTTGGAGTCTTTACAGGGTTGCAGTGTATAGTAGTTGTGCGGAAGCGTTTATCTTACTTTATTGTGCCCCGTGTGACATTAATTAGTAGTTTTTACCTACTGATGATGACAACTTAGTTGTCGAAATACGTATTTAGGATACGACTAATAATTGTGGTAAGGGGTTATATACCTTTTTTAAATTGTTATGATCCTTGTCCAATGCATGGTTTGCGACGCTCGATTTTTCTGGTCTATTAAATTTAATATCTGATGTGTTCTTCAAAAAGGGTCGCGGGACGCTTATAAACTTAACTGTGTTATATGACAATATCAAGATCTAACTCTAATTTATTATACGCGCCTACTTACACACCGTAAAATTTATTTGATTTAATAACATACCCCAATAACACGATTGTCCTGGAGATATTCGGCTGAGAGAACAGCTAAGTTAAGAGGCGAGCGAGGGGAGGTTCTTTTTTATAAAATAGGCGCCACCGTGTTTATGCTCTCAAGCCGGTACTGTGAACACCGACACCGCCGATTGTAAGTTCTAAATCACAGGTAAATACAATTGTTACCATAATAATAAAACACCCAAAATATAACAATAACGATAAATAGTTTATTAAACATTAACCAGAAACAAAACAAAAAAAATCTATAAGCATATCAGTGAAACAACGCTGTATTAAATTAATCAATAAAATAAAATATGCAAAAATCTAAGTAATAATGAATTAAAAATTTAAAACAAAATCAACGACCAACTTGCTCAACGAATACAAATTTTATATAAATAAGTTGCAATAAATATATAAAGTGATACTGAGTTAGTAACTCACCAAGTATAGTATTGGGATATGATCGACAAAAAGAAATCCTACACATATAATGTGCGCTAAAAATATTCCACGTGCTTGGCATGAAACCATACTGGTAAAAGTATTATGTACTTGTACAATTAGCGTCGTCTTGTAAAAGTACCACGTACTAGATCTTGTACCAGGAAATTACATCGTACTTGAAACGACCAACTACTAGAAACTACCATGTACTAGAACCCTGTTAAATTCCAGAAAGAAAAAACTAATGTAGCAAAATAAAATTAAAAAAGAACAATGCCCTAAGAGGGACGTCGTAAAAAAAACTCACCTAATAATATAGGGTTAACCGCGTGCTGCATATGAACACCAATTTCATTCAAAAACATATCAAAAACAGTCTTTCCGTATTTCAAATGACCATCAGACGTATAAATTAATTAATAATGCCCTCAAAAGTCGCATAGCGAAGTAATAAAATTACTTAAAAGAAGTCATTAGCAATCACACAATACGCCGTCACTAGAACGTGTTCTCGATGAAACTCGACATCAAAAAGAGAGCTAGAATTTCTCAAATCGCTCTTATATATGAAAAGCTATGTAATCCTTACGAAAATCAACGATAGGAGATGTTACTGTATAAGAAATTAATGATGAAATATATAATTAGAAAATTATTTCGCTACATCAAAATTAAGATAATAAAAATCGGAAGCTAACTAACAAAGAATATCACTTAATTACGTACTAATTAATGAATTATTAATCGAAAACCATAATTTAGAACAGTGAATACGAAATGACTCTGTCATTACAACACTCAAGGAGATCTTAAATGAAAATACTAATGACAATTCTAACGGGATTCGCTACGGACAGAACCGGAAAATATTCTAATGAATTTTAAGAAAAAGATTCGCATTAAACCTGTTATATTTTAAACCAATTAACAACTAATTACTCAACTTTGACTAACTCGTATCAAATAACTAAGATTAAATTTCAAAACGATAATAATAATACAATAGAAAATTTACAATATTCAATTCGTTCAATATAAAAATAAGTTATCTTTTATAAAATATATTACTTACGTAAAAAATATATATTCATATACTCGAGACACATGAGTAAGAAAGTGTTAAAAATCAATTACGAGATTCACAAACTCGTAAATAAATCGGTAATGACTTAAGCAAGCACAAAAACACAATTAAATCAAAAAACAAAAACCGAAATTACTAAAACAAAGATAAAGATTTATCTTTAAATAAACACACCTTTCTTACTTCACTGAACACTTGTGTCTGGATACAGCAAGCACGCAGGCTTCGCACAAAAAAATACAGTTATAAAAGTCGTCCACAGCAGATCAAACGGCATTCTCAAACTGCGCAAGTCATATCTACAAATATTCAAAATAATAATACACTCAAAAATAATTAAACGTTTCAAAATATTTGTGGGGAAAAGTTCATAGCATTATGTCAAAAGCACCATCTAGTGGTCGATTGTAAAAATATAAAAGGTGTTTATGAATTTATTTTTAAAACTTAAAATGTGTATAAATCTAAATTTTTGAGGATTTGTAAACCTTTAATCTGCTCACTCTGTATTACATAGCATCTCAATACTGAAGACGTATTAAACAGAAATACGAATTAATATCCAGTTTTAATCAGTTAACTTTACGGTAAATAAAACGACACAAGATACATTATGCAGTAAAATTTCAATGGTGAAACAAAAAAAAAATTCAACAGCTAAAAGTAAATGAAATTTAAGCTTAATGGCGCGCCATTTGTATCCAATCCCATCTACACATTCCCGGAATTGATCCGATTGTATTGAATTTAAAATCAGTCTAGTAAATTCTATTGTAACAGTATCTATTAAATTCGATTCCGGTAGAATAAAAAGCGTAAAAAAATTGGCCGTCCCGAGCAGCTAATTGGAGATTATGCTGGGGAGTGTACCGTTAATGGCCGTTGGGGGACATCGCAGTTTTAATCTGGGACTAATTTGGCTCACAGCGCCGTTGCGGACCGACTACGTACTAACTACTCTGTTGGGTAGCTTATAATTGCCGCTGAAAAAGTGAATGCACGTCACCGGGCCGACGAATGACTGACTGAACATTTCTGTTATTATGAAACGGGGAAATCCGATTAAAAATTAAACGAAATGGACAAAAATTCACATCGAGGTATGGAACGAAACTGTGCATTCCTGCCAATGATAATATTATTTTATATTACTCTCGTCATAATTTTAAATGCATTGTGCAAAGAAAAGTTAGAAGTCAAGTCATTGCAACGACTTGAAGAAACTTTATTAATATTTCATGCTGCTACTTATTCTCTCTCCAAAACTACTTAACGTAAGTTTAGTGCCTCAAATTTACAATATAACACGTTGTAACAGACCTTAAACACTGGCATATATTAACCCTTTATCAGTTTTGGTTACCATATGGTAACATACTTTTTTTTACCCCTTATCGGTCAAGGCTATAAATTTCTCTTTAAAATTACTATATTAATATGTTGTGAATAAAATATATTCCTGATCCTATTTTTAGTAAATTTATATTCATAGCTGCATAAAAAAACAAATTTAGAAGTCGTTACCGTATGGTCACACGGGCCATTAAAACCACCCCAACTTCGAATAAGAACTTATATTTATTTTCAAAATTTATAAGACATACATATCTCTGGATTAATTTAAAAAGGTATATAACCCCTTACCACAAATTGATAGTCGTATCCTAAATACGTATTTCGACAACTAAGTTGTCATCATCAGTAGGTAAAAACTACTAATTAAAGTCACACGGGGCACAATAAAGTAAGATAAACGCTTACGCACAACTACTATACACTGCAACCCTGTAAAGACTGCAGTCTTTACAGGGTTGCAGTGTATAGTAGTTGTGCGTAAGCGTTTATCTTACTTTATTGTGCCCCGTGTGACTTTAATTAGTAGTTTTTACCTACTGATGATGACAACTTAGTTGTCGAAATACGTATTTAGGATACGACTATCAATTTGTGGTAAGGGGTTATATACCTTTTTAAATTATTATTTAACCACAGTCTCCATTGAAAGAATTATCTCTGGATTATTTATGAAAAGCTTTTAAAACAGTTTTTGGAATCGGTAAGGCAAAGTCTGCAGTTACATTTCTCGCACTTCAGGCGACTCGTACCTGTTGCACAGTACCTGCACCTTCCTTTATTGGAATGTACTGGCGAATGGTCATAACAGTCAGTTCTTGATGACAAATCTGGCCGCTCAACAATGGGACGCTGAATGGTTGGTGTTTCGATGTTATTAGAACTAGGTCGCCCCTTTCTGGTTTCTTTACAGCATCTAGCGAAACCTGCTACTATTTCCAATCTAAAGTTCTTCAGAGGCATATATTTAGTTTTCTTGGC
Organism: Melolontha melolontha; assembly: GCA_935421215.2. Lineage (NCBI taxonomy): Eukaryota > Metazoa > Arthropoda > Insecta > Coleoptera > Scarabaeidae > Melolontha > Melolontha melolontha. Next base: position 891,983 of record OW285236.1, on the reverse strand, counting down.
GTTACAATCCATTCGGTATAACAGCCAAGCATTTACAACGGATATATCCAAAAGATAACTAAATATTGCAAAATACCATCTTTTTGATTTATGCGGAGTCTTATAATATCCCATCAACCCATTAGCAGTATGAACACCACCCATATGTTTATTGTATTGCTTTATTATAGCTGGACATGGAACATCAACTTTTGCCTTTGCAGCCTTATTGTATCTTTTGACATTGTCCACAGGTTCTATTCCAAAGAGGGTACTACCCAAGAGCACAACTTTATTGTCCACCCATTTGACAATTATAACACCTGTTTTTGTATCCGATTTATAATCAAAAGTTCTTCTCCCTTGTTTTGTAGAACCTTATCAGTTTCGATGGGACAACCGGCAACTGCGCATGGTTCCAAGACTATATATACCTAACTTCTCCTTGAGATATATGAAAAGTGGGAGTCCCGAAAAATAATTATCAAAAAATAGTGTTGCCTTATTAGGTTCGTGAAGAGATTTTGACAATGCTATGACAATTCCGGCACCAAAACCCATGTCAATTTCTTCTTGACTGAGTTCATTTATACTGCCTTGAAGCGTTTCGAATGTAGTTGCCCCTTGGTATGGCACAAAATCCCAAATATAGCCAGATACACCAGCGATGACAAAAAATTTGTACCCCAATTTATGGGGCTTATTTTTGATATATTGCCGAAGACTTCCTGCACGCGTACCTTTGTAAGCGACCATGGTTTCGTCGACAGAATAATCATTTTCAGTATGATATTTTCGGAAATTTTGTTTTAGACACTGTCAATCAAGGGTCGAATCTTGAAATACCTGTCTTTGGTGTCTTCGGTTACGTTCTCATTATTATTGAAATGAATATTACGCCTCAACGCTTTGAATCGTTTCACAGTCATAAGAGAGGCTATCTGTTCAATCCGAGTTCCACCGGCCCAATAATCTTCGCACGAAGGAAGATTTATTATACCCATCAATAGCATAATAGATATAAAATCCGTCATTTCTTTGGCATTAGTGGCTATGCAAGTACCGGTTTGTTGGGTTACTGTATAAATTTGTTTGCTCAATTATGGTCGTCATTATTTCAAAGGAAAACAAATTGGTTAAATATTGCAAGGGCGTAAGAACTTCTTCATTGTGGTTAGGATAAAAGTGTTCGTTTCTATTGGGCTTACTGATATCATCTTTGGTCCAACTAAATTGAATATCTGGAAGAATTTTCTTTTTCTTTGTAGTAGGTTCATCCCGGCTAGTTTCCATATCCTTTGAAACTAGAAAAGCGTTATAATTATAATAATAAATTATAAAAAACATACTCTATTAGTTTTTTACCTGAAGGTTGAACTGTCGTAAGTAATAATTTATCCTGCAACCTTTTCAGCGGCATATTATATTCATCGTCTCCGTCATCCGATTCGTCGTTCTCTGGAAGTACATGGTTTTTGTAAAGTTTGTTTTACTTGAGATTTTTCGAAATTGTACCATAAGTGTGGGTTCTAGATTTCCTTTGAGGCAATGCCAAATTTTCCTCATCGTCGGAATAGTCTGATCCATCCGAGACCTGAGGAGGTGGTGGCAGTCTATCCTTCTTCTTGTCGTAAAATAAATTAGGAGATATTGTATCAAACAGTCCCGATTCGTCCACATTTGTAGTGAGAAATACAATATGATCATTTATATTTACCTTCTAGCAAGCCATGAAATTATTTCTTGAAAATATCGTGTTGGTAGTGACAAATAAAATACATCTGTCATTATGTGTATGTTCTGACAAATAAAACTCATCTGTCATTAATGTATTTATTAATTGACACTTAAAAATGTTTACAATAAATCATAAAGTTTTTCTGATCGAATCATACTTTAGAAATGGTGTAAAATTAGAAAATGGAGAATGGTCGTACTCCTTGTAGCCTTGTATAGAAGAATTTCGGGCAGAATTTCCAAATTTTCCAACAACATATGACAGTTTGCGGCAATTAATTCAAAAGACAGTGGTTAAATTCCGTGAAACAGGGTCTGTCTCGAAAACCAGGTGCTGGTAGACCACTAAAGCGGATAGTTGAAAATATAGCAGATGTTGAGGGACGAATAAATCAATCACCTAAGAAACCGATTCGTAAGCTTTTACAACAAACACAATTGTCATATGGGACCTGCCAGAGAATCCTTAAAAAAGACTTACAAAAATTTCCATACAAATTTCATTGCGTGCAAGAGCTTTTACCAATCGATCATGTAACCAGAGTTAATTACTGTCAGTGGTTCTTAGGTACGATTAATAACGATGACGTTCTTGACAAATCTTCTGGTCCGATGAAGCATGGTTTCATTTATCAGGATATATAAATAAACAAACAATGCGCATCTGGTCTAGTGAAAATCCACATGAAATTCTTGAAACACCCTTGCATTCACAAAAAATAGGCGTTTGGCTTGCTGTTTCTCGTAGACGGATTATTGGTCCAATATTCTTTAATAATACGATAAATGCAGAACGATATCGTAATAATTTATTGCTACCATTTGTAAATCAATTACATGATGATGAGCTCCGCGAGGGATATTTCCAGCAAGATAATGCAACAGCCCATAAGACAAGAGAAACGATGGAATTATTGCATGAATTCTTTGATAATCGAATAGTAGACTTTCCACCACGATCTCCGGATTTAACAATTATGGACTATTTCATTTATCCACATCTAAAAAATAGAGTATTTACGAATCGTCCACATACAATTGAAGAACTTACTAATGCTATCCGAAATGTCTGTGAGGAAATTACACCATATAATTTAAGGAATGCCTTCAATAATATGAGACGAAGAGTTGCGTTATGCATAGAAAATGAAGGAGCTCACTTTGAACATTTATTGTAGCTGTTTTTATTATTAAACTTTTTATTTTTTCAACTGAAACGTTTGTATGTAATTATTTGTCAAAATGACAAAACCTAATCTGTCATCAGTATAAAATAACCTATATCACACACACGCTGCCAAATAAGTTAACTTAAATTATGGTACCAACTTAAGTTTAAAAAAAAAATATCATTGCCTTCTAGAGGGTAGAAATATATGATCATATGGTAGTATACTGCAATGGGCAATGTAACCATATAGTTACACACAATCAAAGTCAAAAATAATGGTATATGGATACACATTCACTTAGAACAGAAACAAACTATCTTACCTTATATATCCAAGAAACCAATATCAAAATTTCTAGCACAATCACACAAATCCACAATATAAACTGTCAATAATGGTACCGGTACGTCTCACAAACCTAATAATAACACGCACATGGCCTAAACAGTAACCATAAAAATGAACTGCTGCGCACTTTCGACTAGATCCGCATTTCCCCCACCTAGGCATATTTGTAACCATATGGTATTGCCACCCAAGGATCGTCAACATATAGAGTATCTGAGAAAAAGACTTTAGAATACTTTGTAACCATATGGTTACATGGTTCATAAATTGACACATAATTTGATATAGTGCGAACTGATAAAGGGTTAATAATATCCCGTGTCTCGAGGGATTCGAGGTTGCTGTACAAACTGATAACTTTGGTGCTAAAAATACTTAAATGCCGCAGTTATCCTAAATATTGAGATATAGATTAAAGTTGAATATTGAGTAATTGACTTATTCAATTACCGCTTTGTCGAGCGCCAAGAGGATTACCCCCTCTAAGGTATAATTGTACTTTTATAATTGCCGGTTAGCTAAAAATAGTGAAGAGATATAAGAGATGAAACTAAATAAAAGCGGGTAAGTCGAAAAGGGACTTACGTCTTTATATCTCAAAGCGTGTATGAAAACTAGGTGAAATGAAATGAATCCCTGTTTTTCTTTAATTATTTCAATCAATTCCTTTTGATTTATATGCTTTTCCAATGAAGTTTATACTACATGATTTCAAAAGAAACAAAATGATTACAAAAAATACTTATATGTATATTGATAAAGCGAAAACTTATTAATTTACATATAATTACTACAAATTTCTTTATGGTTACTACGAAATGTTTATTAAATACTAACATACATATGGGGCGAGATACAGTAAATTTGACAAAGATTTGAACTGTTTCGTCTGATGAGATTAATAAACAGTATTAATAAAGACTAACCTTTATATCGCTGCACTAATGGCCACGTCACTTTATAGTTTATTCGCTGCTTCTGGAGTGATGCACTTGTTCACTGTATTTGCACTCTTTCTTTACGCCTCAGGGTGCCTGTAATTTCAGGCAAGAGCCCTGATGTATTAAGCGTGGTGATTCACTTTTAAACCAATATCTCCACTTGTGGACAATTGATACTTTTTTCTACACTATGTACCTTTTGTACATGAGTACACAAGACGCAGTAAATACTTTCCTTATTTATAATTTTACGGGTCCACCCGTTTGACCGCTTCGTGACTTAGAAGCAAGTACTATATTGCGGTATACCCTTACTTTATTATCACGTTAAGGGCAGCCGTCTGACTCGTTTGACTGACTTGAGTCGAGTATCCTATTTTCGTTTTCCTTGGTTCGTTCTAACTACTCTTTTCTTTCGGTGAATCCCAGCTTACTTATAAAATTCTGGATCGTTCTGGTTGCGTGGATGATGTAATGCAGTGACTCTGATGATTCGTATATGTGACACTATGCTATTCTAATAGAGTTTATGTATGGCTAACTATACACATTGAACTATACAAAATGATGATTTGGCATAAAAGGAACTGAGTGAACTACGCATTTGATATTATTGCGAAATGTTTCGCAATAATACTTAATGGCGGGAAAAGCATTAAAATTTATACAATGTTACTTTTTATTTCAAATAAATTAAATTTTAATATATTTTAAAATTTTACCGATTGATAGAAATGTCTTTAAATAAGATGAGCGTAATGTGTCCCATTACAACGTGCATTAGGAAATTGAACAATACCAGCGTGAGAAAATGACGTCTCTTAGCGTTTTAGGTGTCCACGGGTCTATATCGCAGACTACGTGGGTTCGATGAACTGAAATTTGTTGCCAAAAGACTAAAACCCATATCCATCCCAAACGGTGATTTTAGTCGCAGCTTAGCACGATACTTCACCAACTACACAAAACATAGAGCGGCTTTAACTATTTTACACGCACAGACTGTTCGATATCTCAATCGGAAGTCAAATCAAATACGCAATACAACCTAGCTGTAGAGGTCGTATATTGACACGATGCAAGCGATAGATGGACTCCAATGGCGACTCTCTCCTGTAGCATCGGGTCCTGCGTGGACAAAGTAACTCTTCCAAAGGGCCAACGGTAAGTAATTTCGTAGTACTTAAAACAGCGTTAACTAGGTTCGGTAGTAATTAATTTTGGGCGGTAATTAGGTGCACGGTGACTAAGATAAAATATTTCATGCATTAGCAAAGAAGAAATGCTTAGATATTTGGACATGAATGTCGCAGAGAAAATGGCGTCACTCACTTTATAGTTGTTTAAGGCCACGATAATTATCGACGTCGACGATGGCACAAATCCGACTATATCGGTACTAAAAATCTAGCTTTAAGTGCAACAACATTATCCACCTGACCAGTTGATTACTCGGTAAAATCACAAAACTCATATTAAAATAAAGAAAAACAACAGTTACACAATTTACCTCGTCGACTTTATCAATAGCTCCACGATAAGTGCATCAGTAAGGACGACGTGACATATATGAGATCGGTGAGGAAATCGGTGACGTAATACCGACACCTGCATACATTTCCACCAGCGTACACTCCGTATCAACATCAGCAATACAATCCGAAACAAAAACGCACAAAATACAAAGATATTTTTATGATTTTAACGTAACAACCCCCACGCAAGAATTTATTTAGTGAAAAACTTCCACATGTGCCACTCTCACCAGAACCTGTTATAACACGCTAGGGGACATGGATAGAAGCAGCATCCTATTATCACATGCATTTTAACGATGATAACACAGCTACGGAATCTGAATGATGCCGTTTCTGTTCTACACGCACAACAAGTATTTATGGACCCAAATATTCAGGTAGATTTAGCCAATATTTATGGACATTAGTCAAGAAAATCTGTAACCAGCCGCCATCTGGAGGTTACTCCGACCAACCCACAATATTCTATAACTAACACATAAATATTATATATGATCTTCGTCAATTCCTTTCCCAATTGCCTGGAACAGCTGCTGATAATATTGACGGAAATAATCTAGCTCAAATATGAAAAGGGCCCCACTGTGTATTTTATAATTTTCTTGCTTTGTATGCAGTGATCTACGCCGTACAGAAATCGTTGAGGATATAAAAATCCACCTGGTGATATTAAAAAAAAAGATCGTTTAAGATGTAAGCTACTAAATATTATTCATAAAAAAGTCAGTAAAGGAAACAACTAGATAATTAAACTACATATGTCAATTTAATAAATAAATTTAAAAAAAAGTCTATGGACATCATAAGTCAAATTCCTAAAACAGAGATGGTCATACAAACTGTGTGAAACTGTAGAGATATCTCAATTTCCCCTTACAATTATTTTATCTTCTTGACGTGAACTAAAATCGTACGGTATAACATCGGCTACAACGCTATCAAAAATTAACATACAGTATAACGTAGGTTAAATATGTAAATATATATTTTTAAATTACCGCAGGTTATATTACAGAATTAAATGTAAAGTTAAATCAAAGTCAATTTACCAAAGTGTATAGCTTAAAAAAAGATACGCTATAATTCATACGCAAACTATCGTATGATCAAAAAGTCTTTGAATCGCTATTGCCGTGGAATTTACGAGATATCTATGTAATTATTTATTTCAATTAGTTTTGACATTGACTTGACAACTTTTAAGTCAGCTGGCTATAAAATATACATAAAATGCAACTAATTACCATAACCTAAAATCTATTTTATTTGTGACTTATGTGTACTTCAAGCTACAGAAGTAAATAATTCTATAGATGTTTTTTACACTTCATGGCTATCGCGATCCAAAGACTTTTTGATCATATGTTAGTTTATCGCAAAGTCTAAATTAAATTTAAATTTATTACGCAAAAGTGATTTCCTTCACAGGAAAGGAAACCAAGAATCACAGTTGATACGATTAACCAGCGTTGCTAAAAGAAAAAGAAAATCGCGAAGCAAATAGAACAAAGAAAAATAGCAATCCAGATTTTAATATAGCATAATCTAATCAATATAACAGGATTTATTAAAATAACATCATTCTAATGACATAATCGGTACTTGTAATTTACGGAAGCAAAATTACTATATTTAATTAGCGATTTTATACGGGAAAGCTGCCCAAACGGCAATCACACTAAGAGGACACGTTTTACAACTCAATATGGCCGTCACAAATTGTCTTTCTTCGCGACTTAGCAATTAGCAGATCAGTTTATATTTATTTTTCTAATAACATAAGTTTACAAATTCCACTTATTTGTTAACGAAGAAATACAGATATTTTAGCGGGACATGAGACGACTGCTTCAAGCCTTTGGACTCGGTCAAACATGTGGCCAAGGTATCGAAAGTTTAAACTGCCTACACTTGCCTAACCCCTCAGAGTTGTGTATCCTAATTAATAAGGAGATTTTTGAGTCTTGGCGATAAAAAAAGAAAACAAGCAAGGGTACCAATGAAAAAGATAGAGAGCCTTACCAAGTGAAAATCTTGTAATGCTATCACAACTAGCATTATATTAATCACCCAAAAACGGAAATATAATTTTATAATTAGCACGACGTTATATCCACCCCTGAGAGTGCTTATTTTTTTCCAAGAAAATCAAAACGATATGGTAAATTCACAACTAAAAAGACGTCGTCTAGTTGCAGTAACGTATGCAGCTCACAATCACACTTTCACCAAACGTGACGAAGGACACGCGCCATCGTTTTCGGCCCTACTTCAAGATTCCGGAACGTATGACCGACAAGGTGTTGTCAAATACGCTAAGAGCGTACAGGGATTGACCAAAATATTGTAACACTGTAAAAAGAAAATTTAAGCAGTTCTAAATAACAATCCAGGATTTCGTACTGTACGTCGAAATGTTGACTTGTTTGATGCTAAAGAAGTAGATTTTTCCGAACCGGAGATAAACATGCCATGCAAGGAACTGTTAATACAAATTTCAACTTAAAAAAATCAGTTGTACTTTCCACAGGAACACTTTGGAAATTTTCCAAAACTAATCACTTATTTTGAAAAACAAAATCTCAAATTAAATGAGGGATTAACCACATTAGAAGTGGCTATTAATAATTTGAAAAATATTCCAAGCGACTTCGGATGTGGCTTTCGGCAAAAGTTAGACGCACTTTTTAATAGAAATCCAGATTTAATAACATTGCGGCAATTGTGTCTGCAAAATCTAACTGCTAAATACGCTGAAATAAAAGAATATTTTCAGTATGCACCTATAACCAGTTGCGATGTCGAAAGGACGTTTTCTATCTACAAGGATGTATTTCATTCAAAGAGGATAAATTTACAGAAGAGAACCTTGAGAAAGTATTGCTAGTAAATATTAATTACTCCTTTCCTCAACTTTAATTACAAAATGAACAAAGAAAAATGTATTTCGTATTTTACATATCACCACCCGTTTATTTTCCAATTATATAAATAAAATTAAAAACTCTTTAAAAATACAAATTTTCTATAGTACATCCGTAAGGGATGAGTCACGGGCCGTCCCTATTCATTACGAAAAACAGAAACCAATTTGGTGAGGCATTCTTGTTGATATAATTATTTTAGAAAATTATAAAAAACTATTGCACGATAATTTTCACGGCTTAGTCCCATTTTTCGACTAACTTGTCAGCTTTGACAGTTCGTCGTAGCTACACGTTTCGCATTGAAGCTTTGGATTTAGTTTAACTAAAGATGGCGGTTAATTATTAGTACTGACATTTGATTAATGGCGCCCTCTATGTCCCAGTATGTAAAACATAAACGACATAAGCGACATCCTCCGTAGTACTTTGTTACTAAATTGTGAAAAATCTGTACGTGACAGGAACAAACGAACTTCGGTTTAAAAATTAAACATTTTTAAATTTAAACATGTGTAAAACACTGGCATTAACCCCTAGATACACCGTAAACCAATGTATTTCTCTGAGGAATTTCGGCTATAAATTGTTTAGTAAAAGACTATCTAAACGTTTAGTTTGACGACTGAAAATTTATTAGGACAGTGATTCACTGGTCTAAATAAATTTGCTAAAAATATATTTTTCGAAAAGAAAAATGAAAGCAAAAGTTAATTAATAAAATTCCACATAGTTGCAGCATTAAGAGAAATTATATTACGAATAAAATCGAAAATAAAGCGAGAACTTAACGCCCCATTTAAGTCTTATCACCGCAGCATGATAGTATTGCGCGACTGATGATAACTAATGGTCGTGCAATGAAAACGAAAAAATCCAAACAAATTAGCCGTTAGCAAACATAAAACGGAACATAAAACCCGACGAAAAACTGCATAAAATCATTAATCTAGAAGTAACTCGAGCAAGATGGCGTCGTAAAAACTGCTGATTGTTCATTTAAGTTTAATTAGTAGGCAGTGAAATCATCTTTATGTCCCTCCGGTCTACTCGGTATCGCACAAGAAATTCCTCTACGTCAGCGCGATAAACATTTCCGATGTACGAAGATGCGTTTCTCTCCTTCTTCTAGTGTAGTTCGGTTCTCTTTTAATTAACGCTGGTTCTGAACGGCATATCGGACGAAATTTATTTCCTCTGATACTGCTGGAGATATAACTGTGCTCGAGTTGAATTGATTCGAAATCACACCTAGTCATAACACAATTAATTAAACTGAATACCGTTGGGAGGTTGCTTTTAGTGTTTCATCCTTGGCAAATATAAGTATTATAAAGAGGAAAATTATTTACAATTTTTAAATTAGAGAACTGTTTGGAACACTGTGCATGTAAATATGATTCGATATTTTACCTCCATCTTTTCTAAAAGGTAGTTCAACTCTTTGTTATTCGTTACAAAAGTTGTATTCTCCTACGACGCACAGTGTCTCGACTAGTACAAGCTAGCGGGACAAAATTATTTCTTCACTTATTTCAATTGTTTATGTATATTCCAGGTATCTTAAGCTATTTTATGCTCATTATGTGTGTAAAGCACAATCATGTTTGTTTACAAAGAAATTTTTAGGAAAAAAATTAAAATCATAATGATAGTACCCACATTTATTAATTTACAAAATATTATTTCTTTTAAAATAAATTAGTACAATAACAGTATCTATATATCAATTATTTACAATAACAAGGTGTATAAGTAAAAGAAATATAATATTAAATAACTTATATACTAAGGCATGGATTATAAGCAACTACAACACACAATAAAATAAGAATAATAATTACAATAAAAAAATACTTAAACCTACAAATCACCATCAGATGAGTCGTCATCAACGCTCTCCCATTCAGTAGAATATTCAGAGAGTAAATAATCCTCCTCATTTAATTCGTGATGATGACTTACTGATGGTGTTTCGGATGGCAATGAAGGTGGGATAATCAACTGCAGAACCTCCGATGGCAAAGAAGTAAATTTTCTTCGCGGTAATTCTCTATACGAGTTGATAACAGGATCAGACGTAATTAAAAGCATTCTCAAAAGATCTGTATTTGTGGCAATACGTGACCGCTTCCTGGTGTGCCGTTCACGGAATCTACGACAGTCTTTATTTCTTGCCTCCTGGGCTTCTTCGGAGAGTTGTCCAATGGGAAGAAGAAAAGACTTTATAACTTCCGCGCTGTGTATAAGAATTTTGTGCAAAGTAACGGGCATGGAATACCACGAATACAGATCAAGGTATAATTTTCTAGTATCAACACAAAACTTTTCGAATTCTATATAATTTATGTCATATCCCGATGACAAAGTTCTTAAAATTACATGAAATCTACGAATAAGGTTTACGTCTAATCCTGTAATTTCGCTGCTCAATTCAGCTTTGGAAAAAAATCTACGTGCTGTGTTTCCATCGTTTGTGTTACCATACCCAGGTTTTGGTTTATCTACAATGAGACCCATACGATCTTTAAACACTTTTTGTATCTCTTGTGAGCGTTGCTTCACAATAGCTTTGTCGTTATCTCCCCTGACTTGCCACTTTTTTATTTCTAAACGATAGCTGATGTGAAGCAAACATTCAAACGTGCGGATCCATGCATGTAAAGTAGATAAACCAAATGCAAGGCGTTCTTCGTTGCTGGGATATTTCTTTGACTCCTCGTTCATAGTAGACGGGGTGGCACCGCAAATATAACACTTTTGTGTTGAACTTGTGTCTGTTAAGGCATTGCACACTTTGCCATCAGTCATTGTCAAGAACAATTCGTGCTTAACAGAAATTTGAGATCCAGCAACGTTACATAATGTTGGAAGAAGCTGACTTACTTCATCTAAAATTTTAGAAGTTTCTTCTTTCGTAAACTCTTTTGTCTCCTTGGCAAAAATAAACTTAATTGGACGGCAATATAAAGTAGAGGAAGGTCTTGGATTTTGCCAGATCACAGTTTCGCCATCAAGCAGTCTCAAAGGGACAAATGAGTATACGAACAAAAATTCGTCATTAGTGTTCTCAAATTTCTGCTTATACGTGCTATGCCCCGAACTCCCATCACAGCCCCATTTGCTTACCAACGTATAATATGAACGAGGTAACACACTTCTAATGACTTCCGTCTGAGCTTTAACTAATCGTTCAGCCGCTTTATCCAAAATCGCCTGAAGTTTAATTTCAGCTCGAGATTCTGTCACAGAAATATATTCGTCAGAAGGACAACAAGAAGTTTTGGACTTACCTAAACTATAAAACGATGGATACACTTGATGTCCCGCTTTCATTGACCACTTTCTTGTTTGTTTATATGAGTGAGAAGTCGATTTCGAGTCCACATAATAAGCTAAAGCTTCGTCTGGTGTTAACTGCCGACTTTGTTCAGAACACTTATTCTTTTCTCTAGTTTCGCTGACCGCGACGTTATGGATCTGTTTAGCAACACTTCGATGCCCTTCTTTTCGAGTAGCTAACTCAGCTGCTGTAATAAGCTCTCTTGCACTTCGCGATTCCAAAAGATCTTCTACTCTCCGTCTCTTCGTTTTCGTTGATGTGTCTTCAAATGATTTTCTGGGGCGCCCTACGGAAAGAGCCGCTGATGATGTTTAAGTGCACGGCTGGTTAACACACATCTTGATTTCTATTCCGGATCCCTCTAACCAATCTTTATGTTTGATTAGAAACATTTCTTTGTTACACTTTAAAGAAGTCCACTTTTGATTGAATTTTGCTGAAAGGCTTGATATTTTCATTTTGAGTAGTTTTAGAGAATCGTCAGAAACATCAGACATATTGAATTTTTCACTTATATAATAAAAAATGCCACTGTTTCGTTCAGTTTTGTCATGTTTTAGCCATTCTTCAAAAAACTCCATTTTCGTCAAAGTCACGACTCGTTCTGAAGAAAATAAAATAATTTTACTTTCGGGCCTTTTCGGGGTCTATAATATATATGAATCTGTGCCTGAATGTTGTAGGTATTACATATAGAAAAATCTAGGTGGATATATGTGGATAAAAAAAGTTGCTACTCTTTAAAGTTTACAATTAATGTAAAATTTGCTGGATTTATCTATACATTTACAAATTGATATTACACCAAAAGTATACATATTTTTTATAAAAAAATATGTCATAATAGAGTACATACCTTCGACAGAATATTCCATCACAAAAAACTCGTTTCACTTTGCTACCAATTTTAAAATATGTTATCACAAGTGTGCATAAAATGCAACTAATTTGCAAATGAAAATGGCCTCTCTTATAAGGGTTACTTTGACCCCCCGATAAGATACCTTTATGAGGTGATAAACAAATTAATTATTGGAATTCGTTACCTGGGGGGGGTTGTTTACAAGTCGGTATCAGTTGTTCCTGGAAATTACGTCATGAATTTTGTCCCGCTAACTTGTACTAGTCGAGACACTGTGCGACGGCTCAAAAAATAGCAGTGGCAGCTCTTGAGTTACCAAAGAGGATGAGCACAAAAAATCTTACCTATTTTTTGTACATAAAATCCATTCTCCTATTTTTCGTGCTGGAAAAGACGTCTATGACTTTGTTGTCAAAATTTGGGATAGACTGGATGAATTTGTTTTCTATTGATAGGACCGCCAATGCGTTCAGTCGATCTTCTGACATTGTGCTTCTCAGAAAAGTTTTAATGCGTTTGAGGGTGGAAAAACATCGTTCACATTCTGTTGTCGACATGGGCGTTGTACAAATAATATCCAACAGTTTGTATGTCAAAACCTTTTCTAGGTTATTGTCTGTTATGAACACTAAAACTGGCAGAGAATATCACCTACGTCACACATGTCATCGCGCTCATAAATTACTGAAAGTTCACTTGTCAATTTTACACTGTCCAACATAGGATAAGATTTCACAGTTTCATCAAATTTTTTTGTGGAAATGAATGACTATAAGTTTTAAAATTATGAGAATCAAATAATTTTGCTGCACTTAAGTGATCAAATCGGTCGCTAATTTGGCTTAAAACAGTGTCACATACTTCCTTTGCAATAACAGCTCTGTTATCTCCAGCTGTCATTTTTTGTCTTTTCCTTGCCGGTTCTTCATTATTGCGTTCTTGATTGTCACTGTCAGTAGAATTTCTTAAATTTCTAATGTGAATAATTTGCTGTTGGAATTGTTCAATTGCCTTTTGCAGTTGAGCACGGTCAGTCCCGCGCATTTGAGTCTGATTAAATAATATTTATATTTCAACATGTGGCATGATGAAATGAAATATTTTCAACCAGTAGAGAAATTCCGAGCAATTCAAATGTTACAATAAACCACTTGCTTCACTAATAGTAACTGAATCCATCCCACATAATGCCTTTTCACATTATATTCCTTCGGAATAGAAACACTTGAAACTGTCGATTTTCATCTTCAACCTTACGACTACGTTTTTTACTGGGGCCTGGTTTATCCACATCAAAACTGATATTATATTGTTACGTAGGTAGATGCCATGTTCAAACGACGAAATATTTATTCTTCACAGATTACAATTCAAACAATATAACGTTCGCTTGTCCATAATTAAAACTTAACTGCCCCGATAACGGACGATGCATTGTATTTATACGAGTTACCTAACATCGAGAACCTACCACATTATTGGGGGATAATACCGACGTGTTTCGCGAATCTTCGAGTAATCTAGTTGGTTCGACAGATTTCTAGTCTCGTAACAAAATGCTTGGAACGACGAGGAGCATACCTGTCCTACGTAGTAGACCTGAACAAGAAAGTAGTAGGTATTTAAAGATACATATCTTACTAACAATTACAAAAGTTAGAATAAAATAAAAATAATCATTAAAAAATTACAAGAGTACTTGTAAAAGTAAAAACAACAATCAGGGAATAAATTTTCGTTTGTAGCACTTTCTGCAGTGTATTTTGGTTTGGCAGTCCTTTTGAACACTCCAACAGTGGTCGGCCATCATATGAGGATCCCATCTTCCTTGGTACCAAGTTTCCATGATTTTTAAATCTTTATGAAATCTCTCACCTTGTTCATCGCTTACAGCACCTAAATTTTCGGAAAACCTATCAAGATGACTATTAAAGGAATGAATCTTTATGCTTATGTTACAGCCTAGGTGCTGAAATTTTTTAAGCATAGGCTGCACTAGATCTTTACAATTGCAGGCTTTTTTGCTTCCAAGAAAACTTTTCGCGAATATCGTGAATGAAGTCCAGGCTTCTTTCTCAGCTTCGTTTATAAAGTTGATGAAATTGAGGTCCATCAAAAAGGGGTTTTTGATGGACCTCAATTTCATCAACTTCTCAAAAAATTAAAGCTGGGGAGCTTTAATTTTTCCTAACTTAGTAGCTTGCTTCATAAGATTCAATTTGATGTGAAGAGATGGAAAAATGACTTTTTCTCTGTTGACTAAAAGTTGACTTATTAAATATTTTTTCTCCAAGATCTAGGGAGGTCAATGTTTCTGAATTCAGTGTTGGTTTCTAGCTCGACTACCCCAGAACACAAAAAGCACGGAAATTTTGTATATCCTCTTTGAAAGCCAAATAAAAAATTTACCATTTCGAGATCCACATAGTAGACCCAGTTATGGTCTGTATATTTTAGTAACTTTATAAACTTCTCAATGTCGTCATATATTTCCTTTAATTGAACGGAATATCCAATAGGAATTGAACAGAAAACATTCCCGTTTTGTAGTAGGACACACTTGAGGTTTCTGTTGGAACTGTTGATAAACAAACGCTTCTCACTTGGGTCATATTGCACAACGCCAATTTTAGTAGTTAGTTTTAGTAAACCTGGCACATTGTTACAATAAACAAATTCACACTCTTTTTTAAAATATTCTTCAAGGCACTCATTTTCGTATCAGGAAGAAGAAGATTTCGTTCTTTTCA
This sequence comes from Melolontha melolontha, assembly GCA_935421215.2. Lineage (NCBI taxonomy): Eukaryota > Metazoa > Arthropoda > Insecta > Coleoptera > Scarabaeidae > Melolontha > Melolontha melolontha. Next base: position 876,389 of record OW285236.1, on the reverse strand, counting down.
TCGTGTAGCTAGAAGCTCAGCCTCTGGCTGCGTCAATTTTACCTGTCCTACGTAGTAAACCTGAACAAGAAAGTAGTAGGTATTTAAAGATACATATCTTACTAACAATTACAAAGGTTAGAATAAAATAAAAAAGTAAGAAATATTGAATTGAATGGATTTTTACCTACTTTTGTAGTTTTTCGAACAATTTTTAAAATTCGTTGGTGGGCCTCATAAATATCGACAGTGGGCCGCATGCGGCCCGCGGACCGCGGTATGTGCATCGCTGGTCTATAACATCGCTAAGTACAACACGCAGTTATTGAATAGCACTATTCATTCGGTTAACAGCACAACTGTTTTTTGTCGTTGAATTGTGACGCAATTATTTCAATATTATAGTTAAATTCCTTAGTTCATGGGCGTAGATAGCGTGAGGAGTTTTTGCACGGTATGTGCATCGCTGCTCTAGAGTAATAGCACGATACCAAGTCTGGCCAAAACATGTCATCAGCATAATGTTCATTGACGAATTGAAGCAATTTGGAAAGACAGTTATTAATATGGCTCTGACTGTTCAAAGTCGGGATATATCCCTCGTAGAAACTGCGCACCAGACAAGGATTTTATTGGCCAATTTCGCTTTATGTTTGTACTTAACATTACCAAGGTATTCCACTATATTGTTCGTATAAAACATATCGTTTCCCTTCACTTCAGAGTTACTGAAAATAAAATAGTTTTCGTCATCTACAATAATAATTTTTTTTGACCGGCAAAATGCACTTGACTCAGTTGACGTTACCATCTTGGCATACGTAACAGTTGATCTTGGGTGTATTTGGGCATTTACGGGGGTGGTTTGGAAATTATGTTGCCTAAAAAAGAAAATGAAATTTTAAATAGTTAATTGACGAAGGAGAGAAGGTATACATAGGACAAACGCGGAGGACATTCAAAATTAGGATGAAAGAACAGGAGAGAAGCCATAAAGAAAAAAAACAGAATCAACTTTCGCAAGTCATTGTATAGATGTCAATCATAGATTTAATATAGATTTCAAAATTGTACACATTCAAGAAAAAAGTAAAAAACTTAACCTGTTAGAAAACTTAGAAATTAATAGATACAATAGTTTAGGATTAGCTTTAAATGACCAACTAGATTTAAACAACTCCCCTCCATTAAATTTAAGATTGTAAAAATTTTTCCACCACCATTTCCCCAAAAATTTTCACATAAATATTCAAACTTGTATTGTACATATTCAGTATTTCATCCACCTGATGAAGCCATTGTATTGCGAAACAATATTGTAGTGGTATTTACAATAAAAGAATTTTTGAAACTAGCAGCTTAATTACTTATTTCTTAGCGTTAAAATGGAATTTTTATACAAAAAACATTTTATTTTTCAATACAGTCTTCTGCTCGCACAACACACTTATTCCAACAATATTCCAAATTAGTAATGCCTTCATTAAACGTCGATAAATCCGAGTCCTCGAAATAGCTATTTACAGCAGCGATTGCCTCGGAATTAAACGAAAATCTCTTATCACAGAGTCATTTTTTCAGGTTTGGATAGAGATGATAATCGTTGGGAGCCAAATCTGTGGAATAGAACGAATTTAAATCCCAATTCATCAATTTTTGCCATTGCAATCGCAAACTTGTGGTACGTTATTTTGATGGAAAAACACTTTCTTCTTTGCCAAATGAAACCGTTTTTTCTCTTTGATTTCGCAGTTTACTTATTGCAAAAAACTGGCATAATACTCCCCATTTATTGTTTTCCTCTTTGCTAACTAGTCGACCAAGATAATTACATGAAAATCCTAAAAAACAGTTGCCATAACCTTCCCTGCTGACAAAATCGTTTTTGCCTTCTTTGGTGGCGGGGAATCTTCTTTTGTCTATTGTTTATGAATCCCGTGAACGTCCAAAAATTGTTCTGTTCCGAATATGTTTGATAAACTAAAAACACGTTCTCGAGAATATGTTTCTGGTTTTCCTCTGCAATCCAAAATAAACGTGTTAGATGAAAAAGTATAAAATGAGTTTCTTTCGTTTTTTAAATCTCGAACATCACTTGACACAAGTCCATTTTCTCTAAACCTACCCTCTATCTCCAATAATAAGCGAGATCTCCATGATAAGGGTTGAAAATGAATCAGCCTGTATACTCTAAGCGGTCCTAGAGTTTTGAGAACATTCAGCTTAAGACATTGCGCCGCTTTGCGTACACCACAAAAAAAAAATTTAATAATGAATTTACAGACTTGAAAATCATCAAAAGAGTACGCCCAACATGCAAATATTTTGATTACACTCACTTGATATTAAAAAATTTTACAGAGGAAAACATCTTTAACCTCTTCAAGGACATATACACATATGTGTACGTTTGGACCATTGCAGCATAAACCCATATTGTAAAGATATTCTTCAATGCTCAATGGTCCCGTATGTTGCCAATATATTATAGAACCTATGTACCTGCGCATAAGGTGTATGACCGAGCCATAATAAAATTGCGTTAGTTTATTAGTGTTTATGTGTGGCTAGGTTATGTTAGTTACCTTACTTCAAGTTGCAGTATTATTTATAAGTATCTCTTCGAATTTGTGAGAAATAAAAATCAGTAAGTAATGTGACCTTCTTTTACATGCATGTACTCGTATTTTTCTATAATTTTGAAATATTTCACATTTGTTTGCAAATGTGATGAAGTTTTTATATGTACACATTTGTGTACAAAGTGTGAAAGTAGATATTACTTCTTTATTTTTCTATATTTTCTTCTTTTTGCCACATTTTATAACTGTTTCAGTTATTCGGAAATGTCTACTCCAATTTCCTGTGGATTATTTTATGGCAAAAGAGATGACGCATCAACAATAACTATACTGGATAAATTAGCAAATTCAAATAATTCAGATATAGAAGATCTTGATATTATAGATTCCAACGAAGAAGATTTTGATGAAGATGTACGTACAAACAACGACGGGTTGGACCAACCCAGTACGTCGAGAATATCGGATGATGAAAATAAAATTCATGAAAATGAATGTACAGAAAGCGAAGATTTTGATAGTGAAGATGAATTGCCATTGAGGGAAATAAAACGTCGAATAGAAACCAGTCAGCCGACTAGGTCTAGAATATGGTATGTTGAGAAGGACAACGATCTTACTCACAATCCACCACCTTTTTTATCCTCCAGTGAAATTAAAATTCAAGGTGAAACTCCGCTTTCCTTTTTTTATGGAAATCTTTCCTGAAGAACTATTTCAGCATATTAGAACAGAAACTATCAGGTATGCAGTCCAATCAGGCAGAGATATAAATATCACTACTGCAGATATAAAACGGTTTATTGCGGTAAATATAATGATGACATACATAAAATATCCTTCATACCGGATGTATTGGTCATCCAATCAAGACCTACGTTTAGATATTATGGCTGATGGCATGCCGCTGAAAAAGTATGAAGAAATAAAAAGATTTCTACATTTTACAAATAATCAAGACATACCGCACGACAACAATGATTCTTTTATAAAAATAAGACCATTATTGAATACATTGGCCGAAACATTTGCCAATGCTTGTACGCCAACTGAATATATGGCAATAGACGAAATGATCATACCATTCAAAGGAAGAAGCAAATGTAAACAATATATAAAATCAAAACCTCATAAATGGGGTTTCAAGGTTTGGGTCCATGCAGCGGCTGATGTATACGTGTCAAAATTTGAAATGTACCAGAGTCGCAAAACAGAGTCAAAACCTAAGTTAGGTGTTATAGGGGATACCGTTGCAAGACTATGTTCCGACATTGAAGGAAAAACCACAAGATATTTATAAACAACCTTTTTACGTCTCTTGATACAATATCATGTTTGAAGAGTAGAGATATTTATGTTGTCGGAACAATACGATGAAATAGAATTGCAGGTGCAAGTGAGAAACTAGTATGCGAAAAAGATTTGAAAAAAAGAGGAAGAGGATCAAGTTCACTTACCACTTCATCCGATAACATTAGTGTGATTCGGTGGGTAGACAATAATATAGTACATATGGTTTCATCTTTCGTTGGTAAAGAACCGCAAGATACTGTAAGAAGATGGGACAAAACCAAAAAAAGCCACGTCAACATTCCGCGACCACAAGCAGTAATCCAATACAATAAATTTATGGGTGGTGTTGACATGGCAGATAGAATGGTTGCCCACTATCCTCATGCAACGAAAAATAAGAAATTTTACGTAAGAATCGCATTCCACTTTATAAACGTCGCTATCATAAATTCGTGGATCCTCTACCGCGAAGCTAAACATTGTAGCATCTCTTTGGTTGAGTATAAGGCATATATTGTCCATGCCCTTCTTAGAATGAATACAAACCAAAAAGGAAGACCGGCACATGGAAATACACCACCAACGAAAAAGAAGGCATGGACAAAAGCTTTGCGTGAAGTGCGATTGGATGGAATAGGACACTACCCCAAAAAGCAAGAATTAAAAAATCCTCCTAGATGTCATTATCAAAACTGCGTAAAACGTACTCGATATACGTGCAAGAAATGTAAGGGACCAGTGTGCCCTGAGTGTCTTGAATCTTTTCATGAATGAACTTTGGTAACATGCATGGACAGATATTTCTTCTTATTTTTACGTTCACAGGTTACTAAAAATTTCAAAACTATGTATTTTTCAATTTCTAAGATCAATAAAAGTTTAATTAAATTTATGATTTGCTTTTTCATGTGTTGTGAAAAACCCGTCCCTGAAGAGGTTAAGGAAAAATATTAAACTGAAAATGAAATTTATCACCGGGGTCATATTTTTTTTTTACTGCTTCTTCGTTGTATATAGAAGAAGTTCAAACGGATAGATCTTTGATATGCATTAATAACTACGTCTTATAAGTAACTCGGCACGCTTTGAACATAAACTAACTACTATCTCTCACACAAACGCAGACATTCCTACCCATGAACGAATAATGGAACGTTTAGCATTCAGATCGGTGCTCCAGCGTTATGGCTGTAATTAACATTGTGGTTACTGGTAATCAGTCTCGGGCCCGCTTCGGCACATCCTTATTCTCGAGGGCGCTCTATTTCGGTAAATGTACTGCCAGCGCTATGCCGTAAAGCGTAATGCGCTTCATAAAGCCCCCGAATGATAATTATTAACGGACAAATGGAATTGAACAATCCATCCCCGCGCCACTCTGCATATTATATTAGACTCTCTCATAAACAAGCCAGCCCCAAACGGCAAATACATGGTGACGATGAATATGCATTCAAAGTGTTTGCGAATCGTTTGGATTTGATTGTGACATATTGAAAAAATTGATTAAGGGTTAAAAATATCTTCTCTCTGATCTCTTCTTCTCTGATTGAATGATGATGACTAGGTACCGGATACGAGAGGCCAAAATTACGATGGACCATACAAGATGTCCCGTATCGTTATGTTCAAATTTTAGGGAGTGTAAAGTAGACTTCTTTTCAAGCAACAAAAACGCAAAACTTGTATATCCATTTTTATTTGTTTCAAAGTTACAGATCTATGAATGTGATTGCCAGGTCATGAAAAAAAATGTAATCCTAAAGTCAATACAAACTGATTTTATTTTAAAAAAGTTATACGATTCAATAACAGTCCTGTGATTGTTAACGTCGCATAATAAAATGTTATCCTAAAATAAATATACAAGTGTCGTAGCGCATACAGTAATTTCTTGGAGATCTACAAAAAAGAGTACTGGAAATTGATTTATGATAAAGAAGGTTCTTACTTATTTCGTAAGTGCTGAACCATGAATATCATACAATAAACGAATGTTCAGATGACTGTTAAAGTTGCATTTTTTAATAAAGGATTACATTACGTTTCAATTCATACAACAGCTTATTAATGAGTTGACACGTCTTTATTCAAAATGCCTTACCGATTTTCTTCTCAAGAGTATGCGGACATACATTTTGTGTATGGTTACTATAACGGCAGTGCACGTCAAGCAATTAATGAATACCGACATCGGTTTCCCTATAGGCGCATTCCTCATTACAGAACTTTTCTGGAAGTACACAGACAATTTCGGGAATGCGGACTGCGTGATTATCTTTTCGAGGATTAATTTGCCAGTAGACTTAGAGGAAGAAGCGGTAGCTATTGTTACAAGAGATCCAACTCTCAGTGTACGTCGAATCGCTAGACAACTAGGAGTGCCACGAACGACAGTTTGGCGAATTTTAAAACGTGAGGGCTTATATCCATATCACTATCGCAGAGGACACGGTTTGCTTGAGACAGACCACTATGCTCGTCTAGTTTATTATACCTGGATATTAAGAGAGTCACGGTTTCATTTTAATTTCTGCAGAACAGTACTCTGGACAGATTAATCTACGTTCACAAGAAGTGGTGTTACAAATCTGAGAAACCTGCACAGGTGGTTGTCAGAAAATCCCAAAGCTATACGCCCATCTAAATTTCAACATGAATTTTCTGTTAACGTTTGGGCGGCCCTAATCGATGACTTGTTGATTGGTCCTGTCGTTTTTCCTGGGAGATTAAATGCGGACAATTACCTTCAATTTCTTATTGACGAACTGCCAGGTCTTTTAGAGGATGTCCCATTGAATGTTCGACGAGACATGTGGTTTCACATGGATGGGGCACCACCACATTTAAGAATTGCTGTCCGAAATTGGGTTAACGTCAATTATCCAAGATGGATTGGTTGAGGTGGTCCTGTTGCATGGCCACCCAGATCACCCGATCTTAATCCCCTTGACTTTTATTTACGGGGGTACATGAAAAATTTAGGAGACGTTCGACACAACTTGGCCTCTCAAGAGGGTCGTTGCAGAGAATTTTGCATTCAATAAGAATATTTCCACACAAAATTCAGCTTGTCCAACAATTGAAACCGACAGATTACCCGCAACGACTTGATTATGCAATTTATTTTCGTCAAAAAGCAGAAGAAAATCATGATTTTATTCATAATTTAATTATGAGCGACGAAGCCATTTCCAATTAAATGGGTTCGTTAATAGGCAAAACTGCAGGATATGGGCTACGGAAAATCCAAGAGTAGTTCAACAGCGAGAATTACACCCACTTAAGTGTACCGTTTGGTGCGGTGTTTCGTCGGAAAGGATAAATGGCCCTTTTTTTGTTTGAAAATGAACACGGTGTCGCCGGTTCCATCACTGGTGTTAGATATCGGACAATGTTGGAAAATTTTTTAAGGCCAGCCGTGGAAAACCATCCACAAGTATGGTTCCAACAGGATGGAGCCACATCGCACACTGCGAGGGACACAATGGCTCTTTTACGCGACATCTTTGGTGAACGAATTATTTCCCGTACAAGTGATTTTAATTGGCCTCCGCGTTCACCGGATTTAACCGCTTCAGACTGTTCCCTTTGGGGTTATTTGAAAGGAAAAGTCTATATTAATAAGCCTCGAACCATACAGCAATTAAAAAATAATATACGCGACGAAATCAACAACATAACACCTGAAGTTTTGCGAAAGGTTATGGAAAATGTTTTGGAAAGAGCACGAATATGCGAAGCAGAAAATGGCCACCACTTGCGAGATATAATTTTTCATAATTAAATTAAAAATATTTTCCATTAATATACTGTATAATGAACTCAAACCCCTTCGGTCATTTTGGGCCACCCTGTAGTTTCTGTAATTTTTTGTTTGTTTTTCATCGATCATTTGAACATATTGTATCCCCATTGAACAGTTCCAAGCAAATATCGATGCATGTTTAAATGCTTTTTGGGCCTGATTATAATATACAAGTTTAATAGAATAAACTTAACTGTAAGTACATTTCAGTAAATCGTAGTAATGGAATTTAATTTTAAAAAAACAAGAAAAGAAAGACAATCAATTTTGCTGAAAGTACGAAATTCTATCGGGAATTATCTGAGAAGCAACGAAAGAGCGAGACGACGAGTTATCAACGAGAGAAACAGTACGCCGCCACATAAACTTACTCGCTAAGAATGGATATAATTTCCTGCGACAAGGGCAAGACTTCAAGAGTCGTTAGTTTAACGATGTCACTAATGAAACAATCCAGGAACACAATTATGAGAGATGACACATTTAACTGGAAGTGAGTCCCACTGCGGCAATATCTTGAGACTATGGTCTAATTTTATGGAGATGGGATGGCCTCTACTTAAATTAAAAATTCATCGTAGAGCGACGATTACTTTCTACGAGAGTAGTAAATTATCTTGATTGTAGGATTAGGTGTGATATTAAACTTATAAATATGGAGGTACTCTTTTTCAGGATGAAAAGGTTAAATTATTAAAAAACTTGACAAGGAAAACAGTTAAACAGTTAACAGTTAAAACAACGAAAAAAATAAACTAACTTACCGTACTTTATTTATCTTAGGAAATATAAACTAATAAATAAAATAATTTTTAAAAACTCTTGACGCGTTCTACGCCCATGAAGAAAGGAATTTAACTATAATATTGAAATAATTACGTCACAATTCGACGACAAAAAACAGTTGTGCTGTTAACCGAATGAATAGTGCTATTCAATAACTGCGTGTTGTACTTAGCGATGTTATAGACCAGCGATGCACATACCGCGGTCCGAGGTCCACTGGCGATATTTATGCCGCCCGCCAACGAATTTTAAAAACTGTTCGAAAAACTACAAAACTAGGTAAAAATCCATTCAAATCAATATTTCTTAACTTTTTATTTTATTCTAACTTTTGTAATTGTTAGTAAGATATGTATCCGAAACCTTAGAAGATATGCTCTTCACCAAATCGCCAGTGGGATTTGGTGAAGAGCATATCTTCTAAGGTTTACCTTAGCCAAAAACGCTACGTTTAACATTTTTTTCAGTTTTAAGGTTATTCTACCTAAAATGGCAACTTAGTTGCCGAAATCCGTATATAGCAGTTATTGATATATATTGTGGTTAGGGTGTTTTTCTTATTTCTGTTTAAGATATGTATCTTTAAGTGCCTACTACTTTCTTGTTCAGGTTTACTACGTAGGACAGGTATGCTCCTCGTCGTTCCAAGCATATTGTTACGAGACTAGAAATCTGTCGAACCAACTAGATTACTCGAAGATTCGCGAAACACGTCGGTATTATCCCCGAACAATGTGGTAGGTTCTCGATGTTAGGTAACTCGTATAAATACAACGCATCGCCCGCTATCGGGACAGTTAAGTTTTATCTACGGACAAGCGAACGTTATATTGTTTGAATTGTAATCTGTGAAGAATAAATATGTCGTCGTTCGAACTTGGCACCTACCTACGTAACAAAATAATATCAATTTTGATATGATAAACGAGGCTCCAGTAAAAAATGCAGTCCTAAGGTTGAAGATGAAAATCGACAGTTTCAAGATATTTGGTCCGAAAAATACTTTTTTATTTCATCGCATAACAAAAGTGTCTGTTTAATATGCAAGAGTAGTGTTTCTATTCCGAAGGAATATAATGTGAAAAGGCATTATGAAACCCAGCATCATTCTTTTACCAAATTAACCGGCGAAAATCGAACTCAAAAAATTTCCACAAAGGGAACTAATAGGCCAGCAAGCTATGTTTACAAAATCAATTCAAGATGCTGAAACAGCTACTGAAGTTGGCTTTAAAATATCTCGAATAATAGCGAAAACTGGTCGGCCTTTTAAAGATGGTGAGTTTGTTGAGCAGTGTTTAGATATCGCCGCAAAAAAAAATGTGTCCGAAAGATGCAAAGAGGTTTAAAAAAATTCAACTAAATCGGATGACTGTTCAAAGAAGACTTACCACATTAGCAGCTAATATAGAAGAGCAATTAGCTACGAAATCGAAAAGTTTTGAGTATTTTTCTATAGCTCTTGACGAATCTACAGATACAAGTTCCACTGCTCAACATTTAATATTTTTACGAGGTGTAACGCAAAATTTTAAAGTGGGTGAAGAACTGCTTGGTATGAGTTCTTTGACAAGTCAAACCAAGGGGACTGGCATGCTCAAAGCTCTTCTGGAAAAATGTTCTACAATGGATTTGGATTTAACGAAATTATCTGGAATTACGACTGATGAAGCACCTTCAATGGTTGGAAGTAAATCTGGGATAATAACTACGTTAAAAGAATATTTACAAACTAAAAACATAGATACCAAGGAATTAATGCAGTTTCATTGCATTATACATCAAGAGGCCCTCTGTTCAAAATTATTGGGATTTGAAAATGTGATGAAAGTTGTAGTACCTACTGTAAACTTTATAAAATCACGAGGTCTCAATCACCGACAATTCACACAATTTCTCGATGATATTGAAAGCGAATATGGTGATCTGTTTTACACTGAAATAAGGTGGCTAAGTCGTGGGTTGTCACTAGAACGGTTTCTTAACTTGAGTGAAGAAATCAAAATATTTCTGGCGGAAAAGAAAAAGGACGTCTCCGAACTCGACAACCCTGATTGGCTATGTGACTTACCGTTTCTTGTAAACATCACAAATCAAATGTCTTAAATACGCGACTCCAAGGCAAAAATCAATTGATTTCGCAGTTATACTCTAATGTTTCGTCCTTTCAATGAAATTGAGTCTTTTCAGGACAGAAATCAATTCAGCCAATTACAGCCATTTTCCGAACTACAAAAAGATTATGGAGAAATTCAATAAAACTGATGTCAATTTCGCTTATGTTGAAAAAATTGATATTTTAATACAAGCTTTTCATGATCGTTTTCTAGACTTCAAAAAAGTTAAACCTCTATTAGACATTTTCAGCAATCCTTTCAACATTTCAACCGAAAATGCACCGAAATCAATACAGCTGGACTTGATAGACATGCAAAATGATGATAATTTACGAAACAAGTTTAATGAAGGTAATTTACTCAACTTTTACCGTTGTATTGACAAAACCGCTTATAAAGAGTTGCGAATAAATGCATTGAAATGCATGCGCAAGCTTATTTGGATGGACGTATATTTATGAGCAAACGATTTCAGTGATGAAACTTAACAAAACAAAAAATCGAAACCGTCTGGCAAATGAAAATCTGTAAGCAATTTTACGGGTTGCGACAAGTAATGTGGAGCCAAACATAAACAAAATTGTTAGGTCAATGCAATGTCATGCATCAAAATAATAAAACATGAAATATTACATTGTAATGATTAGATTACATTTACATGAACTTCTAAGTGAAAATTTTAGACTAAATCGATGTTTTTATTTACTCTAAAGTTTAAACAAATTTAAATATCCATTGTATTATACAATGTACAATTAGATACATAAACTTTATGCAAATAGACAGTTTGAAACGGTTTCTTGTTATTTTGACCAATCCCGATTTAGGATTTCACCCCCCCCCCCCCTCCCGCCAATTAAAATTTAATGCTGATTGGTCAAAACAATTTGAAAGTTTTTCCAGAGTCTGCAGCAGATTGCCTAAAATAGCTACTAAAATCATCTATGCATAACTTTCCACGAACATTCCATTCTAAAGACGATAATGTTAAGGAAAGTATTATCCTGTTCAAACTTAAATTACTTAGGTGTAAGAAAGAGGATCAGTTGCGGTCCTGATGACGTACGGTGTAAGATGCTACGCGGATAAAACTGGTTCATCCTTGAAGCAGTCTCATACTATTTTTATAGTAATTTTGGGGTCTCATATCCGGTTTCATTCATTTTTCTATTTCTTTATTATTGTATTAGACTCCATTTTTTTTCTTTTTTGGAAAATTTTATAAATTTAATTTAAATATAATTAATTAGATGTGTGATTTAAAAATATAAATAAACTATTGTTAATAGTGTACAATTGCGAGAAATAAATTTTTGTCGTCAATGTCGTAAAATTTGAGGAAATTGTCACAATGTTGATTTCTGCCGTGATTGATTATATCCATTATCAATGAAATGTCAAGATAAATTTGCAGTTTGTCAAAGTATCGTTTACAATAAAAACTATATCATAAATCATAACTATAAAATGCTTTTAACTCAATAAATAAGGAATATTAATTTTATTAAAAACTTAATATATTTGATTATCTTCAATCTCAGCAAAATCCCACTAACAGAAGTTATTTCAAATAAAGTTGTGTTTACGATTGATGTGCTATCTAATGGTTAACATAAAACTTAGAATAATAATTCGATTTACTATTTACCGTTTACACCAGATGGCGCAACATGTAGCATAATTTTACTTTAATTTTGGATTTAACCTTACTTTTACATTTATTATTATTAAATTTCTTTATGGCTCTATTGCGAAAACAGTTACACAATATAATATCAATTGTATAACTTCGGTTCGACTTACAGGAAATATATTAATAAGTAGCCAAGCAATTAATTTTGAATTATTGTTTTAGGTATAGTCACCTTCCAGATAAAATAGAAATTAGTTCGTCTTGAAAGATTTTATTTCGTGAATGGAAAGCACGGTGTATTTTATCATTTACCTAATTTTTTTATAATTACTGTGGTGAATTATATGGCATAATAAAAACACTTTCAATGACTTGCTAACAAATATTTGCTAACAATATCCAATTTAGTGAATTGTGGTGTGTTTGTTTCAGTTACGTGTCTGGTGTATTAAGTTTAGTTACGTGTATATGATGTGTTAGATTTAATTATACTTATAACTTGTAGATAAAAACTTGGCTAAGGTAAAGCATACATCTGCCACCGATTTTCGCACAAATAATTATTGGGAAGTAAAATAATTATGGTTTAGAGGACCTTTAGGAAAGCAATTTAGGCTAAGGTAAAACTTTGTTAGTGCATTAGCAGATTTATCATAAGTGGATTTGCAATATTTACAATAATTCTTACATTTAATTGTGTCTGTGTATGCAAAAATTTGTTTAGTGAAAATGCATATATTATGTGCCGTTTGAAATAATTGTTATACATTTGCCTTTTTTTTGTTATGAATAAAAAATTCTGTTTAATTTATATCATTTATTTAAAATACATACAGTAAAAATACATATACATAACAAAGTATATTTGGCACTAAAATAATTACATTGATAAAAATATAATTTCCTTAATCGAACTACATTTCCGCTAAAAGCACAAAATTTCAGTGTACGCCGTCAGCAACTCATCACATACATAAGCAACGAGGTAAGTATTAATCCACAATAACTTGCAAGATAATAAAATTGTTCAATCACCTTCTACAAATAGGAATAAATCATCATAAGTATAACTATACATGTTATTAATAAAATTCAAATTCTCTTAAAATATAAAATATATCCTATTGCTGATATTCAGATCGCACCTATAAAATTACAAATTAATGATGTGTTACTAAATATATTTTAAGAAAAATTAAATATTATGAACTGTCTCTCTCAATTGCTCAAGATTCAATGAAACCACTTCATCAGCAGGTTTCTGGAGAATCAGTCTTACTGGCTTTATCAATAGTTCTGCTCTTTCTGTTTTAAACATCACCTACAGCAGTTATCTTCTTTTTGATAAAGTGAAGTCCTTTCTATTGATTAATGGCTTCTTTTCTTACCTTAGCATTTCTCCTACTCCATTTTTCCATATTTGTTAGCGATAGGGATAATAATTTTGTAATATTACCACATTCTTTATCTATAACATATACATTGTCAGTTACTAGTAAGAAGAGAGCTAACTATATTTTCGTTATTTTCTAATACCTAACCGCGAGCTTCTGTACCAATATATTCCTTATATCTACATTTTCTAACAATTAGATGAACTTTCTATCGTGTCCTGCTTTTCCAGTAGTACTACCTCTACATCACTTTCCTTCCATAAACAACTGAATTCTGACTCGATACTACCATTTACTAAAAGTCATATTTCCATTTAATTGCATATACCTAATAATGTTATATATAATTTTGGTACTCACAATTATCAAATAATTGTTCCTATAAAATAATTGTGATATGTAATATAATAACACAATATATTTTTATAAATAAATAGTTGTATTTTATTATCACGATTTTTAATATTTTGTTGAATATAACCTTATCTGTCTTAAAATTATTCAGCCTTATGCATAGTCGTTTTAGTGGCTACTAACACGCTACTAAGACCATTTTAACATCCTACTAAGAATTTCCGTATTCATAGTCGCGTTTCATGCGTACTAACAACGTTTTAACGTTAGTAGGCTACTAAATCCCTAATAGCGTTTGAGGCCGTGTTTAAAGTGTCTATTAAAGCTAACCTACAAAAAGAAAAAGCGCACACTGTCAAAACATAACGAAATGATACAAAATTGAGAGTAAAAATCATAACAATGAATTCATTAACTGTAAGTATACGGATAATCGGCATACAGCAATTTTAAAAATAATGGAAGTGCATGGTATCTCATTATAATTTCATTATCAACAAAATTTTAATCAATTTTAATTATTACTTCTTGAATGCTGTTTCCAAGTACCCATGAGATGCAATGAAGCAAACTGATGAGAAAAAGTCGGTTTAATATGTATTTATGGTATGATGTGGGCTTTATTTGCAAATATTAGTTCTGTAGCAGGTGGATGGTGTGATATATCATTTATCTTAAGGGAAGTAATATGATATATTTATTACAGGATGTGTTAAAGATTCAAAGCGCCTTCGAGAACATTGGCAACAGATGAAGATGCAAGCACCGAAAAATATCAGTCAGTATTGGAAAAAGTTTACTTGAAACTGGAGCTGAAGTTATTGAGTGAAAATGATAATTGAATATGTTTATTATATGATATTAGATAAGTATGACAATAGGATGGTGTAATTTAAAATATAGAATAAAGTAGGTATAATTATATCTAAGTTACGTGTAAATACTGCATCATGTATAAAGTAGGTATGAATATTTGTTACATGTGGATACTTATAAATGTATATATTATATTTAATACTAATAAAAATTATATCAAAATATCCCTAAAGTATTTCAATAAATAATAAATTATGTATTATTGTTAAAGTCTACTAATTAAAATATCTTCATATATAATTGTTGTCGGAATAAATTGCTGTGGATATTGTCATGTGAATCCATGTTGTTCCGCTAAAATAAATTCAGTAATAAATATGTTACAAAGCCAGTTAAATATGTATATACCTATATCATCACCATAAGCTTTGGGATTTCGTATGAAATCTACCTGTGCTTCCTCAACTTCTTGCAACTCAGCTTGTATATCAACTAGATCTTCCATACTTTCAAAATTATATAATTTCAGTAATACAAATTTTAAGTAAGATTATATATTATACTTACATTTTTCTTATATCAAATTTAAAAGCAAAAAATCATAAAATTTATTAAAACAAATAAGATTATTTAAAACGTACTTAAAATAACCTACAATTCCAATAGGTAAACTATTTTAAATGTCTCCTTCATGCAAAATGCGCATGCCTGCGAACTCCGTTTTCACGGTTGCCACATATTTTTTTCTACTAAGATCCTATTAGTTAGTAGCCACTAAGTATGATGAAATACGCGACTATGAATACGAAAAGATAAAAGCATCTTAGTACGCTCTTAGTAGCTACTAACTAATAGCGTACTAACACCCTATTAACTTCGCGACTATGCATAAGGCGGATTTACTTTAAAATAATCTAACGTATGGCAACGCTGTTGAGTGGTAATCACGTTTCATTAGTTACAAATTCGTGCATATATTTTGCCTAATTAGGGCCCTTAAAATGCATCTTTACCCTAAATTTGAAATTTATAATACGGATACAGAATTAAGAAGTTTAGTACCGACGTAAAAAAATGGCAATGCATATATTTCTAAACAAAACAATGTGACATTTTTTAAACTTTTTTAATGAGCGTTTTGATTGCAATTTTTGTCTAAAGTTTTTATTTTATTTAATTGCGTACACAAAAATTATTTTGAAAATTGGTAATGCGTTTCGCGTGTAACCATTACAGTCAACAGAAAAAATGTAGATATTTTCCATAAGTGGATTACAAATTACAAATGGAACAGACATGCAATATACCCATCTTTAACTGTACACATGGACAATACACCTCGTGTTTTCCAGCATATACTTCTGCTTAAGACACGTGTTTCTGCCATCTATTATTAGGCGTCATCAGTTAAGCTAGTGAAGTAAATAAAGCTTAAATCGCCTATAAGATATAGCAAATTTTGCTATCCGATAGCACCATATAATATAGTGACATCTAACGGACGAAAGAGACTGTGCCGAAAATGGCAACCCTTCCCTTGACCGGCTATGCCGGTACAGAAGGGAAGAAAATTCGTATGTGTCTGTTTCATTTGTAACAAATGCGTAATACGTGCTTAACGTATTGATATACTTAAACCTTTTTTTGTATATTTGCTGCCATCTGGCATCGTGTTAATGGACTTATACCTATATACGTATTTTCTTCCCTTCTGTACCGGCATAGCCGGTCAAGGGAAGGGTTGCCATTTTCGGCATAGTCTCTTTCGTCCGTCAGATGTCACTACAGACAGCGCTCACTTAACATACATAATGCGTGCACAAATTGTTGTGCGTTAAACGGATGTAGTGAAATTACATATAAAAACAGGTGTTTACGATTTTATGGTTACATACGCCTCTTTGTTCATACGAACGTACGTAGTGGTTTATTCGAACGTACACTTTGTCGGCTTGAAACTATGCAATAAATGCTTGATTTATTATACGAATTCACAAGACGGGGATTTCCCCTATTTTGTAGTCACCGTAAAATAAACTGCTTTCTGTTACTAGTTTACATCCATTCGTTAAATGTATTGATACCGAGTGGTGGCTGGAAATAGTGATAGTGACTCTAGTTTTACGAAATATTTAGTAAAAAACATTAAAAATATGCGTGAAAGTGAAAGAGATCGAAGAAGAAGAAAGACTATTAGTTTCGAGAAAAAATTACAAATTATTAAAAAAGCAGAAAGAGGAGAAAAGATGGCAGAAATAGGACGGAATCTAGGTCTGAGTCGTTCAACAGTAAACAACATAGTGAAAAACAAAGAAAACGTAAAGGCACATATGAAAAGTGGTGGAAACATACAGCAGAATTTTGCTACTCGAGCACGTTCAAACGCGATGGAGGAAATGGAACGACTTTTAAAGCTCTGGTTAGAAGATCAAAATCAACGTAATGTTCCAGTAAGCCTTTCTATTATCCAAGAAAAGGCTAAACAAATTCACAGAGAACTGACATATAACATGGGAGAAACTTCAAATGTTGAAACTTTCAACGCAAGTTGGGGATGGTTTCGAAAATTTAAAATTCGAGCTAGATTACATAACATTAAAGTGACCGGCGAAGCAGCTAGTGCTGATCTTAATGCGGCAAATGCTTTTCCTGGATACCTCAAAGCGATAATAGAAGACGGAGCCTACTGCGCGCAACAAGTGTTCAATGTCGACGAAACAGGTTTATTCTGGAAGAAAATGCCAGCAAATACGTACATATATGTTGACGAAAAACGTATGTCAGGACATAAACCCTCCAAAGATCGCCTTACACTACTATTGGGTGGAAATGCGGCAGGGGATTTTAAACTGAAGCCTATGCTAGTATACCATAGTGAAAATCCTAGGGCTTTTAGGGGAATTGCAAAATCTTTATTGCCAGTAATTTGGAAATCAAACCGCAGAGCCTGGGTTACTGTTGCTTTGTTCGAGGATTGGTTCAAAAACTATTTTGTACCCTCAGTGCAAAATTATTGTTCCAAAACTAATTTAAATTTTAAAGCCTTGCTAATTCTAGACAATGCACCGGGCCATCCCGTAACGTTAGATGAATTGTGCCCTAATATAAAAGTTGTTTATTTACCGCCAAACACAACATCGTTGCTTCAACCTATGGATCAGACTGTCATTGCAACTTTCAAAAAATATTATTTGAAGACAACTATGGCAGAAATGATAAAAGCTATCGATAAAGGAGAAGGTGTAAAAGCGTAAGAAGTTATTGGAAAAGTTACAATATTCTTGCTGCGGTTCGAAATATTGGTACAAGTTGGGCTGAAATTAAAAGTACAACTATGAATAGATCTTGGAAAAAGTTGTGTCCTCAGTTTGTTTCTGACGATGAAAATGTTATTGAAGAAACTGAAGATGAAATTATAGATGAAGTTGTGGAAATAGGAAGAAGACTTGAACTGAATATCGATAATGAAGATATTATTGATTTAATAGAGGGTCATTCAGAAGAGCTTACAGCCAGTGATTTAATTCAACTGCACGAACAAATGGTAACACAAATCGATCATGATGACGAACATCAAGAAAACTTACTTCCAAAAGAAATAAAACTACAAACAATAAGTGAAATTTTAAGTAAGGTGGAAGATATTGTTGCTCTAGTAGAAAATTGTGATCCAGATAGCGAAAGAAGCATACACGTAATTCGTAGTCTTCGCAATACCACATTTTGTTATAAAACACTGTATCAGGAGAGGAAAAGAACTTTTACAACACAATTGACTATGGATAAGTTCTTGACACAAACAAAGAAGAATTAAATTTAAGTTTTATGTACACTTATGTAGGCATTACTTTATTTTTGTATTACATTACAAACTACAACAAAATAAATTATTTCCATCAGTTGTTATTCATTATTTTAATTTGAGAAACATAACATGCATAAACGACGGACAGCCAACAGTGTAAGTTACGTAGATCCGTATTACGTTCGTACGGATATTTGATACGTTCGTGCGAACAGAGGGTGGTAAATGAACATGTACGTATTAGCGGACGTACGTTAAGCAGGCTGTACGTAAAGCGAGCGCTGACTGTATATTATATGGTGCTACCTGATTGGACAAAATTTGCTATACCTTATAGGCGATTTAAGCTTTACTTACTTCACTAGCTTAACTGATGACGCCTAATAATAGATGGCAGAAACACGTGTCTTAAGCAGAAGTAAATGCTGGAAAACGAGGTGTATTGTCCATGTGTACAGTTACAGATATGTATATTTGCATGTCTGTTTCATTTGTAACAAATGCGTAATACGTGCTTAACGTATTGATATACTTAAACCTTTTTTGGATTACAAATATTAGGTAAAATAACTTTGGAAAGCTTAGAATTACGATAAATATTTTTTAAAAAATTTAGGCGATCGGATCGAGTGCCAACTCAGTGGTCGCTAATTTGCTGCTGCTAGTTTGTAAACGATAAGGAAAATATTTCCTCTATATTTAGTAGTATTACACAAATAGAAGTGGTTGCATCTAAAGAATTATAAATAGCAACAAAAAATCAAATCAGTGTATGTATATTTCAAGTGTATGCGTCACTAATATCCAATTTTCCTTAATTGTAGAAGTATCTGATGCTATAGAGTAAAACATCTTTTTAAATGTATTTTTTTATAATTTATTTGTAAATAAATATATATCACATTACTGTTATTCTTTTTTATGAATTAAAAAAAGTAAATAGTGTTTAGAATAAAATTCCTTTAATTGATTGAATTTGTTAAAAATTTTCTGGATAAATAGTATGCAGATGAGATTTTAAAGGTGTCCATATATACTCATATAAATGACATTTCCTTTTTCCTGTTAGAGCCACTTGAATATTCATAATTTTTATTTATTTCCAATAGGTATCGGTATATTGTTTTTATAAAATGTATTGATCAGTTTTCTTGACATCTTCAGTTATTCAAATGTTTTGATATTTATAATTACATTTAATTTATACTATTATGTCAACTTAAATTAATTCATTTGGAGATGCACAATTAAAATCACAACAGTCCAATATTATTCTAGTTTGAACAATTTTTTAATTTGTAATCATTAAAAAATTATTTTCATGCAGTTTCTTCATATTCATGTCCCCATTTGTATTGTATGGAAATAGCGAAATTTTGATTACCTGTAATTTTAAACATTATATAAAACAGAAGAACAATGGAAAAATCCACTACCTGATCATTTTTAAATAGTGATTCTGTATATCTATTTATTCTTATACTAGAAAGAATGGGATGAAATATACAATCTAAAAACGAAATGAGAGAAAATACTAAATCGCTTAATATAAAAAAATTTTATTTTGAAATGTCGCCTAGATGACAATAAGGTTATGTGTCTTTGTTTTATTTGGAAAAAATAATGTAACTTTATGTAATGTTACCATGTGTGTCCTCTTTGTGACGACACACTAAACGAGTCAATTTTGTTGTCACCCGTTTTAGTTTCTACTGTTGGGTGCAATTAAATAAATATTATTAGGTATGTTGAATATCGACAACGAGCCAAATCTTCAACCACTTCTCAACTTTTTTTAAATTCTTTATACCGTTGTGTTTAAATAAATCCGATTCACCGTAGGCCTCCAACATTTTTAACGATTAGTTCAAAAAAGCCTTTATTCGATATTTTTAGGCATTTTAGACATCAAAGACATCTTTTAGGCGGGTTTTTTAAATGAACATTTTTTAAATGAACAATTCCTATCCAAATGAAAAATCAAAATAGCCGAAAATCCATATTTGTTCCTATGATATTTCTGATTAAATGAAGAATATACCTTTCTTAAAAAAAGAGAAAATAAAGAATTTATTTTGAAAACTATCTTTAAAACTTTTTTACCCCAACATACTATTCTCAGGAATGTCCTGAAATATTTAATTATATATAAATTTTCTTATTTCAGAGCTAAACTTGCACAAAATAGAATATTTAAAATTAGCCTATTTTCCTATTAACGTAGCCAGTCATGCTTACGAAAGAAAAGGAATTGAAGGATGTCATAATTGAAACAGTCACCTAAAGTAATGTGAACAATTTATAATATTGCCATTTGTAATTTTATTTTGTACAATTTTCGTAATATATAAATAAAATGTTTAATTGCAATATATTCTAAAGTAGGTAATAAAAATATGCGCTTCCACCGTGACAATGTTCGCACATTGCCGTGACCAGGATTCGAACCTGGGTTACTACGGCCACAACGTAGGGTCCTAACCACTAGACGATCACGGCTGTTAGAAGCACAGAAATATAGTTCTTACAATAGGTATTTTAATCACGTGTTGTATACATAAATTAAAATATAAATATATATTTTTATATAATAAATTTTCTAGTATATTTATTAAAACTATTTCAAATAATTAACAAATGATTACTATTTCCCGATATATTTAATTTTAAGTATGTGCTTTTGCGGTCTCGAATATATTGTACACCTCGGCTTGCAAATTTATATCCTCGACCGCGAAATTGCACTTACTACATTCCATTCCTTGTAACATAAATAACTAATTTATATTATTTATCTTTTATGTGAGAATTATTTATAATTGTATTATTTTTCGTTTTAAGTATATTATTTATTTTTATATTATTTATTTACGAAAACTTATAACTTCTACGCAAAAATTTTCGAAATTATTTTATGTCTTTGAGAGGTTGTTTTAGTTTGACTTTCTTTGTGTTATTTTTGGTTGTAAATATACTCGAATTCAGAAAATCGCGTACACTTAAAAAATCAAGCAACATAGTTTTGGTTGTATTTTGTACTTTGTAAATGTAGATTTTGCAAATAGGTTATAAAGTGTCATTGAAATTGTCATCATTTTATTTGAAAGCAAGTAAACTTATTTTTTATTTATTATTTATTGAAACCAATTTATAAAATCGTTATTAGGTAAATCAAACACAACAACCAACAATTTTTATTTAAGATCTATATATATATATATATATATATATATATATATATATATATATATATATATATATGTACAGCAAACGCCAATTAAGTTGGCGCGAGGAGGGGTAAGTTCGCGCAGGATTAGAAGTAGTGGGGAGATTTGTATTTGGTTTTACATCAAATGTCAGATAATTCTAACCTCTGAGCGTATATCACTTTATGATCCCCTAGCAAATACATTATGTTCCGTCAAACGTCAATGACAAATGTATTCTGACAATTACTTGAGTAGTGGGGGTAGACGTTTTTAAAAACGTTTTCTGCGCACCCCCTCCTCGCGCCAACTTATTTGGCGTTTGCTATACCTATATAAATCAAAAACATTTCATTTGTTCTCTATAGACTCACAAATTACATAACCGATTTTGATAAAATTTTGTGTGTATGTTCCTTATGTTGTGTGGAAGGATGTTTTAATTTTTTTTTCCAAATACATGAAACAAGAAATTCTATAGGAAAAAATCGTAATATAATTTTAAATCATTATATAAAAACTATGACAACGTGACAAACAAAATGACAGTACAAAATATAATACGAGTATACATACTGTCACTTTTTTATAATTGCAGTGAAATCTCCCCTAACGGACACTTCCCTTAAGCGGACATCTCCTTTATACGGACACATTGTGATAGCCCCGAATTTGTCTTATGGAATTTACAAGTAAATCACATTCTTTTGAACGGACACTCTCTTGGACGGACACGGACAGAAGAATTCAGTCCGTTTCCTTTAAAAAATCTCTCTTGTGCGGACAGCGCACATCAAAGTACATACATATATGAAACGGGCTGCTAAATCGGTATGCGCAACGGCATTCGCACGCATGCTAGTTAGTAGATAGGGATTTCCCCGAGACTCCGAATTCATACAGTCGTGTGTTTCTGCATATACGTAGCAATAAAAATTGCATCTAAACGAAATTATTTAACACTCAAAGAAAAGGTTGAAATAGTGGAAGTATACAAAAGTGAGAAACTTAGTGTTCGTGAGTTAGCTAAACGTTTTGGTATTGGTAAAACACAGACGGCTAATATCATAAAAAATAGAGACGATCTATTGAAAGTGTGGCACTCCAATGTTAATGTAAATAAGAAACGATGCTTTATTAACAAAGGAGGTGCAAATGTAGACAGAATGTGCTACGAGTGGTTTATCAAAGCAAGAAGTAAAGGAATTCCTCTGTCAGGTAAAAATTTGAGATACTAAGGTAAGTTTTATTTTAGTGTTCTCAAATTTAAAGGGCCCATAGTGCAGACTAAAGCGAAAGAAATTGCTGAGAGTATAGACTATACTGGATTTAACGCATTTTATGGATGGTTAGATAAGTTTCGAAAGCGCCATAATATAAGCTTCAAAGCTATTTCTGGTGAGGCAGCTAGTGTTAAGGTGGAAGATGTAGCAACATTTTTAAATAAATTACCGTCAATT
The DNA here is from genome assembly GCA_935421215.2 of Melolontha melolontha. Classification (NCBI taxonomy): domain Eukaryota; kingdom Metazoa; phylum Arthropoda; class Insecta; order Coleoptera; family Scarabaeidae; genus Melolontha; species Melolontha melolontha. The sequence continues at coordinate 853,156 of OW285236.1, read as the reverse complement.
TTGAAAAATTATTCACCGAGGGATGTATTCAATGCCGACGAAACCGGGCTGTTTTTTCGTGCTCTTCCTGACAAGACTTTACATTTAAAACAGGAAAAATGCGTTGGCGGTAAATGTTCAAAAGAAAGAGTCACCATCATGCACTGTGTTAACATGCTTGGTGACAAAGAAAAGTTGTTGGTTATAGGTCATGCGGCTAAACCTAGAGCTTTCAATAATATAAAAGTAACTGAATTGCCTGTTACTTGGAAGGCCAACAGCAAGGCATGGATGACTGGTACTATAATGACGGAATGGTTGAAGGAACTAGACAGCAAAATGCAAAGGCAAAAGAGACACATTTTGCTATTTGTTGATAATGCCTGTTCGCATCCAAGGGACATAGAACTGCATAACATTAAATTGGTGTTTTTTCCACCTAATTGCACATCTGTATGTCAACCCCTTGACCAGGGTATAATAAAAAATTTTAAAATGCACTATAGGACCATTGTCGTTAAGACTATTTTAGCAAAAATTGAGTGTTCAAATTCAGCTCATGAACTTTGCAAATCAATTAACATTTTCGATGCTATTTACTTTATAAAGAACGCTTGGGGCAAAGTATCAAAACAAACGATTCAAAACTGTTTTCAAAAGGCTGGGCTTATTGTTGGAAATCAAAAAACTATGTCCACAGAAGTTGAATTTACGGCAGATGATAATGTTCCTCTATCACTATTAGCTGAATTGTGGAAAGTACCACCAGCATTAGGGATTGAAGAATGCAACGTAGAGGCCTTTTTGAACTTCGACGAAAATCTAGTACCAGAAGATACGAATGACATGCCCTCTGTCACAAATCAGTCGTCGGATATTGTGGAACTGGATGGATCGGATGAAGATGTGGAAGAAGTGAGTAACATGAAACTAACGACTTATCAACAAGCCATAGATATGGTAAAACAATTAAAAAAATTTAGTCAAGATCGAGGAGATGCAGCCGTACTAGAGTTACTCACCACACTAGAATTACACTATCACAACCAAAACATTAAGAAAACTACTCGCCAGGCAACCCTGTTGAATTATTTTACAATGTTGCATTAGATATAAGTAACAAGGAATTATGTACATATTGCAATGGATTGTGATGTTAATTGCTTAATTGACTTAGGTTCACAATCCACAGTAGCTTTGCCGGACTATCTCAGTTGGGTCACCTTCCTAGAGCTCTTTGATCTGCAGGTCTACCCTCGTAGGGTACGTCGCACCAAAAATAAAACACAGGGTATAAGGAACAAAAACAAGAATCTTCCCCTCACTATTTTAATCCCATAAAAAAAAACAAAAAAGAAAAAAACCGACTTTATAGAGTATAAAGTCGAACTGAAACATATAATAATGATTTAAAAAGGTATATAACCCCTTACCACAATTATTAGTCGTATCCTAAATACGTATTTCGACAACTAAGTTGTCATCATCAGTAGGCAAAAACTACTAATTAAAGTCACACGGGGCACAATAAAGTAAGATGAACGCTTCCGCACAACTACTATACACTGCAACCCTGTAAAGACTAAATTTACCATGCACATTTCAAACTACGAGACAAAACACTTATCTCTTAGAAAACGTTCTTAAACATGTGTTCAAATATCGAACAAAGGGACGGCAAAAATTCTTCTCTAAAGAAGGCGCCAACTAAAAAACGATTTTAAAGCTACGGTGACCTACTAATAAACTAAATGAAACACATCATATTTCCACAAAACACTAGTATAATTAACTGTATGAGCATTTCATGTGCAATGTACAAATTAATAGTTATTATTTAACGTGTTAATTTCGTACGCAGGTAGTGACAAAATCTGTATAGGGTCCGAGTGTAAAAACATTTCCATTAACAAAAGGTTAAAAAGTCGTGTATATATATATAGTAAAGGCCGAACTCTCATAGCAATTCTGAGAAAGACAAAATAAAGGAGAAGGCGTTATATGTGAAAAACCAGACATCCGGCTTGTTGTATTATATTACTTTACTATACCTTTACTATATATATATACACGACTTTTTAACCTTTTGTTAATGGAAATGTTTTTACACTCGGACCCTATACAGATTTTGTCACTACCTGCGTACGAAATTAACACGTTAAATAATAACTATTAATTTGTACATTGCACATGAAATGCTCATACAGTTAATTATACTAGTGTTTTGTGGAAATATGATGTGTTTCATTTAGTTTATTAGTAGGTCACCGTAGCTTTAAAATCGTTTTTTAGTTGGCGCCTTCTTTAGAGAAGAATTTTTGCCGTCCCTTTGTTCGATATTTGAACACATGTTTAAGAACGTTTTCTAAGAGATAAGTGTTTTGTCTCGTAGTTTGAAATGTGCATGGTAAATTTAGTCTTTACAGGGTTGCAGTGTATAGTAGTTGTGCGGAAGCGTTCATCTTACTTTATTGTGCCCCGTGTGACTTTAATTAGTAGTTTTTACCTACTGATGATGACAACTTAGTTGTCGAAATACGTATTTAGGATACGACTAATAATTGTGGTAAGGGGTTATATACCTTTTTAAATTATTATTTAACCACAGTCTCCATTGAAAGAATTTTTATATAATAATGAAACAAATGGTGAGAAAAACTTTGATACTAAATGAAAGCAGAAGCGAAAAAAACTCACCAAAATTGACCGCGAGCAAATTTCTAATTAAATATAAACAAAATTATCAGATATCAACAATTACGTTAACCCCAAATCAAACGTCAAAAATAGAAAATTATCTATTTTCACACGCAACCAAAAATTAGTTCATGCGCACGCATACATGAAGCAAATAAGTTTTCCCGCCTACTAACGTACTAAAATATTTTATTTGACAAAAAAAAAATTTCCAAAAATATCTGATAACTTTCTTGATATTCATGTGATTACAACAATTTTACAAATCTAAAATTACTGACTTATTGAGCTCTCCTAAATACTTAGATTATGTTAAGAAAAATATACATACATTAATTAATGTATCCAATTCACAAAAACGAGAGATTTTTTTCAGATAGGTCTTATAAATTTATAAATTTACAAGTTTAAAGACTCGTAAAAAAAAACTCGAGAATGAAATTTAACACATCAAACCACTAATAAAACACACCGTAATTATCCAAAATTTATATTGAATAAAATTAAGTTCTATCCAATTGCAAATGAAACACGACCTATCTGCACAAAAACTACTAAATCTCTAAGCATGAGGAACCAGGAAACGGCATAATACCCCTACCTAACATAAAAATAAATCAAAACAGCTACAATATATATATAGATATTATTATAACTTCCAAATTTGCGGGAACTACAAACATCACATAGACTCGTACATCCTACAGTTGTGGACAAAAATACACATTATAATAAATTTTATATAAAATATCAAATTTTTATAATTGTCTCTCTGAAATAAAATATACATAAATATATTGTCTTTTATAGTTTCTTTTACTTTCTTTCTTCGGGGAGAAATAAATGACATCATGTACAATTCAATTACTTTAAATTTTGTGCTGGTTTACAGAGGTTACATTTATGTTTTATATATTTAATAAAATCACTTTGGTTCATTATGAGCTTACTTATTTTAATATTCCCAAAAAAATCACCAACTATTCCCTTAACAGGACACCTCTCTTGAGTGGACAGATTGGAATGGTCCGGTAGGTGTCCGGTCAAGGGAGATTTCACTCACTGTATATGTAATTGAATGTGCCGAAACATGTAAGAGTTAAAGTATCTTAAATACATAAATCTTCTGTTAAAATAGACCTTAAATCGCCAAATAAAGAAAATCTCCTGTGCATATATGTACTCAGATACTCGATTTTGACGTGAATGTCAAAAATTAAATTTTATAATACGTAAATCAAATTTTCATTAGTCATTTTGATGACAATGTCACATTTGACAAATCCATAGTCAGTTTATTTTAAAAAATGCCGAAATTATCAGAATTACAAAAATCAAAACTAAATACTAATTTTGAAATAAAGTTTTGTATTCCGATATTCACTGGCAATCGACATTGTTTCACGATGCCATTCTCGACGTTATTCCATACAGATTGGTACTACTCTATACAAATATTCCTAGTTCAAAATAGTTTGGCAGATGTTTTTTAATTTTATTTTAATTGAAACGTAAGTAATTTCTTGGAATAATAAAAATAAATTTTAGTTGTGTTTATTCAATTAAAACACTAGTGTTTATTATCATTTTAATAGCATAAATTTTATTTACAGTTAATAATGAAAAAATTGTCAATTTTGCCTCTGTACAAACACATTTTATGAGGAGCTAACGTACTGAAAGCTTTTTCACAATAACAATAATTTATTTCATGCACAATTGCTGCTTCTAGTTCTTGTAAATTATGTAGTCTATTTCTATATATCCTATTTTTCAAATGTCCAAATAAGTAAAAATCAAGCGGAGTAAGATCGGGAGAATGGGGTGGCCATAAATTAAACAGTCTATCGTCGTAAAATTCTGTCAAATAGTGGTGTGTGTCTCTGGCCGTGTGAGCAGGTGCATTATCTTGTTGAAACCAGCCATTTTCTAATTCATCGTCATGCAGCTGATTAATAAATTCATTTAATATTCCTCGATATCTTGCTGCAGTAATGGTATCGTAAAAGAAAATTGGCCCAATAATTCTTCTTCTCGACATTCCCACCCATATTCCTACTTTTAAAGGATGTAATGATGTTTCTACTAGTTGGTGTGGATTTTCTGTTGCCCAAGATCTATAATTTTGTGAATTTACGTATCCTGTAAGATGTACCCATGCTTCGTCACTAAAAAAAGTTAAATCTAGGAGATCATCATTCATTCGATTATTAAACCATTCACAAAATCTAATTCGCCTATCGTAATTGACTGGATGTAACTGATGAACAACAGTAACTTTATAAGGATGCATATGTATCTTTTTTGTTAATGCTTTGTGGCATGTCCCAACTGAGAGACCTACAAGAACATTTTTTTGAATGTTAACTTTGTACAATTAAAAATAAATATGAAATACCTGTTTGCTGAGATAGTTTTTTAACTGATTTATGAGGGCTATGTTCTACTCGCTGCCGAATATCATCTACAACAGCTTCAGTTAATTTGGTGGGCCTCCCAGTCGATTTCCCTTTACAAATACAATGTTTATTCTCAAAACGATGTGTTATAATATGTCTACGATGTCGAAATGAATCATAATCAAAGTCAAAATCTGGGAAGCGTTGTATAAATTGATCTATACAACTTGGAAGTGAATAACTCCAATTGCCTTCGGCATCTTGTGTAGCACTTCTATAATGGGCCACTAAAATGAATGCATCTTGTTCGACGGTAAATGCCATTTTGGAGGTTATAACCTAAAATGAAATTATTTTATTTATACATACATTCAATGTTATTAATAGATAACTAACCTTCACAAAAGTTAGAATATCTTCAATAGCTCTTCAAAGAACTGACTTTTTTAACCGCGAAATAAATATAAAATTAATGCAAAGAAAATCTAATTGACACAATACACAAAACGTACAAAACTGTCATAACAAAACATTTGAGTTTAGGTCTAGGAACTTATTATTTTATTATGCAGGATTGCCAATCCTAATGTATGCAACCAATACAATATGAAACAAACATGTAAATAATTTACATATCTGTAACTATGCACATGGACAATACACCTCGTATTTTCAGCATTTACTTCTGCTTAATACATATGTTTCTGCCATTTAGGCGTCCTCAGCTAAGCTAGTGAAGCAATGTATACAAATTAATACAAACATGTTATAAACACCTGGTTTGTATCTGTATTTAAATTTACTGAATCTATGCGGGCTATTTCAGTAAATTTAAATACAGATACAAACCAGGTGTTTATAACATGTTTGTATTAATTTGTATACATTGCTTCACTAGCTTAGCTGAGGACGCCTAAATGGCAGAAACATATGTATTAAGCAGAAGTAAATGCTGAAAATACGAGGTGTATTGTCCATGTGCATAGTTACAGATATGTAAATTATTTACATGTTTGTTTCATATTGTACAAACTTTTTATACGTGCTTAACGTATTGTCATACTTAAACAAAACCTTTTTGTATATTTACCGCCATCTGGCTGGTTGTTAATGGACTACATCTACATACGTATTTTATCGTTTCCCGTAGCAGCTTAGCTGTTCGAACGATAGGTAGCCCTCCAGACAAAGTCTCTTTCGCCCGTAAGATGTCAATTATTAAATAGTTGTCTTCTTATAGGACGGAACTTGCTTGATCTATGCGGGCTATTTCAGTAAATTTAAATACAGATACAAACCAGGTGTTTATAACATGTTTGTATTAATTTGTATACATTGCTTCACTAGCTTAGCTGAGGACGCCTAAATGGCAGAAACATATGTATTAAGCAGAAGTAAATGCTGAAAATACGAGGTGTATTGTCCATGTGCATAGTTACAGATATGTAAATTATTTACATGTTTGTTTCATATTGTACAAACTCTTTATACGTGCTTAACGTATTGTCATACTTAAACAAAACCTTTTTGTATATTTACCGCCATCTGGCTGGTTGTTAATGGACTACATCTACATACGTATTTTATCGTTTCCCGTAGCAGCTTAGCTGTTCGAACGATAGGTAGCCCTCCAGACAAAGTCTCTTTCGCCCGTAAGATGTCAATTATTAAATAGTTGTCTTCTTATAGGACGGAACTTGCTTGATCTATGCGGGCTATTTCAGTAAATTTAAATACAGATACAAACCAGGTGTTTATAACATGTTTGTATTAATTTGTATACATTGCTTCACTAGCTTAGCTGAGGACGCCTAAATGGCAGAAACATATGTATTAAGCAGAAGTAAATGCTGAAAATACGAGGTGTATTGTCCATGTGCATAGTTACAGATATGTAAATTATTTACATGTTTGTTTCATATTGTACAAACTCTTTATACGTGCTTAACGTATTGTCATACTTAAACAAAACCTTTTTGTATATGCAACCAATATTGCAGCACGTCACGTGGGTTACAACCTATTATGAAGGCACGGTATACGACGTTATTCCATATCATATACGAAAAATTAACTTAAACAATGTTCTAGATCTAAATAAATCAAAATTAAAAATGTTTGCGTAAGTTATTGAAACTTAACGAAATTCACTGGACACTTACGTATATATGTAATTAACAGTTAAAACAATGAAAAAAAGAAACTAACTAACCGTACTTTATTTATCTTAGGAAATATAAACTAATAAATAAAACAAATTATAAAAACTCTTTCCGCTTCTATCTACGCTCATGAAGAAACGGATTTATGTGTAAAATTGAAGCAAATGCGTCACAATTCAACGACAAAAAACAGATTTGCGTTAATCGAATGAATAGTGCTATTCAATAACTGCGTGTTGTACTTAGCGATGTTATAGACTATTTATATGGTCTGTCGTAATTTTGGCCTCTAGAATTAATTACATACTAACTTGTTCCCTTCATAGGCTTTTAGGTAAAGACAGTCTCTTCTCTTAAGGCAGGTAAAGTTGTCGTAATTTTCAGTCTGTATATTTTTGTTTTAAAGTCAGTGTATACGTGGACCCCGTGTAAAGTTGTTGCGCGTTTATATGTGTTAGTTTTTCTGTGCCCCATGTGCGACACGTTGATTAGTGGTTTCGCCTACTGATGATGACAACTTAATTGTCGAAATACGTATTTAGGATACGATTATTAATTGTGGTAAGGTGTTTTATACTTTTTTGAGTATTTACTTAACTCCAGTCTCCAAAGAAAAACTTGGTGAGAAATTACAAAAAAAACACACATTAGTAAGCATGATTTATTCAACAATGAAAAATAAACTATTAACATTCCATACTTTTTAATTCTATTTACCAAATTGATTCTCCAAAGGATACGTAAATCCGTTACGATGAAATTCGCTGTCTTTACGCTATAAAAAAAATCATTAAAAACCATATAGTGGTGGGGTAAAAATCTAGAATTTTCGTGAAGTTAATATTTCCATGCAGAATTCTTACAAATAATAATGAAACATATATTCAACGATTTTATTAAAATTTTATTGATTCGTCCGAAAGAACAACTTAAAATTTAATCTACATAAGGGTTTATTGGTGCATCATTGGTATGCATACACTTACTCGAATGTATTGATTGTGCGACTAGATTATCTTTTGCGAGCGATAATTAACAATACAGAATGTCCCTGACGTACGTACATTCAAAAGTTCATGATATGATTGTATATTATTACAGGTCGATTTGACCCCTAATGATATGACATGTTATTTAATATATGATATGATATATATATATGTAGATATAATAAATTTCTAATCGAAATAAGTTTGTTTAACTGCATAAAAGCCCAATTTTTTATTTATCGAAACGACAAATTTTCAAGAGGATATTATTTCCGACTATTTTAAAAGTTGTAAAGTACAGAGATATCAAAGAATATTTATTAAATTGTATAAAAAGATTATTATGCATAAAAAACTGAATTTAATCGCCACCAAATTGTGAACCATGAAATCATTTGAAGTATCAGGAGTGTGCTCATTGAAGAAAAAGCATTCGGACAGAAAAATAAAATCAAACGCTGATAAAACATTTGTCGTTTTTGCAGTTTTTAAATCGTTGTGAAATGATTTTCAATAGGTTGGAATGGCGCATGCGCGTTTCATTTTCATGCACGGAAAATGACACCGTTGTGCAAGGATTGTATAAGAACATACGATTGCTCGATCACGCAATATTTTCGCCGCGTAGTGGGGAGTCATGACGTCACAAACGGACCAGGTTGAACGCGTTCACTACTGTAAAGCACCTTATAAAATGTTTTAGCTACTACAACAATTAATTATCGAGTTATATTAGTGCTATTATTATGGTATATAATATTTCATTTGATAATAACATATCCGTCAGTGTACTGTTATAAATATAATACACGTTTTTATTGCCATAAGGTTATACTTTGGTTTATAATTAAAAAAAAAAACTTTTCCAACTTCAAATAAACACATTTATTAGGTACATAAACATAAATAAAGAAAGCCGATGAGCATGTATTCTCTATACAAAGCAAAAAATATATATTTTTCAATTAAAAGAGTCAGTATATAGCAATGTTTTATTACGCAGTAATTAAATAAAAACGAATCAAGTAGTGGTTTTTCGCATTTTTTTAGCTAGTGTTCGTTGAGTGTCTGACGGTGTACTAGTAGAAAGCTTACGTTTACTCGATTTTTTAGCATTGTCAAGGGTTCTTTTTGTATTTAAATAATTCATACTGATAACAGTTCTTAATTTACAAAATAATTTTATAATAACAAAGCACAAATTTTCTCGCTTTTTAATTTTTAAAGCTAATCTTTTAACAACCAGTGTTTCTTTCCGCAGTTTATTATCGCCATGATATATCTCAAAATATTTGTTCCACTGTTTAATGGTACTTAAGAAATCTGTTGAGGGCTTAATAAGACCACCAAAAGAGAGCTGTTGGGTAAATTTTAGGCGTGATCGGCTTTAATTTTATAAGTATAATCGCCGAGTTGGGGATGACTGTTTTTAAATTTCTTCGCTATAAAACCAGCAATGTACTCAAATGCATCGTCCGTTGTTTCTGGTGATTTTGCATCAGATATTTCTGAAATCCCTGATGATGAAAACGAGCTTCCATTGCTACTTTGAGTTGCATTGCTGTCAAGCTTCTCTTCCGGTAATTCAAGTGAAACTTTCGCTTGTTCCAAAACTGTGGCCACTATATATTCTTCAGGAACAGCTTCTTGTGTGTTCACCTTTAAAAAAAGTATAGCTATGTAGGTAGGTACCTATATAATACTAGGAATATGTAAAGAATGAATAAACACATGTACCTGTGCTTCTAAAATACCAGGATTCTTCCCAAGAATAATCAATCTTATTCTTTTGATGGCTTCCAATGGAGATGGATGTTCATTCGGCCCTCGACATCTAAGCTGGAAGAAAAATTCTCCAAACAATCCTGATTAAGTTTATGAGTACATATATAATGTACATCTTCAAATTCGGTCTTCATATCTCGTAAAAGTAGTTTCAACGATTCTATAGAAATTATTATTCCTTTCTGAAAAATTTGCAAAATGTTTTTTCCTTCAGCTCTCATGTCAAATATGAAATCTCTAACTTTATTTAAGTGTTGTTCTTGGTCCTGTAAATAAATTCCAAAAGGGGCTTTCATAGGGTCAGGGCCAGGAGATCTATACACATGGCTATTAAAAATATCAAACCAAGAATTAATATTGTCTATGAACATTCCGACATCTTCAGCAAGTTTTTTATCAGGGCCTGGTTTGTATCGTAATAATGCCTGGGCGGTCTTATGTGATAACAATTCAGCCGCTAATCTTACATTTTGTCTTTTACTCTTTTCAACTGTAATATGCTTTTCAGAAATTTTATAACAGGAATTTACTTCTACATTGGTAAATTCTATCAAACTTTCTAAAGGTTCTTTTCTTATCTCTTTCTTTCCAGCACTTCTCAATATAAATCCTGTGTCCAAAAACCAATTACGGAGAAGTTTCAGTAAATGGGGAGCATCTGCGAAAACATAAACATTTTTCTTGGTTTGCGGATGCTCGAAATAGGTCTTATTTATGTCAACGGACAACGCTTTCCAGAGACCAATATTACTGCTTCCGCAATCACTTACAATTGCAACACAGTTCTATGATATTTTATGCAATTGGGTGATCAGATCCATTAACACATCCTTTGTCATCTTTTTGTCAAAGTCTAGATAGATAGGCTGTTTCCAAGTAGAAAATAAGCTTCTAACCATACAGACTTGCATTAAATTGTAAGGACCTAGCACCTGATCTTCACCAACACAATACTCTAAAGTGGTTTTAACATTGACTTCATCAAAAGAAATGACTACAGTTTTCTCTCTTGCAGACATATTTTCTCCTGCTACCTTTAGAAAAGTTAGTACATCTTCTAAAACTCCCGGCGTTATTCTGATTTTTGATGCCCACTTTCTCAAAGATGACAACGCTGGCAACGGAAAATTAAGTTTAGTTCGCAAAAATATATAGCATTTCTTGCTGAGGTAACGAATAGTAAAAGCAACTGCAATCTCTTCAGTAGTCCAATTAACGCGTTTCTTTTTGTTTAGAAGAATAGAAATTTGATTTTCTGTTAAAGAGTTTTCTCAGTATTTTTACCGTTTCCTGTTTTTATACAGGTTTATCTTGCTTGTTCTTTCTTCTATAGTATAAAAGTTGTTTTCTCTGCAAATTCAATTTGCGTTTCATAATTTCCATCTCTGTAGATAATTTAGTGTGACTTTCACGAAGCTCCGCATATTGTTTAGATAATATATTTTCTGCTGGGACAGTTAAAGGCTTATCGGTTTTAAATTCTGCTGTTGAAGACGCTGTTGACAGCTCACTTGCCGCTAAACATGAAGCTATCGATTGTTCGGCAATCAATCTATTTACTTCTTCTTTCCTTTCATTTTCCTTTTTTCTTTTTAAATATGCTTCCCCTCTTGTCGCAACTTTCTTTATATCTTTGGACATTTGTGGAAGATTTACACTAGGCACAGCAGTGTATTTAAGCTGTTTTCGTACAGGTAACCCTAGCAATAATTACTATGTATTAGAATAATTTATCTCATAACGTATAAATACATTTATTACCTAATAATTCGTTCCGCATATCACGTTCATAATCGTTTGCATTAAAGTGGATTGAGCAAATTTGGCTAGTATTTGGATTCCACTTATCTGCTCGTTTGCAGCGCCTTATCCATTCTTTACGGACAGTATCGGATACGAAGTTTGTCGCCTTTGGAAAGTTGTGATAAACGATTTCTCTATTGGTAATTTTCGTAGAAATACGACTGTTATTACAGCCAACTACCGCACAACGACGTCCCGGCATTTCAGTCGCTAATTTACAAAGGGTAACGGCGAAAACTAAATTAAAACACTTTACTTTAACTCAAGCAACCCAAGACCTCAACTATTTATCGGTGCGACTGGTCCGTTTGTGACGTCACAGGAGGCGGAGTCACGGCTCGATGCGAACAACACTGCCGGTATAGGGATCTGGCTATCCTATGTTCTTATACAATCCTTGACCGTTGTGTTTCTGACTAAATGTTTCTTCACCATCGCATCGTAGTGGTTTATGAAATGAATGTCGGATTTATTTAGTTTATCCACTAGCGACAGTAGTAGTACTAAGTGGGAGTTTACCAGGGAATAAGAAATACTATTTCAAGATAAAATTAAAATAAGCAATAAAAATTATTTTGAAATAATTATTCCTCAATACAAACACAATGAATTCAAAGAACATTTTCGCGTAAGCAGACATGTTGCTTAAGAAGTATGTGATAGATTTGAAAATTATGAAGTTCTACTATTTGTATGGTAGATGTCACTAGTTGCCACGAATTTAAAATTCGTTTTAGCAACGACAAAATTGACGCATGCGTATAAAAGTGATCATAAAATGATTTTCATATCGTTGCAAAACGCCTGCAAAAACAAACCTAATATTTACTCATTCTTCCCCTATTAATTTAGTACAGTGACCTTATAAAAACATACGTAACTATTAAGATATCTCCTCGTTCACACCTCGAAATTATATAAAAAAAAATTGGTATTTTTTAATTACCACCAAATTGTGAACGAATATAAATAGCTACAGTTACAGATTTTACTTAAATTTTATGCCAATATTTACAATTTTCCAATTGTGCTCAGGGTTTTTAATTTAATTTTTTTCACTTATAAGCCACAGTCTCCGATTTGTTAGTTAATATGGCTACCCGGCCAAAGGAGTTAAAATTTTTCTAGCATTTAAGATTGAAGAATTTAGTGTTAAACTAGAAGACGTTCAGAACAATCCTTCTGTGAGTGTTTTTGTGCGTTCAAGTGTTACACTTTTTTTTCTACTGAAGATGACAACGTGGTTGTAGAAATACGTATTTAGAATCATTAAATTCTATTGTGGTAAGGGTTTTTTAATTTTAATTTATTCACTTATAAGCCACAGTCTCTGATTTGTTAGACTGTTCTTTGTTTACCTGCATACCACTGCGAGCTGAATCTGATTGAACTTGTGTGGGGACAAATAAAAAGTGAGGTAGCTGCAAAAAATAAAACTTTTAAATTAAATGAAGTTAAGCAACTTTTACATAATGCTATTGTTACGTTTAGCGTATAGAAGTTTTAATTCATTTATTTAAATACACATATTCGTCTTTAAATATCTCGATTAAATTATATTTAACATAGACATTTTTTACATTTGTACAAACTGTACATTTTCGTTACAAAGAGAAAGCATTTCTTTTGTCATCTTCTTGACCGCCGACGACCCTTATTACCTGGACCATCAACCGATAACCATAATGTAGAATCTCTTCTAGATAAATTCCATATTTTAAAAATTGTTTTAATATAATATTATTTACATCTTTTATATGTCATGTTTGATATCGTTAGGAAGCTTATGTCACAAGGGTTATTCTAATAATATTTATGACATCGATAGAAGTCATCTTTGGGACGCGCTTTTATTAATTATAATTCAAGATATCGACCCCCTCTTCGATAGATCATAAAACAGACCGTTTTCTAGACCCTTTCCTATCGACACGAAAACTATGAGTCCTGCTTCTCTTTCAAACGTTCGAGAGTGATACACACATCGCTCATCGTGCTGTCCAAGTCACGATGCCACCATGCCGTCCGGTGTCTCTTCGCTTCTAAGGTAATTTTGTATTGTTCAATATATATTATTCTTTTAAGCGAATTCATATTAATTAAACTAATTAATTTCTTATTCTTCCGGCCAAACATCGCTCTACATATACTTGACCAAGGTATATCTTCGAAGGCCACGTGACCATCATCGCCACATAAAGGTAACTTTGTATTGTTCTATACAGAGATTATTTTTATATTAATCGTATTCAATTAACCCTTAATTTACTGCTCAATTTAACGTTCGTTTTCAGGTATTTTTTGTGTGTTAATTTTTAATTAATTATTTACTGCTCCTCGTGTACATATTACTTTTGTTTTAATTACTTTTAAATATACGAATTTCAATTTCTTATTATGTAAATATAAATACAACCTTTAAGGACAACATGTGTTTTATTTAGTAACTAAGTTGTTGTATATTTATTTTAATTAACCATCATCACGCACGTCCTGGACCTTTGAAGGAACTTCACCAACACCACAAATTATTTATCTTAGAATAATTTAATTATTATTATCCCTAGCCAAGCCCTAGTTAGTAATACTATCAATGATGTATCTGCAACAACTTGGCAAAAATGCATAAATCGTATTATTAAAAAAAGAAGCTTGGAGAAAAAGGTATTGATGGAATTATCAATGAAGTTATAGAACCATTCATAATTTCTCTTGGAGACGACAGTGATAGTGATGATTCCATTTCTTCACCAACGTCAGACTGAATTCAACAATCTTCAAACAGTTTATAAAATAAGATTTTTTTGTTATTAACTTGTTCATCTGTTTTAATTGGAATTAATTGTCATGCACTGTTACAGTCGTAGAATTTAAGCTTTTTCCTAGTGTATTGCGCATACAAAGTTTATCAGTAAGGACATGTACTATTTGACTTTTTTTCAACAAATAAATGAAATAATGTTTTTTAGATAAATTTACTTATTTTCATGTGCTGGAATTACTACATTTACCATTCTGGTATCTTAACTGTGGATTTATCTCTGAACAATCCATATACAATTCAATTTGCTACTTAGTTCAGATTTTCAAATTTAAATTTACCATATAAAATTAATGTATAGGTTGTAATTAGGGCTGAGGGTCTATTCAGAATTTTCTCTCTTTTTGGAATATATAGAATAGAAAAGAGTGAAGCTATAACAACCTATGAGAAATTATTTCAAATGCTAAGCTTGACGAATTTGTATTTACTTACAGATATCTTTATACGTTATTAGAATTTACAACAAACTTATTACATAAGATAATAAGTACTAGTTTCATGTTTAATTATCAGAAACTAAATAAATATAATCGATTATTATTACTCAGATTATTTATGATATGTTAAGAAAAATTTAAATGGTAATTAAGGCAATAGGATATTTCAACATGTATAATCTACATTATGTAATACTAGTAAGTACTACAAAACGTGACGTCATTTTGAATCTACATTGTGGAACATTCTGTATACTTACTTGGCGACTTATTAGGAAAAATTCATTTCTATGCTAGAATAAAATACAATAAATACATAAACAATATCACAGTTTTCTAATGGCTTGCAAACAAAAACGAATTACAATAGAATTTTGCTATTATCCTGTATCCTCATGGATAGAATTGCTGCTAGGAATGCGAGACCCATTGTGACGATGGCTGGAAACAGTAGTATTGTATGAACCATACTGTTGAAAATCGGAATAGCGCAAAGGGACGCTAGATGATATAAACAACGCATTATTCCGTGGGAGGTACATCTGTAATGATTAAAAGTTCGTTTAATAAACTTGACAATGATTAGTTTATTGTCTAGCGGCCAAAAAAACTGATGCACTCTTTTTTGCTTTATAAAACGATCTTCAATATGTCAAAATAATAATTATTATAGCTGTCATAATGTGTCATGTAGTAAAGGGCTTTACTACAAAAAAAGTATGTATCTAGTACACTGTAGAACGGGCGTTCTACATTGTACTAGATACATACTTTTTTTTTACTAGATTCTAGTAACTAAACTCTAACCTTGAAGTTTCAAATTTATGAATGAATAGTTTACACATTTTTCATACTTATAAACCACATTAGGTTAAAACAGTACTACCAATTCCATGTAATTAAGACATTTATTTGTCAACAATAGACAAGGTTATGTCCGATGTGATATTTTAAATTTACAAACAATTCTACTTTACACTCCTAAAATTTGAACATAATGATACGGGACACTTGTATATCTTCCCCGAGTACGGCAGTTGTACAAATTTATTGCAGTTTCGCGAAGCAATGTAAATGTAAATATGCTTTCTACACTTTACGACGCTATTTTATTCGAATTTTCTTAGAAAAAAATTCGCCTTTAAGTAGGATTCGAACCCACGACCTCTGGTTTGCCGGACCAGTGCTCTACCACTAAGCTATTAAAGGCGCGAATTCGAAACTTCGAATAAAATAGCGTCGTAAAGTGTAGAAAGCATACTTAAAATGTTTTTAAATTAAATGTTAATATGACGAATAATAAAATTAAAAAACCCTTACCACAATAGAATTTAATGATTCTAAATACGTATTTCTACAACCACGTTGTCATCTTCAGTAGAAAAAACAGTGTAACACTTGAACGCACAAAAACACTCACAGAAGGATTGTTCAACGTCTTCTAGTTTAACACTAATTTTTACAGGCAGGTTGTTAGAGTAACGAATCAAAAGTATGAGAATAAGATTGCTAATTAAATAATAAATATATGAAACTTTGTCCGCGTACAAAAGATAATAAGAACAGCCCTCCTATGAAAGAGATATTAGTTGTCAATGAATCGTCTGAGATTTTTAGTCGCGATGAGTTAGATTTATTGAACAAAGGGTTAAAATATTGTTTGACAAGCAAAAAGATGCCTACAGAGGAGATTGTTGCAAGCATCGAGACCTCTATTAGGAATTTTGAATATACATCAAAATCCTATGTCAGAGAGACATGCAAGCGACAGATCCAGGAATCTTTACAGCAGCACAAACAATTTTCAAGTAAGAAAGACTGGAACACTATTAAAACTCTCAGATTGAAAGATTGTTTATATTTAAAAGCAGATAAAGGGAATAAGTTAGTCATTTTGGACAAAATCGATTATTCTGATAGAGTTAATAATTTAATTTCTGAAGGGCCTTATGTAGAACTGAATAAGAACCCATTACCCAAAATGATAAGTAAAACTAAAGCCGCGTTAAAAAATTGTCCAAACTTAATAACTAATTCCAACCTTTATAAATTACAATGTGCAAATCCGTTAGTGCCTAGGTTGTATTGCTTACCTAAAATCCACAAACCAGGTAAGTCGATTAGACCTATTGTTGCTGGTATTGACTCACCGACTTATTTGATTTCAAAATGGTTAGTGAATGAATTCAGAAAATTACCAGAAATACCAGTTAGTTTATCGGTCAATAATTCTTTACAATTTATTCAGAAAGTTAAAGATTGTCGACTGGAAGATGGTGACATTTTGGTTTCATTCGATGTAACGTCCTTGTTTCCTTCAGTACCTATCCCAGAAACGTTAAAATATTTGTCTGAATTACTTCATAGCAATCACGTTGAAAAGGAAAAAATAAATGAATATTTGCAGTTAACAAGCCTTTATATGGCCCAAAATTGCTTCCAATTCGAATGCAAGTTCTTTGAACAGCAACAGGGTACAGCCATGGGTAATTGCTTATCCCCATTTACCGCGAATTTATTTATGAGTCACTTTGAGATTGAGTTTAAAAAGTCAGCCAAATATTTTCCAAACATATGGGTCAGGTATGTAGACGATGTGTTTGCAATTTTTGATACCAATAACTGCGACTTAGATTATTTTGTAACAGAATTAAATTCAAAATTTCCTAGTATTAAATTCACGGTGGAAAAGGAAAACAACGGAGGTTTGCCATTTTTAGATACCTTAGTAATTAAGAATGACAAAAACTTAGAGTTTGATATTTACCAAAAAGAAACCAACGTCAACAGATTTATAACCGCAGATTCAAACCATACTTTTCAGCACAAGAGTGCCTCTTTCAATTTTCTTATCAATCGTTTGTTAAGCATGCCATTGACAAAGGATAGATATGAAAAGGAATGAACTTTAATTAAGAAAATCGCGAGTTACAACGGTTTCGATTCAGAAATAATAAACAAGTTAGTTAGAAAACATAAAGTAAGAAAAACAATTCAGGATTCCACATGTTTGCTACCTCAAATTGACTCGAACAAAAAATTTATTAGTTTACCGTTTCACGAAACTACGAAAAATTTAAGTAAAACCTTTAAACAGTATAATGTTCAAGTAGCATTTCGGTCGAATAACTCCCTAAAATCTCTCTTAGGCAACGCGAAAGACAAAGTTGAGGTAAACAACAAATCTGGAATCTATGAAATAAATTGTAAGGATTGTGATAAAAAATATGTCGGCCAAACAAAAACGTTCGATTCTAACTCGTTATAAAGAACATGTTTCGCATATTCAATAGACCAGAAAAATCAAGTGTTGCCCGACATATTCTTGAATCAGATCACAACGTAACATCTGACTGTCTGATATTAATAAAAAACGTCACACGCCCCCGCGAATTAGATAGTTTTGAGAGCATTTTTATCTTTAAAAATAGGAATAACGTAATTTGGGTCCTATACCAGATTTGCAGATTTGGGTCCTATACCAGGTTCTTCTTTATTTGAGTTAATTGACAGTTAGATGTTATTAAAGCAAGAAAAATAGGAAAACTATTAAAAAATATTCGAATTCATGGAATTTATATTTAAATTCATTTCATTACAATATTTGCCATTAAAATATTCTGACTCAACATTAATTTCCAAATTTATATTTCAACATAATTTAAGGATTAGTTTCATAATTGGATTCTTAATGTATGTTAAATTACGGGTTTTATAATATTTCTAAACGGTTTTTCTATAGAATTTACAAATAATGGGTTAATGCTCTTGCATTGTATTTACCAAAATGCAGGTAATTTTTGTAGCATTTAAGATTGAAGATTTTAGTGTTAAACTAGAAGACGTTCAGAACAATCCTTCTGTGAGTGTTTTTGTGCGTTCAAGGGTTACACTGTTTTTTCTACTGAAGATGATAACGTGGTTGTAGAAATACGTATTTAGAATAATTAAATTCTATTGTGGTAAGGGTTTTTTAATTTTATTATTAACTTATAGGCCACAGTCTCCGATTTGTTAGTTAATATGATGGGTCAGTTTTTTTGTCCACTAGTTTACATATCGTGTTTTCAGTTAAATTATTTGGAATTCCTTGCGATTTTAATAATATAAAAAACGCATGACAGGTCTTATGATACAAGTTCTTCTTGTTATTTTTTTCTAATTTACGTTTTTTATTATACCATTTCAATTATTCTTATACACATAGTCTTTGAAATAAGGAGAGAGTGGAAGAAAAAAGAGTAAAAACATTTCATATGAGAATGCCAACTGCTACATTCTCATATGAAACGGACTATAGGCATTCTTTTAAGACAACAGCCAGTAAATTATTGTCAAAAAATATTTAATATAAAAATCCCCAAGTTGTAAATGTAATTTATGATGCATTTGACTACATTTAAAATAGGGAAATTATAAAACTTTAAATAAGAAATAACTTTATATTTAGATTACTACTACTTCATTGGTAATTGAATGCGAATTAGCGGCTGTCATTGGTTCCATATGATCAGTCAACGTGGATTAAGTACTCTTATTTTATCATATGTCAGGTTAGAGTGGGAGTGGCCTAGCCACAGAATGGCGATCAACGTGGACTGTAACTGCCAATGATGAGCCGCGTACGGGTCTAATATCCAATCAACGCTCTAGCATTAGAAAAAATTCCAAGAAGTGTTTCTGCTAATGTTTTTTTTTTTAAATAGGCTAGGAGACGATTTCGTTGAGTGTTTTTTTCGGTTCGAATTGTTTTTGTGATTTTAAAATTAAATAAAAATATTTCTCTTAAAATGCATATTGAAGAAATATTTTTCATTCGACATTTAAAATTATTTTCTCACATAGAATATTGTATTTCTCTTTTTATTCCCATCATGAAAACCTTTGTGTTAAAAGAAAAAAATATTTAAATATGTATATCTGGAGACTATTTCTCTTAGTTTTTATTCGGTTAGAATTGTTTTTGTCAGTGATTTGAAAATTTAAAATTATTTTTTTCTCTCTGAAAATATATATTTTAAAGAAAAAAAAAATATAATAAAAAGAATTTTAGACAAAAATACAGATATTTGGAAAGAGAAATAAACATATTCTTTTTCGACAATAACCAAAACCTTTCAAACAATAATTAACTGAACATGTAAAGTGTTTAAATGAATAACGTATAATAAAAATTATGTAAAAGCTGAAAGAAATAGTAAAGTCAATTCTTATCAAGTACGTATTTGAGGTAGAAGAAGATAAAGAAAATTCAATTAGTAACTAGGTCTATTTCTGAAGATACCTAAACTAGAAATTTACAATAGCCCGTTAACGTAGCAACGGGTCAATGTTCCCATCTGCCATAAAGATTAAGATGACCGTACTAAATAATATTCTAATCAGTGGCGGCTCATGCTAAAAATTTTAAGGTGTTCTGCAAGTTTTACAAAAAAATTTACCTTGCACGGGCAGTAAGAGGTTGTCTCCCATCGATGTTATCGTGCTTTCTTCGCCTTCCGCACTGAAGTAATGTATTTCTGGAACGATTGTCAATTGTCACACAAAAAAATAAGAGTCACTAAGCACTACTTTATTTCTACAAATTATTTCTTATAAATTAAATCTATTCTACGTTCTTTTCGATTTGCAAATTTTGTTATCACTTTGTCATTAAAATTGTCTATTTCGGAGATAAACTTTTTTTAGATAGATAGCATGGAAAGAGATGTTAAACGATCTTCGGTCATTGAATTTCTGAGAAACGTCTTAATTCGATTTAGTGTTGAAAAGCATCGTTCGGCCTCTGATGTTGTCATGGGAGTTGTTATTACAATTTCTAATAATTTTCTAGTCTCCTTCAACGTATCTCCCAGATTGTTTTTTATTAAAAATTTTAGAAGAGGTAGTGCGCCTTTTAAAGATCTACAATCAGTTCTTGAGTAAATAACAGACAATTCAGTTCGTAATCTTTCTTTATCAAGGGTGGGATAATAGGAGCATGCGGAAGTGAGTTTGTTCTCAGGAAATTTACTGCAATACTCTCCAAAGCATTCCGAAAAAAAAGTGATGCCACTACTAGATGCTCTTTAAAATGAAATCGATCTTTTGCACAATTTAGAATAACATCACACACCTCTAAAGCCGAAATTCGATGATTAAATCTGCTGTTATTTGGACGTTTGCGTTTTTCTGGTGGTGGCTCATCGCTTATTAAATCTGTTTAGTCCATTTACTAATTTAACATAACTTATTATAAACAATGTAACCCGCTATTTTAATAATGTTCCTGTCACTTGGCTTTTGGCACATTGTCGAAATTACTTCAAAAACGTCATCTTTCAAATATCTCAGTGTTATTTAAATTCTTTTAATAAAATTTGTATCGTATATGTTGTCTTTTCTTCGATCCTACCTTGAATAAATACAATAGTGAGTGTATTCTCTTAAATATTTAAGCTTCCTTTCTTGTGATCCTTAATTTTTGGATTTTATATCACTTTATGTTTAACTTCTTTCTATAACAGCTTCTCTGTGCCTGTTTCCTATTACTTTTCATTCTCATTGAACTTGTTATTAAATTCCTTCTGCCAATACTATTCTTATTCCAGTTATAATTTTTCGATTGTCAATTTATTACAAACAAAATGAATATGGCCATCGCAATACTACTACATTATATTATAACATTATTTTCTTTAGATTGACATTTTTAAATTCGTTATATCTTTTGAATGGAATGTCCGATTTTAATAATTTAAAAAGTATTTTACTGGTATTGAAATGGTCTTTAATAAAATATCATTTAATAGGATAAGAAATAATACAGAGGTATGGATAATATGGTTTGATTATTGTCGGCACTTTTATCAACTTTTAAAATGTAAAAAAGTAGTTATAGTGGCATAACTACAGTAGTTGGACATATGGTTTCGCGGACTTTTTTGTAGATATTAATACGTTCTATAATACTGTAGAACATTTTTTTGTTCTATCAACAATAGTTTCCGCAGCGTACGCGATGGCAGATTTTTTGTGACTAATTTTTTCACACCTTGGGTTACATTAATGCATTTTTATTGGGGATAACTTTTTTTTTTTTGAAAATGTAATATAGCCTATGTCACTCAGTGAAAATGCAGCTTTATAATGGTGAAAGAATTTTTGAAATCGGTCCAGTAGTTTTTGTGTAAAAGCATTACAAACATACATATAAAAACACAAATGTTTCCTCTTTATAATATTAGTTTAGATACCGAATCATGTCGCCCTCGGCGCTGGCTGGTGTAAATGCAGCGAATATGCCTGGTAAAATCACGCATTGGTTTAAGACAGTCGCGGGGGTAGCGGGGTGCGCGCGGGTGTTTGAAAGAGCTCTGAGCGCACGTACGTGTGGACCAGATAAGGAACAAGTGAGCGATCGCGCGAATTAGGTTGGTTATTCCACTGGTCGCCTATTGTATATTATTTGATAATATACTATAGGTATATAACCGGCGTTAAGTGTTGGAATTTCGGAAGCGAATATCTCGGCTTCTACTGATCGGATTTTGATGATTGAGGTGTCAAATTGTAGGGTTTGATGTCCTCTACAGGATGATGTAGAAAAATATGCAAATTTTTTGATATACAGGGGGAGAATTTTCACAACAATATGTTACGCTTTTATAAACATCAGAAATGTCGGAAAAATTATGTAAAAGAAAACTAGTTATAACTAATACAGGTTCGCCCGCCCAATTTTTTGGGAGCTCTGCAGCACTGCAGCGCTTATGCGCCAGCCGCCACTGATTCTAATTGCTATAGATTGCTACAGAAGCCCTTGAAACTTAGTTTCTCACCTGCTTAACCGTTTAACCAATATAGTTATCCTTTTATTTCAAAGACACTGTGCAACAAGATCGGTTTTTTAAAGTTAATACAATACGTATACTCACCTTAAGTAACAGGGATATCCTTCTATAACAACTATTGTTATCACATTTAGGGTGCATATGAGTAAAACTTTGGTAACTGCTTCAACGACCAAAACTGAAGCGAACGACGAAAGGAAAAATATGCCGATCCCAGTCAAGCTGGTCAGAAGAAGCAAAATGAGAATTACAGGTGGTCTCGTCGTTGCCTCCAATATGAACCCGATGATTAACAGTGCTGGCAGCATCGGACCGGCCCACGCTATTGTTTCCTGATACAGACCTTCCATAAATATATTGTAGTCAAAGTCGATGGTGCAACCGGAAATTAGGGCGACGAATATGTTGTTCGTCATATTGCAGTTGATAAAATGATGTTCGGTTAGGTCTGTATCGAAGAACCTGTAAAGATTTGGAAAAATTACCTATAAGATTTAAAAACTTTACTATAGGCCATTCACAATACGAAGACGTGCACGTCATTTATTGAACTTTCGGCACGACAAATCTGTAGCAAATAAAATACCTATGTACACCTGATCAAATTCAACGTTAATATCGCCGTATAAGTTTGTAGGACTGAGAAAGAAGTGTCCATTGTTGACAAATTTGAGATAAAAAAAAAATACAGAGAAGAAATTCTCACGTTACAAAATAAATTTAGGATAGAAAAGAAAATAATTTTATATACAGGCTGTCCCGTAAAAAACGCCAACATTCATAATTCCGTTATTTATTGTCCGGTTTTATTTAAACAAAAAGTAAATTTAATAGCATCAAAAACACTATAAGATAGCAGTGTTTTATTTGTTTTCAATTGTTTTCATTAATGTCAAACGACAGTCAAGTTTTTTATTTTAAATGGCAACATATATATTTTTGGCTATATTCGGATTGGATTTTTTTTTCTGAATTCAACGATGTATAACATGTTTATTTTTGATAAACGTTAATTGCAAAAAAAAACTTTATAAATTTCATCTTTGTCTTCCATTATTTATAAATATTCG
The DNA here is from genome assembly GCA_935421215.2 of Melolontha melolontha. Lineage (NCBI taxonomy): Eukaryota > Metazoa > Arthropoda > Insecta > Coleoptera > Scarabaeidae > Melolontha > Melolontha melolontha. The sequence continues at coordinate 829,179 of OW285236.1, read as the reverse complement.
AATGTGTCATGAAACATTGGAAATGTAAGTATTATAAATATTATTATAAGAAACAAAACACTTTACAATAAATGTTGAAATTGCCCGCCACCTTGTTCAACACATATCGCACATCTCCTAATTACTCCAAAGGTCGCATTTAAAAGACAAGCGGCAGGTACTTCTTGACAAGTGTTAATAATTCTTTGTTTTAAAATGTCAACATTTTCTGGAGTTGTTAAATAAACTCGATCTTGTAGATAAGCCCACAACCAAAAATCGAGGGGCGTAAGATCCGGTAAACGCGCAGGCCACTCGATAGGACCGGATGTTCCAATCCACCTATTTCCAAATTGGGTGTTCAACAAATCAGTATTTACTCTGGCGTTCTGCGCGGGAGCCCCATCTTGTTGAAAAAATATTCTATTTAAATGTGCCAAAGGTAATTCATCTAAAAAGTTTTGGAGATTTTCATGTAATAAAGTGTAGTATTTTTCTTGATTTAAGCAACCATCTATTAAAAATGGCCCAATTAATTGATCACCTAAAATGCCACACCAAACATTTACGTTGAAACGTCTTTGAAAATTATTTTCAATTACAAATCTCGGATTGTCTGCACTCCACTGTTGATGTATGTTTCTATTAAAAATACCGTTGTTGCTAAAAGTGCATTCATCAGACCAAATTATCCTTCTGTAAAAATTCGGTTCTTGTTCTAATGCATTTAAATAAAAACGACAAAACTGGATTCTTCGGCCAGGATCATTTTGTTCTAATGCATGAACTTTTCGAGCTATACGGTACGGTTTAAGTTTGTGTTTTCTTAAAATACCATGAACTGTAGTTTTTGATACCCCAATATTATGTGCAATTTCGCGAATCGAAGTTCGTGAATTTTGCTGTACTGCAAGAAGAACATCTAATTCCTTATCTTCGGAGAATTTCCGTTTTTGTGTTTTTGGTTTGGTAAATGATCCATAATTTCTTCAATTCTTTTCAATGCTCTGAAATATTTTCGAACCTGGAACTTCTCTGTCCGGAAAACGAGCACTGTACCGACGAACTGCTTGAAGGCGATTTTTATTACATTCAAAGAACACTTGTAACATGTCCGTTAATTCATTGTTATCCATTTTTAACGAAAATGCGCTTTTTGTTGCGGCAAAACGTTCAAACAGGATAATACAGAAAACTTAATAAAGTCAAACTGACACTTAAGGCACATTGACATAATGCTAGTGGACTGGGCCAAGTCTACTATAATGAAAGATGAAATTTATAAAGTTTTTTTAAATTTTTTATTATTAGGAGATGTGCGATATGTGTTAAACAAGGTGGCGGGCAATTTCAACATTTATTGTAAAGTGTTTTGTTTCTTATAATAATATTTATAATACTTACATTTCAAATGTTTCATGAGTCATGAAACATTCGCATATTTATAAATAATGGAAGACAAAGATGAAATTTATAAAGTTTCTTTTTTGCAATAAACGTTTATCAAAAATAAACATGTTATACATCGTTGAATTCAGAAAAAAAAATCCAATCCGAATATAGCCAAAAATATATATGTTGCCATTTAAAATAAAAAACTTGACTGTCGTTTGACATTAATGAAAACAATTGAAAACAAATAAAACACTGCTATCTTATAGTGTTTTTGATGCTATTAAATTTACTTTTTGTTTAAATAAAACCGGACAATAAATAACGGAATTATGAATGTTGGCGTTTTTTACGGGACAGTCTGTATAGGCGGTGAATGAATAGAAAAAATATTACGTTAATAAATTCGGTGTTATAAATTACCAAAGCAAATTAAATTGCAATCAAATAGAATTGAGATTATAAGTAATTATTACAAAGAAAAAAAAACATTCACGTATAATATTAATTTATGAAACGCTTCCAAGAGTCTAATATGAACAGGTAAAACAATTAAATCTTTAAAACGGTAATTTAAGAGTCAAAATTGATACAAGACAATATACGAGTCCAAGTTGTCCTTCGGAATTGCAGAAGCCAGTAGATGACGGTAATTGAAGGTGATTCGTCGGTATAAGATTCGTTGATGAGATGAAAGTGTCTGGGGCTTCGATTACTATTTTCGTCGGGTTGCAGATAGTCCGCATTCACGTCCCAGAATTGCCAATCATATAAACTCGAGCAACGAAGGTTTTTTCCCCCTTTTCCGCCATTTATTCGGCAACTCAAAACTATTAATGCTGTGCGTTCTTATCCACTAAAAAGGCGACTTTTCAAACTGCGCAGAATTGCGTAATTCTATTACCCTCAAGAGTGCAATAGAAAGCACTTATTAACCCAACCGAACTATCGTGAGAAAACTTCCACACTTGACAAAACTTGAAACTTATGTTATGAATGGCTAACAGGACCCTAATTTTCGAAAAGTTCAATTTCTTTTAACAGCTACACTTGTCACTACAGCAGCATCTTTAAAGCTGTGTCACAAAATAATATTCAATTAATTACGATTACTTACCGACTATCTTTAATGGTCGAATTTTCGAAATACGTGATGGATGATTTAATATTGGAAAACTCGGCTTCTTCAAACAGACAATTGACAAACTCTACATGATTGAATTCAATGTGTTTGAAGGTGACATTAATAAAATAACTATCTCTGTACTGGACGTTTTCAATTGTGGCGTTGAACACCGTGCCGGTATAATTAACACCCGATAAATGCCTTTTAAGTTGACTGAAATGGGCATCGTTTAATTCTTTAATCATGGACGCGGAAAATGTAGAGATGCCCATGTAAAGGAAACCCATGAGTAGATGGAGAGTTCCCAGAAGTATAGCCGAACGGTAGTTAGAAGGTGACAACATCCGTTGAAAAACTTCTCTGAACTAGAACAATCAAAATAAAGAACGTGATTTCGTCCATTCTTCCAACTTACCGAATCTATTCCAACTCTGATTATGTTTCTCGAAGTGTTTCGTGGTTTTTCACGAAATGCGTTCCTACCCGGCAGCTCCAACTCGGTAAGACCATACTGTGTTCTGGATCTGTTTATTTTATGAAGTTTCTGGTACACTTCTAACGCTTCGATTTCTCTAGAAGCTTCTAAAAGATACCTAGGTGACTCTGATGTCCAAATTAAGCCTATAATACAAGTTACGATTGGTAAAATGTTTAAAATGAGAAATCTATGCCAGGAACTCCAATGTTCTCGATTGTCGGATACTATTTCAGCACCGTCTGTCGGTAAAGTTAAGTGCGCTAGAGTTGAAGTTATCAGAGCGCCCAAAGGCCAAAAAGAGTGTAAAAGACCCGTATAACGTGTCCTCGTAGCTCTTGGACAAGTTTCGGCAAGATAACTGAATGTTAAAGGCACGGCTCCAGCCACACCCAATCCCGAACAAAACCTAAAATGAGAATGCTAAATCAAAAATTGTTTTTATAGTTGTTGAGCGAAGAAATGAAATATAATTTTTCAATCTTCTTAAACAATTTTACTACATTTACAGTTAGCTTATAATAATAATATAACTAGTTTACACCGAAAATGTACATTTGATGAGAGATAGATTTTATTTTATCTTAATAGAGATAGATTTCCTTATGTATTTTCTTCCGCTGAATTCGAAAATCAAAGTTAAATTTTTTTTTTTGGAACAGTTTTTGAGATATTGTAATTTTTTCATTTTTTCGACCTTTTTTCACTTGATAAATCATATCTCGAACTAGAAATGTCCGATTGGGTCGTTCTTGGTACCCAAATGCAAGGTATTGAGATGACGAACAAATATGTATAATCGGATCTTTGATTGGTAAAGCGGTTCAAAATATATCGATGAAAATAGGGCACATTTTCAAAAAAATCATATTTTACAGTGATTCTGTGCCGACAGAAAAGTACAAATCGTTTAAAAAAAGTCTGGTTTCTGTTCATGTACGTCAAGATGATACTTTTACGTAAGAGCTAAGACCAACCAGAAGAAAATCGACCGAAAAATGACAAAGTTATAAGCAATTGAGTGAATAAATCCAAATCCCATATGTTCCGAATATTTTATTTTTTTCGACAATTTATTGTGTTTAAACGCTTGCAATACATTCTTGACATTCTTGTGTGTTAGAAATAGTTGGGGCTCTTGCTTTGTCTTCGGTTGCTTTTGGGATCCGTTTCTCTAGTGAGAAACCATACATAGTCTCCCAACATTGCTTCATCCCAAAATCCTTGATAGCGCCGCTCAATGGTCTTAATTTGTTGGTGAAATCTCTCGCCGTGTTCGTCACTTACGTCACCAAGATTGTCCGGAAAGAAATTCAAATGCGAATGCAAGAAATGGATTTTTAGAGACATATTTACACCTGTAAGAAATAAATAAAATGGTAAAAACAATACAATAGAAAACAACCAGGAATGAAATTAAATAATGGCATTCCGTACCCATCTTATTGTAGTTCTCCAGCAAATCGGTAATAATCCCTCGTAGTTAGGGCTTTTATTGTTCCCAAGAAAATTGGTAACAACCCGCTGTAATGAATTCCAGGCCTCGTTTTCAACGGGTGTTAAATATTTTGGAAAATCTGTGCTTTTTACCAATTTCTTTATGCGTGGACCATCGAAGACGCCTTCCTTGATTTTTGCTAAAGAAAGCTGCGGGAAAAGGGTTTTCAAATAGGAAAATACTTGGCCTTCCTTGTCTAAGGCCTTCAGAAAATTTTTAATGAGGCCAAGTTTAATGTGCAACGCTGGAAGGATTATATTTTCTTTTTTGACAAAAGGCACGTATTTAATATTGTCTTTGCCCACTGTGACGTTCTCCCTTTCTGGCCAGTCTTTTCTTCTATAATGATGTTCACGAGCACGACTATCCCAGAGGCAAAGAAAGCAGCAATATTTTGTATATCCACCCTGCATTCCACACAACATGCCGACGACTTTGAGATCGGAACATATTTTCCAGTTGTGATGCTCATATTGAATGTATTTTAGCAAACTGGCAATTGTGGCGTATGATTCTTTAGTGTTGATGGCATGAGCGTAGGGGATAGAAGGTTTTTCATTTCCAATATGCAGTAGGACTGCTTTCAAACTCTCCTTACTACCGTCAATGAACAAGCGCCACTCATTTGGATCATAAGGCTCTCCGAGTTGCTCAAACAATGCAGGAATATCGTTGCAGTAGCATATGTCGTTTTCCTTCTTAAAATGTTGTGCGTAAGGTTTATCACGGTTTCTGTAAAATGTTCCATATACTCCCGGAGCCAAACAGTTCCGTTGCTTCAGGCGAGATGCAAGTAACTCCGCTTTTTCCTTTGACAGCTCGAGATCTCTCACCAAATCATTAAGTTCAGGCTGCGTAAAATGTTGCAATTGAGACTCCTGTTGAAATTCATGATCACTGCTTGTGTCTGTCTGTAGTGATGATTCGAAAAATTCAATCGTTGAATCGGGGCACTTAGGATGAGGAAATTCACTTGAATGTAGAACTGGAAGCGAAACAGATACTATTGTCGCATAAACCCATTTGGCACTCTTTCCAAAACCAGTGGACTTGCTCAGGCAAAAGTAACAATCAACCGAATGGCAGAGCGGCTCTCTCCATATCATCGGTACACCGAATTTCATGTATCGTCTAATTTGGAATAAAAAATCACTTTCTTATTAATTCAATTGTATATATAAATTTAATCTTACTGTGATGAACCAGAAGCCCACGCGGCAAGAGTTATATGGCACGGTAAACAAACATTATTTGGTGTCCATTGCTCATGAAAAGTTGCAGGTGCTATTCCAAAATATTGCAGATAATTATGTTGTAATGAATCGGTGAATCTACGTCTATTTGGTTGGGGGACAAAGTTGCCACACACGTAACAGAAATTATTTGGATTGTTTACGCACTTAAATTCTCGTTTTCTTTTAGGCATTTTGGTGAACACAATGAAATATAATTTCAATCAAATTTGTGAGTTCCTATAATATAATATACAAACAACCGACACTACGTTTTATAGAAGATGTCAAAACAAAATGTCAGGGTTCTAATGTTCCTAAATGTGATGTGTTGTTGTTTTGTTTGGAATAAAATCTAAGAACTCTAGCGTCAACGTGAGAACTAATATACGTTGCCAATATACCAACAGGCTATCCAAATAAAATCATGTTCCTATACCAAAGACATATAAATATCAAGATATAGCAAGAGTCAGCTTTTTATTGGTACGAATAATAATTTTTATTATAATATTAATAAGAAAGTCAAAATACATAAAAATAACAAATAATAAATTCAATATATTTGCGTGTGAGCAACCGAACTCATAAATTGTCGAAAAAAATAAAATATTCGGAAAATATGGGATTTGGATATATTCACTCAATTGCTTATAACTTTGTCATTTTTCGGTCGATTTTCTTCTGGTTGGTCTTAGTTCTTACGTAAAAGTTTCATCTTGACGTACATAAACAGAAACCAGACTTTTTTTTAACGATTTGTACTTTTCTGTCGGCACAGAATCACTGTAAAATATTATTTTTTTGAAAATGTGCCCTATTTTCATCGATATATTTTGAACCGCTTTACCAATCAAAGATTCGATTATACATATTTGTTCGTCATCTCAATACCTTGCATTTGGGTACCAAGAACGACCCAATCGGACATTTCTAGCTCGAGATATGATTTGTCAAGTGAAAAAAGGTCGAAAAAATGAAAAAATTACAATATCTCAAAAACTGTTCCATAAAAAAAAAATTTAACCTTGATTTTCGAATTCAGCGGAAGAAAATACATAAGGAAATCTATCTCTCATCAAATGTACATGAAAAAAATTTCATTTTGTAAACTAGTGTAATTATAATATTCCGTTTGTTGTCTGCGATCCAATTTGTAGATATGAAATTTTTTACTCTTGGTGTAAGTTGTATCTTATCCTGACAATAAATTTGTGGAAACAGATATATGACGATAGATAAGAATTTAAGAACACTTAAAGTTGTTATTAAATGGACATTAACAAACATCTGTTTTGTTCATATGACATTAGCAGCGATGGAATTTTTACGAAAATGTTCATATCACCGATATAAAAAAGAAAAGGATATTTGGAAATAAACAGGGGTATATCCACATAACGATTTGACCTTTTACGACTTTTACAATCTATCCACTACCTCGTTCCGCTGGTACCGATAAAACTTGTAGGTGAGGTAATGAAACGTATTAGGGGAAATTATATTTTCTTAAGTATAGTATATCCGGAAATATACCGTTGACTGCCAGCCCTAACAACATAAGGTTAGGACGATACGATTTTTGATATTGTGATGAGTCATCCGACAATATCACAGTCTAGAAAGATATCGAAGCAGAAAGATCGAGAACAATACGAGAGAAGTGCGGGGCAGTACTAGAATATGCAGCGGCCGATATATAAGCCATCGAGGAAATGGTTAGGGATTTATTCAATAAGTAATCGCAGCCTAATTAATGTGAATTAAATATACATAAATGTGAAAATAAATAAATGTTATTATTGTTATAGTTGTAAGATTGTTATTTAGTGTATCCTATTTTTATTGTTAATATGGTGTGTGTCTAAATTACCATTAGTTTTATTTAAGAACCCCGAAAGACAATATAAACATTTTACAGTCAGAATAGACAAATATTACAATATGTATTTAGAATTGTGTATGTTCAAGTGTTAATTCCTTATTGTGAACAAAGAATAGGGTATACTACAATTTTAAGAACAACATTTGCAACAGAATATATTTTTGATTCCTCAGGAAACGAAAACAATCTAACCAAAGTAAAAAATGTATAGATTATACTGACAACTTAATGTTCGGACGATTACTAGTTACAAAATTTAATACGGAGTTACGTCACCTCTGGTCTTAACAACTGCTTTAATTCGATCTGGCATGGTTTCTTGCAATTTTCTACAGTCACCTGGTGCAAATGTTTTCCATATTTCTGTTAGTTTTGTCTGCAAAACATTTATTGTTCTTGTTGGGGATTATTTCTCATGTACCTTTTCATATGATGCCACAAAGTTTCAATAATATTAATGCCTGGACTACTGGAAGGGCATAATAGAACTTATGTTACGATCTGCAAACCAATGTTTAGTTGATTTGGCTGTATGGCAGGATGCGCCATCCTGTTGAAATGTGAAGTTTTCATCTAGATAGAGGTTTTCTACTTTAGGAAGGAGGCTATGACTTAAAATTCGCTGATACTTGGCAGCATTAACAGTCCCGTCTATTATTTCCATTCTACCTACACCCTTTCTAGACATACATCCCCATATCATCACACCCTTTGCAAATTTGACAGTCCTTATAAAAACCTTCCGATCTATAGATCGTTCCAACCTACGTATTCAGTATGGGATATAATAGCAACTTTTATCTCTTACTATCCTTAGTTGCTGTCATTAACGCTATCTTCACTTACGGTTGCTATGTTGCAACTTATTGACATATGCTGTCGGCATCGACAACAGTATCTATCTGTCTATTAACATCAACTGTCAACCGTCATCGTCCTACTTTTAAAATATTTCGTTAAATTGTTAATTTGTTTATATAGTTGTACAAATTTTTCTTTTCAGAACACTTCTAACTTTTTCAAGCGTGCACAGGGTAATATGGGCATTTTTATTGATTTTTATAAACGTTATAACATAATATAAATGTAATTACAGTTTTCCCTGCATTAATGAAGCCTGTAGAAAAAAGCGGCGCAAAGGAGACAAATTTTAGCCGTAAGGAGAAGTGTATGATTGCAAATGTTTTCAATTATTTCAATAAATCAATGAATGTGAGTGCTGCCGTTCAAGAAGCAAGTAAAGTTTTGGGTATCTCAGACCGTGCAATATATCATGTAACGAGATGAGATTATTAGGTGGAGGCACAAATACTTACGAGAGATCAAAAGATTTGGAGAAGAAGGTACAATTTACTTCTTGCTATTTGACATGACTGTAACTCTATATTATTTCAGGTCGAACTATTATACAGGGTATCCAGAAACTCTCCTGACAAACGAAGACCGGAGATTCCTCTGATAATTTTAAGACAATTAAACCCAAATTCACCTAGTCCGAAAATGCTTCCTAAGGGAGCTAGAGTTCTTTGAAGATGGCGCCTTGTATTTATTTTTTTTTAAATTCCTCCAAAACGCTTTTAGAACGCTTTAGAAAAACAAAAACTGGTATGCTTATTTATCCTCCAGAGATGAATCGATTCCATCAATTGCGAATTTCTAGTACCGGTCATAGGCGTCCGTTTTGGGTAGGTCAACGGTTATTTTAAGGCATAACTTTCTTGTCTTTAACTTTTAAGCATTTGTGACACTAGATTATTAAATTATCAGGTATTCCAGTACTAAAATGTACTCTTACTTTAAGCCGGTAGGATACACCGTTTTCTAGAAAAATCGATTTGTAAATTTTTCGTTTTTTCTTCATTAAAGTTCAATTTATTATGTACCTACTTATTTTTAGCGACGAAGTTGGCTTGGACTATCAAGGCATGGATGAAAATTAATTTAATAAATTAAAAACAAATTATTTATTACAATGGAACGAAACTAACAAAAAAAGAACAAGTATCAAAGGTAGATTGTTACAAAAGTTGCTCGATGTGATGACCATTAGTCTCTATGCATAAGTTTACCCTTTTGCTTAGAGAACGCCGAATTCTAGTAAAAATTCCAAAGTTATTTCTAAATTCGTTGCAAGCATCTTGTATCCTTAGCCAGAGTTGTGCGCGATTTTGTATCGGAACGGAATAAACAAATGCTTTTATGTATCCCCAAACACAATAATCGCAAGGATTCAAATCCGGCGACCTTGCTGGCCAAGCAACTGGACCGCCTCTTCCAATCCAATGGTCTTCGTAGTTATTATCTAGAAAGTCTCGTACATTCCTGCTAAAATGGGCCGGACAGCCGTCCTGTAGAAACCATAAGTTTTGCCGAATATTTAAACGCACCTCATCTAACAAATCAGGTAAAATATTTTGCAGGAAATGTAAGTAATCAGCACCATTTAAACGAGCAGGTAATTCCACAGGTCCAAGTAGATAATCGTCAACTACTACTGTCCAGACGTTTATGCTAAACCTATGCTGATGCTTAAATTCTTGAACAACGTGGGGATTGTCACCAACGTACGAATAATAATGTGCATTATGTACATTAAAAATTCCATTTTTTGAGAATGTAGCTTCGTCACCAAACAAAATGTTCCTGAAGAAATCTTCATTTTATTTTTCTGATTATGTAACCATCTAGCGAATTCTACGCGAGCAGGAAAATCTCCTTCTAGCAGTGCTTGCACCTTTGTAAAATGAAAAGGATATAAATTTTCTTTGTGTAAGATATTTCCTACGGAAGATTTTGAAATTGTGGGGTACATGGCAGATAGTCTTCGAACGCTAATTTCTGGATTTTCCTCAACTTCCATTAAAATAACATCTTCATGTTCTTCTGTTACATCATTATGTCTCCCTGTTTCATTATTTTTTGGGACCACGGAACCTGTTTCTCTTAATCGTTGATGAAGAGCTGTAAATGTTGAGTGAGTGGGATGCTGACGATTGGGACATTTTTCAGCGTATCTACGTTGCGCCGCTCGAGCGTTACACCTCATTTCGCCATAAACTAAATGCATATCGGCGTATTCCTCATTAGTAAAAACCTTTTTTTTAAATTGAAATCGTTGTGTTTGAATAACACAAAGTAAAAAATGAAAAGATAAACTTCGCGAACTGACAACAATTTGACAATGAAAAACGTAGGTTTTACTTCTGTTGGCAGTTCAGAGCTAACTATTGTAAAAAATAAAAAATTGAACTTTAATGAAGAAAAAACGAAAAATTTACAAATCGATTTTTCTAGAAAACGGTATATCCTACCGACTTAAAGTAAGAGTCCATTTTAGTACTGGAATACCTGAAAATTTAATAATCTAGTGTCACAAATGCTTTAAAGTTAAAGACAAAAAAGTTATGCCTTAAAATAACCGTTGACCTACCCAAAACGTACTAGAAATTCGCAATTGATGGAATCGATTCATCTCTGGAGGATAAATAAGCATACCAGTTTTTGTTTTTCTAAATAGAAGCGTTCTGGAGGAATTTAAAAAAAATAAATACAAGGCGCCATCTTCAAAGAACTCTATCTCCCTTAGGAAGCATTTTCGGACTAGGTGAATTTGGGTTTAATTGTCTTAAAATTATCTGAGGAAACTCCGGTCTTCGTTTGTCAGGAGAGTTTCTGGACACCCTGTATACACTGACGAGTCATGGGTGAATACAGGGCATGCGGTAAATAAAACTTGGACAGATACTACTATTCAAAATAGTCGACAAGCTTTTATTCAAGGACTAAGCACTGGTTTGAAATCACCAACCGGGCTTGGACCTCGTTTTATATTAGTTCATGCTGGTGGTGATAATGGGTTTGTTCCTGGTGCTGAATATACATTTCTTTGCAAGAAAAACACTGCCGACGTTCATCATGAGATGGATTCAGAAACATATGAGGATTGGTTTATAAATAAATTACTTCCAAATATACCACAGGTGTCAGTCATTGTTCTTGATAATGCTTCCTATCACTGCAGAAAATTGGAAAAAATTCCAACAACAGCATGGAGGAAAAACGATATCATTAATTGGCTCAGTGAAAAACAAATACAAATCAGTAACGATATGCTAAACAGAGACTTACTGTATTGCGTGTCACAAATTAAACCGCAATATGATAAAAGTAGGATTGACGAATTTGCAAAAGAAAAGAAGTTCTTCGATTACCACCTTACCATTGCAAGTTAAATCCCATTGAAATGGTATGGGCACAACTTAAAAACTTCGTAAGAATGAATAATACCACATTTAAGGTAAACGATATGGAGAAATTAATTCGAAGAGCGTATAGCACTGTAACAGCTAATAATTGGCAAAACTACATCAAACATGTAAAAAATATTGAAAAGGAAATGTGGATAGTGGATAATTTGCAAGACGACATCGAAGAATTAATTATTCACGTAACACATTCGTCATCATCTGAAGATCAAAGTAATTCCTCGACTGACTGAAAAATTAACATGAGACATAGATATGTGTGTGTAATTGCTATTCCTTTCTTAAATATTATTGAATTATATACGTATTTGTATGATTCCAGTTCTTTTTGTTACAAAAGTGGAAACTATTATTTGTTAAAGGATCATCATCGTTTTTAATTTAATAAATTGTATAACACCCCAATATCGAAGTAAATATTCACTGTACGTTGCATAGATATCGTTCATATGTATATTTGTTTAGAAATGTGTGTAGTATTGTTAATAAATATTGAAATACAGCTATTTTCCTTGTAGTATTCTTTTCTATAATTTTACGTGCAGCGAATTCGCTATGCACTCTGTTAAAATTTAGTTACTTGAATAAAATAATAAGCAAAATGTCATATTAATCTCAATAATTTTGCACATTCAACGTCAAAAAACGTAAATAAAGGTTATGATTTGATCGCGTGAAATGTCAAATAATTAACCGGAAATTGTAATGTACAGCTGATTGGATGATTTGGCAACCATGAAACAAATTCCCATAAGACGTATACTGAATACGGAGGTTGGAACGATCTATAGCACGAATAATTCGTTTTCTACAATCATCTATAAAGACGTCGAATTTGAATTCATCGCTGAACACAACTTTGAACCAATCTTCTAGTGCCCAAAATTATTTGAACATTGCCCATATTAGACGGTTTTTCTTTTGAATGTCTGTTAGCAGTGGCTTTTCTTTCGCCTTGAATAAAATACTTAATATTAAACGTTGTAGGTTTCTGCGGTCGTTTTCTAGTTGTAGATCTCGGTTTCTGGGTTGGAACCGCGTCGAGTTAGGTGTAATTGGAAACATTTCGTCCACTGTTGCAATAGACATCTTCAGGGCTGTACGTAGATGTTCGTCGATTCGCAATAGCTTGAAGAATTTCATTCTTCAAGTTACTGCGAATCGCCACAATACTTAATCTTAAAAAAGGTATATAACACCTTACCACAATTATTAATCGTATTCTAAATACGTATTTCGACAACTAAGTTGTCATCATCAGTAGGTAAAACCACTAATCAAGGTGTCGCACATGGGGCACAGTAAAGCTAGCACAACTGCTTACGCAACAACTTTACACGGCATCCACGTATACACTGAACGTATACGTGGACGCCGTGTAAAGTTGTTCCGTGATCAGTTGTGCTAGCTTTACTGTGCCCCATGTGCGACACCTTGATTAGTGGTTTTACCTACTGATGATGACAACTTAGTTGTCGAAATACGTATTTAGAATACGATTAATAATTGTGGTAAGGTGTTATATACCTTTTTTAAGTTTTTACTTAACCACAGTCTCCAAAGAAAGACTTTTCACAATACTTAATATTAAATTCAAATCTTGTGAGATTAATAACGAGCGATCATTAAAATTTTCACTCGTAGCTGGCCGTGTATATAAAAATTATGTCGTAGCTTTAGTCATTTTAAAGTTTCATCAAAAGAAAAAGTAATGGCCTTTAATGATATGCATAAAGCGTTTATGGTAGAATGTTACTTCCTGACATCTCAAAAAATTGATGGTATTTGGCAGCATTCAATAGAAAATTGCCTTGCGGAGTTTGAAGAGAGATATCCAAATACTGTTCCTAGCTATAAAACTTTCCGTGATACGCTAATGCATTGTGTAAATCTTTTTCGTCAAACAGGCAGTATTTTAAGGAAAAAAGGAAGCGGTCCTCCTCTCAAGAGAAGTCGCGGCGTAATTGAAAATGTCAGACAAATTATTAACGAATCTCCTCAAACATCTATTCGCAGAGTTTCGCATCAAGTTGGGCTTTCGTATGGAACAAGTCAAAAAATTTTAAAAAAGGACTTGCACATGTATCCATATAAATTAACTTCTGTACAAAATCTATTACCTACGGATTATGAAAAAAGAACACAATTTTGCCAATGGTTTATTCAAACAATGACAGACAAGATTTTAAATCATACTTTTTTCACCGATGAAGCTTGGTTTTACTTGAAAGGTTATGTTAATTCGCAAAATATGCGTATGTGGTCCAGTGAAAATCCTCATTTCTACAGAGAAGTTCCTCTACATCCAGAAAATATAGGCGTATGGGTAGGTATAAGTCGTCACCAATTAATAGGACCAATATTCTTTGAGGGCACGATAACATCAGAGAAATATCGTAACGAAATTCTCAGTGTTTTTACTAATCAATTGACTAATGATGAACTCCAGGTCGGATATTTTCAACAGGATGGGGCTACATCTCACGTTACACTTGAAAATATTCAGTTTTTGCAACAATTTTATGGCGATAGGATAATAAGTAGAAATACAGCGATTCCATATCCACCACGATCGTGTGATTTAACAGTCATGGATTTTTTTTGTGTGGCCATATATAAAGAATATTATTTATGAAACACCAATTAATAATCTATAAGAGTTAAGACATAAAATCATAGAAAAATGTGAACACATCAATAACTCACCGCAAATACTGATCAATGTTTTCAATGCTCTACGAAATAGAGTGCGATTATGCTTGGTGGAGAATGGTCATCATTTTACACATTTTTTATAATATTCTATTACTTTGTATAAAAATTATAAATATATTTAATATAAAAGTCAGCATTTCAAATTATTTTTTAGCAATCATGATCATGACGTTTGAAATTATAATGACAGATCTCCTCTAATAACTTAAGTTAGGACATACTTTTTGTGTACATGACTTACTTGAGCGAAAATTTTAATGATCACTCGTTATATGTTTTTTTCATTTTTACCTTATAAAAACTCAGGTCGGACTTATGTATCCACTGCCGACCACATTCTCGTGAAATCGTTACATTAGTATCTGCAATAAAAAGAAGTGGTTATATTTCTTAGCGTGTCTCTACGGTGACTTTTACAAATTTTTACGAGATGCCTTCTCATTCTGAGTGTCACTTTCTTAGGATGCCTTGTAGGTACTTTTACACCGAATGTCGTAGCCGGACGTCTCGCCATAACATTTAATAATGTCTACTAGAATTTATTTTGTCAAATTCAAATTGTTTGCAATTGGTCGTATACTGTTTCCTTTATAGTATTGTTTTACCACAATTTCAGGTACTTTCTTCGAGGTGACTTTAGCACGACCCATTTTTCTGCGCACAAATTGGTCACGACAATAAATAAACAATTGTCGGAGCGATAACTGTCAAATTTGACATACTGTCATGGCCGCTCTACTGAAAATTAATTCACAATCCCGTCTGAACATAAAGTTGCCATGTAAAATGATTGGTTTCTCATTT
Organism: Melolontha melolontha; assembly: GCA_935421215.2. Taxonomy (NCBI): domain Eukaryota; kingdom Metazoa; phylum Arthropoda; class Insecta; order Coleoptera; family Scarabaeidae; genus Melolontha; species Melolontha melolontha. Next base: position 813,808 of record OW285236.1, on the reverse strand, counting down.
TCATCTTGTAAAATTAGTACGTTTCACATTAAGTAATCTTTTTTTGTGTCGGAAATGACGTTACAGTGTATACTTATGAACTTATAAATAAAAAAACACTAATTAATATTTCTAGCAGAAATTGGGGATAAATATGGCGTGCCTCAGAATAAGGAGTGATTCAAATATACCGCCAAAAGCTACTTATTTTTCAAAAATTTCATTGGCTCTTTTGCAATCAAGTTCAATATCGAAAACAATCTAGAAATATCGGCCGCTTGACAGGTTATGTTCTGTATACAAATATCGAGCGATCAAGATAATTTGTAATCGAGTCAACCTTGAATCCGAAATCGTATGTATTTACTTGAACTGCACTTACATTACAAACGTCAAGTAAAATGTCAGTTGACAGCTAAAAAACGAATGTATTTACGACATACAATTTCGGTTTCAAGGTTGACTCGATTACAAATTATCTTGACCGCGCGATATAACGTTTTCTTGTATTTTTCTGTCATTGTTATCGTTATCTACCGTTGTACTGAATCAAAACTGTATTTTTAAATAAAAAACCGTGTGTATACATTTCAGTGTCAAACATGAATTAACACCTATATTTACCTTGCCGTCATAAAAGTACCATATGTTGGCATAAATGTGGCCACAGCTGAGAACAGCCCTGCAACGGACAGAGCGCTCACAAGTGACCTTTTTCTCCCAAGTTTATCTCCCAAAATGCCCCAAATGAATGATCCGATAGCCAGAGCCAGCAATGTGATGGAGACTAAACATTATTTAATTAAATTATAGTAGTTTCGGCAATAATTTATCTTATTTTATTCACTTCATACCTAACCAGCCTTTCCTGTGATCGTCGATACACAATTGCAACTCCGCTGCTGGCAGAATGTATCCCAATATGGCGAGCTCCGAACAGTCCGCAGCCAGAGCCAATCCCAAAATTAAAGATAACAGAAGTTGTGCTTTTCCTGTCGCAGCTTGAGATAGTGCATCTTCGTGGAAACCTACCAATGCTTCGCCATTATTCGGTGCAGGAACAGTTACAGCACTTCCATTAGATACTAAAAAATAATAAGATTATTAGATAAATGGCAACACATGAAGTTATTTACGGGTTAGGTTTTTATTTACACTGCTGGCCAACTGAAGTTGTCTATTTAAACAAACTTGTCTTTTTTAGAGTATTTTTAATAATCTGCAAATTACACTGTTAAACGTATATTTTGTGGCATGGAAATTTTTGGGTGTTTCAAATGTATTTTGGCACCCTAAAAACTAATTTAAAAACAGAAATTGCTTGTAACCCACGAACTTTTAGTAAGAAGCATTTTTATATTTATATGTATGCAACGCATGTTGGATAGATTTGTTTACCTAAGTAAATAAATATTGCACCACTCTGCGTAATGAGCAGAGAGCGGACTAAAGCAATTGAATGACCAATTGCCCCGATAAAACGTTGTGGCGGTATCAGGTATAGTATGCATCTTATTACTAGAGAACGGATGCAATTTCCATAAAACGCAATCGGCATTTGGAATTGTGTATAACGTCGCACAGTACATCCCGGCGTAATTCAATGAAGTATTTGTTTGACTTACTCGGACACCTGGTCTCGCACGATAACAATGGACAACTCAGCTATTGTATTCGGAGAATATAGTGTTTTTTAAAGTGTTTTCATGAGCGTAGATAGAAGCGGGGTTTTTATAATGTATTTTATTTATTAGTTCATATTTCGTAAGATAAATAAAGTGCTGTGAGTAAGTTTCTTGTTTTCATAGTTTTAACTGTTAATTACATCGTAATTTTTGTGATAGATCCTGTTTAATATCGTTTGATTGAATCTATTTCTACCAATTATTTCGACGTAAGTGTGCATTGAATTTCGTTCAGTTTCAATAACTTACGCACACATTTTTAGTTTTCATATATTTAGATCTAGAGCATTGTTTAAGTTACTTTTTCAGACATGATATGGAAGAATGTCGAGAACGGCATTGTAAAACAATGGCGAGTTGGATTGACGGTCATACTGATTGTATGTTCATTGTCAGTGATTCCGAAATTTATTACAAAATCCGTAAAATATTGTCAAAAATTCGTCACTTAAATTCGCAAACACATCTGAACTCTGTAAAACTTTTATGGCGGCTAATATTCCATTAAATAAACTTCGCAATCCCACTTTAAAAATATTTCTTCAAAAATATACTGGTCGAAATGTTCCTGATGAATCAACTTTACGCAAATATTATGGTTCTAGGTGCTATACGAGAACAGTAGAACGCATTAGAAGCCATCTTTTAAATCAATACATATGGATAAGCGCCGACGAAACGGTGGATATGGTAGGACGCTGTGTGGTAAATGTTGTAGCTGGTGTACTACATCCAACTATTCCCTATAACTCATATGTAATAGCAACAAGTATTATAAATAAAGTTGATGCGGAAACAGTTGCTGAAACCATTAAGGAGAATATGCAAAAACTGCTTCATTCGGACGCCACGTACAAAGAAAAAATACTTTTATTTGTCAGTGATAGTGCTGCGTATATGTTAAAAACAGGCAGATTATTGAAGAAAACATATCCTAATTTGCTGCATATTACTTGTGTAGCACATGCTCTCCACAGAATCTGTGAATATATCAGAGACACTTTTCCGGAAGTTGATAGACTTGTATCAGCTTTTAAAAAAGTTTTCAGAAAAGCACCATTAAGAGTAGCTCTTTTCAGGGAAAAATTTCCATCTCTGTCACTGCCTCCAACTCCAGTAATAACAAGATGGGGAACATGGCTGGAAGCTACTAGTTATTATGCTGAGAATTTCGATAGTCTAAAACATTTCGTAACACTGCTAAAGGAGGATGCTAGAAGTATTGGTGAGTGCAAGGAGCTCACACAAATCCAAAATTTAAAAAATCAGTTGTACTTTCTTCACGAACACTTTGGAAAATTGCCAAAACTAATCACTTATTTTGAAAATCGAAATCTCAAATTAAATGACGGATTAACCACATTAGATGAGGCTGTTAATAATTTGAAAAGTATTCCAAGTGACTTCGGATGTGGCCTTCGGCAAAAGTTTGAAGCAATTCTTAATGGAAATCCAGATTTAATTACATTGCAGCAATTACGTATGGAGACAATTCCACAAAATGTAACGGCTAAATATGAAGAAATAAAAGAATATTTCCGGTATGCACCTATAACCAGTTGCGATGTAGAAAGGACGTTTTCTATTTATAAGGATGTACTTAATTCAAGGAGAACAAAATTGACAGAAGAAAACCTTGAGAAACTATTGCTAGTCAATATTAATACTCCTTTACTCAACTTGAACGACAAAATGAACAAATAAAAATGTTCCAATTATAGAAATAAAATTTAAAACTTTAAAAATACAACTTTTCAACAAATACATATGTATTTCGTAATTTTATAGATCACCACCCGTATGTTTTCCAATTATATAAATAAAATTAAATATTTTAGAAATACAGCCTTTCGCCAGTACTGCACTGGGCTTTGCGTCATGTGGTAAGCGTGTCCGTTCTCTACTTATTACAGCCCCACTATTTACTTGCTTGATTGCATTCGTCGAGCAGTTGTTATTTCAACTTATTTCCGTCATTATGACTAGTATGTTGTGTGTATTCCTTCATAAATTTTATTTAACAGTGGCGTGTAAGACGGAATATATATTTATATATGATTTCATTAGACTTCGTTGAAATAATCGCTTAAAAAAGTATATTCTCGTATTTACTTGCTGTTATACAGTGTGAAACAGTTGCAGAAGTAATTGATCAATGTATTCATAATATTCTATCATCGGATAACAACTATAAAGACAAGATGCTATTATTTTTGACTGATGCGGCAGCTTATATGTTAAAAGCAGGGAAGTTATTAAAGCAATCTGATCCCAATATGCTACACGTTACCTGTGCAGCACATTAACTACACAGAGTATGTGAATACATAAGGGGTCATTTTCCAAACGTTGATAAGTTAGTTTCGTTATTTACACTGATATTTCTCAAAGCACCTTCACGAGTGGCATTATATAGAGAAATACTTCCAAGTTTGCCTTTATCCCCAGTTCCTGTATCAACTAGGTGGGAAACATGGCTAGAAGCAGCATTTTTCTATTTACAACACTTAAAACAACAATTAAAAAACTTTGTTTTTCATCTTCAAGATGATGATACGCAACGCATTTCTAATTGTAAACACCTGACACAAATTGAAAATTTACAAAACCAACTAAACTTTATTAAAGCTAATTTCTAGTGTCTTACAGATACGATTACTCACATGAAAAATCAAGATATTAACCTAAAAGAGGCGATAATTAACTCAGAAACCTTTATCAATTGAATGAAAAGTATGCCTTCTGAATTTGGAAACAAGCTGAGACAAGAAGTTGATGCCATATTTAGCAGAAATCCAGATTTGAATATATTATATCAATTCTGCACAGAGCCGATTGAACAATCTATAAATTCGAAGTATGGTGCACTTTTACAACATTTTAATCACGCACCCATCTCTAATTGTGATGTGGAACGGACATTTTCTATTTTAAAGACGTTTTAACATCTAAAAGAACTAATTTAACACAGGACCACCTTGAACAAATTTTTGTTGTCCCGGGCTCCCGAGTCCCGGGATCTAGGGATCCCGGCCGGGTTTTGATCCAGTAAATCCCGGGACTGTACTTGGCTAATCTCGGATTTTCGGGATTGTCAGTTTGCATTCCGTAATCCGTTGCGCCTTGACAATGACTTACCTAGATTACATTAAGGGCACTTATTACATGAACACAAAAGTACGCAGTACCTAAAAGAACTACACAGGTGCAGCCCATATAATATGTAACTTAGAAAGGACTTTCCCGCCCGACATACTTCAATACAATACTGTTAAAGCAATTCCCCAACGGGCCAACAGGGAAATCACCCGATCACCTCATATGATATATATATTATAATATTGTTGCGAGGGATTCCCCGTCGGGGATTCCCTGTGCGAACGTATAAATACGCTTATTAGGATTTACTTTTTTCATTTATTATTCTACCAGCAACAAGGTTACGCAGGTTACGTCATTTAAATTTAAAAGTCAATTATCTGAAAAAGTTATTTTAAATGGCGCGAGACTTTGTTCAACATAAAAAAACAGTGATACGTCGTCAGCGTGGAGTTATTTTTTAGTTGCAAAAGATGGGAATAGTGCTAAATGTAAGCGATGCCCTGCCATTCTCAAGACTTTGGGTGGATCGGCTAAAGGATTACATACACATTTGTCATCAAAACATAACATTAAGATTTTAGCTGACGTTAATCGTTTAACAGCTTCAACACAGTCAAGATTCTGAAAATCTGAACACAGCACCGCCGCCAGGTAATCGAAAGTTAGAAGATTATTTTACTAAAAGTGCCGACGATAGCCTGGATGATGTTTTGGCAAGAATGATTGCATTAGATGGATTTCCATTCAGTGTATTCATAACTTCAGACGATTTGAGAAAATTGCTCTTAGCGAAATACACGGATTTACCAAAATCAGCCGTCACAATTCGACAGCGTGTTATGAATTACAGTGAAAAAATCAGAAAGCAAGTAACTGCAGAATTAAAACATTTGAAAGTGCGGGTGAAAGATTTAGTCTCTTTCGACGAGTGGATATCAACGATCAATAAAGGATACATGGCCGTCAACGTTCATTCATATAAAAAAATTTGGAGCTTTGGACTCGTTTCTATTCATGGAAGTATGACAGCTGAAAATTGTCTTCGTATATTGAAACAGCGTCTAAGTAAATTTGGAAACTGATATCGTGGCTACTGTAACCGATGGACCGAACGTTATGATAAAGGTGGGACAGCTTGTTTGCACTGAACAACAACAACTGTGTCTCGCACATAGTATCAATTTGGCCGTCTGCGATGTGCTTTATAAAATAAAGAATTATTTTCAAGACAGGCAAGACAGCCCTACCTCAGACTCAGATGATACTATAAATGAACCAGCTGTGACTGCTGATTATACGAACGATAGCGATGATGATGATGATGACAATTTAGAAGACTTAGACTGTCCAGAATCAGGTTTAATCTTAATGTCACAAAATGAACTTGCGCGAGAACACATACCAGAGTTAACGAAAGATGGAAACATTAATGAGCTGATAAAGAAAATCCGCAAAGTTGTAGTGTATTTCAAAAGATCACCATTGAAAAATGAAACAGTACTTCAAAAATATGTGAAGATTGTACATGAAAAAGAGCTGTCACTCCTTTTGGACTGTAAAACCAGGTGGAATAGTTTTTTAACCATGCTGGAACGATTGTCTCTTTTAAAAACCTGCTTTCAAAAAGTTCTTATAGATCTCAATCATCCAATCCGTTTAGAAGATGCTGATTTTGACTTGGTAGATAAGTTACTAAGTTACTACTGATGATGTGTGCAGGGCACATGAAATGTACATATAGTTAATATACTATTGTTTGTGAAATATAAGGTGTTTTATTTAAGTTTAATATTGGTAGATAAAATTGTTGATGTGCTGACCCCAATTAAATTAACAGTAGAAAGAATCTGTCGACGAGATGCTAATTTATACACAGCTGATGCCGCTTTGAAATTTCTTATAAAACAATTGTCTAGCAAAAACTCAGCACTCGCCAATAAAATAAAAACATCCTTAGTGGAACGTATAAAGCAACGACGAAATGATGATTTAACTGGTGTGTTGAATTATTTACAAAATCCACGAAAAGATTATGAAAATCAGTTATTATCGGATTTGGAATGGCTTGACTTATTTCCAGTTCCTACACAGGCTTTAGTAAGGGCGCAAATAAAGATTATTGTTAAAAGACTAAATAGTCGAGATGACACGGAAGAGGAAGAAAGGTCATCACAAACAGATGATGAGCCGAGGCAACAAACCTCCCAACCCCAATTGACACTAAAGGAAAAGTTACAGCTAGAAATTAATAAGAGCATGGAATCACCGGATCTTGAAGTAACGAGCGATCATTAAAATTTTCACTCGTAGCTGGCCGTGTATATAAAAATTATGCCGTAGCTTTAGTCATTAAGATGTTATTTCAAACATCTGTCAGTGTCAAATATATATTTTAAAGTTTCATCAAAAGAAAAAGTAATGGCCTTTAATGATATGCATAAAGCGTTTATGGTAGAATGTTACTTCCTGACATCTCAAAAAATTGATGGTATTTGGCAGCATTCAATAGAAAATTGCCTTGCGGAGTTTGAAGAGAGATATCCAAATACTGTTCCTAGCTATTAAACTTTCCGTGATACGCTAATGCATTGTGTAAATCTTTTTCGTCAAACAGGCAGTATGTATTTTAAGGAAAAAAGGAAGCGGTCCTCCTCTCAAGAGAAGTCGCGGCGTAATTGAAAATGTCAGACAAATTATTAACGAATCTCCTCAAACATATTTTCGCAGAGTTTCGCAACAAGTAGGGCTTTCGTATGGAACATGTCAAAAAATTTAAAAAAACGACTTGCACATGTATCCATATAAATTAACTTCTGTACAAAATCTATTACCTACGGATTATGAAAAAAGAACACAATTTTGCCAATGGTTTATTCAAACAATGACAGACAATATTTTAAATCATACTTTTTTCACCGATGAAGCTTGGTTTTATTTGAAAGGTTATGTTAATTCGCAAAATATGCGTATGTGGTCCAGTGAAAATCCTCATTTCTACAGAGAAGTTCCTCTACATCCAGAAAAAATAGGCGTATGGGTAGGTATAAGTCGTCACCGATTAATAGGACCAATATTCTTTGAGGGCACGATAACATCGGAGAAATATCGTAACGAAATTCTCAGTGTTTTTACTAATCAATTGACTAATGATGAACTCCAGGTCGGATATTTTCTACAGGATGGGGCTACATCTCACGTTACACTTGAAAATATTCAGTTTTTGCAACAATTTTATGGCGATAGGATAATAAGTAGAAAAACAGCGATTCCATATCCACCACGATCGTGTGATTTAACAGTCATGGATTTTTTTGTGTGGCCATATATAAAGAATATTATTTATGAAACACCAATTAATAATCTACAAGTGTTAAGACATAAAATCATAGAAATATGTGAACACATCAATAACTCACCGCAAATACTGATCAATGTTTTCAATGCTCTACGTAATAGAGTGCGATTATGCTTGGTGGAGAATGGTCATCATTTTACACATTTTTTATAATATTCTATTACTTTGTATAAAAATTATAAATATATTTAATATAAAAGTCAGCATTTCAAATTATTTTTTAACAATCATGTCGTTTGAAATTATAATGACAGATCTCCTCTAATAACTTAAGTTAGGACATACTTTTTGTGTACATGGATTACTTGAGCGAAAATTTTAATGATCACTCGTTACTCATAATGAATCGGGGTTGGTAAATAGTATTAGACGCGAAATGAGCCTGTTCGAAAATGGAGGAGTTCGTGGATATCACTTAGAATTAGCATATAAATATCTATAGTCTATTCCTCCAACCAGTGTAGAACCTGAGCGAGCGTTTTCAGCTGCTGCTTATGTTGGCAATAAACTACGAAGCAGGCTTGGAAGTCAAACATTGGATGCTTTGATATTTCTGCGATTGTATTTTCGAAATTCTAAATAGTTTTTTGTATTGTCTTGTTTGTTCCTTATTTCAGTATATTGTGTATTGTGTTGTGCAACAATATTAATAAATAACTTTTAAGAAATTACTTAAGTTTTTTTTTTTCATTTGAGCCCAATTAGAAACCAATAGTCTAATCCCGGGATCCCGGGATTGCGCTTCAAAAATCCCGTAATCCCGGGATTGAAAAACATGCTTGGGATTGTATTCTCTAAATACACGGCAGATGCCTATGGGTTACTAATCATCAATCACTCTAGTCCGTTCTTTGTTAATAAGTTATAAAAATACAGTTACTCCTTTTAACGATATACTTAGCAAATATAAAAGATTTATTCTAAAAATGTACATAAAACATGTATTACTTTGTTATATCACTATAACATCACAAAGAAACAGCTTATAGTATTAATCTTTTGAAAGTTTATCAACAGAATATCATCATTAAAAAAAGAAATTACCTCTTGGTTCTGCTGTTCCATTCTGTGAAGACTCTAGGGATGGTACTAAACATGCAGATTCTTCACACATTTTTTCATAAATCGGTAAAAATGTTTCACAAATTTTCCGTCGCTACAGCATTGCTTTCACATGTTTTCACTATAAAAAAATTAAAAAGTCACTACTGATAGTATTTAATTTGCTTGCCTGAAAATAAATTAAAGATACTGAAGGGCAAAAACACATAGATTAATAAAATATGAGTTAGTTTCATTAGGTCAAAGGTAAGCAGTTGTCACGTAGTAGATACTATAATAACATTTAATCAGAGCAAGTAAACACAATTTTTTTCTCGATTAAGTATGTGTATAAAAGAGCTGTGTATTAAAACACCTAACGAGGAGATAATAATGTGTGCAATAAAGTTTAGGACAAATACAATAGAAATTTATAGCTCCATCGCTGTTTGTAAATATTTTTTTAGCCGGTGCACGTTTCTCTGTCGGAATGCCGAGCACAAACACAGCAACAATCATTTCACGAACAAATACACGAATACATCAAAAGATAGGTGGAAAAATGTATATCTGAATGGCTTACCTTGAAGATCTTTACAAACAATCTTTAAACAAGAAACGTGAATTTTATATGAATGCGAACTGCTTGACACCTGAAACACGCTACTGGTTTTAGACTATCGATTTTGAGACAAAGAAACGTGACAGATCAATATATGGTGTTGTATAATTGTAGCGGATAGCTTTATTATGTCTGGTAATAATTTAGGTTTTGGAAGGGTTGATATTATTGTACAAAGTATCGCTTATTAAAATATTAACATATCACTATTCTGACAGACATTTATACAAGGTGTGTATAAATTGGCGGACCCACTACACGTGGCGACATTCTTGGTCAAATTTTGAGTTAAAAGTCCTAATCCTAAAACGATGTATCAGGCTTCCTTTGTCTTCAGAATGAATTTGAAAGAAACATACATTTGGCAACATTGAACACGCATGTGCTAGTTATAATCTTCGGAACATTTTTACACGTCGTCATGTGAACCTTACATTTTAAATTTAAAAAAGAAACAAACGAAATAAAATTTGTTTCTTAGATTACTTATTTATTACGAAAATATTACAAGTTTTAAAAATTTTTGATAATATTGACTAATTCATAATAAACAAACAGAACAACTAGTAAACACGAAAACCCGAAAACTGATTAAAACTATACAAATAAATACGAAAACTAAACAAAATTATACAAATAAACACGAAAAATAAGCAAGTCGAATGAAATAGGTAGATTACATAAGTGTCAAAATTTGACAGTAGTAATGTATTTGACCAGAACAACATTAGACTGCCTACTTATTGTTTTACAACGTTGTCAGATGTGTTTTTAGTCAAAATAAGTTAATAAACAAATATTAAAAACAAACTTTAAAATCAAAAAGAAAACTTTAACGAAAGGATAATAACAACAATTCTTCTTTCTTCTAAATTGTAGCTCTTTCTGTCAACAAATATCGAGTAATAATGCTTATTTCAAGACTGAAAGTCCGAACTTTAGGAACCTCGTGCAAAGATATGGAGCATGGTACAACATTTTCGTATTAGGATTTTGGACTCCGAATTTAACGAAGAACATTGCCGCGTGTAGTGGGTCCGCCAATTTATACACACCCTGTATACACAGGTTTCATACATATACAATGGCTTCATCAGGTGGATGAAAAATATAGAAAATTTAAAATACAAATTTGAATATTTATGTACAAATTATTGAGAAAAATGGTAGTGGATACATTTTTACAATCTTAAATTTAGTAGTGGGGAGTTGTTTAAATCTAATTGGTCATTTAAAGTTAATCCTAAACTATTGTATCTATAAATTTCTAAGTCTTCCAACAAGTTAAGTTTTCTGCTTTATTCCTGACTACGTAAAATTTTTAAATTTATATTAAATCTATGTTTAATTATTTAACAATTGTTTCGCTCTATTCGACAATTATTAAAGAGTTTTCTCAACTAAATTAAGGGCTCAACTTTCAATATTTATATATGAACATGTGGGCATAGGATTAGTCTTAATTACAAGTTAATGTGTCTACTATGGGTATATTTAAATAATCAATTTGTGTTTTTGTTAGGCTTTGGTTAATAGAATTTTTTTTTATGTATAATATTTCCAAATATGTAGTTAAATTTTTAACTTTTATTTACATTATATAACAGTTTGTAGTTATCCATATTGGGAAAGTAGCGTTTACCTAAGTTAATTATTTAAACAATGTTTCACCATGAACCGACTACTACATCCAATAACAAGACAATTAATAATATCTAACAATAAGTACATCTACTTACTTATGACTAGAGCAGACCAATTTCCGTGAGCGCCACGAGCGTCGGTATGGGAGTGTAATTCGTAATATACTAGAATATGCGATAGAATAGGGACGCAACATGAACTTGTTACCGATATAAGTATAGAAGTAGAGACATTTATTCTATCAGAAATAATTAAATATACATTTGGTTTTCTGCTATTAAAGTAATATGCATAAATACACGAAAAATAAGAATAGTACATATTATAGCAGCGTTGTACGTACCTATAAATAAAATGGAAAATGTATGAAATCAGTGATTGCGTGCACGACAGAGGATTTAAAAAAACACTTACCGTTTTAAGCGTCTTCCAAGGATTGACAAACTGGAGAAACTCGATTGTATATTTTCAACATCAGGTGCGTTTCGTATTAGGATTTTGGACTCCGAATTTAACGAAGAACATCGCCGCGTGTAGTGGGTCCGCCAATTTATACACACCTTGTATATTTATATATTTGGATAAACGTTTTATTCGAACTAAAAAGAATTGTCCAAGAATACATATATGTACACGATTCATATTTTTATCAATAGTTTCAATGAATAAAAAAATGTTAATGATAAATATGTACGAAATGTAATAAATGTTTCCGTAGGTATTTAAGACGAGTTTCTGTCTCATTTTAGAAACTATCCATCTCTGTTTATATAGGAGCAAGTGTGCGTATTGTATACGAGTGTTATAAAAGTTATAATTACTCCCAAACAATACGATAAAAAACGCTGTTAGCGCACCTAATTCATTAATAGTACATGTTATAACTCCATTCTACTCCTTTTAATCCTTTTATGCATATAAAAACACTAACTATTGACACAATGAACGTATACTATTAGCTATAAGTCTTTGCGCACCCCCAAAATACCAGAAGTTATGTTATAGTTTATACATATTGTATATCTATCAATACAATGCTAATTGTTAGCACTAAGGAACGGCATATGTAAGTAATAGCTTCATACAAAATAATCTCACGTAGTAACGAGAAAATATGGAAATGGATTACTTTTCCATATTACAAAACGTAAAGAAAAGTATCTCTTTTCTTAATAGTACCAAAAATTATTAATTATTTATTGGAATAAATATTAGTCACTCAAAAAAAAGGTATAAAACCTCTTACCACAATTAATAATCATATCCTAAATATGTATTTCGACAACTAAGTTGTCATCATCAGTAGGTAAAACCACTAATCAACGTGTCGCACATGGGGCACAGTAAAACTAACACTACTAAACTAACTACTACAAAACTAACTACTTTACATGGCGTCCACGTATACACTGGCTTTAAAATAAAAATACACAGACTAAAACTTACGACAACCTCACCTATTACATTATAAGTAGAGCAGACCAATTTCCGTGCGCGCCATGTGCGCCGATGTGAGGATGATTGTATTGCATCAGAACTAATAAAAAGCATTCAGTATGTGTTTGGTACTTGCTTAGACTGCATGTAAGTGTAAGCATACGTAATAAAATGTCGTCGACACATAAATCGAGAAAACGACCGTTGTCAGACGAAGTGAATTATGGATTTCCCGGACTTAATATACAATGGCTCAAAAATTAAATGTTTAGTGTGCAATACATATCTAATATGTTAGTAAAAAACACATTGTAAAGAACACGTAAGCAGTTCGAAGCACAATAATAACAAAATTAATCGACAACAGTTTATACATGAACTATGTGTAACTATGATTGTGTGTTCACTGCCGTTTACCTTGTTAAGTAATGATTCATTTATTTCATTTCGGAATAAACGCGAATCAAACATTATCGAGCACGACAACGTTACGAAGGAATTTACCATCGGTGCGTAAACAGGTTGAAAATAAAATCAAAGCCGAACTGAAAAATAAAAACTGTGGTTATATGTGGACTAAACAACTGACAGCAAAAAACAATATGTAGTTAATGTGATGGCGCGTAATATGGAACCACATCAACCAACGTCTTTAATTTTATTAGCATCCAGACGACTAGAACAATGTAATGCCGAAAAAATTTCAGAGGTGCTATTAGATACTTTGGAAAAATTTAAACTTTCGAAAGACCAAGTATTATAATATTTATGACCGATGGTGCCGCAACCATGTGTTCTGTAGGCCGATCTCTTAGAAAATATTGTAACTAACTTGTTACATATTACTTGTAAACTCCATGCGCTACACCTTGTGGCAGAACAGGTTCGACGTAGATGCTTTAATATCGAGTACAAAGGCAGTATTCCTGAAATCTCCAAAACGTATTCGGAAATTTCAGGAATTGTGTCCCCATACTCCTGAGCCACCACAGCCGATTCTGACACGTTGGGGTACATGGTTACGGGCGGGGTTTTACTATCATGAACATTTTGAAAAAATTAAGGACGTGGTTTTATCATTCGATCCGAAAGAAAGTGCAGCTATCAATACAAGCCAGAAAAATTTCAAAATGCCCAGATTAAAATGGATTTACAATGTATTCGTGAGAATTACTTGGGACTAGAAGAAGCAATAACAAAATTAGAAAATTCGTCGCTGTCGTTAGAGGAATCACTGCAAATCATTAAAGATGTTCACGCACAACTGTGTGCTGTAGAAGACGCAAAAAGTGAAAGTGTTCTAATTAAATTTGAAAGTGTTTTAGACAGAAATGCAAATTTTGACACCTTAACACGTATTTGTGAGGGCACGTCTACAGATGCGTTAAGTTGCTTAAAAAAGTATTTTGATTATGCGAATATAACATCACTAGATGTAGAACGCTCGTTTTCCGAATATAAACATATTCTTTCCTCACGGCGGACATGTTTTTCCAAAATAACCTTAGAAACGCACCTGATGTTGAAAATATACAATCGAGTTTCTCCAATTTGTCAATCCTTGGAAGACGCTTAAAACGGTAAGTGTTTTTTTAAATCCTCTGTCTTGCACACAATTACTGATTTCATACATTTTCCATTTTATTTATAGGTACATACAACGCTGCTATAATATGTACTATTCTTATTTTTTATATGTAAGAAATTCCATACAAATAATTAAAAACCAGGCACTCTACATAAATAGCTTTTTGTTTTATGACGATTTTTGTTTTATTATAAACATAATAATTGAACTTTTAACAGAAGTTCAACTTTCAAAGTATTTAATCTGAATCACTTTAATTAATGCGGCATAGGTTTGTTGAAATATTCGACATAAAAACTAATATTGATATCTATAAAAAAACATCGCGATATGTGCGACCGAATATGTTTTGGTAAGAAAACAACATTCACTATCTATGAATAGGAACTTAATGTTAAAAGTATCATTCGGAATTTTATCGATATTTTTGCAGGTCAGTGAACTTGAATTGCAGCTCTATTTCGGTAAATATGAAATATACAAAGATACGGACCGACTTAAACTACATTTTGACCCAAAAAATTTGGAAAATTTTTTATGAAATAAGAAGAAATTTCTTTTTTGATTTTCAGTAAGACATTTATACTTATTCGCATAGATTGGGCGCTATTCAACGGTATCCCTGTAGATATGTTATACAGGCTGTCCTTGAAATAAAGACAAAACGTACAAAAAATGGAAAGTTGTAATTATATCGAATATAAATCCAAAATATTGTGCGCGAACCCCAAAATTAAAAATCTCCTGAAAATAATATCATGTTCCGCCTATGAATTCAAAATATTCAGAATGTGTATAAATCATAATACCTCTATTGAAGTTATACACACACAATATACCCTGCAGCGTATGTTTACGTACATAACAGCTATCGATGTTATAAAAACTATAACATTCTTGTGTAACCTCGTACAAAATCAGCTGTCTATACATTCAAGTGAATTATTAAAAATTAAGATATGTGTTACATTAATTTACAAAACCATTTTCAAAATCATACTAAAAATAATTTGTGAACTTTTGGAACTGACATTATTTCATGTGTATTACTACGTGAATGTTTTTTTTTATTACGAGAAATAGGAAATATAAAATATGAATATGGATTCAGAATACCCCTATTGAAATTACACGCTGCAATGTTTTTGTTTATAAAAAAACTAGATCACTTTGTGTATATGTTTTGTATGGTAAGGGTTCGATAATCTGGTACGAAAGACAGCCGTTAAAAATGTATGCTTCTGAATTTTTAAATACGATGTATTAAAATAACATGTAAGATGTTTGCTCTGCGCGCACTTAACGTTCTATTTGGGAACAATCTATCCTTAATCGAAGGCATAAGTATAAATCATATCGAACATACGTAACAATCGACAACTAGACGAAACTTAAAGTGAAATCAACAATAACAAAACTATCTTTTTGTTATTGTAAGTCGGCTAGATATCATCTCAGAAAATTCAACATTTTTCGACAATTAATAAAGTATTCAAACAAAACAAGTAAAATACTAATTGCAAAATTAAAACTTTGTCTTGTAATCGAACAACGTTCTTAAACGTTTATTCTAATTTATTTACAAAAATTTTCGTAAATTTTCTAAAAATTGTAGACTCGTCGATATGGCGCCAGCTTTAGATTTCATCACTCACAATCACGACATCGTTTTTAATAATTTTGCTAGTATTAGTGGATTCTGCGTCTTGTAATTGTTCCCAAAGCGTCAGTCTAGAGCATTTTTCCATTTTGCAAACGTTTGAACGTTGAGAACTCTGAAATTTTATTGTAGTCCACGTGTGAAAAAAAATGAAACTGGGCTTAAACTCATGTTATTTCACAATTACAAAACCTAGAATCGTTTTTTTTTAAACGGTGTTCACAGAATAACATTGAAACATTTCCCAAGTATTTAAAATACGAGGCAAAAAAAAAAATACAATTAGGCATAATATCGTGATTTATTTCATAAAAAAATCATTCTTAATTACTTTATTCTTTTTATTTTTAGACGAAACGTATAAAAAAAAATAAATTAATATCAGAAAAAATATATATAATAGAAACATGGTGTATTTTAAAAATAATTATTTCCAATTAGAAAATATTATGGTTTAACCTAAAAGTATAGGTGAAAAGTAGGTTGTCTACCTTAATGTTTATACTACATTTTTCAAAGTTTTGTTAAACCACAATGGCTTTAAAATTAAATTTAATCGCAGCAGTTTGCGAAAATATGGGAATAGGTAAAGATAATAATTTACCCTGGAGACTTCAGTATGTATTAACACTGCTTATATTACAAAAATTCGTATTAAATATTTATAGGAAAGAAATGGCATATTTTACAAACATGACCAGTAAAACAATATCCCATAACAAACAAAATGTTGTTATTATGGGCAGGAAAACATGGGATAGTATTCCCGAGAAATATAAACCATTACCCAATCGAATTAATTTCGTTTTATCAAGATCGAATTTGAATTTAAGTAATTACAATAATGTACATGCATTTAAAAGTATGGATGAAATGTTTGATAAACTTAATGATAACAAATTCAAAGAAGAATATGAAGGAATATGGGTTATTGGCGGCAGTCACATTTATAAAGTATAAGTATTTAAAAGTATGTTAAATATCTTTTATCTAAGACTATTTTGTAGGAATGTTTGGACAGCAGATATTTTCACAGGCTTTATTTAACTGAAATCCAAAAATTTTACGATTGTGATACATATTTTCCTCGCATTGGAGAAAATTTAATTCAAGTACAGTATGTGTTAAGTAAAACATTATTTTTTAAAGATTATTTAAGCATTGTAATATTTTTTTAGAGATCCTGAAGTTCCTAGTGACTTACAAGAAGAAAATAACATAAAATTTCTTTATAAAATTTATGAAGCTAAGAAATAGTTAACAACATATAAAAAATTATGAAATAAAAGTCTATTTTTTGTCAAATTTTTTTATTTTATGTTTTTTCTAATAATTCTTTTAATATTTTCGTTGCCAAAGTCATGTTCGTTCTTTGATTGGTTTCAGATGCAATAGTTCCTAAGAATGATTTAAATACTTTGGTTTTTCCCTGTTTATATTTCTTCACTGCACTGGGATTTTCTTTAAGTATATTTTCAATTAATTTTTTTATTTCATTTTCATCATTAATTTGTTCCCATCCTTCTTGCTTGACAATTTGGATTGGTGTATCTTTGCTTCCAGTTATGATTGCTTTAAGCACAAGGCGAGCTGTATTTTTATTTATTGTACCATCCATAACTAGTTTAATAATATCCTTTAGGTATGCAGGTGGAATTTGAACTTCACTTAAAATAAGTCTTTCTTTGTTTATCAACGCTAAGAAATCATTAATTAAGACATTTGCTAGTAATTTTGTATCTACTGCTTCAATTCTTATCGTTTCTTCAAATAATTTTTGCAGTAATGGTTCATTAACTAATATAATTGCTTGTTCTGACGTTAAATTATAATCTGTTTGTAAACGATTTCTTGTTCCTTCAGGTAGTTCTGGAATTATTGCCTTTACATCATCTACATTAATGCAACCTTGTTTAATGGGACCCATAGCTAAATGTAAAGGTGGAAGATTTGGTTCAGGCATATATCTGTAATCTTGTTTCTGTTCCTTATCCCTCATTGGCAATGTAGTTTTAGTATCAGCATCCCAAGCTCTGGTTTCATTTTCAATTTTACCACCGGACTTAAGAATTCTAATTTGTCTTTCTATTTCATATTTTATAGCACCTGCTACACCCCGAATAGATCCTATATTTTTGATTTCAGTACGTGTTCCTAATGGAGTACCAACTTTATGTACTGAAACATTTGCATCAACACGTAATGCACCTTCTTCCATTTTGCAGTTGCATGTTTGAATCCTTTCTAGTATTAGAATTAATTCTTTTACTAAAGATGCTGCTTCATCTTCATTTTTTAAATCCGGTTCAAAAACCAATTCCATTAATGGTGTTCCAGCCCTGTTTAAATCAATCAAGCTTTGGTCAGTATCGTGTAGACTTTTACCACTATCTTGTTCCAACTGTAATTGTTTAATACGTGCTTGTGCAACATAAGGCTTCATATTAGTGCCAGGTGAATGAACATGAAATTTCAAAACACCATCTTTAGCTAATGGCGCTCTTTGCTGAGTTATTTGGTACCCCGCAGGTAAATCTGCATAAAAATAGTGTTTACGGTCAAAATAAGACACTGGATTTACTTGACAATTTAATGCTAAAGCAGTCTTAACTCCCGCTTCTACGCATTTTTTATTAAGGACTGGTAATGTACCAGGTATAGCAGCATCAAAGAAAGAGACATTTGTGTTAACAGCGCTGGCAAAATCATTCGAAGAACCTGAGAATAGTTTACTTGCACTTGATATCTGTGCATGAACTTCTAAACCAACAACACTTTGCCAGTTAGTAGTAGAAAAGTATTTTTTGGTAGGAAATTTTAAAATATTCGGTAGTAGCTTCATATTACAAATATTTACAGATAAATATTAAAATATAGGCATTTTATTTATTATATTATCATATTATGATGTATTATGATTTTGATTGCAATTTTTAAAATAAGGTTAGGTTAATCTTCGTTTTTCTCTTGTTGTAAGCGTCATCTAGGTTCTAAAAGTATATCTAGCTCTTATACAAAACAAAGATGTAAATAACATTCATTCAAAATTTTTTAAAGGAAATTTTACTGGCATTTTTCACAATTTTTTCTTTTCAATTAATATTAAGAATATATAATTAATTAAAACTGACATTGATTAATCTTATAATTAATAGTCGATATTCTAGATAGAAATTAAAGTAATAAAACTGCACAGAATTTCTTAAAAATTAAGAAAATCTTTTGTTCAATGTAGGTATGTTAAAGTAATTGCTTTTCTTATTTTTATGATTATAAATTACGGTAATTTTAGTGAAAATGAAAACACGTTTATTATTTATAATGCATGTGTCCGAAATAATTATATAATTTCCCGAATTATGTAATATGATAATATAACAAAATAATTTGAAACATACATGAGTGGGTAAAAACCACACCAATTGGTATAATACAAAAGTATTTTTAATAATATAAAATATTATTAAAAATGGGGTGTGAAGAACACAAATATATAACTTGTATTGTGTTCTTCACACCCCATTTTTAATAATATTTTATATTATTAAAAATACTTTTGTATAATATGATAATACCGCTACGATGCAACAGAATAAGTGGAGATCTAACCCTATAAAATAAATATTTTACTTACTTTAAAAAATAACTATTTATATTACGCAAAGAAGTAAAAACCGCTATGATTTCAGTATGGCGTATTTTCAAAATTTTTCATTCTTAAACCGAAACACATTCCTCACTTTAACTCCACTATTTCACAGCATAGAAAGATTTAAAAATAGGTAAAGATAGGTAATTGATTCAGTGGAGATTACTGCTAAATTATGGTTTTGCTTCTACCGATGATATTTACTTATTCTGGACTGACGTCCAGAGCCCAGAATAAGTAAATATCATCGGTAGAAGCAAAAACATAATTACATTGTCGTCCGGGAATGTATCGCTTTTACTACTAGATACACGATGTACTATTGCATTAAAATCTCGTTTTGGATATTTTTCATTTACCTATATATTTAAAGAAAACATTAAATGGTTATATATAAATAAAACAGAAATAAACAATCATTCTAATTTATTGGTTTCTTTTTATAAAAATACATAATTAACACAAGTAAATAGAAAATTCAAATGTATAGTATAAGTTAGTTTGGTTTTAAATGCAATTAAATACTAACAAAGCGCATACAATGGGCAAAAATGAAATATGCATTTCATTGGTTGAAGTGATTGTATTTTTAATTGCATTTAAGTAAGCCCACTTTCCATTATGATAATGATCACTTTAACTTATTTCGTTCCTCATTTTATTATATTGTATTTTAAATAAATTAAAAATCAAGTCACTGTCGTCAGCAAAAAAAACGGGACACTGTTTCTGAGTGGGTTTAAATTGTGACTACTTAAGTGGCTATCTTTACTCACAATAGTAAGTCAGGAATTGTAAAAAATGTGTGTCTTATTGACATTTAATAAACATTTTTAAATAAATGTAAATAAAAATTACTAAAAACGATAGAGAGAGATTATTTATTAAATTAAAATAATTATTACATTAAAATAATTAGTATTTCGTCATTCCACCGTTATTATTAACTGCATCTAATCTTGTAGATATTGAAGCGACAATATTTTGTACAAAATTTGTAGAAATTTGATGCCAAGCATTATGAACAATCTCCCAAAATTCTTCCTGGGTAGAAGTTCTATCTCATTAATCCCCATACATTTTCAATGGGATTTAGATAAAGACTGTAGGGCTGGATATCTCAAGTTTCAATTTCATTCTCTTGTAACCATTGTGTTACAAGATAAGACAGGAAATTGTGTTGTTCTTATAGCTTTCTTTAATGTTTTGAAAAGGTTGTGCCTAATCTCAGTAACTAATGTTTCGTCTTCCTGCGTATTCGAAATTTTCCTCTTCCCTCCATTTCTTTGAACCGATACACTTCTTAATGATTTCCCATTTTTCAAACTAGTAACAAGTCTAGCTTTATCAGTTTTCGAACGATGCGGCATTTTCAATTTTGAATTATCAACTATGATATATAATTTGACGTAGAGTTTGAAAGTTAATCAAATGTTAAAATTACAACGCTAAAAAATAAAGGAAATTGACATAACGATTTTGACACTGTCCCGTTTTTTTTGTTCACGACAGTATATTACTAAGCTCTTAAAAGTAAGGTGATTATCAAAGGACTAACTCTTGAGTTGGGTGGGTCGAGGAACAAAAGAACTGTAAAAGTACTGTTTAGTTGTCAGTTTTTAACTTGTGATTTTAGGTTAGTTTTGATTTGAGTAGATTTCTTTAAGAAGGTTGTTTCTTTATTAATTTAAAATTAAATTTTAATAATTACATTTTGCGGAAATGACTTTTCGCCATCACTTAAAATTAACGTAGTTGTATCAAAACAAACCAAATGACAAAATCTTAAAGTGTAGCGCATGTGTTATTATTTGTACTACTGCGACATCTGAGTTTGCCTTTCATTATGCTAGAAAGAAATAAATACACGTCATATTATAAAACAAACACGTTAGATTCAAATAAATTCGGACAAATTTTCCTATATTGTTGCATGTGGTTGCACGTGTTATTGTCTCTGCTCTTAACATAGAAATCTATAATCAATATTCAGTGTTGCCAACTTAACGGATTTTCCGTCATATCTAACGGATTTTGGTGAAGGGGAGCGGAAAAAAAACAGTTTCAACGGGTGACGGATTTTTTAACGGAAACTAAGTTTCCGTCAAAAAATTCTAAATTAAGTTCTGTAAGTGTGTTAACTGGCTGTTTACCGATTCAAACTATTTTTTGTCTGTAAATATCATATTACACTATGTCATTGGTTCCGCATGATTGGCACCACAGACTACCGGCGGTAGTCTACCAGCTCGACCGGGACTTCCCGGGCCCCGAATCCTCTCATAATAATTATTGGATCATTGCATTGTGTATGTGGCACTGGCGTATATACGTCTTGATTTTAGTGAGTTGAATAATCTTATTCTCAGTGTGTTGTGCAATTAATCTTGTTTACAGTGACAAAAATGCCGAAAGTGCAATATAAACAAAAATTTCGTAGTGAATGGCTTCAAGACAAGCTGTTTAAAGACTGGATTATTATGAAAAAATATGATAAAAATTCTGGTGAGTCATTCCCTGAGTGCATATTTTGTCGATGCATCGTAAGTAGTAGCAATAAATATTCTGATTTAAAAGCTCATATGATTTCGAAGAAACATATAAAGAATACAGATATGTTGGCGCTATCACGCCAAGCAACAATTAATTTTCTCCCAAAAAGACAGAAAAAAGCAAATATTTGGAAGCTTATACAACACTGTTTATTGCCGAACATTGCAGCGTACTAACAGTAGATCATTTAGGGCGGATAATGAAAAAGGTGGCAGATGATTCACAAGCAGTTAAAGACATGCAATTGCATCGCACAAAGTGTTCCAATAT
This sequence comes from Melolontha melolontha, assembly GCA_935421215.2. NCBI lineage: Eukaryota > Metazoa > Arthropoda > Insecta > Coleoptera > Scarabaeidae > Melolontha > Melolontha melolontha. Next base: position 791,223 of record OW285236.1, on the reverse strand, counting down.
TATTAAAAATATCTTAAGCCCTCACTTTAAAGATGATTTAAAAGTAGATATTGGAAATGGAAAATTTAGTTTACTTCTGGATGAGTCTACGGATATAACTGTGGTAAAATATCTTGGCATTGTAATAGTATTTTACAGCACAAAATCCAAGAAAATACAAACATCTTTTTTAAAATTGGCACCACTAACCGCATGCAATGCAGAAGGAATAGTTTCCGCGGTTAAACAGACGCTAAACGAATTTGGTTTGGAGTTTAAAAATATTCTTGGCATCGGAACTGACAATGCCAGTGTTATGACAGGTGTAAATAATGGCGTACATGCAATCCTAAAAGAAGATATTCCAGGATTAGTTCTTGTACGATGTGTCTGTCACTCGATTCAGCTTGCGGTATCTCACGCCTCAGAAGATACCTTACCGAGGAATCTGGATTTTATGGTTTCTGAAACATACAATTGGTTCTCTCAATCGTCAGTTCGACAGGCTGAATACAAAGAGCTGCATCGCACAATTAATGAAGGTCACGAACCATTAAAAATAATTAGAGCTTGTCAAACCCGATGGTTATCAATTTATTCGGCTGTACATAGAATTTTGAAACAATGGCTTGAACTTCAAACGCATTTTGAAATATCCCGACGAAATTATACTGCTGAATTGTTGTACAATATGTATAAAGATGAGAGTAATTTGGCCTTATTTTCATTCCTATGTCCCATATTAGAACAATTGCAACTAACGAACAAATCTTTTAAAGCCAAAGATGCTGATCCATGTAAATTGTTTACGGATTTATCTACGCTTATTGGATTTCTGGTTTCAAAAGTAGTCATGCCACGTCCCAATATTGATCCGCTAACTATAATTGTGGAGAATCATTTAGACCCTAAGCCATACCTTGGTTACGGATTCGAATCCAAGATACGAGAAATGAGGGAAAAAGGTCTTATAAACGGGCAAAGTGAACAAGATCTTCGTCAACGGTGTATTAACTTTCTTTTAAAATTAATTCAACAATTACGTTTGAGGTTTCTCATTTCTCAATGTTCCCTAAAAGAGTCTCCGTCTTGTTTACTGTAGGTTACCTGACAATATCGAAATCCTGCAGAAAACCAATCTACTCTCATGCAAAAACGTATTAAGGGTTCACAAAGAATATTTAAGTCCCTTATTGGCCCATTTAGAGTATTCAAAACATGAAATATCTCTAATCGAGACGCAATGGAACGCCATAAATTACTCTAAATGGGAGAACATCAATGACACTGTGGCGTTTTGGTCCGAAGTCAAAGAGTATGAAGATGCTACAGGCACAAATCCTTTCAAGGAGTTATGCGATTTTGCTTTTTCAATTCTGCTTTTGCCATATTCCAATGCAGAGGCAGAACGGGTTTTTAGTGTGATGAATATTGTGAAATCAAAGCTGCGCAATAAAATGAAGGAAAGTATGGTAAATGCAATTTTGAATATAAGATCAGGGCTGAAGAGGAACGATAAAACCTGCTTTTCATATGAGTTGCCTAAAAAAGTAATTCGTATGGTGGGGACTATGCAAAGCTATAGGCAAAGCGAACCTTCAACCTCCACTGCTATGGGCCAACCTGTTGATGGTACGGACAGTGATGACGATTTTAATTTCGATTTTTAATATAAGTTCTTCTTTTATAAAATTTTATTATAAAATAAATTTTATTTGTTTGGCACATTTTTTATTCTGACGGATTTTATTGACGGAAAAAAAAAATTTTAACGGATTTTTGACGGAAACCTACAACAAATTTAACGGATTTAAAAAAATACTGTTGGCAACGACAATATTTGGAAGATTTATTTCTGGTTCCGATCTTAAAAAAGGTATATAACCCCTTTCTCTCTGGATACGATTAATAATTGTGGTAAGGGGTTATATACCTTTTTTAAGTTTTTTACTTAACCACAGTCTCCAAAGAAAGAATTTTCTGGTTCTGATAATAAAATAAGGAAAGCGATTAGGTTTAAAAACTGTGTTACTTAATTGATTCTACTTTTACTGGAAGAATATCCATAATTTAAAAAATAAATCTAATTAGTGGTTAAAATCTTCACTTTATTAATATTTTGTATATAAAAATAAGAAATAAAATTATTTGGAATACTAGGCAACAGTGTGCTATGTTCATTTTTCCAATTTTACTTATTAAAATGATCATTACATATATTGAATTTCATTATTAAAACGTTTTAATCATAAAGGTGAATAAAATTAATCAAAACAGTGAATAAAATGTTTCTAGCAACACTTTATTCACATTGCTATTGACAACAGTAGTAGAACAGTATATCGACGAATCAATTGCTCAAGACATGTCCACGTCAAAAAAAATTTTGACAGATGTAAATTCAAATGAAAGGCCCGGAACTTCCACTGCACTTGACCCTGACGAAAGTAGAGTCAACTTAGCTTGCAGTGTACTTGACTGACGAAAATAGAGTCAACTTTCCTGGTTTAAGAATTCATCAAATTATTAATAGTACAATCAATATTCATGTAAATAAATTACTTAATCAATAAATTTTGTTAAATCTTTTGCAAAATTGGAAAAAATCTTGTATGATACACGTGAATAAGCAAATTTTATCCACTCAAAAACATTATCGCACTCGGCTTGCACCTCGTGCGCTAAACAATTTTTTCGTGGATAAAATTTGTCTTTATTCACTTATACCATAAATAGCTATTTTCAATTGAGATCTTAAATTGTTTTGTCAAGTTAATTTCTAAGTACATTTTGAAAACTTTAGATATACACGAGATAATTGTTGCTTTTAAATGTGCTTCGTTCCCCGAATAAGTTCTTAATACGCATTCTATATCATAGAAGTAAAATATCAAAATTTTTCAGAGTTAAAAAAAGCGCCATAAAATAAAAGTATTGTTGTGTTTTCAGATAATTGAATTTTCTCCATATTTTAACCAATTTGTATCAGCACTTAAAACAGATTCTCCTCTTTAATATATCTCCTTATCCCTAGAGTTCGGATTATATACAAAATATTCTTTTTTGATTCATTCAGAAAACATTAAATAAACCCAGAAAACTCATAATTTTGTTGGTATATCTTTTAACAACAAAATAATGATTTTTCTGGCTTTATTTATTTAATGTTTTTTGAATGAAATATGGCAATTAAAAAAAGAATATATTTAATATATTCCAGACTCTACTTATCACCATGTATTATAAGTTGCCACAACTTTACTAATAACAGCATTCAATTATATCGAATGCACAATAAATTTTTACTAAAAGATTATGAAATGAAAGTAAAGCCTTACTTTTAAATTTTACTATAATATCCGTATATTGTAAATAAACAACTCATAACATCTAGTATTTATTAATAATTTAATGTATTTATTTCCTTTCTAAATTAATTGGATCAAGAGTTGGATCGGCAAACTTGAATGATGGAAATTTCGTCATGTCTACACCGGGTCCACCACCATATTGTTTGGCAGCCTTTTCAAGTTCGGATGACAATTCTTTTTCAATTGTCGGACTAGGTTCCACTAATTTTGTTCCACTACAAAACAATACATGAAAACCACATTTATTAAGTAATATATCTTTACCCTCCACTTTTCTGTTTGTACTCTTTAAGTTTATCCACAAATAGCTGTTGAATAGGATCAGTGGCTTTTTGGAATGCAGGAGCTAAAATTCCAAGATTACGACTGCATACTGCACCACGGATGTGTCCCTTAACACCTGACAAAATTGGGGAAGACAACATCTACAAAGAATGGGGTTAAGTTATGTAACGATAACGAAATCTGCGAATATCAGTTAAAAATTTATATACAAGAAAATATTGTAATTAAACATTTAATGAAATCAACGTACCTTCCAATTCGAAAGAAAGGCAAAGTTTATTCCAAAATAACTTTTATCAATATATTATTGACCGTGAACAACTTTGTAAAATTTTAATTCCACTTGATCCCTCCCCCCTTCGATAATTTAAATCATTGAAGAAATCTTAAAGTAAAACTTCAGTGTGCCATCTAGTGACAAGGTAAGTATACCAAATTTTTCAATTATAGAAAAAATTGGTAAGAGAAATTAGAAAATTTCAAAATTAAAACTGTAATGTTGATATGCCGTATTTAAGCATTGATATTTGTTCTAGCATGCTCTATTATATTCACTCTCTATAATTATATCAACATCTATGCCCGCCCTCTGGAACACGGGACAGAATCCACTATGCTTTTATTCTAAAAGAAACTTGTAGATGGCATAAAAAATAACTTTTTTTGAGGGGCTTTAATTCTTGAAATGGTTTGACAAATATTGTCAGATATATATTTACGTCACTAGAAGATTTTTAGCAAAATGGTATTCTCGAATGTCATTAATAGTCATTATACTCATTATCGACAAAAATCCTTTGACATTCAACGGGAGGAAAATACTAGTCGACATCAAAGAAGCAGTAGAAATAAAATTTAGCGGGTTGCAGTGGATTACATGTTTACTAAAATTGTCGACAAATTTTGATTAGAATATTTTAAATGCAACTGAACTATAGAAACATTTTAAGGATTCTACATTAATACGATATCAACAAAATTATTTCAGAAATTAAATATTTTTATATTCGAGCAAATGAAAAAATAGGTAAAAGTAAATGGCTAGTGACCATAAGATACTGACCGCGTCAAAAAAAAAAAACGGGGTATGTCATAATAATTTTGACATTAATTTAGTTTTGTAAATCTTTTGTGAATATAAGTAGCTATTTTTTTTTGTCAATATAACTGAACCTATCAACGATACCTATCCTCCCAACTATGGCCATCAATTATCTAAATAATTTTTGCTCATATGGTATTAATAACTCCTCGGTGCTGCTATTTAATTTTGATATCTGAAATGGCACTCTTCCCCACGCTAAATCTATCCGCTAATCTTCTAACTAACCATTCTTATTTTAGTAACTTAATTATTTGAGTTTTTGTTTGAATATTCAAATGCGGCGTATTAGTTTTATATTTTGGAAAACCTGAATATGACACTGACAGATCTCTAAACAGCAAATAGAGGTACAGTTAAGCGCACATAAATCAAGTATATCTTTTTTCCATTTTTCTTTCTCATAGTTGGGAATGTATGAAACTAGTTTGTCCAATAAACCACTTTTGAATTTTTGTTTTGTTGTAATTCATTCTTGTAACGTCAAAATGACATTTGTAACTTTTTGATATTCGAAATGGCAATAAAACTGACTCCGGCAGACAAAGTATAGATTTTGTTAAATTTGGAAAGTCGCACCATTAAACAAGGAGCAGAAGAATTTTATTTGAACAAATTTACAGTACTACAAGTTAAAAAAAGATAGGAAAATGAAGGCAGTACATGTTTCAAACGCGGAGCTGGTCTTAAAACAATATCAAGTGATCTATATCACAATTTGATTAAATATTTGAGAGAAAATTTAAAAAAATGACAAAGTAAATTCACAGATCTCGTATAAGATTTACTAATAGGGAACAACTATGGGAATCTATTGAAAATACCTGGGAAAACATTGGTGAAAAACCTCATTTTTTTGGAAGTTTCATTGATTCCTGTACCTAGAAGGTTATATATAATTGATGCGAATGGCGGATGAATTAAGTATTAATTTATTTATGTTTTCTAAACTGTATTAAAAAATTATTTGACATTTGGTTTTCTTTAAAAAAAGATTAATTAAACACTAAGCAATATTAGAAAATTTTGCCAATTTTAACAAGTTAGGTTACACTAGATTTATGTGAGCGTAACTGTACATATAACAAGCGCCAAATGAGATGACGAGCGGTGGGAGTAAGTTCGCGCAGCATTAGAAGTAGTGGAGAGATTTGTATTTGGTTTTACATAAAATTGCCAGTTACCACAGGCGCACAGTGCGAAATTTCTTGAGTTTACCGGAACTTAATTATTCAAAACAGTGAAACAGTTCTATTTGTTGGTTTTTAAAATTTTTAATAAAAATTAATATGTTTTATTTAAAGTTTTTGAATTTATTTGTGTTTTTTATTATAGAACAATTAAAAAAACACATTTCATAACAACATTTTAAACACCTATTTAGAACTAGACTCATTGCAATCGTCTGAAGACTCGCAATCATTACACGGGCCTGCAAATCTTTCTAACAACACTAAAACTTCTGGCGTAACTTCACTATGCATGGTTTTGGGTGCTTTACGAAGACTAGCGGTCTACGGATCCGACGATATAAGCAGTCGATAAAATAAATCCGTATTTGTGTCAATTCTTGTCTTTGTTTCTTGCCTCCTGAGCTTCTTCAGAAAATTGTCCGATCGGAAGAATGCAAGAGGCTTTAATATCCTTTCCATCATAAAGGACTTTATGCACACTTACGGGCATTGAGTACCACGGGCATTGAGTACCAGAAATATTCTTTCAAATACAATTCCAAAGTTTCTCTTGCATATTCGCCGAACTTTTCTGAATAAATTTTAAGACCACAATTTAGGCACTCTAACAGCACATGAAAACGTTTGATCAATTCTAAGTTAACGCCAGTTATTTCGGCAGACTTTTCGGCGTTTCTAAAGAATTTCCTCGCGGTATTACCATCGTTTGTGTTTCCGGTCTGCTGTTTCGGCATATCTATAAGCAAGCCAAGCTCCCTTTGATTTTTGTTGAATGTATTTTTTCTTCTCTGCAACTTTTTTTATTTTCTGCTCCACGAGCTTGCCATGCTTTAATATCAAGTTTGTACGATATATGTAAAATACATTCCAAAAACCTTATCCATGCATGGAGGGGCGATAGTCCAAGGGATAAAAGGGATTCGCTTATATTTTTTGAGGTATATCGCAGATGTTGTTCATTTCACTAGGTTTAGCCCCACATAAGTAGCATGTTTGTGATGATGCACAGGATGATACAGCATTGCATACTTTACCGTCAATCATACAAAAGATCATATTTGCTGTAACCTGAAATTGCTTGCCATCTACAAGTATAGTGGTTGGAGTAAGTTGAGATATTTGTTCTTTCACTTTGTTTACTTCTGGGGTAATTACACTGACTGTTTCTTAGGTAAAAATGAACTTAATGGGGCGACAGTACCGTGTGGAAGAAGAAGCAGGGTTTTTCCAAATTAGTGACTGATTATCACCATTATCATTTACGGAGCACATTTGGATTGGTACCATTGATACACTAAACATACTATCATCAGAGCTATGTTTGTCCATATAGTTAACTTGTTCCGCCCCATCACAACCCCACTTTACGATAATATTTAGTGCTTTAATGTTTGACAAAGTTCTAAGAGTCTCTTCTAGCCCTGTACAAAGTTCTACTATGGTATGATTTATAAGCGACTGAGCTGATACTTCAGCTGAAACTTCAGTTATTATTATGTCCTTTGGATAGCATAACCTCTTTGCCTCCTTTACAACATAATAAGGTGGATACAAAGTGCAACCGTGATGTTTTGCTTGATCCCGAACGATGTTGTATTGATTTGACGATAAGTTTGCATCAATAAGTAGCGCCAGAGCCTGGTCCGGAGTTAATTTTCGTGGGCTGTTTGAAGAAGACATACGAGCCATTTTGATTTTGCTTCCCCTTTCTGGAGAAGCAGATGCCAGTTCCTTGACAATCGCGTTTCGTTTTCCAGAATGGTATAGCTTTGTTACGGTTGCTTTGGCTAACTCTTCTTGACTACCGGACTTCAAAAGATGATTCACTTTTCTGTTTTGCACTTTAGGATGACAATACCTAAATTCTCTTTTAGGTCTGCCTGCATTGGTCCTCGATCCACTGGGCAATGCATCCCTTACAGCATTTGAAAACTTTACATTATTTTCAAGCCAGACAGCATTTTTATTCAGAAATGATGCTAAATTTCGACTGGATTCCCTCCACCTTTTTCGTATTTTACAAACCAGTGCGCGAAGAGTTGCCTTTAAACTGCAAAGAGCATCAGATCTTAACATTGGTGAGCCTATTTTTTCCAAAACAAAACCAATGATGGCATCCGATGTCGGTTCTTCCTTCCACTTTTGGAATATACAGTTATATGAAACTTGCAAAGTCATTCTGGAAAATGTTTCATTTAAAAGAAGATCGCAAAATATCGCAGAAGATCTTTTGAGTTTTCAACAGAGGGAAAAAAAACTTTAAAATGTTGTGCGTTTCAAGCTGGTATTATATGGTATCACTTTTTAAAACCTCTACTAAAGTTAAAAATGTAAATTTAACTTATTTCTTAAAAATCACTTTTTCCACGAACAAATCACACACGAGCAAGGAAAGATTTTGCAATTATTTAAATGCCAATAATTGACAATTTACTAATAAAATACATGAAGAAAAAATCATCGCCTACTGATTTGTCATTTGTATGTACCACTCTATTAACTTAAACAAATCGAATAGCTTTCTATAGGCAAAAAGTATGATTGAATAAGTAATGCGACTTTCAGGTGCATTTTGCGGTTCTTTCGCAGGGTAAATCCCCAAATGAGTATGAGGTTTTAGAGGCGGGGTATTAACCTAACAAAATAATAAATAATCTTATGCATTTTACGTATTTTAAAAATTGAATAAAGTTCCGCTAAACTACCTAAATTTCGCACTGTGAGGCGGCGTAAACTACACATCTATCACTTAATAAATTAATAATTTATTAGAGTAAAATAACGAGCGATCATTAAAATTTTCACTCGTAGCTGGCCGTGTATATAAAAATTATGTCGTAGCGTTTATGGTAGAATGTTACTTCCTGACATCTCAAAAAATCGATGGTATTTGGCAGCATTCAATAGAAAATTGCCTTGCGGAGTTTGAAGGAGATATCCAAATACTGTTCCTAGCTATAAAACTTTCCGTGATACCCTAATGCATTGTGTAAATCTTTTTCGTCAAACAGGCAGTATTTGAAGGAAAAAAGGAAGCGGTCCTCCTCTCAAGAGAAGTCGCGGCGTAATTGAAAATGTCAGACAAATTATTAACGAATCTCCTCAAACATCTATTCGCAGAGTTTCGCAACAAGTAGGGCTTTCGTATGGAACATGTCAAAAAATTTTAAAAAAGGACTTGCACATGTATCCATATAAATTAACTTCTGTTCAAAATCTATTACCTACGGATTATGAAAAAAGAACACAATTTTGCCAATGGTTTATTCAAACAATGACAGACAATATTTTAAATCATACTTTTTTCACCGATGAAGCTTGGTTTTATTTGAAAGGTTATGTTAATTCGCAAAATATGCGTATGTGGTCCAGTGAAAATCCTCATTTCTACAGAGAAGTTCCTCTACATCCAGAAAAAATAGGCGTATGGGTAGGTATGAGTCGTCATCGATTAATAGGACCAATATTCTTTGAGGGCACGATAACATCGGAGAAATATCGTAACGAAATTCTCAGTGTTTTTACTAATCAATTGACTAATGATGAACTCCAGGTCGGATATTTTCAACAGGATGGGGCTACATCTCACGTTACACTTGAAAATATTTAGTTTTTGCAACAATTTTATGGCGATAGGATAATAAGTAGAAATACAGCGATTCCATATCCACCACGATCGTGTGATTTAACAGTCATGGATTTTTTTGTGTGGCCATATATAAAAAATATTATTTATGAAACACCAATTAATAATCTACATGAGTTAAGACATAAAATCATAGAAAAATGTGAACACATCAATAACTCACCACAAATACTGATCAATGTTTTCAATGCTCTACGAAATAGAGTGCGATTATGCTTGGTGGAGAATGGTCAACATTTTACACATTTTTTATAATATTCTATTACTTTGTATAAAAATTATAAATATATTTAATATAAAAGTCAGCATTTAAAATTATTTTTTAACAATCATGACGTTTGAAATTATAATGACAGATCTCCTCTAATAACTTAAGTTAGGACATACTTTTTGTGTACATGGCTTAGAATTAAGAAATACTGAAAAAACAAGCCTATCAACGCGAGGAAACGTACAGACGACCGTTTCGTTCTAATTGGAACTTCTCAATGCACGGCATTCCCTTTCGATGACGACCTTGCTTTTTCATCTCTATACTTTCTGTATATATAGTTAACATTTGGAATTTACTGCAAGTGAGAATTAATGAATATTAAATCACATTCTTACATGTAAATGTCGACTTATTTAATGCGTATAAATCTACAATCCGTCAAACTAAGTTTGCACTAGTATGCGGAACACACTCTTTCGCGACAACGAACTTCCTGGTGATTAGGTTAATTAAGAATTAAGAAATACTGAAAAAACAAGCCTATCAACGCGAGGAAACGTACAGACGACCGTTTCGTTCTAATTGGAACTTCTCAATGCACGGCATTCCCTTTCGATGACGACCTTGCTTTTTCATCTCTATACTTTCTGTATATATAGTTAACATTTGGAATTTACTGCAAGTGAGAATTAATGAATATTAAATCACATTCTTACATGTAAATGTCGACTTATTTAATGCGTATAAATCTACAATCCGTCAAACTAAGTTTGCACTAGTATGCAGAACACACTCTTTCGCGACAACGAACTTCCTGGTGATTAGGTTAATTAAGAATTAAGAAATACTGAAAAAACAAGCCTATCAACGCGAGGAAACGTACAGACGACCGTTTCGTTCTAATTGGAACTTCTCAATGCACGGCATTCCCTTTCGATGACGACCTTGCTTTTTCATCTCTATACTTTCTGTATATATAGTTAACATTTGGAATTTACTGCAAGTGAGAATTAATGAATATTAAATCACATTCTTACATGTAAATGTCGACTTATTTAATGCGTATAAATCTACAATCCGTCAAACTAAGTTTGCACTAGTATGCAGAACACACTCTTTCGCGACAACGAACTTCCTGGTGATTAGGTTAATTAAGCTTGGCTTACTTGGCTTACTTGAACGAAAATTTTAATGATCACTCGTTATATACAAACCTAGTTTTTTTAACAGTATAGATTTATTGTGGAATCAATTAGACGTTACAGAAACAATTAAACATATTGCTATGAACTGTGGTTTTTATATTTACTGTACCACGGTTCACAACTAAAATCGGACTGCTTTCTTCTCAGGGTTCCAATCGGAAACGTGGTTGTCTCTACGAAAATAATAAAAAATTATATATGAGACACGTAGACAAGAAAACGTTGTTTAAACAAATATAATCAAAAATTACGAGAACACAATCTCGTAGAACATACGGGAATTGAATATAAACCACCAACAACTGATTAACACACTAAATTCAACCCCAATTACTTTAAATATATAATTATATATTTTACAAATAAAAAAAAACTTGTCTAATGATTTAAAGTTGTCTGTCTGTGCGTCCACATCACCCGCTAAGGCTTGCACAAAAACCCTTCCTTCAATAATACTGTGATGTCACCCGGTCCCGGAGGTCACATCGTTGCTTTAACACCGGAGGTTCACCCACATAATAAATGATAGACGGGACAACGATTAAATAACAATATATAATTTAATAACGACATAACAACGATTAACAATAACAGATATTACATTGTATCAAGAGCCACTAGTCTAGCAGGGATACTAATACACTCGCTCGGACTATGTCTCTGTCTGACTCTGTCTTGAGATCTCGCAGGGTCTCATTATATATTCTAGCGTGTCCCCCTTTAGCCTAGTGACCTGGTGATAAGATAAACAAGGTGGTGAAAGATCGTAACACACCGAGGTCGTGTTTGACGTAAGATCATAACACACCGAGGTCGTGTTTGGAAAGATCGAAACACACCGAGGTCGTGTTTGACGAAAGAGATGCGTTTGCAATACATGACCTGGTTTAGTTACCGCAATACAAGTTTTTTGCTTACACAATTTTCTATTAACGTTTGGGCGGCCCTAATCGATGACTTGTTGATTGGTCCTGTCGTTCTTCTTGGGAGGTTAAATGCGGACAATTACCTTCAATTTCTTTTTGACGAACTGCCAGGTCTTTTAGAGGATGTCCCACTGAATGTTCGACGAGACATGTGGTTTCACATGGATGGGACACCACTACATTTCGGAATTGCTGCCCGAAATTGGGTTAACGTCAATTATCCAAGATGGATTGGTCGAGGTGGTCCTGTTAAGATCAGGTGATCTGAGTGGCGTTGCATGGCCACTCAGATCATCTGATCTTAATCCCTTGACTTTCGTTTATGAGGGTACATGAAAAATTTAGTCTACGCGTAAGTTTCGAACACAAAAGAAGAGTTGTTGGATTGTATTCACCTGGCTGCCGAGCAAATCCGACAAAACAAGTATGAAATTCGAATAAGTACTTCTTCTGTTTGCTTACAGGCACAAGCCTGCATTCAACAAGGAGATGGACATTTCGAAAATATTATTAATTGAACTTTTTTAAATAAAATCAGTTTTTATTGACTTAAGGATTACATTTTTTTTTTCATGATCTGACAATCACATTCATAGATCTGTAACTTTGAAACATATAAAAATGGATATACATACAAGTTTTGCGTTTTTGTTTTGAAATGAAGCCTACTTTACACTCCTAAAATTTGAACATAACGATACGGGACACTTGTATACATTAATAATTAAACTTTCTGTCGTTTCATCAACTAATATTTGTGATTCTAAATATTTATTTCACTTAATAGCAATGATGTACTTTCATGTTTATAAAAATAATTATTAACATTGAAAACTACTTCTCGCGTTTGAGCGCGTATCACTTTATGATCCCCTAGCAAAGACATTATGTTACGTCACTGACAAATATACTCTGATAATTACTTGAGTAAGTGGGCGTGCATGTTTTTAAAAACGACTACTGCGCACCCCCTCCGCTCGCCATCTTATTTGGCGCTTGCTATACCTATTTACTCTTAAAAAGCCATATTCAAATCAAACAAATTAAGTGTCCGATTTTCAAATACCGTGATAGTACTTTCCGAATCAGCCTCGTTTTATAAGAGAGCTGGAATGCCATCAATGCACGCTGACTTCAGTACATATTTCGTAATGGCGATTGCTAGAAAACCAATTTTACTAGAGTGTGCGCTCCTTAGAACGCTAGAACTTTGTCCGGGCCGGAATTTTAAAAATCTATTTAATTTTGTCGTAATTTGGAGCCACCCGGTATATAATATTAATTTTGTCAGAACGCTTTTTATATAGAATTTGATTTATATCAATCTCTAATTGGCACCTGATAAACTATATTCTTAATTTATATACACATAACTCATAACTGATACGATACAGATAAGATTAAGTTTAATTCTGTAGATGTTATGCCGTGGCTGTGTGCAATTTCGAAAACTAAGAATAAGTGCATTAAAATTACTCCGTAGGCAAAAGTAACGCAGAGTTCGTAATTTTAGTCTGGATTAATTATTAAGTCAGGTATGGAAATCAGTTAATATTCGTTTTTCACTGTACTCTGAATTCACGGAAAAGCGTATCAATTTATTCACATATTATCACATATTAAGTACATGTCACACAATACAACGAATGAAAATATTTTTCAAGTATTAATAGATTAAAGTGTATATAAACACTTATATATGTATAAGTATTTTTACTGATGGTTTTCGCTTCCATAATTTTCCAACTCATTTTCGTAATAATTAGTGATCTCTGATTCTTTGAGAACAATGGCAACTTTATGGCAAATTGAAAGTTTCTATGCTCATTGAAAGCGACAGTGAAATTATTTTAAAAGATCATTTTTGACAAATCAGTTTAACCTTAAACTCAACTTTAATCCCAATAAATATATTCGCAACCTTCGACAAATGGGTACATTTTCTAATTTTCAATATACATATATATGAGGTTTTATACATCTTAAGTTTGTATTAGCAACTAAATATAAAAATACTCCATTAAACTTAAACTTTTAGCTGGCACGACAGATTCCATCTAAAACAATTTTCCTTTATTGTTATTCAACATTATTAATATATTTTAGAGAATATTAACATCACTTACTTTTTAACATAAATGTATGAAAATAAATGCACTTTTCAAGTCTAGGTATACTTATTGGAAGTAGAAAGAGATGTATATCCATGGAAAACATGTGTTGTATATAGTTATAAGTAGAGCAGACCAATTTCCGTGCGCGCCATGATCGCCGGTATGGGAGTGTAATTCGTAATATATTAGAATATACGATAGAATAGGGACGCAACATGAGCTTGTTACCGATATAAGTATAGACGTAGAGACATTTATTCTATCAGAAATAATTAAATATACATTTGGTTTTCTGCTATTAAGGTAATATGCATAAACACACGAAAAATAAGAATAGTACATATTATAGCAGCGTTGTATGTACCTATAAATAAAATGGAAAATGTATGAAATCAGTGATTGTGTGCACGACAGAGGATTTAAAAAAACACTTACCGTTTTAAACGTCTTCCAAGGATTGACAAACTGGAGAAACTCGATTGTATATTTTTAACATCAGGTGCGTTTCTAAGGTTATTTTTGAAAAACATGTCCGCCGTGAGGAAAAAAGATGTTTATATTCGGAAAACGAGCGTTCTACATCTAGTGATGTTATATTCGCATAATCAAAATACTTTTTTAAGCAACTTAACGCATCTGTAGTCGTGCCCTCACAAATACGTGTTAAGGTGTCAAAATTTGCATTTCTGTCTAAAACACTTTCAAATTTAATTAGAACATTTTCACTTTTTGCGTCTTCTATAGCACACAGTTGTGCGTGAACATCTTTAACGATTTGCAGTGATTTCTCTAACGACAGCGACGAATTTTCTAATTTTGTTATTGCTTTTCTAGTCCCAAGTAATTCTCACGAATACTTTGTAAATCCATTTTAATCTGAGCATCTTGAAATTTTTTCTGGCTTGTATTGATAGCTGCACTTTCTTTCGGATCGAATGATAAAACCAGGTCCTTAATTTTTTCAAAATGTTCATGATAGTAAAACCCCACCCGTAACCATGTACCCAACGTGTCAGAATCGGCTGTGGTGGCTCAGGGGTATGGGGACACAATTCGAGAAATTTCCGAATACGTTTAGGAGATTTCAGGAATACTGCCTTTGTACTCGATATTAAAGCATCTACCTCTGGATAACATCTACAAACCTGTTCTACCACAAGGTGTAAAGCATGGAGTTTTCAAGTAATATGTAACAAGGTAGGACAATATTTTCTAAGAGACCGGCCTACAGAACACATGGTTGCGGCACCATCGGTCATAAACATTAATACTTGGTCTTTCGAAAGTTTAAATTTTTCTAAAGTATCTAATAGCACCTCTGAAATTTTTTCGGCATTACATTGTTCTAGTCGTCTGGATGCTTATAAAATTGAAGACGTTGGTTGATGTGGTTCCATATTACGCGCCATTACATTAAGTACAGATTGGTTTTTGCTGTCAATTGTTTCGTCCACACATAACCACAGTTTTTTATTTTTCAGTTCGGCTTTGATTTTATTTTCAAGCTGTTTACGCACCGATGGTAAATTCCTTCGTAACGTTGTCGTGCTCGGTAATGTTTGATTCGCGTATTTATTCCAAAATTAAATAAATATCATTACTTAACAAGATAAACGGCAGGGTACACACAATCATAGTTACATATAGTTCATGTATAAACTGTTGTCGATTAACTGCTTACGTGTTCTTTAAATGTGTTTTTGACCAATACATTAGATATGTATTGCACACTAAACATTTAATTTTTGAGCCATCGTATATTAAGTCCGGGAAATCCATAATAAACTTATTCATTTCGAAACAAACATGTAAATAATTTACATATCTGTAACTATGCACATGGACAATACACCTCGTATTTTCAGCATTTACTTCTGCTTAATACATATGTTTCTGCCATATAGGCGCCCTCAGTTAAGCTAGTGAAGCAATGTATACAAATTAATACAAACCTGTTATAAACAACTGGTTTGTATCTGTATTTAAATTTACTGAAGTAGCCCGCATAGATCAAGCAAGTGCATAGTTACAGATATGTAAATTATTTACATGTTTGTTTCATATTGTACAAACGCTTTATACGTGCTTAACGTATTGTCATACTTAAACAAAACCTTTTTGTTTATTAATTTCCTCTGACAACGGTCGTTTTCTCGATTTATGTGTCGACGACATTTTATTACGTATGCTTACACTTACATGCAGTCTAAGCAAGTACCAAACATATACTGAATGCTTTTTATTAGTTCTGATGCAATACAATCATCCTCACATCGGCGCGCACGGAAATTGGTCTGCTCTACTCATTAGTTCTCATTTGCAGTAAGTTCAATATATTAACTCTATATATGCGAAGTAGGTATAAAAATGGAAGTTGTGTCTGTCTCCAGGATACCGTGTGATGACGAGCTCCAATAAGAGCGAAATGCATCCAGACGTTCCGGGATAGATGTGACTTTTCACGAATTTTCAATTAATCCCGCTGATGCTTTTCTTGAAATTGTTCTTCGGTCACCGCTTCAATTGAGTAGTGTGCTTATCATCATAGACATCCTCTCGGCCTTCTCTTCTTCGTTGCCACTAAAAAGCTTGTGCTTGTGATAAACAATTATCTATTAAACTGTTTTAAGTATTTCGAGTGTTTCCGGACCATTTTTCAGATTTTAAAACGGAACCTATTCATTTACCGATCGAGATATACAAACTACTGTCATTTAACCGAGTCGTATCTTAGCTTCTAGTGACGGAAATATTACGAACTGTGTAACGATGATTTAGGAAGGTTGATACTTCATAAATAAATCTCCTACACAAACGGCGTCACTAATTTTGTTGAAAGTCATTCCGACTATTTTCGGAAAAGAAAAGTGAATTTTCCAAATAAACACTTACATATTAACATCGTTCACAAAATAAGCTGCTATACTTAAAGGTAAACTCCAGTGCTTCGCGAAAATGGTAGGCTGTTTCAAACAACCAGATGATCCGCAAGGACGAGAATCGAAAAACTTGGATGCCATGCTCAAACAGGAATCCAAAAAGTTCCATAGCAGGGTCAAGCTTCTACTTTTGGGAACGGGGGAATCCGGAAAGACAACTATTCTCAAACAAATTCAAATTCTACACATCAACGGTTTCTCTAATAAGTAAGTATATTTTCTATAAGATTTTTATATAGTAATAGCGTCCGAACGAACTTAGAATATAATTTTATATGATCTAACTTGATGTGTAACGTTAAAATCTTCAATTAAGATATGCAAATTTCTGAAAACTTGTAAACATCTGTTTAGTTTTTTCAAACTTTATTTTTTGACAAGTTCAACAACTAAATAATAATCTATTTAATGTGTAACAAACTTAAAACTTAAAGTAAAGGTATCCGAATGCTTGGCACAGACTTAATAATAATAATAAAAATGCTCTTTTCGAAAATAACCTGAGAAAAACAAATCGAAAGCAATTTAACTGTTAAAAAGTATTTTGTGTAAAGCAGTGTTTTTCAACCTGTGGGTCGCGACCCCCTGGGGGATCGCGAAGCCTCTGTAGGGGGGTCGCGAGAGGTCGAGAGAACTCAGTAAAAAAATCAATAAATTTTAAAAAGGTAGATATATTAAAAAAAGTTAAGAAAACGATACTCGTTATGTTATTTATACAAACACATTAACAGAAAATAAAATCTTCGAGTACTCGTTCATTTTAATGTGAAGGTTGCGCTTGAGTTTGTTCAATCAATTTCTCCCATCGTGGATCCGTTTTTGCAACTTTAAGTATTAAATCGTTTTCAAAATTTAAGCGATTTCTTAGTTTACTTTTTATTTGGGCCATTGATGAAAATGCCAACTCGCACAAGTACGAGGTAGAAAATGGAATCAAACACTTCAAAGCCTCGGTTGTTAATTCCGGGTATTCTGTTTTTCTTTTTAACCAAAAGGTATCCAAATTTTCAGACTTGAATTCCAAGTGTAACATCCCATCGGCAGATAATTCCAGCAGATTCTCTTTGAGCTTAGTTGATAAATTTGCCTCATTTATAGCTGCATTTAAAAACGGATTTAAGATCCATCTTTGCCCAGTGTTATCCGATATCTCTTACACTGAGAAGTAATGACACAATTCTTTCTTCAAATTATCTAACACCATTTTCATACCAGATATACATATATGAGTTGATGTTTATCTCGCTTCCGACTTCTTCTATGAAAGACTGTGTCGACGAAAATGAAGTTGTTTTGATTTATAGATGATGACCACAATTCAATTTTTTTTATAAAGCCATGGAGTTTGTCTTTTGCTGTAATGACATTTTCATCCCGCCCTTGAAGACTTTTATTCAAGTTATTTAAATGCTCAAATAAGTCAGAAAGAAAAGCCAATTTCAAAAGGAATTCCGGGTCAGAAATGAATTCAGAGTAATGTGACTTGGCTTGTTGTAAATATACTAATAGTTCAGCGCGAAGTTCCATAACTCTGGTCAGTATTTTGCCTTTTGATAACCACCTAACTTCTGTATGCTAAAGCAAATTGCATTGTAGTGCCCCCATATCTTCACAAATGATTAGAAACAATCGAGTCTGCAACGCTTTTCCTTTAATAGCATTTACAATGTTAATAATAATATTTAGAACTTGACTGTATTCTTGTGGCAAAGTTTTGGCTGCAAGAGCTTGGCGATGGAGAAAGCAATGCATCCAGCAAGCATTTGGCATCTGTTCTTTCAGTCTAGCAATAAATCCACTCTTCGCACCAGTCATGGCTTTTGCTCCGTCACTACAAATAGCAATGCATTTTTGTGCCCAATTGATATTCATATCTTGCGTAGCTTCAAGGAACGTGTCATGCAAGCACTGACCTGTAGTATTTTTGGGTAGTGCCTTGCAAAATAGTATTTCTTCCATTAATATTTCATTGGATTCAAAACGCACAAAAGCTACAAACTGCGCACAACCCGCAATATCGGTTGATTCATCAAATTGCAGGGACACAAAAGAACTTTTCTTAATTTTTTCTATGACTTGATTGAATGGTATTGTCAGAGAGAGGTATACTTTTGAGCTTTTCGACCTCTTGCTTGCCAAACATAATCTCTGCTATATCTAAAGCCGCTGGTAAAATCAAATTTTCGGCAATACTGTGAGGTTTTCCTGCTTTAGCCACACGAAAAGCTACTCGATAACTAGCGAGCAACGCTTTCTCATTTAGGTTGGACATTTGTCCTATAGCAGTTTTTTGATGTTCAAGAGCTTTTAATTTTCGCTCAAAAAATTCCCCGGGTTTATTTTTTTGATTAGGATGTTTTCTGTTTAGGTGGCGTATCAACTTCGATGGCTTCATGCTTTCTCTTGACAAATTTTCAAAGCAAATTACGCACTGCGGTTTTATTCTCAATCACAGTAAACCCAAATTTCAAATAATTGTCGTCATAAAGACGCTTTTTCTTTATTCCACCGTCGCTAGACTTAGACGTTGATGGTTCTGATGATCTTTTCAGGAATTTATCCATTTTCAATTATAACAAACAACTCAAATAAATACGTAAAACAAGTGATTCGCGCTCTTCAAACAACTAAACAGCAGACGACACGACCACTTGCTTCGCGGTCTTGAACTCAACTGCCGTGGCCGCGGTCGACCGCCCTATTAAAGGCCAGCGCACAGTGGCGGCGCTAGGCGGTAAGCGAGGTAAGCGGCGCAGGGGGGCGCATCATGTAAAGGGCGCTGCAGCAAGGTCGGGTACCGAAATCTTACTGTAAAGTGTACTAAAAATATGTATTTGACCCAAATACATACGTATTTTATTGATATTTCTAACGTTTTTTTTAAGTAAACTTCTACTAAACGCTTATGCAAAAAAAAGGCATTCACAGATACTCACAGTGATTGTTTGTTATTTAAAATAGTATTTTTTGCTTTTTATAGTTTGTGCAGGTGCGTAGAATGAGAATTTTTGCGTCCAGACGGATTTCTAAGTATGTATTATTTTGATCGTTTAGGTTCTTCGAATTTTGCGCACGTGCACGTTTTCGTCAGATATATCCCCTATTCTCTCGTCTTGGTCAAGGGTGGGGTGCCGATTATGGAATGTTCGAATAATACAATAAACAGAAAATACCGACAGCTTTGTTTTTAGTATTTTGCAAGACAGCGTCTTAAACCCATCTAAATCTAATATCATGTATCGCACTAAGAATTTTATTGACACAACCGGTTACAGTTGCAAGTGGAGAAAGATCTTTTTCGAAATTGAAACTTGTAAAAACATATCTTCGATCAAAGTTATCACAAGAACGGCTAGATGGCCTATCAATAATTGCGATTGAAAATAATATTTGTGATCAAATAAACACTGAAAAAATTATTAATCAATTTGCCAGCGCCAAAGCAAGAAGAGCAACATTTCAATAGTTGAATGTAGGCTTTCACGACCGCTATCAATTTCGCTGAAACATCAAGTACCTACAGAAGTAAACACGCACGGCAAAACCCTCTACTAATATTTTAATGTTTATATTTATTTTAATTTTTTAATAAAGGCACAAGAATATGTTAAATTTCCTATTTTATTTTTACTTTAGACATTTTAAATAGATGAGTATATTTTATTATGTATTAATATCTAGCTATATGTGTGTATATTGAAAATTAAAATTACTTAACCAACATTTTAGTTTTTATTTTGTTATGACTGTATAATAGCTTTAAGAAAGGGAGGGGCGCAATGCTAGACATTTGCAGGGGGGCGCCAAAGGCGCTAGCGCCGCCACTGCGGCAGCGCATTTTAGCGAGAATCATCTCGAAGCGTAACGAAACGTCTCGAAACTTGTGGATGTTTAGCGCGGGCCGTGGAGAGCGCGCGGGGGAGTACCAGCGCCATCCGTTGGTAACACTCGGAACCTGTACTAGTTCCGAGTGTTACCAACAGATGGCGCTGGGAGTCTCGGCCCTAACAATATGTATTTGGTTGTTAGTTATCAATTGGTCACGTATTCGATTTAAAATTATATGTTTTACGTACTTAATTGTATATTTATATCCGAATCCTAATAACGCAAACGCCTAAAATTTTTGTATGGATTAAATATTTTTAACATACATGAAAAAAAAAGGGTCGGGGGTCGGAAAATATTTTTTGATACTAGGGGGGTCGTGTCATGAAAAGGGTTGAAAAACACTGGTGTAAAGCAAACGAAAACTTTAAGTTAGATTGTGCGCAAGTTCATTTTTTTGAGGTTATAATGAGGTTAAATTTTATTTACAAAACTTTTTTACATGTATTTTCGTAAATTGTAAAAAAACGAACCACGTTCGACATCCTAGGACAGCTAGAACTTTCGTTCTTCATGCAGTCTTTATTTACGTTGGATTGTTTTTTTTTTCATTAACACCACATCTGGAAAATCATTTGTTATAAATAAGATGGTATTGTGTTAATATTGAACATCAAGTCATGGAAACACGAATCATTTTTCAACATGAAGAATATTACGAGGGTAGAGTGAAATATTCTCAGTCGAACACATAGATGGCGACAGAGTATCGGAGTTAATTTTTTGAAGTTACAATCTGTTAGTGATTTTTCTTCCAATTGTCTGTAAGCGGTGTGATCTTCCACAGTTTATCCTTTTTTTTTCCTCCGATATGTCATTATGTACGACAACTTTCAAATGGCTTCTAATAGCAAAAAAACTCTTGCGAGCCATACTAGTGACGATACGCTCGATTCACGTTGAAGCGACCCAATACATTCTAATTTAATCTAAAATTTATGGGTTTATCGTGCTCCAAAAGATATTTTAAATCGGTACAGGCGCAAATATTTTCCACATCAGAATCTTCAAAATATATTTCGATGTAGTTCGGGATTTTCCAGACTGTTCGCTCCAAGTGTCTGTCAGTAGGAGCTGGTGTATCAAATTGTGGTCCATTAAATCTCTCAGATTTTTTCCAGGAGTTTCGTCCACAAGGAGCTTTCAAATTAATTAGAGGAATATTAAATACTGGATCGGAATCCGAACTTGAGTCGGCAGATGCTTCCTTTTCAGGTTGTTCATCTGGACCTTCTTCAGGTTGTTCATCTGAATCTTCTTCAGGTTGTTCATCTAGACCTTCAGCAAAGTTTTCATTATTTTCAAAATTCTCATTTTCGAAATCGAAATTAGTTTCATCGTCCTCGTGTCCCTCGATATCGGAATTTTCCAAACATGCCAGCAATTCTGCATCATGTTCTCCAGGTCGAAGGTTTTGCCAAATATTGCTAAATAAAAAACATATTGATTTGTAGGTTATGAAAATAATGTTGGTAGAAAGATTCCAAGTCCATTTAAATATATATGAATTAATTTCGACTGTAGGGTATGTAAATCGTTGTGAAATTAATAGAAATACATTGTCAGAGTAAGATTAAACCTTTCCGCCTCTGCATCGAAAGTTTTGATTTTGTATTTTCAAAAATATGTTTAAAACTTACCATCTAAGGTTGCCTTGCCGAACGCACTCATTTTCGTCAAACTTTAACAGCTGATTCACTAGTTACACGTAACCTCAATTGGTCAATACACCGATAGATGGCACCTTATGCACGTCTCTTTCAATGGACTGCCGGGTTTTAGTCCTACAGAAACGAATTTGACTCTAAAATGTCTCAAAACTAATACGTCGATTTTAATGGACGTTGGGCCTCAGGAGGATATAAGAATGGAATGGGGGTATACAGAAATGTGGATTCGTAGATTTTTAAGATATTTTACAGTATGTACTCGTAATTAACTGTAAGATTACTGCAGTATTTCTACGCGAAGAATTTCAGTTTTTACACTGAAAATCCTTAATTTTCAGGGAGAAGCTGGAGAAAATTCCGTTTATTAAGCAAAACGTTCACGAATCAATTTATTCCATAGTCACCAATGCCTCGCAAATTAATCCACCAGTGGATATTAAAGATGAAAAGGCCAAGCAATCGGCAAAGTATATAATGGAGATGGGACCTTCGGAGCCATCAACGTGGACAGAGGTAAGTAAAAATGAATAGCAAATACGGAGATGGCAAGCCAAATTTAAACGAGACTTTCTCTATAATACTTTATCGAAATTAGATATGGCATATACATACAGGGTGTTTTGAAACATCGTTTAAAGATTTTAAGGGCATGTAGTACGATCAAAAATAAGGTTAATAGTCTTAATAAACATATGTCCGCAAATTTATCGTTTATTAGATAACAGCGATTTTATCGCAATTGCAGAATAAATTTGCTTTAGCGGTATTTTAACATAAAATTTATATTATAACTAAAGAAGATGTTCGAAATGACGTCCTTCCATTTCGACACAGGATCTACATCTTCTTTCAAAGGAAACGCGCACTCTTTCAAAAAACAAGGGTTTATCTCGAATTATTTGGCAACAGCGTTCTATTCGTTGGCGCAACTCTGGAAGATCGTTTACCGGTGTTGCGTACACTAAACTTTTCAAATAACTTCATTTTTCACTCGGCCCCATAAAAAAAAATCTAGCAGAGTTAGATCTGGTGAGCGTGGGGGCCACAGAACTGGTCCATGGGTTCCAATCCGACGGGGTCCAAACAGTCTCTCCAGTAATGCGTTAACGATATGGTGATTATGAGCCGGTGCACCGTCTTGTTGGAAGTATATCCGCGGCCTATCCATCAAGTTCACGTTGTCCACGAAATCTTCCAATACATGAGACATAAAGTCCTCATATCTCTCTCCCGTCAATGAGCCGCGGTAAAAAAAAGGACCCACAATATATAAAATGTATATTTACTAAACGTTTACAAAAATGTGTCGCGTTTCGCTAACACTGTAGCTTTATCAAACGACGATGGTATAATGATTATTCTACAAATGGAATGAGTGTATGTACATAAATTTGGTAATTACAAGTATATAAAGAAAGAAACGATAAGCTGTTAACAAAGAAAGGAAGAGATAAGGCATTCAAACACAATAATCACATGGAAAAACCCTAATTAAGTAAGTTTAGTAAAGGAGAATTATTTATATCTAGTTGGTCATTAAGTAAATTTCAAGACTTTTTATTTTTATTTATGTCCTGGGCTTCTAAGAGGTCTAATTATTTTGTACACATAAGATTTCAAACTATGGTTCGAATGAATGGTTTTCAGATAATAAGTGATTTGAGTAATTAGAATCTAGTTTTTTGTTATCATAACTACGTTTATGTTCTGAAATTTCTGAAAGTTCTACCAATAAAAAACTCAACCGAATTAATCGATAAAATCCAAGATATCAAGTTACCCTATAATTCCAAGTTTATATCGTTGGATGTAACAAATCTATTTCCTAGCATACCTCCTAAAGAAACTATAACACTTGTTGATAACTTACTTACGTTCAAGAGGGTTCGGGTTAACCCTGTAATTCATGCTAATATTATGGCATTATTAAATGTCTGTTTAAATCAAAATTATTTTCATTTTAACGGAGAAATTTACAGTAGTAATGATGGTTTGATTATGCGTAACCCCCTCAGTCCGCTACTAGCTGAAGCTTTTATGGACAATATTGAAAAATTAATTCATAAACACCCTATGAGTAACAAATTTATTTACTGGCACCGATATGTGGATAATATTTTAGCCAGCTTTACTGGTACCACTAGACAATTAGATAGTTTCGTAACATATATAAATACAAACTATAGTAACATCAAATTCACCGTAGAAATTGAACAAAATAACTCAAAATCAACTTTTTAGACCTTACTATTTCAAAAATAAATAATAAACATGATTTTTCCATATGTCATAAACCAGCACATGCTGATATAACAATTCATAATAGTTCAGTCCACCCATATAACCATAAAATAGCAGCTTACAATAGTATGGTACACAGACTTTTAACAATTCCTTTAACGACTAATAATTACAACAAAGAATTAAATATAATTAAACAAATAACTGTCAATAATAACTATAACCCAAATTTAATTGATAATATTATAGCTGAGAAAATGTACAAGCAAACGTTAGAACAAGTATTTCCTTCTGATAAGAGTAAAAATAAAAATAATCAATTTAAAAGTTTAACGTACATAGGAAAACCTTCAATTAAAATTCTAAAATGTTTAGAAACTTCAGACCTAAATACATGCTTTAAAACAGACAACAATTTAGCCAAGTTCATTAAGAACAATAAATCCAAATCTTTAAAAGTTAATAAATCAGGGGTATATAAATTAAAATGTGGTAGTAATTGTGACAAAATTTATATTGGTAGAACTTTCGGAAATTTCAAAACTAGAATTTCAGAACATAAACGTAGTTATGATAACAAAAAACTAGATTCTAATTACTCAAATCACTTATTATCTGAAAACCATTCATTCGATCCGGAGTTTGAAATCTTACATGTACAAAATAAATCGCATAAATTAGACCTCTTAGAAGCCCTGGAAATAAATAAAAATAAAAAGTCTGGGAATTTACTGAATGACCAACTAGATATAAATAGTTCTCGTTTACTCAACTTATTTAATTAGGGTTTTTCCATGTGATTATTGTGTTTGAATGCCTTATCTCTTTCGTTCTTTGTTAACAGCTTATCATTTCTTTCTTTATATACCTGTAATTACCAAATTTATGTGCATACACTCATTTCATTTGTAGAATAATCATTATACCATAGTCGTTTGATAAAGCTACAGTGTTAGCGAAACGCGTCACATTTTTGTAAACGTTTAGTAAATATACGTTTTATATAGTGAAGATTAAACAAATTAATTGTTTTGTTTTATTTTACATCGTATTAATATGGATCTTCACCAAGTAACATCAATTTTTAAACAGAATATAAATTAGTTTAACATTTTCCCTTGCGCTAAGAAATAAGTAATTAAACTTCTAGTTTCAAAAATTATTTTATTGTAAATACCACTACAATATTGTTTCGCCATACAATGGCTTCATCAGGTGGATGAAATACTATTCCTATATGAAATTCCCTTGCCCAAAATTTTATTGAAAAGCATTTTGTAATGGAACTATGCAAAGATTGTTACTAAGAAAACGATCTGACCCTGTCTAACCGACACACACACCCATCCAATCGCGACGTTACCAGTGCTACCACATCAGCAGCGAAACAAAAAGTCTAATTTAAATTTGACTTACTCTAGTAGAACGTTTAAATTCTTTCGATTTTTAACTAGGAATATGTTCAACACGTAAGAATACTATGGACAGATCCAGATATTCAAACAGTTTTTCAAAGATCTAACGAATACCAATTGATAGACAGCAGCCAGCAGTAAGGACATTTTAAATAGAAAACGTTCATACTCCTTCTCACTTTTGACTAGTTTTCTAGACCAACTCGACGAAATCAGTAAAGAAGATTATATGCCAACCGTACAGGATATTTTATTTTGTCGAATCATGACAATTGCGATAAAGGAAATAAATTTTGACGTGCAGCTACCGGTAAAATTTGGCAGAGGAATCGCTAAGTTTACCATATTTGACGTTGGCGGACAACGTGGTCACCGTAAGAAATGGATTTCGGTTAGTAATTCGCCATAGTTTAATTCATCATTCTAAAATCTAATTAATATTGCTTCTACAGGTTTTCGATGGAGTACAGGCCATCTTGTTTCTAATAGCTGCCAGCGATTTCGATCAAACGCTTCGAGAAGATGAACGTATAAATAGATTGAAGGAATCCTTTCATATATTTGAAGACGTGTACTGGAGCAGGTAAAAACCGTCGAATGAAAGGTTGTTGGTGGTAATGAGTAAAGACGGCAGACTATGTGCCCGTTGCATGGTGACAAGAATCATTTCACCATCTGTACTAAATATTATTTTTCATTCCTCTCGCTTTGTTTACATATCGGAGCAGAAAAACATATATTTAGTAGTTATAGTTTATATTTAGTTTCCTAAATATTTCCATACATGCATTTATCAAAGAGATAACAGAATTTGAACATGCATTTATCGAAGAGATAACAGAATTTGAACATATATTTTACAGTTCTAAATCAAAATAAAAAAAAACATTATTTTGTATTTCTAACAATGAACGAAACATTTATTCTAAAGAAAAAGTGGTATTATTGGCAATAACAGATGCACCTTCAAAACATATTTATATTATAGTATCCAAAACAATATTTAGTACACATAGTGAAATGATTCTTGTCTGTCTGGCACATAGTCTGCCGTCTTTAGAATGAGTAATAACAACATTAAATTTAAAATAGATTCGTTCGAGATGCCAATATGATAGTGTTCTTGAACAAACAAGATCTGCTGAAGAAAAAAATCGAAAACGGTAAGAGGATCGAAAAGTATTTCCCTGATTACGCCGACTATCGCCTACCGAACGGAAGTACCAACGCAAATAATGAATACGAGAGGGCGAAATTTTACATGAAACAAAAAGTAGTCGTAAGTTATTTGGTCCCATATTTAGTGTCCCCAACAGCTTAACCCCAGTTACAAGGCGCAGTAGTATACGTTACTAACTTATTGTATCATGGATTCAAAAGACGAATGCAGAGTTCTCGTCGAAGGTGAATACTGACAGCTAATTGTCTTAAGACGTACCACAAGCGCGAGCGCAATAGTAATTTGTAGCCTGTCAATGCTCACGGAAATTGGCGTTCAGCTGTTAGGAGATAGTAAAGCATGGCTTCTTCTTTTTATTATTATTATTATAACACCGTGGTCTCAATCGCAAACTAATTGAAACTAAAGGGCACAAGGGCACGTATCCACCAAAGGGGTGGGTACGTGCCCTTATAATTGCTTTCTACATATACGACGCCAATTAATTGAATTTTTTACTGAAAAAAATTTCAATCACATCACTTCGCGAAAATGCAATTGATTTGCACAAATTTGCCAACTGCGAGCACAATATAATATGTGTTATCTTATTATAATATCTTAACACAGTATATCAGTTTATTTCGTGCATGAGATATCATTATTTATCCGGTTCCTGTTTATGCCTACTTTTTTCGTGTTTCTAAGCGTTTTATTAACTTTAATTATTACTTGTGTAATAGCATATGTTGTTGTCTTTTAAGTGATATAACTTTTGTGTGTCCATCACATCTGTGAATTTGTGTTTTGGCATAAAACGTAATAATTGTAATAACTGTTCTGTCTCTTGGTGAGTTTTTTTCTCTGGAGTTTTTTTTGCGTCTTGTAAAAATATATACCTATGTATTTCTTACAGTGCGCTGTTTACCTTTCATGCGCTTGTTTTTAACATTGAGTTATTTGAATTTTTTCTTTTTGTACATAACCTATTCTTTGTCTCTAGTGTTTTCCCTTCCGTGGTCTGTTTTTCTATTCTGAATTGTCAGTCACTGCGGAGGACCGCGTTGGTGTGAAGAGTTTTTTCCTATACCTTCCTTATAGTTATAACCTATAATAATGAATACTTGTACTTGTTGCGAGAAAAGTATCGAATTGCACAGAACCGTATGTTGTTGCGTTTGCAAGGGGAATTATTGCATTGATTGTGCCTCGGTTACTGCTACTATTGCTAGACAAATAAACCAAAATTCAGGTCTTACTTGGACCTGCGAAAAATGTAAATGCCTTGGTAGCGGTATCAATGAGTTGAAATCTTGTATCATAAATTTACAACTTGAAATCAGTGATTTTAAGAAATCTGTGAATTCTCCTTCTTCTCCTTCTCGTTTTACATCTTTAACAGATATGGAAAAAATAGTTCGAGAGGTTGCTGAGCGCGAGAAACGCAAGCATAATATTATTGTCTATGGTTCACCCGAACTTGCTTCTACGAGGGAGGTTCAAAAGGTTCTCGATACTACTTTAGTGCAAGACATCCTTACGTTCTTACATGTAATATCATTTCCACCACACGCTTGGGTAAGTTTGATCTGGCTGCCAAGAATCGAAAGCGTCCGATTAAAATTCAGTTGCCATCTGAGGGTGATGTTTTATCTATTGTGCGTAACTCCCAAAAATTAAAAATGTCTGATTTTTACAATATTTCTGTTTGCCGTGATTCTACTCAAATGCAAAGAGAATTGTATCGCTGCGTTAAATCTGAAATGCAGCACCGTATTGAAAATGGTGAACGCAATCTGCGTATTAAATATATGTCTGGCGTTCCTACCATTATACAGTTGAGTCCGGAAAACTAGATACGTCCAACGGTAACATCCCTACCAATTTCAATATCTACTATCAGAATACACGCGGACTTCGTACTAAAACCCATGATGCGTACATTAACATTTTGAATTCTAACTTTGATGTGTTCATTTTCACGGAAACTTGGCTTAATTCTTCTGTAAGAAGTGCCGAAATTTTTACTGATACTTTCTCGGTATGCCGTTCTGATAGACGGCACAATCTTGTTAATCTTACTACTGGCGGGGGTGTTTTGGTTGCCCTAAATAAAAATATTAACTATGAGCTTATTGATACAACCCATTTATTGTATCTCGTACCCCTAATTGACATAATCATATGTAAATGTACTTTGAATCTTTATATTTTCTATATTGTTGCCATATATGTTCCGCCAAGGGTGAGTGCTAATCAGTATGGTTTATTTTTTGACACTATGGAATTAACTCTGCTTGATTGTCCTGTCCTTCTGGTGGGTGATTTCAATGCAACGAATTACTCCACTTCATTGCTTACCGACTCTAAGGCGAACATTATTAATAATTTCTCAGCTAGTCTCAATTTGAGACAATTTAATAATATCTTCAATAGTTCTCATAAGTTATTGGATCTGGTTTTCTCTGGCTTAGCGTCCGATGTTCTGGTCCAGCGTGAGGATGTTTCTGTTGTGTCAGAGGATCCGTATCATCCGGCTCTTTCTGTTACTTTGACTCTTCCTGCTACTGCTATACCGACTCGTTTCCCTTCGAATAGTAATTCTCGCTATAATTTCCGTAGGGCGGATTACATTTCTCTGTATAGTGATCTGCTTTTCCTTGATTGGTCTGCATTATCTTCTTGCGATGGCGTTGAACAATGTGTCGATGTGTTTTACGAGTTACTTTACAAGGTTTTCGATAAGTCTGTTCCTCTGTATTCTTCTACAAGAAGCAATTTCCCTGTTTGGTTTTCCTCGGAAATTAAGCGTAATTTAAAGTTGAAGAAGTACTACCATAGGAAATGGAAATCCTCCCACAATCTAATGTTCTATGGTGAGTTTAGAAGGTTGCGAACACTTACCAAAGCGCAAATGAAGGTGGCTTATGGGCGCTTTCTGCGTGGTACTGAAGAGGACATTAAGCATGATCCCCGGAAATTATGGCAGTACATCCACCTCAAAGAGGGGTCATCTCGAATACCATCTGTTATGCGGGATCGGGATGTTGTTATCGATGGACCTGGAAGCATTGTCGAGGCTCTTGCGAGAGTTTTCTCTCGGTCATATTCTGATGGTGCGTGCCCGTCCGATGCTTCTATTGATGTTGCACTTATGGATTGTTTGAGTATTGATGCTATCAGTGATCAAGATATCTTATTGAGTATTCAGAGATTGAAACCGACCTTGAATGCTGGTGATGATCAGATTCCATCCATGATTATTAAGGATTGCCGAATGGTGCTTCTTGTTCCGCTGAAAAGAATTTTTAATCTTGCTCTGAGACAAGGAAATTATCCCTCCAAATGGAAGATTGCTCGTATTACACCTGTATTTAAGAAGGGAGATAGAAGTAATCTGAATAATTACAGACGAATATCTATTTTGTCAAACTTTTAGAAGGTGTTCGAACAAATTATATACAGGTATCTTGATGCTCATGTCAGCTCAAGGATTTCTCCTATTCAGCATGGCTTTGTGCGTGGACGTTCGACAGTGACGAATCTAATATGTATATCACAAGATATTTCCGACACGCTTAATGAAAGAGGGCAGATGGATGTGGTGTATACCGACTTCAGTCGTGCATTTGACACTCTTAACCATGATATTTTGTTGAAGAAACTACACAATTTTGGAGTTAGTAACGATCTGCTATTGCTTCTTGAATCCTATTTACATGGGAGGATGAACTACGTTTTCTACAATGGGTTTAAGTCATCCGAGTTTGTTTCGAGTTCTGGAGTTCCTCACGGATCTAACTTGGGCCCGCTTCTTTTTATATTATTTATTAACGACTTACTTCAGTCTTTGACATATTCTGGACTAGCCTATGCTGATGATTTGAAGGTTTATATGCGTATTGAGCGGCCTGATGATGCACTTCTCCTTCAGAACATCGACCTGGTGTGGACGTGGTGTCAGCGTAACGGTTTGAAGCTCAACACAGGAAGATGTTGCGTGGTTCGATTTTCAAAGAAAAAAGATCTTTACCATTTTGATTATAACATTAATAATGAAGTTTTAACTTCTGATGGTACAATCAAAGACCTAGGCGTCATATTTGACAACGGTTTAACATTCGTCAACCATATCATTAATATGTGCAAATCTGCTTCTGCTGTGCTTGGTTTTGTATTGCGCAGCTTAAAATATTTTTCACAACCCGCAACTATTAAGCATATCTACTGTTCATTAGTTCGAAGTAAATTGGAATACGCTTCAATAGTCTGGCATCCCATCTATATTCATCATAAACTGAATGTGGAGTGTTTAGCGTCGTGTTTTGAAGTATCTTACTTTTAAAACGAGTGGTGATTATCCTCCTAGAAATACTGATCATAACCTACTTCTCAGGGAACATGATTTGGTGTTGCTGGATGTCCGGCGCGAAGTAACCTGTGCTAACTTTCTACGCAGTCTTGTGCATAATAACATCGATTGTCCTTCGATACTTGGAAGACTGTGTTTTGCTGTGCCTCAGTTTGCGTCTCGCAATTCTGCAACTTTTGCCTATCCCGTGTGCCGGAGTAATGCATTGGTGAGGAGTCCGATCTATCAAATGTGTAGATGTGGGAATAAATACTTTAGTGATATATTTTTTGAACCGAAGCTTAGAGTTTAAAGTTTGATTTTCTCCTTTTTCTTTTTTTTGGATTTAAGTTAACTGTGTATTGGATATATTTTTGTTTGTTTGTTTTTGTAAATTTATTGATGAACGATACATTTTCTTTGTGCCTATATTTGGCTTTGCTGTTGGGCGCTTAATAAACTATTATTATTATTATTATTAATGCAATTTAAGGGTTTTCCCGTGATTCGAGCTTCAGTCCCTTAATAGCTCAAGGGTTAAGAGCGTGGTCCGGCAAACCAGAGGACGCAGGTTCGAATACTGCATGAGAACGAATATTTTTTAAGTAAAAACTTCAATTAATTAACGTCGTATATGTAGAAAGCATTTATTTCATTCACATCACTTCGCGAAAATGAAATTGATTTGCAAAAATTTACCTTGTTTGATAAGTGCATTTTGTCAGGGACCTTGCACAAAAATTTACATATTTCGGTCTGTAAAAAGGTTTTTAACTTTTTCGGTTTGTATCCAATTGCTTCTTTTTTTAAAAATGCAACCAACTTTTTGAACTGACTTAAATCAATATCATTTTTTTGTAGACAATGTGGCTTTTAGTATCGAGTAAATCGACCAGAGTGATGATTTTAGTGTCTTAGCTTTCGTAGAAAAATAGGCAACAAGTACGTTTTCTAAATATTTACAAATTTTTTCGCATTACACCATGTTATGAAGTGGTTATATTGCTTCTCATATAATGTCTTTGATTTTTCTGGCAACGATTTCAAACTTACAGCTATTGCAACACTTCTGATCTCAGGAGGTGTACTAGAGATATCATCGTCACTATTTTCCATAATTTTCTCCAAATATATTTAGGTTAACGCGCAAACTGCGAGAAATTAATTATTGTGCTTTTAAATCTGTTAATTTAAATATTACATACCGGTTGCTATTGACGACGAGCAATTTTCAGACTTTATCGCGTTAGAGCGATAAAGTGACGATCCTCGGTAAATATCAACTTTTCATTACCAATGACAAGCAACAAAGCTTTCGTTATCAAGTGATTGTAGAAAAATACCTTTATTTTCGATTATTCCTGCTCAAAGTTTGGCAGCGTTCGTTTTAATTCCGATATTATAAAGCTCTGAGGGTTTTTATTGGAAAAAGTTGCCGAGGGCATTCTTCGGGCACTCTATGAAATATTTTTCTTTTAGTTTTGTAAACTGTTACGCCTTAATATCCCTTTTTAATATCGATTAATAGTCTTCATTATTTATTGACGAATACTTCGAATACTTGTTCCGCTGTCTATGGTTAACTTCCGCTTACACGCAAGTGAGATTCGAGGATTAGTAGACAGACCTTGGTAGTGTAAATTCGTTTAAAAATTTATGAGTGTACATCTTCTTAATGGAAGTTAATTCACGCATCTTTGACCTTTAATTAATTCATCGTTTATAAACGGATCATGTCAAAGTGTAGATTCTAATTTTTGGAACAGCCAATTTGCCGTTTGCGACTTACGTAGGTTTGAGGAAAATATAACCCAACCTTGGTTTTTGCGTGGCGTTCCATTTCGTCTTCGTAAACGGAAAAAAATAGCTTCCTGCTGAAGAGTTCACGAGCTCTGCAACCTATACTTCAAGGGCAATTTATGGTCGTCTAATTCCCCGAACAGTGATTGACCTGAGGAATTAATTACCACCTTCGACGGACAGGGACAGAATATCAAGTAATTCGTATTATTAAAGTTTTTGTGTAATTTAAATTTCGTATTATAATTTTTTATATACAAGCTGTCCCGTATCGTTATGTCCAAATTTTAGAATTGTAAAGTAGACTTCATTTCAAGTAACAAAAAACGCAAAACTTGTATATCCATTTTTATTTGTTTCAAAGTTACAGATCTATGAATGTGCTTGTCAGATCATGAAAAATAATGTAATCCTAAAGTCAATACAAATTGATTTTATTAAAAAAAGTTCAATTAATAATATTTTCGAAATGTCCATCTCATTGTTGAATGCAGGCTTGTGCCCGTAAGAGTGATCTGGGTGGCCATACAACAGGACCACCTCGACCAATCCATCTTGGATAATTGACGTTAACCCAATTTCGGACAGCAATTCCGAAATGTGGTGGTGCCCCATCCATGTGAAACCACATGTCTCGTCGAACATTTAGTGGGACATCCTCTAAAACACCTGGCACTTCGTCAATAAGAAATTGAAGGTAATTGTCCGTATTTAACCTCCCAGGATGAACGACAGGACCAATCAACAAGTCATCGATTAGGGCCGTCCAAACGTCAATAGAAAATTCATGTTGAAATTTAGATGGGCGTATAGCTTTGGGATTTTCTGATGACCACCTGTGCAGGTTTCTCAGATTTGTAACACCACTTCTCGTGAACGTAGATGCATCTGTCCAAAGGACTGTTCTGCAGAAATTAAAATGAAGCCGTGACTGTCTTAATATCCAGGTAGAATAAACTAGACGAGCATAGTAGTCTGCCTCAAGCAAACTGTGTCCCCTGCGATAGTGATATGGATATAAGCCCTCACGTTTTAAAATTCGCCAAACTGTCGTTCGTGGCACTCCTAGTTGTGTAGCGATTCGACGTACACTGAGAGTTGGATCCCTTGTAACAATAGCTACTGCTTCTTCCTCTAAGTCTGCTGGTAAATTTACTCCTCGGTCGAAAAGATAATCACGCAATCCGCATTCCCGAAATTGTCTGTGTACTTCCAGAAACGTTCTGTAATGAGGAATGCGCCTATCGGGAAACCGATGTCGATATTCAATAACTGCTTGACGTGCACTGCCGTTACAGTAGCCATATACAAAATGCATGTCCGCATACTCTTGAGAAGAAAATCGGTAAGGCATTTTGAATAAAGAAAACGTGTCCATTCACTAATAAGTTGTTCTATATACTAAAACGTAATGTAATCCTTTATTAAAAAATGCAACTTTAACAGTCATCTGAACATTTGTTTATTGTATGATATTCATGGTTCAGCACTTACGAAATAAATAAGAACCTTCTTTATCATAAATCAATT
Source organism: Melolontha melolontha (assembly GCA_935421215.2). Classification (NCBI taxonomy): domain Eukaryota; kingdom Metazoa; phylum Arthropoda; class Insecta; order Coleoptera; family Scarabaeidae; genus Melolontha; species Melolontha melolontha. The sequence continues at coordinate 756,195 of OW285236.1, read as the reverse complement.
TCCAGTACTCCTTTTTGTAGACCTCCAAGAAATTACTATATGCACTACGACATGTGTTTATTTATTTTATTCATTAAAGTCTGCTTGTAGTCTCAAGTGTTTTCGCGGCGATATGGAGACGACCCTTCATTCGTTAAAAGTTTCATATACTTGAAGTGCTGTTACTCCTCTGTCTTGTTGAATAAGGGCATTAATTTTACTTCTACTCCACCCTCTATAAGATTTAAACCACCCCAACACCCGGCTTCTTAGAAAGACATTGATCACCATACTGTGGTACTTGGAAAATAATCAGTCGAATCAGTCGAAACTTTCATTCGTGAAAAATTTGATTATTGAAATATCCAGAAATTTCCAGTAACGCGACTGTATATTCCATCAACAATTACGTTCTTGGGGTTAAAAATATTCTAATTTATATTAATTTAAAGATTCTGCCCTATCTCTATAAAACAAAGATATTTTAGATTTTTAACATTTACGACCACTGACGGCTGCATATTATTTAACAATAGGAAGTTTTTTTGTTTGCAATATATATTAATGAGAACTCAGAATACTACCTCGCTAACATATACATTGGTATACATATATTAACTTGTTTCTATTTTTCAGGACATTACTAAAATGACACCAGACGACCAAACGGTTCATTTAATTAGAGGCATGATTGCTTGGGAAGTAATTAAAGATCGAGAGGTCTATATTCATTTCACTACGGCGACGGACACAAATAATGTAAAACTGGTTCTTGATGATGTCCATACAATTATTTTAGATAAAAATTTGAAGGATATTGTAAATATGTAACGTAACCAAAATAAATTATTTCTTAAAACGATTATGAAACACATTTAATTGATACTCTTGATAGTATCAAAAGCTCCTTAACCTAAATACATTTTTACAAGGCACTTATTATCCGAGATCATTCAAATTTTCTGCCAAATGTTGACCGATATGTGGAGAACGAATTTTGAATTACACTTACAACTATTTTTAACCGCCTATCTAATCCACAGTATTTTTTCCCTTTTAAAGGTACTTATGCACACACAATTTTGCAGGAAAGCACTATTATAATAGTGCATTTCTTCCTGAAGAACTTTTATTAATTCAAATATATTGGGATGTGCTATTCCGATCCGTCTGCTGAGACTGTTATGCCATTCTTCTACAAAAATTGTACTCCGATGACGTTCTCCATTGCAAGTCCATATCCGGCAAGAATTATAAATCCACTGATCAATAAAATTATCGTTAAATTTAACAATGGCTTCATCGGTAGGAGAATTTTCTATTATACAGAGCCAACCGTCTGTAACTTTATCTCCTGGCAGATGAGCTAATCCAGCACATTTCCTTATGTGGTTTGTTACTTCCTAGTTTTCCTTATACAAGTTTGTTAGACCTAAATCTTATACTTCACGCCGAAGAGTTTGATTAAAATGAAAGTTACATCCTTTGATAACTGTAGCCGGAAAAACTCCTTCTAAAGCATTAATTGCGGTAACTTCAAAATCAAAAATACATTTTTTTGGTACAAAATTCTTGATTTTATTTTACAACGCCACTTTAACCCGATTTTTTGCATTACATTTTCTTTTACCCTTTATTATAATTATTATAATAAGAAAAATCGTTTATACGTCGCCTCTTTTTTGTCGGGTAGCAGGGTATATACGGCAGGAATGATGTTTGTTCTTTCTTCTGCACTATCAAATCCACGTGAATTGTGTATATTTGGCAAAACAATGAACTACAGCTTTTAAAAGTTCCATCGTGTTCGGGAAAAATTGATTTAATTTTGTATTTTTAGTTTCATTTAGATATAAGCAAACAGACGTGGCGGCTCTTGATGACGTACGATGTGCGCTGCTGCACGGATGAGACTACTTCGAACTATTTCGGAAGATTTCGGTACGGTTACTTGCTTCTCTGTATATATGAAAGCTTAAACGAAGCAGTCTCATCCGTGCAGCAGCGCACATCGTACGTCATCAAGAGCCGCCACTGAAATTTAATATATTTATGTTAATGTATTCAATGCTAGTTTTAAATTGTAAATATTGTAAAGTGTATACAGGATGAGTTTTTTTGAATGTTTAGCATTGGGATCTCAGAAACTACTGGAGATAGAAAAACGCTTAAATGGCGAAAGATGCGCAGTTTTACGAGTTTGATTTAAAACTGCTTTTGTTTCTCCGATAACTTTCATGGCTTATTAGATATTCAAAGAAAACTAAATTTTACGATTTGATTTAATCATGCTTAGCATCGTTAATAGTAATTTTAGAGAAAAAGTGTTCAGACAAAAGTTTCAGATAATTTTACGCCAAATAAAACTATGTAGCTAATTTGGAATTTACTGCAAGTGAGAATTAATGAATATTAAATCACATTCTTACATGTAAATGTCGACTTATTTAATGTGTTCGAAACTACAGTCCGACAAACTAAGTTTGTACTAGTATGCAGAACACATTAAATAAGTCGACATTTACATGTAAGAATGTGATTTAATATTCATTAATTCTCACTTGCAGTAAATTCCAAATGTTAACTATATATACAGAAAGTATAGAAATGAAAAAGCAATGTCCGTCATCGAGGGAATGCCGTACATTGAAAAGTTCCAACTAGAACGAAACGTCGTCTGTGCGTTTCCTCCCGGTGATAGACTTGTTTTTTCAGTATTTCTTAATTCTTAATTAACCTAATCACCAGGAAGTTCGTTGTCGCGAAAGGGTGTGTTCTGCATACTAGTACAAACTTAGTTTGTCGGACTGTAGTTTCGAACACATTAAATAAGTCGACATTTACATGTAAGAATGTGATTTAATATTCATTAATTCTCACTTGCAGTAAATTCCAAATGTTAACTATATATACAGAAAGTATAGAAATGAAAAAGCAATGTCCGTCATCGAGGGAATGCCGTACATTGAAAAGTTCCAACTAGAACGAAACGTCGTCTGTGCGTTTCCTCCCGGTGATAGACGTTTTTTCAGTATTTCTTAATTCTATGTAGCTAATATTTTTTTTTCGTTCATCATTATCGAGTTATGACACAAACTTGTGTTTTTTCAAATGGAAACCATAGTTGGTTTTGACATCATTAAAAAGCTTATTTTTTGCTGATTACAATGATATAAGGTTTGATATGGTTATTTTAAAAAATAAAGTGGATATAGACATTTCTATGATTGTTCACTTTATAAGATAAAAACTTAAAAAAAAAATATTTTGTGTTTTGTAATTCAAAAAACGAAAAATCTGAGTTACAATAGTGTTCGTTGGAGCAGTCGAGATAAATATACTAACATTGCTTTCACGTTGAGTCACAGAAGTGAGAGCTGTTAATTTTTACTTTTAAGTCAAGTTAAATATCAAACATTGACAATTAACTATTAATTAATTTAATTTTAACTATAAGCGGTGCAAACGGCCGTTAATCATAAGTTTGCATTGGCTATGGAATTTTCTAACATAGAAAAGCGTGATATGGTTGAATGTTACATTCAGTGCCAGAAAAATTCTACTAGAGCTGCTGAACTTTATTTTGAAAATTATTTTGATCGACGTCAGCCGTCGCTACCTACTTTTAAGAGATTATGGGATAATTTAGCAGATTATGGTTGGTTCGTTAAACCAAAATCAAAAAAAGGGATGGATGAAGATAGAGAAATAAACATATTAGCAAGTGTCGCTCAGAATTCATCTACATCGACCCGACAAATTTCAACAGAAATTAATAGCACTATTGCCAGAGTGTTGAAGAAGCATAAATTTCGTCCCTACAAATTATCAGTATCACAAACTTTACATGAAGGTGATAACATCAGACGAATAGCTTTTTGTAGATGGTTTAAAGATCAGTGTCAAAACGATCCACACTTTTCAATGAAAATATTATGGACTGATGAATCTCGTTTCACAAATTGTGGAATGTTTAATAGACACAATGAGCACATATGGTCTCAAACAAATCCACTTCACGTTGAACATAGGAGACCACAAATTAAATTTGGGTTTAATGTTTGGTGTGGTGTTATAGGATCAACTGTTCTTCCTCCTTTTAATTTTGATGGATCACTAACTGGCAATCGTTATCTTAATTTTTTACAACAAGATTTCGAGGAAATGTTAGATAATTTAAATTTAAGAACCCGAGCAATGCTGCAATGGTTTCAACATGACGGAGTGCCTCCGCACAATCAACTGAATGTTAGAAATTATTTAAATTTGAACTTCCCTAATCAATGGATAGGACGAAATGCACCCATTGAATGGCCGGCTAGATCCCCTGATTTATCAGTTTTGGATTTTTTCTTGTGGGGTGTACTAAAGGACACAGTATACAAAAGAACATATGAAACAATCGACGATTTAAGAGAAGCTGTCTTAGTTGCTTTTAATAACATCGATAGGCGATAAGCGTTTTTCTATCTCCAGTAGTTTCTGAGATCCCAATGCTAAACATTAAAAAAACTCACCCTGTATAGAAAAGGTTCTTGGGGTTCGGATATATTTAATGTTGTCAATTACCTAAGGCCCGGTCAGGTATTACATTTCTTTATTCGTTGTCTTGTTTTCTACGATCATAAAAACTATTTATTTTGTTACAGGCACAACCTTCTTGTTAACCCATCCATTTAGTAGTTGTACATATATATAATGTATAATAGAATAAGGTTTATTGACATATTTCCTGTTATAGATAAAGTGTTATATTATTATAGGTTAAATAGTTTTGTTCGATGCGATTCTGCGAAATAATATGTTATCTCTAACGCACTTCCTGTGTATTGCATATTTATTATTTTAAGAGTTATTTTATTATTCTATAATTAAGGATTTCCGGCGTATATTGTTTATTTTAATACATTTATGACGTTGGAAACTACAGCATATACTTTTCTTGGAAGAAAGGTAAAAATAGTTGTTTAGAAATTTCTGTATAATCAATTTCGTTGTTTTCTCCCTCTCTTGTAACTGGCGGGGACAAAACTTTCTTGCCAAAAATAAGTAAATGAAAAAATAGTTCCAAACAAGATCTCTTAGAGTTCACTACAGTTCCAAGTACGATCTCTTCGAGTTAACTACAGTTCCAAGTACGATCTCTTCGAGTTAACTACAGTTCTAGCTTAGGTCTCAGTGATCTAACTAACATTTCCTACTAAGATTTCAGTGATCTAAATACGAGCAGATATTATTTATTAGCCAGTTTTCTCGGTCTTTAGTATTAAGATCAGATACTGGACTCTCTGGACACGAATATGTACAGTTTGTACAAATGTAAAAAAATGTCTTTGTTAAATATAATTTAATCGAGATATTTAAAGACGAATATGTGTATTTAAATAAATGAATTAAAACTTCTATACGCTAAGCGTAACAAGGGGTTTCAAAACGCAATTGAATCTATTTTCCAAACAACTAGTCAAGAGAGAATTTACTCATTTTCCAAGACTCCAAACTATTGCAGTTAGGAAAGACAAACTTAAGAGCTTAAGAGAAAAGCGTGAAATGTCTTCATGAAGAATTTGAACGAAGATTCCAAGACTTCAAAGTTATCGAACAGGACCTGGACATTTTTTGCATGCCATTTAATGTGGATTGTGAATCAGTTAAACTAGAATTGCAGCTCGAACTGATCGAATTGCAATGTAACACTGAAATGAAGCACTATTTCTCAACGTTTCTAAAATTGATTTCTACAAGGCCCTGTCAAAATCCTGTTTCCCAAACCTGAAATCTCACGCTAAGATAATTGCGATGTTTGCATCTTCCTACATCTGTGAACAGGTGTTTTCTACTATGAAGCTTCGCAAAAACAGCGCTAAAAACCAATTGACTGACCACCATTTAGCTACATTACTGCAAATCAGCTCATCCCAGGTTCTACCACATTATGAACAACTTTTAGAAGTTCAGTCACTGTATCATCTGTCACATACGCCTTTATACTCTTTCAAAGAACAATCAATTTTTGTAGCTTTTCTTTCTTTTTGACCATTGTAGCATATAAGTTGTGTGTGATGTAAAAATCAAAAAAAAAGTTTATCACTAATGAAAATGTGTTTTGTTCAATTTTTTTTTTCGGCCCGTGTAGATAATTTTTTATTTTATCTGGCCTTCCCCTTAAAAAGTTTGCCCATGACTGCTTTAAAACATAATATACAATTTGTGACCCGTACGTTTAGCCAATGTAAAATTATACGACCACAAAGACACGAAATTGAATATCCAGTTGACTCTGTGAATGCAGTGGCAAGTAGTGGCCCCAAAAGAATCATACGTGACAAAACTGTTAAATTTGAAGTGTTTTACTTCGCCGAATCGAATCAGTCATTTTGGAATTATGTTCAAGAATGCTTGGAATTTTCAAATGGATTAATCCATATACCCATAAATGGATAAACAAACGACGTATGTTTACGCGTGCCACTCTTGACCGGTAAACGCCGTGAGATATTCTCTGATGTGCATCTGCCATACAAGTTTAGCAGCTGCGACAAGCCTATTCAAGGTATCAATGACATTTCACGTCCTACGCTGATGAGGGCAAGACAACTCGAAACACGTGTCCATACGTTGATTGTCCCCAATGCCAATTTGGTACGCGTTATGTATCCATTTGTGCGTATACAGATGTTTTTAACACGTATGTGTACAGTTAAAGTTAGTAAACATCCATATGCTATATTTGACTTTGCTTAAAATGTTCATTTTTATAATTACGTGCGGTATTAAATATGTTTCAGATTGATATCGTGTGTCTCTCTAATATTTAAGAGTGCCCAATACTTGTACGTCTTTTAACTTATAAATATTACAAATATTTGCATTCCATCATTCTTACGTAACTTCACCATTGGCCAAAGTTGCGGATAGCAATTGGTATACAGTATAAAGTAGGGATATTTAGAAATAACTTGTATTGAATCATGGAATTATGTATTTATTAATTGAAAATATTAAATAAACCTAGCTGGTACTTTTCATACAAAGAATAAAGTTAAACATAAAATGTTCAATGCTGAGTTAAATATAACACATAAAAAATACATATAAAATATTTATTTTAGTAGGGACCATTTCAATTGTTCTTTAGCAGATTGCAGTACCTGCAAAGAAGCAAAGTGCATATTTATTTACCACATTTTTAACAAATAATGTTATAATCAAATAAAAGTGCTTATAACCTAAAAAAATTCTATAAATATATTTAACTAAATAAGCACTTCACTGGAACATTGAAAGATATGCTAAATTATAACACCAAAGCACTAATACTGTGTTGTAAAATGTTACATATATCTGACATATATAAGTATGTACTTGTTACACATTGTATATTTAAGGGAAACGCAAAATATGCACTTGTTTACTTAATTATTGAATATTAAAGTAAATCAATTCACCAAAATAATGAATGAATTGCATTCGTTACCTGCGCAACAGTTTGTTCACCAAGAGGAATATCATCAGTCCGTAATGCTACTCTCGACACTACAGAGCTAGAATCTGCATCAATAATTATCCTAAAATAAAACTGAGTCATATTTTTATACACAGTATTTGACACTTTGTACCCTCCATCACAAATTTCATCCATAGCCAACATTACAATATCTAAAGATTCCAAAACTGCTCGTTTTTCAACATTTTTACGTAATATTTGGCTTACAGAATCATATAAACAATTTAAAACAGTCATCAAAATAAGCTGCAAATATACAAATGTAATATTTTCGTAAATTAAATCTATACCTCAACTCAATTTATACTTCATTTTCATGTGAGCTTCCCATTACATAGAAAAACAGGTCAACATTGCTTCTGTAAACACACGTTAGTCCATCTAACATAATTATCTCAGCATTCGCTCTGTGGGTTTTATTAAATAAGTTCTTTTCAAATGTGCGTTGCTCTTTAGCTGTGGGAAATACATTTTTGTCGTAATATTTTGCTAGAATCCTGTTACCATCATTATCTAGGATTGCTATTCCTTTAACAGTATATAATGTTGGTTCCTAAAATGCATTGGTCAAAAGAGTTTGTTTATTAAATATTTTGCTTACCAATAAATGACCATCCATTTTTTTTTAAATTAAATAGAAGGAATTACGTGGCTAAATATCAACATAAATCTTAACCTAAACCACTAAACATTCTGTATAACCTCAAAACAATTTATGGAAATGTAAATTAGTACCATCTAGTAAATGAACGACAAAACAAAAATTTTAGTTTTTAATAAAAAACATAAATTATAATAAATAAAATTCCATTTCATCCTTTAACTATTTAATAATTAATAATTTTCATCATAAATCAAATACCTAAATGTGAGTATCAATTTATTTCTTTAAATTATAAATTCAAAATGTTTATTCTATTCTGGAATTCTTTTCCCACCATTTCCCACCAAATATGATTTGTACGCTTATATCAAACTTTTATACAAGAGCGTTTAAGTTATGATTTATTACTTTTGAAAATATAAAGTGTTAAATTGTAGAAGGTAGGATCCAATATTTAGTAAAAGTGTATTACTGGTATCGATATGTTACGAAAAAAATTACGCTTGAGCAGTTCTGAAGAACTGACTTCTGAAACTAGCTCTACGTTACAACTAAATTCATTTTCTTCCACTGATGAATTTCAATTATCCAACAATACTAAGACTCAAGACTCAACAGTCATTCCTACAACATTACTCCAGTATGCAGAAAAATTGAATGGGAAATTGGGAAAATTAACTTTCGAGAGCCCTGTTCATTATGTTTATAACCCAGTTGAATATGCATATGACATGTTTGCTGCATTTACTCATAAGTATTGTAAAAGCGAAAAGAAGATTTTATTACTGGGCATGAATCCTGGTCCTTGGGGTATGGTTCAAACTGGTATACCATTTGGAGAAATTAAAATGGTAAAGGATTGGTTTCAAATCGAGGCGAAAATTAATAAGCCTGCTATTGAATGTCCAGAAAGAGAAATTATGGGCTTAGGTTGCCAAAGATCAGAAATTAGTGGGAAAAGGTTACATGAATTATTTAAAAATATTTCTAGTACACCAGAAAATTTTTTTCAACACACTTTCCTCTATAATTTCTGTCCATTAGCATTTATGGCGAAAGGCGGTAAAAACATCATACCTCCTAGTTTAAAAGTATGCAAATTAATAGTATATTTTTACAATACAACTTTATTTTATTTACAGGTACCTGTCAAAAAGGAATTGGAAAACTTTTGTACTGAAACGTTAATGGAGATATTGAATTTGCTCAAAACTGAAATAATTATTGCATTAGGAAGATATTCAGAAACTCAAGTTCGCACTATATTGACAAAACACAATATAAGTAATATACAAGTTATTTATATGCCACATCCTAGTCCAAGAGCAGTGGGTAATCAAAATTGGGGTGAAAAGGCTCAAAAAGTTTTAGAAGACAATAATTTGATTAAATATTTCAGTCCGCAATAATATTTCGAAATGGAATCTTCTTCTACAGATACCACGTTCAATAATTACGATTTATCAGAATCTGATAAATATTATATGCAAATTGCTTTTGAGCATGCTCAAGAAGCTCTTCAAAATCAAGAGGTACCAGTTGGTTGTATTTTTGTACATAACAATGAAATAATTGCGCAGGGCCGTAATACAGTAAATGAAACTCGTAATGCAACAAGACATGCCGAAATGAATTGTATAGATTTAGTTGTTAGTTATTGTGAAGGAAAAGTCATTGATTTTAAAATCGTTTTGGAAAATGTTTCCGTTTTTGTTACAGTGGAACCATGTATTATGTGCGCTGCAGCTTTATATGATTTAAAAGTTAAGAAAATTTTGTTTGGATGTCGCAATGATAGATTTGGTGGTCAAACTGTTTTCGATGTTTTTTCAGTGCTAAATCCTGTATCTATTGTTAAAGGAGGTTATCGAGCTGATGAAGCAATGAATTTATTGAAAGAATTTTATAAGGGGATCAATCCTAATGTCCCAAATAACAAAATAAAACTAAAAGGAAAGAAAAAAATTTAATAATAAAATATACTTTTTTATACCTCCAAAAATTCATGTTAAATGCTTTTCTTTAAAATTTTCAATTTTTTCTTAATTTTAGTTCTTTATTTTTTTAATTTTTATTATAAATGCTTTTACCTTTATGAATTCGTTAGATTTTAGTGTTTTGCTATATTATATTTGTAACGAATGTATTTACATAATTATTTGAATAAAAACTATTTTTTGAATCACTTTTGATGTTAATTCTACTTAAAACATTCAAGTTTAATTTGAAAGCATCTATAAATAATATCTGCATTAAGCAAATGGTGCATGGAATAGTTTTGACACCATCTGATTGTATTTTACTTCTACAGTTTAACTAAGAAGAAAACTAAATGTCACATTAATATAATATATTAAAAACATACAACGCATCTTAAATTTTATACAATAATTTAAAAACTATATCTATCTACAATTTCTCATATAAAAAACATGTATATGTATACATATATCATCTATATTTAAATATATATATATCGACATTGTTTCCTTTTACAAAAGAATAATAAAATTATACAATAATTACAAAAATACATGTTTTTTATAAACTATTAAAGGTATTGTACTTATGTATTTAAAACAGTCTATATTAACAAAGTGTAGAAAAAGCTATGTGAAAATAACATGCCATCATGTAAATATATTAATGTGTAGTATCAAATATATATATATCTCTAAACTGAATCTTTCAAGATACACAGTAATTATGCAAGCACAAAAATATCTTTACCATTTCTGAACATGTAAAAAGAGCCGAAGGATTATTCACAAATTATGATCTAAGGAATGAAAATAATTGAAGTAAATGTAAGTATTATAAACTATATTGAAAGACTTTTTCCTAACTGGTGTTGCTCAACATCTTATAATTTTCAATTGACCTGACTTTAGATCTAAACACACTGGAATTAAAGAGGATTTACAAATTATACTTATCTGAAAAATCAACATTCACTGTTTACATATTATGTATGTTTATCCTACGAAAAAAAAACTATTTTCTATTATTGTATTTGAGATATATTCTAATATTAATGTACTGACTGTGTTAAAACTCTTGAAATAATTTATGCAGTTTCTTCTATAACTGTCGGTGAATGGCCATTTATCTGTGGACAATCTGATAGAGGGGAAGGTGGTTTACTCGCACTGCTTGAACTAGTCGAACTGCAAGAGTCACTCGAATCTGTTTCCGAATCCTCTGAATCTGATGTGCAACTAGCTAATATTTGTTTGTTTTTAAGGGACTCATTCTCTTGTTTCAGATTTTCATTTTCTATCCGTAATCGTTCAATTTCTTTTTGAAAATCATCATTCTGTTGATTACTGTTTGTCTCGACTTCGACATCACTTTCCATATTAACCGCTTTATTTCGTAAACGCTTTGTTAACGACTCTACTCGACTTTCTAGGACCAAATATTCTTGAATCAATTCATTTTTAGTCATTGCGTGAAGACGTTCAGCTTGCAAACTCTCGTATTGATCATCGAAATCTTTAATTAAAAATTCTTCTTCGTCGTCTGGCGTAGAATAAAATTCACCATCTGAATCTATGCTGAAACTTGAATCTCGAGTTCTTGTTACGGTAGAAGTTGAAATTTGATCGGGATTTCTCAATTGTTCATCAATCTCATCAATATTACCGTGATCTTCGATCAAAAATCTGTTGCTATTATATGGAGCTTCAGGTTTCATAACTTTATTCGATTTTATTTCGGTCTTTATGTACGGATGGATATTCCGCCGTTTACATTTGCCGCGTCTGGTTTTTCGTTTTTTCGGGGGTATTTCAACATCGTTCATTTTCGTAGGATCGTCGTGTTTCGCAGTTGCGTGCGCAGTGTTGAGATGGACGACGTCATCTTTGGGAAGCTTACCAACGGAATTCAAAACGCCGTCTTTTACATCCATGTCCGCACTTGTTTTTATAATTTCAACAAGTATGATTAACTTTACAATTATATGTCGAATTAATATCACACTATACACCTTTATCGGGAAATATTTCTCTAAGATGCTTAGCACCAAATGAACACGACCAAACCAAAATCGCCATTTTCAGTTTGCTAGATTTTATTTTCTCCCCCTTGGTGGCGCTGCGATTCCTCCTCCCACTGGCATAGAGAGGGATGATACTATTAAAAAAAATTGATGAACCTAATAATAATTTTGTCTCATACACAGAATTTATCTCTTCAAACATATATTTTATTTTTAAAATACTTGTAATGCCTAATTACTACTTTATTTCGACTTTTCTTATATTCCAGTCATACATTAAGTGCACATGAATTTAGTTTTACTCTTGGAATTAACACGATTTGCGTTAGGTATATAAGATTTCTTAATTTTTAATTATATGTATATGTAAATTTATGTTTATTTTTTTATTGGTTTAAACATTTAAAATTATTCTATTTGCAAAAAAATCCTACAATTCCTCCAGATATAAATTATAATTTAATTGACATGCACTCAAAAGTTCCAAATTTTAATCTTAAACGTGTATAAGAAGTAGTTGGATAAAATAAATAACAAAGATACGAATCACCAACATAATGAAATAAATTAGATGCTGTAGAGCGCCATCTGACATAGGCGGGGTAAACTAATCAAAAGGTATATGTGACGTCAGATATTCTTTTTTTATAATATATATATCGAGCCATCGAAAAAATTCATAATTGGAGTAGACTGTGAAATTGGGTTAGTACTTTAACCACTTCTACATAATGACACAATACTTGATGCATGACAGTTTCATTTGGTTTCATTGTAAAAAAAAAAGGTTATGGCATCGAAATGATACTACAACAAAAAAGAAAACAAATAATTTATTTAATATCGAAATCATAATCAAAATTTACATATAGCTACGGCTACAGAAGTTGTTGAAAATGTTGTCCATTTACATCTAAACACAAACAATTTTCTTAATAAGGGTTTTGAAAAATTTGACACAAACTTATAGTTTCAATGCCAAATAATAAATGTCATTATGTGGAAGTGGTTAAAGTACCAACCCAATTTCACAGTCTACTCCAATTATGAATTTTTTCAATGGCTCGTTATAATTTTATATAAAAAAATCATGTATAACATGAAAAATCTATTAGATAAAAAAAATAAAAGATAGAAGTTCTATAGAATAAAAGACTAAATTGAATGATTGTTTGGGCTATTTCCATCGTCAATAATTTCTCGCCCAAAGGCTATATGACATATGTAATTATAAATGAATATTGCAAATTAACAAAATTTATAAAATTTCATTTTTTTTAATATCATTAAAGTTTAAATTTAAATTTAATGTTTAATTGTTTGATATAAAGCTACATTCACATTTAACTTAGTGCACAATATTGCACAATTTGGGAAGAGTATTGCGTTTGCTAGAAAAGGAACAGTTCGTAATAGCGCAGGAATAGCGTTTATCGTTAATTATTGTAAATGAATAATGTCGCTTGAAATTATAACCTTTATTTTAGAAATCGTTAAAACTTAATAATAGACAAGAAATTGCTAGCATATTTGATATCAGCAGCAGCTTCAAATTGTTACAGAATTACATAAAAGAAGAAATAAACGCAAAAAAACACGTTGGAGAATTCGTCCGATTTTTCGAAAACGATTGAGTCTGGGTGATTACAATAATTTATTTAGAGAGATTAAATTAACTGATCACGAAATGTTCTTTAATTACATGAGAATAAGTGTAGAGCTGTTTAATTATTTATTACATTGTTATCTTTGTTATTATTGTTGGTTATTATTAATATTGGTTATCCTTACAAGTGACAGTAACAAGTATGAACATCGTTGAAAGCTTCTGCATTAATTCTTGTCCACCATTAACATTATACACTATGTTAATTCTGAAATACTCGAGTCAAATCTTTATTCTTTTAAGGTACCATGCTATTTTACACTACTTTTCTACACTAAGTTGATTCTGAATGATACTTAAAAATACACTCAGAGAGAAAAATACCCAGACACTTGTTTTATGTCAGAAATTTTTAATTAAAGATCTAGTATGTTATAAAATTTAATGGTTAAGTATTTTAAATGATAGAAAAACGCATTTCAAACAAAGGTTCATGTAATTAATCATAAATACAGTATTAGAAAAAAAATCTTTTCGTCAAAACGGAAATGGCATAAACCCAGTAACATCATTTTTCAGCTGTGGCTTAGATGTTTTGTGATTGTAACATTGAAATCACATTTTTAGTAACGCGTGTTACTCCCTCGGCATTGGATAACTGCATCCATACGTCTTGGCATGCCTTGAATCAGGTTAGAAATGGCTTCTTGGGGAATGTTTTGCCATTCTTCTAGAAGTGCTTCTCTTAACTCCTGTAAGTTTTCCGATGGTCTCTGCCGCCTCCTAATACGCCGTCCCAACATGTCCCACACGTGCTCAATGGGATTAACGTCAGGACTCCTTGGTGGCCATGGCAAAACGCGAATCCCCACTTCTTGCAGATAATGAGTGATAACGCGAGCGACGTGTGGGCGCGCATTGTCGTGCATTAGAAGAAAATCATTGCCTATATATGGACCAAATGGCCCCACATGATTCGCCAAACATTCATTTATATACCTATCAGCTGTTAGATTTCCGTCTACGAAAACCAACTCCGTACGAGCGTTCATACACACTCCTACCCAAACCATCACTCCACCATCTCCAAATGGCGATCTCTCGGAAATACAGCACTGCGAATATCGTTCCCCTATCCTTCTCCAAACTTTTTCACGTCCATCAGGTGAGCGTAAATTGTAACGGGATTCGTCCGTAAACAGAACACAGCTCTACTGTTCATTTCTCCAGGCTCTATGATTCTGTGCAAAGCGCAATCTTTCGACGCGATGCATCCTTAAGGTATGGTTTCGCTTGCGCGTCCGGCGGTAACCTCCGACGGTAACCGCTGTCGGTAATGCTCTGCTTCAATACATTTTAGGTGGCGCTGTTTTCGTTTAAGCGTCTCACCGACGCGATCCTACGTCCGGCGGTGGCCGTTCGTTTCATGACTGCCCCAGTAGCAGTCTAGCCGCCGTCGGTCGCGCGATTGTTCAGTGCTTTGTCTTTTTTTAAACCAGTTTTTACTGTTCCTTCTCATTATGGCTCCGAAATTTTCGGCTACTGGTGACGAAATATTGATTGAGGAAGTTAGAAAGTATGCCTCCCTTTATGATGCTGAACAAAAAGACTACAAAGATTTATCTATAAGGGATTCTATTTGGAATAAAATAGCTTTACATGTAGGAAAAAACAGTAAGTATTACTTTTTATAATTTATAAATAAAATTTAGTTTGTATTAAAAACCAGTGGCGTGCCGTGCTTAAGTCAGGGGTGCAAAACATTTGTAGGGCACAGCGCCACATTTTTGTTAGAAAATACGTAAAAAACGGTTGTTTATTACTTAATAAAGTAATAACATTATTTTATTGACTGAATTTTACAATAATGAAACTAATACTAACTGAAGCTCCCCTGACGGCACGCCATGTTAAAAATATTTAGTTAATTGTACTACTTGTTCTACTGACGCGAAAATTTTGCCAATTAACTTCTCCTTCCTCGTTAAAATAATTCATGAATTGATCCCTCACTGCAAAGCCCTCTGTCTGTGCAAATCCTCCACGTCCTCTAAAAGCTGTAATATAATTTGACTGTTCTAGATCTGGATCAAAATTATAATAGGGACTTTCATGACTTTCCAAGTAAGAATCTCTTAACATATTATGCAAACAACAGGCTATGATTATTAGCTTGTCGCTAGTTTCTGGATCCATATTTATTGGGGTAAAGAAAATTCTAAAAATTTGACACAACAGTCCAAATGAATTTTCAGAAACTCTTCGAGCTCTGGAAAGCCTATAATTAAACATGGTCTTTTTTTTGTCTGATTTAGCAGAAGGTCGACTATTCGGTTTTAAAAGATGTTTATGTAAACGAAATGCATCGTCACCAAGCATCACATAGGGCAAGACTTTGTCAGAACCTGGCAAACGTTCATCTGGTGGAAATAGCTGTCCTGAATATACTTGTTTTCCTATTTCAGATTTTGAAAAGATGCTACTGTCTCCTTCTTTTCCATATGCTCCAACGTTGACATATACAAATTTGTAATTTGCATCTACGCAAGCAAGTAAAACGATGGAAAAATAATCTTTATAGTTAAAAAACAGTGATCCACTATTGTTTGGGCAAAAAATTCTTATATGCTTGCCGTCTACAGCTGCAATACAATTAGGAAAATTCCATTTGTTCCAGAAATCTAGTGCATTTTGCTTTAATTGGTCTTTGCTTGGTGGCGCTAAAAAAATTGGTGGCAGGTGTCTATACAGTGCTTCCAATGTGTCTCGAACGATGATAGAAATATAACTGTGAGATATTCTGAAGGCAAAAGACAGCGATCTAAATGATTCTCCTGCTGCCATATACCTGCAACAAAAATGTATTGTTTATTTAGATTTTTTATTTTAGGTGACGATTGTAAAGCAAGATGGAAAAATGTTAGGGACAATTATTTGAAGCATAAAAAAAACCCAAAAATGAGAACTGGCAGTGCAGCAACTTATCGCCCAAAATGGCCTCTTTTTGCGAGATTAACTTTTCTCGATTTCGTAAAGAGCGAAAGGCGGTAGGTTTTTACTCATTTTAGGTTATATCTTTCCATCATCTTGTCATTATTATTTTTTAGATCATATACCAGTATTACCAATGAGGATGAAGCAGACACTCAGTCAATTAATCAAACTCAACCTACTTTGGACGAAGAAGACATTTCTTGCCATGATGAAAAATTTTCAGATGCAAGTGAGCCACCATCTGAATCACCTGGAACTTCCAGGAGCAGCACTCCATGCAGCCGTACACTTAGAGTTAAAAAAAAGCAGAATATAATGCAAGCAGGAATGGAAGAAAGATCAAAACAAAGGATGGAGTTGTTGCAAGGGATATGCAACCAAAAGGAAGACGATGAAGTTGACTTGTTTTTTAAAAGTATAGCTCTTAAAGTAAAGACACTGCCACCTCATTTAATAACAGAACTTCAGATGAAAGTTCTATCCGTTGTGTCCGATTTTCAATCACGTGCACGTTTTGACATAATTATACAGCAACCCTCTGCGGAACTGAATAAAAACATTCCCGAACAAACCTCACTGCTAGAGGGCTACAGCCTATTATCCCCCGGTTCTGCAGAAGGTACAGATAGCGAAACTGTTGTGCTTCGGTTATAAGTCATATAACTTTTGTTTTACATTATTATTCGTTACGTTGTAATTTTAGTTTGTTTCTTTGTAAAACCCACAAATTTAAGTTTTGTAATGGAATACATATTTGTTTGTTTAATTTTAATAGCTTGTTTAAAAATAAAATTCAAAACAATATACACTTACCTTAAAGTAATTGCCAATTTTTCATGTGGTGTAATTGGGTATTTCACAAACGTTGTCGACATTTTTTTAAGATGATTGCGTGTTAGGTTTAAAACAAATTGAAACTGGTCTGCATTCAACCTAAAAAAAGCTCTAAACTTTTTTTCATTTAAATTCAAATGTTTATTGATTAAAATGCTGTGGTAGCCTTCTGCGCTTCTTGATTTAAAAATGGGATCAATTTTTTTTCGCTTTTTTCTTAATAAAAACAAATCCTCTTCTTCTTCATCTTCTAGTAAGAGTATAGCAGCGAGTTGTTTTCGATCCATACCGAACGAGCGACCCCACAAGACTCAACTGACATGCGAACGCGGACGCTTTTAACGAAAACACACAGACGATACCGCCGGTCGTTACCGACAGCGGTTACGGTCGGAGGTTACCGCCGGACGCGCAAGCGAAACCATACCTTTAGTAATCTGGGACCGGTTGCAGGTTTAGCTGACATCAGTCCACTTGCTTTCAACCTTCTTCTAACTGTTTTGGCCGATACTGGACGTCCATGCATGTTAAAAAACCGTTGGGCTACCATCGTAGATGGCAGATTGCGCTCCCTAAGAACTGACAACACCATGCGCCTATCTTCATTTTGCGTTGTGCTCGTGGACGACCCGAACCTTGTCTCCTGGTTTATTCTTGCGTCTCTCTAAAACGTTTTAAGGCATCATGAATGGTACTTCTAGCCATATTCATGACATATGCGATATAACGAACACTGCGTCCATCATTATGTAAAGCAACGGCTGCAGCAATATCTTGGGGTCTCATTGTGTAATAAGATAAATTGTGACTACCGTCTTACACTCAAAACACTGATAACACGTGAAAATTAAACAAATAGTGATAATAAAGAATAAAAAGGCAGACACAAATTCTGCAGTGACTGTGACTTTCGACAATTAAATGGCGTATCTCATAACAATGGCTTATTTACACGTATCCATGGTAACAAAATTATCACAAATTGATGCATTTTAAATTGCATTAACTACAGAAACTCTGACTAACATACTTCTCATTTTTATTTTTATAAAATAAATGTCCGAGTTTTTTTGTCCCTGGTGTATTTAGTAGGGCTGGGCGATATCGGCGTTTTTGGTATCGGGTACCGATACCAATCGAGGTATCGATACTTAGCGATGTATCGGGTCTGTGCACGGTATCGATTCTGAGTACTGGAATCGGTAAAGTATCGATACCTTGGAATCGATACCTTGGAATCGATACCTTGGAATCGATACCTAGAAATCAGTATTCATAACCCGTTTTCTAGGTGTCGATTGTTTGATATCGGTTTCAAGAGATGTAAAATTAATTTACCGATTCTACCATAACTACGGTATGAAATTTGCAATATTGTGATATTTTGTTTGTAATAATTAAAGTTATGTCATAATACGGAATTTGCTACGCATAATAACCAACGTCTTTAAAATATAATTATGCATACATACTTAAAAATTCTTTACTTAAAAAGTTATTTTTATATACATTTAAAAAACGCAGAAAGATAAAATAATATAGGCAAATATGCGTGCTATTACAAAATTATACAAAAAGCCTAAAATATTCATTTCAAAATAGAAACAAACCAAGCACGTTTTATACCTACAATAGCTTGATAAGAATTCTTGACCCGACTTTTTTTACCTTATTATATTAATTAATACTACATATTTATATTATATTTTGTTTATTTTAGTTCCAATTTACAGTCGTGTATTATGTATTGTGCATTCTATAGAACAGGAAAGTGTTTTATATTTATATGAATATCACCTATATATTTCTCTCAACACTGCTTTATACAAATTATGTGTCAACAAATTTTTGCTGTTCCCTAGTTTTGATTTATTATAATTCCTACCTTTATTCGTCGTCTAAAGTTTAATATAAGCAGTTATATTTCATATCATTTTAAGCTTCATCACTTTGTTCTTATAACTTGGTGTAATAAGTGGATACGTACGTACCAAAATGTCGAAAAAAAATAGTGTAGTTTGGAAATACTTTGATAAAATTAACGACCAGGGCGTGAGTTGTAATGTATGTAAAAAAGAATATAAGTATACTGGTAATACTACAAATATGCTAAAGCATATAAAATGTGTTCATCCTTTTACATATTTTAATATTATTGAATAGGCTTTAGTTTTTGCAGCAAAACTACATTTTTGAAATGTTTTTTTAAATTTAGATGTTCTTTTTATTTCCCACTTTGTTTCTATACTATACAACTATACTGTCTGTCCTTGAAATAAAAAGACAACGTATGAAAATCGGAAAGATGATATTATGTTGAATATAAATCCAAAATATTTTCCCAAAATTCCCTCTCATAAGCGAGAAAAAAAATGACAGATATTTCAAAAATTTTTTGTCATGCCTCTGTCTCTGTGTGATTATAAAAAGTACCAAAGACGATATCCTAAAGTTGACCGACAATAACAAAAATAATAGTTTTGTTATTGTTCATCTTATCCAGCTGTTACGTATGTATGTGAGGTATTTATTATTTATACACATTCTGAATATTTTGAATGCATAGGCGCCACGTAATACAATTTTCGGGGTACTCGTCATAATTGAGTCACAATATTTTAGATTTAACTCTACATAATTACATCTTTCCATTTACGATATATTGTCTCTTTTTTTCAAGGACAGCTGTATAACACTATATTATCTACACTATTTTCAATTTTATTAATACAAAAACCTGAAAAATTTTTATTAGCATATCAGATCGAATAAAACTTCGTAACATACCTAAATTTGTAACTGTAATCAGTATAATATATCAGAACATCAGTATAAATTCTATAGTTGGAAAAATGTTCAACACATTACACAAAAATAAGCTTTTATTCGTTGATTATAAATATAATATACCTATACCAAATACTTTACCCAAACTATAACGTTTGTAATATATAATTATTAAAAGCTTTGTAGGCAACTCATTATAATTTTTTTACGTAAATGCAAAAACCGAAACGATATTTTACGATAACCTACATTAAACGCCAACCAAACAATATATAAACAAAATGGGAATTAATTACATTCAAGTTTTTGTTATATTTATATTTATTTTTTGCGTCAGCCACGCCATCTAGTGTTGGTGGGGTTGTTTCAATTTCACTATGCTATTTGGTGTATTTGCATTAATTTACATTAATGGCCCTGACTTTTATACAAACTATTCAGTGTAACGTTACAAAATTTAATAATTATAGAAGTTATAAATGTAAATTAATTCAAGATTTACATATTCATCAATAATATAATATAATCAATAATAAGTAAAGTTTGTTCAAGGCATAAATCTTTTCTCATTAATATGTAGGTATAATATTTCATGTAATGCCAGTAAGAATAAGAATCCTATCAGTATATAATCGTTGGCAAATTGATGAAACGACATATTCCAATAGGAGGCCAATTTAAAAAATGCCTTATAAGAAATTTAATATCAAAGTCGCTCACGGAAATATATAAACATTTGGATATAATTTTTTATTTTATTCAATGATATTTTATACGTTATAATTTGATCTAACGTGATTATTTAGACATCGTTCATAATAGTACTACTTAAAAACTTCATGTAAAGTTATAAACACCTATTTTGGATGTTAAACGAATCCAACACCTAAATTTATTCGCAATAATGCACTTGTAATCTTTTTTTTTAGGTCAACGTGCAGTAGTTTAAATAATTTGATCTTTTGTTTAAAGAGAACGTTACAAAAGTAAGCACTAAATACCTAACTTTGCAAAAGATTATTCTTAAAACTCCTAACACTCTTTCTTTTCGTTCGTTCTATTGACTTAAATTTTCCTGCAAAATCGACGACTTATAAAATTTAACAAAACGACCAGTCACTTCAAATTACATATAGGGTTACCTAATTAAAAGTATGGAGACGGCGATTTATTGTCGTTAATATTCATTTTAGGGAATTATGTTTAATATAAAAGTTTGTTAGGATATTTTGATCTACATTTGAGAATATTTGAATTTTTTTTTCCTCAATTGTTTTTTAGTTACGCCTGTCCGCGCAGTTTTTTTTTAAAGGGAACTAGTAAATTTTACTCTACCATTTGATAGAGAATTTTTTTCTCTTTACAATCATATTTTTGTTTTTTTTAAATTCATTTTAATAACTTTTTTTATAAGAAAAGGCCGATTCATGTGTTTAACAGGTGTTCGGTATATCGCAGATAGACAGAAGCGTAGCGATAAACAAACTTGAGCGACATAATTTTATCAGTGGTTATTGTGTACGTCAAATCTTTGACAGAAATAATTCATTTGTGCAATTTGTTGCTGTTAATATTAACAATGGCGAGTTTAAGTGAACATGAACGAATTGAAATACTTATGATGTTGGGTTATGGAGATAGACGCAGAAGTTTACAAGACGTTTGTAATTTATTTAATGATACGCATCCAAATAGAAATCCAATTTCTAAATCCGTTGTAGGTAAAACTTTAAGACGCTTTGAACAAACGGGTAGCGTTAAAGATTTGCCAAGGAGTGGTAGACCTAGAACAGCAAAAAGCGATGATAACAAACTGGATATTTTATTGGCTGTATCTGAATATCCCCATTTATCAAACAATCAATTAGCGGCCAATTTCAATATTTCACAGTCATCGATCGTGTTTTTATCGTGATTTTTAAAAAGTGAAAAGTATAAACCTTATAAGGTACACTTGTACACGAGTTAACGGAAGATGATTTTGATAGGAGATTACAATTTTCTGAAGAAATGTTAAATATTTGCAATAATAATGAAAATTTTGTCAACAATATTCTTTTCTCTGACGAAGCTACTTTTTGCCTTGCCGCTGAAGTAAACAGACATAGCTGCAGATACTGGTCATCTGATAATCCCTCTTGGTTTTCGGAGCACCATACGCAGTACCCCCAAAAGGTTAATGTTTGGGTTGGCATTCTAGGCGGTCATATTATCGGTCCCTTTTTCATCAATGGCAATTTAACTTCGGCTCTGTAATTGCAGTTATTGCAAAATGAAATAAGACCTGCTTGTGCTACGCTCTATCCTCAGGAAAACAATGAACACCTGCCCAATGACAGTATCTGGTTCCACCAAGATGGCGCCCCACCACATTATGGTGTAAATGTTCGTCAATATCTGGACAACGTCTTTCACCACGGATGGATTGGAAGACGAGGAACCATTGAATGGCCAGCTCGTTCGCCAGATTTAAGTCGTTTAGTTTTTTTTCTTTGGGGATACGTAAAAAACAAAGTTTAGAAAGATAAGCCTGATAACGTCGAAGATTTACAAATCCAAATTACCAGAACGATACAAGAAATTCCCTGAGATTTTTTACAGAACTTTGTTCGGGGTTTTGTAAATCGATTGGGTCATTGACAAATTACTAGTGGACGACAATTTGAACACTTACGTTAATTTACTTTGTTATTAATTTGTTTAATTTTTCTTGTAAAAAAGTTATTAAATTGAATTTTAAAAAAAACAAAAATATTATTGTAAAGAGAAAAAAATTCTCTATCGAATGGTAGAGTAAAATTTACTAGTTCCCATTTAAAAAAACTGCGCGGACAGGAGTAACTAAAAAACAATTGAAGAAAAAAAAATTCAAATATTCTCAAATGTAGATCAAAATATCCTAACAAACTTTTATATTGAACATAATTCCATAAAATTCATATTAACGACAATAAATCGCCGTCACCATACTGTTAACTAACCCTGTACAATATATTTGAATTCACACGCCTGCCTGCTCCAGGTGAAGTTCAATGAAATTTCGTTGAAAAGTCGAGATCGTGTGGATTTGGATCTTCTTAGAATCAAATCCACACGTGGAACAATACCTAAAAAACCACTTCGATATACAGGGTTAGGCAAATATATACATATATCCATTCGAATATCTTTGATATGGCTACTTAGATTTTAATAAGACTTTCCACAATTAATTAAATGCAAATCGGGGATTTGCTGAATATATTTATATCCGAATCAGATTTCCGGTTTAGCCGGAAACGATGTTAAACTTTTGTATTTTAAATGAAACATCCTGTATATTTTTACGAATTTCAGTAGAGCTCTGCTCTGGGAGTTCAGCAATAATAAAGTATTTAATCCACCTGATGAAGCCATTGTATGGCGAAACAATATTGTAGTGGTATTTACAATAAAAGAATTTTTGAAACTAGAAGTTTAATTACTTATTTCTAAGCGTTATAATAAAGTTTGCCAAGCCACAAATTTTTGTAATGGCAAGGGTTCGATAGCCTGAGTCAGCTGTTTGTTTATATTACATTATATGTAAATTCTTAAAGCTGATATATTGAAGCAACATGCAAGATGTGTGCTTTACGTGCATTTAAGTTACAATCGAAGAATTCTAGATCGACAACAGAACGAACTTAAAGCGAGATATACAATAACAAGACTATTAATTTTGTTATTGTGGTCACCTTTTAGATTTCGTCTCCGATGGTATTTATGATATATTCAGTAGCGTAAGACAATTTTTCGAAATATATTTCTACCAATTTTTACTCGCTTATAAGAGGGAATTTTGGGAAAATATTCCATATAATTTAATCATTCATTTTTCATACTTTTTTATTTCAAGGACACCCGATATATATATATCGTCGAATGTTTTCGCGGTCGTTTGTTGAAGCGTTGTTGTTCGGGATATTTCGCCGCGTTTGGAAGATTTCGTCCTGAGAAGGACAACTTTCTTCCTGACGTTTCGGTGACATCACTTTCACCTTTTTCTAGAGGACTGTTACAAGTTACAAGATACACTTAAGACTCCAAGATACACGGTCGCACCCTGTGTGAAGGGTCGACATTGTTTTCTGACCATGAAATTTGCACTGGGCATGTGTTTAAACATCGAAGTAAAATTGTTCTAAATCACTTGAAAAAGACTCAATTACACACAAAAATTCGAAACGTCGTTATTTAAATAAATTGAAATTCAATAAAGGTCGCTAAACCAAAACAAAAAAAAAGCTTATTATTTTAATATATATATATATATATATATATATATATATATATATATATATATAAGGTAAACTTAATTAGTCGGCGATTAAAGGTCTGGTTATTACTAGAGCTGAGGATGCTTGCGGTACGGCAGGACCGTATGTAGTGCATCCCCACATTTAACTATTTATCTAAATATTCTCTGAAATGATTTGCCGGATCTCATAAATTAATAGAGTGATATTTTAGTATGCACTGGATATTGTTATTATACAAAATCATAATAGCCATTTGTATTTATGGATCATAAATAATAATACGCATGTATTTGTATTTGGTTGTGAATTCAATTTAAACTTAAAACGAATCGTAATATTTTAACGACAAGCCGTCCTTACAATACATGCATTCGAGACAAAGTGTGCAACTCTACGAATAACTTCCATAATTCATCGAAAATGGACATTTTGGAGCTGAAGTAAAGCCCCTATTCTTAGAAAATTTTATTACTGTCGTTAAGAACTATTATTATAAACAACAAAGGCCTTTTATTAGTGTTGAAGTTTTAGTTTCATTGAATTTCCATGTTGTAAGTAGTCAATTGTAAAGTGTTCATTCACAATATTCTAAAACAAGGTGTAAATTTAACTAAAATCCAGAAAAACACATTCTGATAATATATTACTAGATTAGAAGCTGTGTTTATTACCATTTATTATATTATTTTTATAACCAAATGCAATAAAAGCTACGAAAACAAAAGAAACCTCGATTTATTAAAATCTTGTCACACAGCCTTTCAAAGCCTGGCAGCACATATTTTGCATATATTTTATATATACTACCTACTTGAACTAGGTGAATGAAGTTAGAAGTTATAATTAGAGCTGAGGATGTTTGCGGTATAACCATGGTTATATCATGTAACCATAGTAATTTACTATGTCTGTATTACTTTAATATGTATATATTTAAAATGATCTTACATGTTTCGGCAAATAATGCCTTTTTCAAAGAATTTTAAATGATAAATGATAAACAGACCTTAAATTTTCGACTAATCGACTCTACTATAACATACAAAAGTCAAGAAATAATTGTCTATATACAGAGTGGGGAAAAAGTGCTGTATATCGCTTGAAACTTTTGAATGAGCAATTTAATGAAAAAATTTCTAAAAAAAAAAGATGGTTCATATTATGTTATCAATTAGAATCATTAATTTTTTTTGAGTTCACTATTTTAATGCAAGGCCAACTAATTTTTTTATTTCTTAAATGGCGTCATGAATTTGTTTTTTTTACATATTTAAAAGACATTTTTATCGTGAATATAGTGGTATGCAATTTATAGGGGGTTATATAAGAAAATTTTCAAGAAAATGATCAAAAACCTTTATGATTCCTAGTGACAACTCAATTGTCTTGATTTAATAAATTATTCTTTTCATGACATAATATGAAAATACTTGACAATCACGCGTCATTTGATAAAATTTTGATTTAATTTCTGGAGGATCGAGATTTACATAAAAATTATTTTCTCAGATGAATTGACTTTTACTACAAATGTGTCTTTCTCAGAGAATTGTTGATATTGGCCTGCAATCTAAGCGTCAATATTTTAAAAAAGTTAACAGAATGTATTTCTTGCGATTCTTGACAGACATTACCTGTTATTCCACGTTCACTACTAGGTGATGAACTTAATGTGTAGATATTTAAAAGCACTATATTTTGGAGATATGTTAAAAAATTTTCATTGATGACAAACATGCGTCTTAAATTAAAAAACGATCCTTCTGCAGAGAATTTTGCGATACAATTATTGAATATTGGAAATGGGAAAATTATAATTGAAGAAACAACAGGCTGCATTCAATTACTAAATTATTTTTACAGCACAGGAAGAATTGGTTCACTTCGTATTTACAGATATTAAACAAAAGTCATTAATGGTTAAATGAACGTGCATATTAAAATATTAAATTTACTTGATTTATCTGGATCGCCACCCCACATCATTAATCTGAAGGTTTGTTGTCCTCTCATTCTTCTTAGAAACAATAACCCACGTCTTTGCAATGCTACCAGATTGGCGGTCCGAAGATGTATAATTACTTTAATTATTGTATTACCTATTAGTTAAAATTATACACTTTCAGATATCTTTTAACCGACTAGTAAATAATAAATATTTTTTCTGATAAAGACAATAAATGTCGAAACGTTGAAATGAGTATTTTTATTTAAAAAATATTTTATTATGCCGAATTCCATCAAAAATTAACATTCGGTAGGTATGTATTATATTGGCGGTAAATGGTAAAATTATATTCACCACATTTTCAAATCCAATAAATTCAATTAGATTTAAATATGAGTATATGGTATTTATTTATAATACTATTTAATAATAATAATAATTCATACGTCATAATTTTAATTAAAGAATATTATAATTAGAATATGTAGATATTTAGTCAAATTATCTTTAATTATCCGAAGAGCACTGTTTAAAGTAACCGCCATAAGGAAATTTGAGATCTTGAAAGTACTCAAATTGAACCTTGAACTGAGACGACTGAGACATTCCTGGTTATTCTGTGATCTTGGTTTGGTAATTTTGCGCACAGAATTGAAATTTTGATTTGTTTGTTCTCTGTCTCGATGGTGTCTTGGTTGATTGTCTCTTTAATCTATGGATTGTCGGTAGATGAAAATAAAAGCTGTTGGTATATTCAGGTTATGTTAGGTTATGACTATTAAGCGTTAGGTGAATGGTTTTGGAGTAAATAACTTATTTCAATGAATAGAATAAGGTAAAATTTTTAAGAAAGAATTACTTGTGTTTTTTAGATTCTAAATTTAAACAAAAACGATGCCTGATATAAAAATTACGCCTCTCGGAGCTGGTCAAGATGTTGGTCGCAGTTGTATTCTACTAACCATGGGCGGAAAAAATATTATGTTGGATTGTGGAATGCATATGGGTTATAATGATGAAAGAAGATTCCCTGACTTCTCTTATATATCTCCCGATGGTCCTTTGACACCATATATTGATTGTGTTATTATATCTCATTTTCACTTGGATCATTGTGGCGCTTTACCTTACATGTCAGAGATGGTTGGTTACACTGGCCCTATATATATGACACACCCCACAAAAGCAATTGCGCCAATACTACTAGAAGACATGCGAAAAGTTTCTGTTGAAAAAAAGGGGGATCAGAATTTTTTTACTTCTCAGATGATAAAAGACTGCATGAAAAAAGTGATTGCGGTAACATTACATCAATCTGTAATGGTTGATACAGAGATAGAAATTAAAGCTTATTATGCGGGTCATGTTTTAGGAGCGGCAATGTTTTGGATCCGAGTTGGATCACAATCAATTGTATATACAGGAGACTACAATATGACACCAGATAGGCATCTAGGAGCTGCTTGGATTGATAAATGCAGACCAGATTTGCTTATTTCAGAATCTACTTATGCTACAACAATTCGTGATTCAAAGCGTTGTAGAGAAAGAGATTTCCTTAAGAAAGTACATGAGTGTATTGACAGAGGTGGTAAAGTACTGATTCCAGTATTTGCCTTAGGTAGAGCACAAGAATTATGTATATTATTGGAAACATATTGGGAGAGGATGAATCTTAAAGTTCCGGTATATTTTGCATTAGGCTTAACAGAAAAAGCAAATAATTATTATAAAATGTTTATTACGTGGACAAATCAGAAAATAAGAAAAACATTTGTACAAAGAAATATGTTTGATTTTAAACACATAAAACCATTTGATCGACAATATATTGATAATCCAGGTCCTATGGTGGTTTTTGCAACACCAGGAATGCTGCATGCTGGCTTGAGTTTGCAAATTTTTAAAAAATGGGCTCCTAATGAAAATAATATGCTTATTATGCCAGGGTTTTGTGTACAGGGTACTGTAGGACATAAAATATTAAATGGGGCCAAAAAAGTAGAATTTGAGAACAGACAAATAGTCGAAGTGAAAATGTCAGTGGAATATATGTCATTTTCCGCACACGCTGATGCAAAAGGTATAATGCAATTGATACAGTATTGTGAACCTAAAAATGTTATGTTGGTGCATGGAGAGGCGATTAAAATTGAATTTCTAAAAGAAAAAATTAAGCAAGAACTCAATATAGATTGTTATAATCCAGCCAATGGAGAAACCTGTATTATAAATACTCCAGTAAAAATTCCTATCGATGTGTCTTTATCATTACTGAAAGCGGAAGCTCGTAAATTTAGCTCCTTGCCACCAGATCCAAAGAGAAGGCGCGTTATCCACGGCGTACTCGTAATGAAGGATAATTCTGTATGTTTAATGGATGTGGAAGATGCTTGCAAAGAGGCCGGTATTAACAGACATATTATTAGATTTACGTCTACAGTTCAACTTCATGATCCTGGATCATCGTTGAGCACAGCTCATACACTGTACATACTGATGAAGGAAAAATTACCACAATGGCAAATAACTTTAATGGAGGGTTCCATATCGATTGAATCTGTTTTAGTAAAAGTCGAAGGAGATGAAGATGATCAAAAAAGTGTTTACGTGTCATGGACAAATCAAGATGAAGATCTGGGAAGTTATATTTTAGGATTATTGAATTCCATGGGCCAATGATACCTTTTATTTTGTAAATGTAACTTGAAATCAGATAAGATTATATGTCACTGACAGTTATTGTATTTTAGGCTTACCTTTTGTATGTATTTTGGTTAAATTATTTTCAAGAATTAATATAAGAAGAAAATAAAAATAGAATAAGCATCTGTACACCATTTTTAAGTTCAAACCGTTTGTCGATAAACAATTATTACCAATAAGTGATGCATATCTCAAAATAAAACGTGATATCGATTTATTATTCTACATAATCAAGTGTTATCCTAGTTTATAAGGTAAACATTATTGTTTGTAAAAAATTGAATCATCAGCAAATGCATATGTTTGCTTGTAACATTATGTAAGTGTAATTTTGTTAAAATTTGTCAACTAATTTATTTGAATAAGAATTTTTGGATTCATGAATATTGTACATGGTATCTGATCTAACAAACAAACTAGCAAAATCATTAAAAAAAATAAATCAAATAACTGTGAAGATCATGAGGTCCTTCATCGTGACCAACAGCAAATATGTATACATACCTGAAGTACCAGCACACAATCAGTGTCAATGATTTGTAGTTCATGGAGACATTGGCGAAACAAATGAAAAATCCTTTTGACAAGACTTAAGTGAATTTGTAGGACATACGAGCCCTAACAACTTAATGTTCGAACAATACTAATTTTTATAGTTAATACTTTTTGTAAGTACTGAAAATTGTTAATTATTCATTTTTATTTCTGATTTGGTAAATACACAATTTCAAATCATTTCTGACAAAAAATAACTGTTCTCTTTTAAAAATTAAAATATTGGTAAATGACGCTGACAACTTAATATTCGGACGACTTTATTTTTAACAAAATGGCAAGAGATTTGACATTTATCACTCTCTTAAGCGTTGATTTATGATTGTACTCAATTTGTGTTAATAAAAATGGGTCGTGGTGAAGCTACTTCAAAGAAAATTCGTGAAATTTCGGTGATGCCGTACAATGAAGGAAAAAGGACGAGTGCAATTGAAAAAAATTTGAGCTTGTAGGAGACATTATTAAATGCTATGGAGATACAAATAGCTGCGAAAGCAGATGTAAAAGTACTAGAGTACCAAAATAATAAATGATTGTCCGAACATTAAGTTGTCAATGTAATTTGTTCATTTATGAATTTATTAAGCTTCTATTTAGTTTGAGTTTGATCTATTCTTTTGATAAATATAATCTTTCATTGTCTGCCAAAGCTAAATATGTGAATATTAAATAAAATTACAAACTCTCAAATAGAATACCAGAATATAAAGGGTCTACCAATAGGAGTGATAGAACTTTCGACGGTCATAGGTGCACAGTGTTAACTGTCATAACGCAAATCAAACGTCAATTGTGCTTAGTATACTCTGACATTTCACGATGAATCGATTAATTAAAGAGCAACGTATAGTTATCGTACAAAGGTACTACGAAAATGCGCGATCGGTTAGAGCTTGTTATCGTGCTCTTCGAGGAGATTTTGGCCAACGTGGACGGCCTTCCGAGCTCGCTATCAGGCGCATAATTGATAAGTTTGAACGGGATTACACTCTCCTGGACAGTAAGCCGCCGACACGACAAATAAATGCAAGGAGTGCTGAAAATATCGCTGCTGTAAGGGAAAGCGTGATTGCGAATGCTAATGTGTCCGTTGTGCGCCGTTCTCAGCAATTGGGCTTTTCACCGATGTCAACGTGGCGCATTTTGAAGAAAGATTTGGGCCTACGTCCGTATAAGTTGATTCTAACCCAAGAATTGAAGCCTGCCGATCATGGTTTGCGGAGAACGTTTACCGATTGGGCGCTGTTGCAGCTAGGACAAAATGCCGATTTTGGTAAACAAATAATCTTTTCAGATGAGGCACATTTTTGGCTTAATGGTGTTTGTCAATACGCAAAATTGCCGTTTCTGGTGTGAGAACAATCCCCAGCAACTAGTCGAGAGGCCATTACACCCTATGAAAGTTACTGTATGGTGTGGTTTGCATGCCGGCGGAATTATCGGTCCCTACTTTTTTGAGGACGCAGATGGGCATACTGTAACAGTCAATGCAGAGCGCTATCGCGACATGATAACAAACTTTCTTTGGCCTATAATTGATCCTGGAGACCTGGAACAGAAGTGGTTTCAACAGGATGGCGCAACATCGCACACTGCCCGAGAGACAATGAATTTATTGAGAGAATGTTTTGAGGAGCGAATAATTTCGCGACATGGTCCTATCAACTGGCCGCCAAGGTCGTGCGATCTTACGCCCCTGGACTTTTTTCTTTGGGGATATGTAAAGTCATTGGTGTACACTAACAATCCTCAAACCAGCGATGACTTAAAAGTCAACATCACCCGAGTTATTCGCGAAATTCAGCCCAACTTCTTGGAAAAAGTGATTGAAAATTGGGTTCGTCGTCTAAACGTCTGTCGCCGCAGCCGAGGTGGCCATCTTAATGACATCTTATTTAAAACATAATGTTATATAATATATTACAAAATAAAATATAATTCATAGAAACATATCAATTCGTTTTCATTTTATACCAAGTTAAAGTTATATCATTCTTATTGGTAGACCCTTTATTTCTAAAAATTGGTATCGTCCGAACATTAAATTGTTATTGCTCGTAAAAACCTGTAAATTAGGCAAAATATTTGTCGTGTAAACAAATTAAAAATCTTATCATTATTTACAGGTGTAAGTTCAGTACCGACTATATACATGTAAGCCTTATACAAGCTTGTAAACGTTATTAAAAATCTTTCAAAGAACTTTTCTCTAAATGATTTTGTAATTATTGAAAGTGGAATCTACAGAATTTCCTTAGATTACTGTTTTTTACCAGTAAATGCAATTCATTCAATAAATGTAAACAAAATAAACCTAATACATACCATGGAATACATAGGTACACAATGTATTCATTATACAACTTAAATTTAAGAAAAAAAATAAGAGAAATAAAAAAAAATTATAATAAGAAAGAATATTTGTATACATTATTGCTAATTAAATCCAAATTCGTTGTATGGTATAGTCCTTTCTACGATATAGCGAATAGCGACCCTATTAAAACTGTTAAGTCTATTACCGAACACATAGTCTAGTCGCTCGTTCGTATGAACTTATCTGCCACTGTGCCTCAGGTAGTTTCCCGTAATAGACTTTACGGTTTTAATCCTTTAGTCGGGTCGTTATATCGTCGAAAGGACTATACATTGAAGACACTTTGTCAATAGATGATGAATTTAATTGTTTTATTTGATCAGCGTTGTTACAACTGCTTAAAATCACTTATGAAGATAATTGTTTGTCACAAACAAATGTATTTAAGTAACAAACGTTTAGGCGGATCAATTGACATAATGACAGAAAAAGTGCGTGCTTTTGTGAAATTTTTCAGTGGTATTTATGGAAATGCGACTTG
Source organism: Melolontha melolontha (assembly GCA_935421215.2). NCBI lineage: Eukaryota > Metazoa > Arthropoda > Insecta > Coleoptera > Scarabaeidae > Melolontha > Melolontha melolontha. The sequence goes on along the minus strand of OW285236.1, from coordinate 723,534 downwards.
GAATACCCAAAGTGATAAATAATCGCGTTTAAACGGAAAAACTTGATGGTTCGAAGCTAAATTCAAAAGTGGGACCGAATTCGGTATTGCAGTCATCATTAAGAAACCTCAAAGAGATACACATTTAAAAGCGTTTACGAAAACTAACGAGTGGTGATCTATAAAATACGAAATGCATTTTTATTTGTTTATTTTGTAGTTCAAGTTGAGTAAAGGAGTGTTAATATTAACTAGCAATACTTTATCAAGGTTCTGTTCTGTAAAATTTCATTTTCCAAAATGTCTTGGTACATTTCACCATTCAAGTGGCCTTCAATAATGTGGGGGCCGATGATTTTGTTCCCTAGTATTCCACACCACACATTGACAGTCCAAGGGCGCTGGTGTGCAACTTGGTGAAGTCAGTGCAGATTTTCAACACTCCAATAATGTGTATTGCGTCGATTAACCGTTCCGTGGTTTGTGACAGACGCCTCGTCTGAGAACGACACGTCGTAACGAAAAAAATTGGGGTTTTGTTATAATTGTTCACATACCTACTGACAAAAAGTTACCTGATTTTGGAAATCAACGCCTTGAAGATCTTGATGTAAAGACACATGATATGGATGATATTTATGACGTTTTAAAATTTTCCAAGCACTGGTGTGGGACAATCCAGAATCTTGGGCTAACATGAGGATTTGCAGCTAATAGAGCGACTTCATTATTTTCTCCGGTGACTGTTGCTCGACGGGTCCTTTTTTTTTCGGCTGAACACTTCTATCAATAGTGAATTGTTTGATAGTATGGTAAAATGAAGCACGTGACCGAATCCTATCCGGAAAACGCTGAGCGTAGAGATTCATAGCATTATCAAGACTTCTGCCAGCTCCTCCATACACCCGAACCGTTTCAATTCTCTCTTGTACAGTTAAATACTCCATTCTGTAATAGGTATTATGAATAATGTAACAGAAACAGGTCTTTTACTTTTCGAAATATTCTTCGAATTGAGTAAAATAAGTTGTTTCTTAAAGTTATTTCTTTCTTTTGTACGTTTATTTTATGTTTTTGGAATTCGAAAAAATACGAATGGAAGAAATAACACAAACATTTAATACATACATTGTACATGCAAAAACATTTTTATAAAAATAAATTGGAATGTAAGAAATGGTATTAAAAGAAAAATACAATTTTTTTTTATTTGAAAACGCTTCGATAAGTCATGAGTAGAGCAGACCAATTTCCGTGCGCGCCATGAGCGCCGGTATGGTAGTGTAATTCGTAATATATTAGAATATGCGATAGAATAGGGACGCAACATGAGCTTGTTACCGATATAAGAATAGAAGTAGAGACATTTATTCTATCAGAAATAATTAAATATACATTTGGTTTTCTGCTATTAAAGTAATATGCATAAACACACGAAAAATAAGAATAGTACATATTATAGCAGCGTTGTATGCACCAATAAATAAAATGGAAAATGTATGAAATCAGTGATTGTGTGCATGACAGAAGATTTAAAAAAACACTTACCGTTTTAAGCGTCTTCAAAGGATTGACAAACTGGAGAAACCCGATTGTATATTTTCAACATCAGGTGCGTTTCTAAGGTTATTTCTGAAAAACATGTCCGCCGTGAGGAAAAAATATGTTTATATTCGGAAAACCAGCGTTCTATATCTAGTGATGTTATATTCGCATAATCGAAATACTTTTTTAAGCAACTTAACGCATCTGTAGACGTGCCCTCACAAATACGTGTTAAGGTGTCAAAATCTGCATTTCTGTCTAAAACACTTTCAAATTTAATTAGAACACTTTCACTTTTTGCGTCTTCTACAGCACACAGTTGTGCGTGAACATCTTTAACGATTTGCAGTGATTCCTCTAACGACAGCGACGAATTTTCTAATTTTGTTATTGCTTCTAGTCCCAAGTAATTCTCACGAATACTTTGTAAATCCATTTTAATCTGGGCATCTTGAATTTTTTTCTGGCTTGTAATGATAGCTACACTTTCTTTTGGATCGAATGATAAAACCACGTCCAATTTTTTCAAAATGTTCATGATAATAAAACCCCGGCCCTAACCATGTACCCCAACGTGTCAGAATCGGCTGTGGTGGCTCAGGGGTAAGGGTGGCACAATTCGTGAAATTACCTAATACGTTTTGGAGATTTCAGGAATACTGCTTTTGTACTCGATATTAAAGCATCTACCTCTGGATAACATCTACGAACCTGTACTGACACAAGGTGTAGAGCATGGAGTTTACAAGTAATATGTAACAAGTTAGGACAATATTTTCTAAGAGAGCGGCTTATAGAACACATGGTTGCGGCACCATCGGTCATAAACATTAATACTTGGTTTTTCGAAAGATTAAATTTTTCCAAAGTATCTAATAGCACCTCTGAAATTTTTTCGTCATTACATTGTTCTAGTCGTCTGGATGCTTATAAAATTGAAGACGTTGGTTGATGTGGTTCCATATTACGCGCCATCACATTAACTACAGATTGTTTTTTGCTGTCAGTTGTTTCGTCCACACATAACCACAGTTTTTTTATTTTTCAGTTCGGCTTTGATTTTATTTTCAACCTGTTTACGCACCGATGGTTAATTCCTTCGTAACTTTGTCGTGCTCGGTAATGTTTAATTCGCGTATTTATTCCAAAATGAAATAAATGAATAATTACTTAACAAGGTAAACGGCAGTGTACACACAATCATAGTTACACATAGTTCATGTATAAACTGTTGTCGATTAATTTTGTTATTATTGTGCTTCGAACTGCTTACGTGTTCTTTACAATGTGTTTTTGACCAACACATTAGATATTTATTCCACACTAAACATTTAATTTTTGAGCCATCGTATATTAAGTCCGGGAAATCCATAATAAACTTATTCACTTCGTCTGACAACGGTCGTTTTCTCGATCTATGTGTCGACGACATTTTATAACGTATGCTTACACTTACATGCAGTCTAAGCAAGTACCAAACAGATACTGAATGCTTTTTATTAGTTCTGATGCAATACAATCATCCTCATATTGGCGCACATGGCGCGCACGAAAATTGGTCTGCTCTAGTCGTGAGCGAAGGAAATCGCGTTGACCAAGTATGTGAAGAGGGACGTCCGTTCCTGGGTATTCTTTTTATTGAAAACGAATTGCAGAATCGTAGGCATAGATTCTCATTGCGAGAAATGAAGAAAAAGTAACTCTGTGTGGGTTATCAGTTATTTGGTTAATAAGAGATTGATCGAACGTTTACATGTGATTTTTATGCCAGAAATTGTGTATATGATCAATACCTTGTGTATTCTAGTTACGAGTTACTATTTGCCTTGTACCGATTGGGTGATACACTTAGTCTAGTACGTTATTAATTATTTTGTCTTTTCATGGAAATGAAGTTAAAAGGAATTGTAATGGTGAGTTAATGCCAGTAATGTTAACTAGGACACTAGTAGTAATGAATCAATATACTCTTATATAAACAAAAAGTACTTTTATTAAATATTTTTTCCATTTTCTTAGTTTGTACAATTACTATACAAAAAATGTTTAAGTAAAAAAAAGATGATAAATGACTTAAGATAAACTTAACGGAAGACATTAAATATATCTAAAAACTCAGTACAGTATAAACAATCACTAACATCATTCAAATTTCCTTAGAAGTATTACAATAGTTTTTCACTTAATTTCCAATTACAATAAAATTTAGTAAAATTTCTTAGCCTGGCTGTCTTTACTGTCCCTGCAAGAAAGGTTAGGCACAATTAAAATCTTCACTTCTAAATATGCTCTCCGTAATCTTACCTATATATTGAATATCCTAGAAGTATAAGTAGTTGAACAACTGCAATGACGAGAACTGATGTAACACTGACGCAACTTGCCGTCGGGCACGATTGTCTCTCGGCCAACTTGTGCACTATTTGGCCGTAACCCTGTTTGACACTATTCAATCCATCTCTCATTTCCGATATGAGAGATTGAGTGTCGTATCCGACTGCTTGTACTTGCGCCGTTGGCTGCTTCACTTGATTAGTTATAATAGTGTCTGTGCGAGTTTTCAGTTCTAATACGAATTGTCTGCAAAATAGTTAATAACGATTGATTATTGTATTCAAAGTTACGGAACTTATTTTTTTATTCAATTTTTGACATATTCCTCTACTTTCTCATAACTACTTTCAAATGCTCGTAGAACATCTCAAACTTATTCTGCGACGTTTCTCAAAACTCTAAATTCGTTTGTTTGCATGTACTTGACGCAATAAAAAAGTTCTCCTTTTGGGAATTGCATTCGATGAATACGGCCGATGATTAAATACTGACACGAATTTTTGGTCTGGAAACTGAGTAACAAGACAAATGTGACAGTGCGCTATTGTGAAGAAATTAGTCGCAAGAATGACGTACTTTTGACTATATTGACCGTTTGATATGGAGGGACGATATTTCTTCGCCAGAATCGTCTTCCATGGATTCACGACCAATTTTAAATAGCAAATATTACTGAAATATCTTAACTTTGATTTAAATAATAGCTTTCGTATGCAATTGTGATAATTAAAAACGTTTCGTTAGCACTATTCCCACATTCAAAATAAAACCATACCGGTGGTTCGTGTTGTTCTACATAAATCGTGGCAGGGAGATTCAAACACATGCCCTTGAAACAGTAGTACAGTAAAACCTCTAATTATGGACACCTCCGACAATCGGACACCTCTAAAAAATGGACATTTTTAGTGGTACGAAATTTTATAATGGGTTTTCTTAACAATAGTCACTCCTAATATTGGACCCTCCATAAATCGGACGCGGACACCCTTTATTTCACCGAAGCAATAAAACATATGTAAATATATCTCTTAATTAAGACAGACAAGACGGGCGGCGCCGAATAAAATTTTGCAATTATGTATGTATGTATGTACTTTTATCGCTGCACACGTGGAAGTATATCTACTCGGGTTTTTCCCATAATAAATATGTATGTACAAAGTGCACACGTGGAAGTATATCTACTGGGGTTTTTCCCATAATACAAAGGAACGACGGTTTACCACTGGCCTACTCGTCAGGTGATAAGTGGAGTGATATTTTGAATCAGTTTGAACTAGCCTTTGATAGTGTCAACATGGATTCTAGTAAAAGAAAGCGGTTAACAATCCAAGATAAAATTGATATTATTGCGGTTAGTGAACAGCAAAGCTTAAGTGTCCGAAAGCTCGCGGAAAAGTTTGGTGTCGGAAAGTCGCAAATTAGTGATATAGTGAAAAACAAAAGTGAAATAAAAGAACTTTTCGAGAAAAATGGAAACCTAGCTCAAAAAAGGAAGTTTCCAAAAACTAGTGGTTTAGCAATCGACGGAGCAGTGTTCAACTGGTTCTGTAAGGTGCGAAACAAAAATATTCCCATGTCAGGACCCCTACTCAAAGAAAAGGCGCTGTAAGTAGCACAAAGTTTACAACTCACCGAATTCAAAGCGTCTAATGGTTGGTTGGAGAAATTTTGTCAAAGACATAAAATATCATTTAAAAGTGTGTGTGATGAATCTGCCTATGTAAACATGCAAAATGTAGACGATTGGAAAGTCAAGTTGCAATCAAGATGCAAAGATTACTCTCCGAAAGATATTTTTAATGCTGATGAAACCGGTTTATTTTTCCGCGCCCTTCCGACAAAAACATTTGCGTTAAGAAGTGATAAATGTGCCGGAGGAAAATCTGCAAAAGAACGACTAACTATATTGTTGTGTTCAAATATGGAGGGTGATAAGGAAAGGCCGTTGGTCATCGGTAAAAGTAAGAAACCTAGTTGTTTTAAAGGAGCTCATGTGGATAAGTTGCCGATAGGATGGATATCTAACAAAAAAGCGTGGATGACTTTGGATATTATGTCAGCTTGGTTAAAGAACTTTGATAACAAGATGAAGAAAGAAAAAAGGCATGTAATTTTGTTTCTTGATAATGCCACTTCTCAACCGAAGATTTCATTGGAAAACGTAAAATTGGTTTTTCTGCCTCCAAATACAACCTCGCATTGTCAACCTATGGACCAGGGTGTGATTCAAAACTTTAAGGTAATTTACCGGAGCATGCTTGTAAAAAGGCTTTTGGCGTTAATGGATACTGAAAATTCACTAGAAATGGTAGAAAAAAACATTACGGTAGTCACTGCATTAATATGGATATCAGCTGCTTGGAAAAAAACTCTCGCCTGTGACCGTAAGAAACTGTTTTCAAAAATGCGGATTCAATCAAAGTGACAGTGATCTAAGTGCAGAATGCGATATAGAAGATAATATACCGTTAGCATTTTTATTTCCCAATTTTAACATCACTAATTTAGATTTAAGCACATACGCATTAATTGATAATGAGTTATTTACTGAAAATCCTAATGTTTCCATTATAGATTGTATCGATGAAATTACTGATATCAGTGATGAAATGAAAAATGAGATTGAAGAGGAATTTATAACTAGTATATCAAATATTTCAGAAGCCCATCAAAAATTAAAAGATCTTGAGAACTATTTCTTAAGCACTAACAGTTTTAACATTGCTAACAATATTTCTCAAGCTCATCTTGAATGTGAATCTGAGATATTTAAACATAAAATGAAAAAAGCAAGACAAACAACAATTAATGATTATTTCAAGTAAAATCTAGCATAAAATATGTATGTATGTATGTGTATTAAGTATTGTAAATTTTTTTCGACTTTCGTCTTATTATGTGTGATTAAATTGATATGAGAATTAATATTTTTTTTCGTTTTTTTTTTCACCTCCACATTTTGGACACCTCCATATATTGGACATTTTAGGATTCCCCGTGTGTCCATTATAAGGAGGTTATACTGTAACTAAGTAATAAAGTTCAGTACATCACTCCGGTTCCGGTATTTTTTGAATGCACTGTGTATGAAAAAATTGCCAATAACAATGACCAAATAGAATTGGTTTGTAAATTTGCCCGGTCGAAACATCGACAGAGGAAGAAGCTACAGCGAAATATTTTTTATATAAATGTGATTACTAGGGTAAATGAAGTATTTACTGCTCGTGCAAATATAATACTGCTTTCGTCTTGCTACTGAAAGTAGCAATCTGAGTAGAGAGTCTCAGCCGATTCTAGAACCTCCTCTGACTTTGAAATAGATACGGTCAAGGTTACTCGGAGGAAGTTCTAGAATCGGTTGAAGTTGCAAAACCAAGGTCAGCGAAGAGGTATCGGAGTGACTTTGACGTAGGCTCGGTCAAGGTCACTTCGAAGAGGTTGTAACGGCGCCAAGGTCAACGGGGAGGTTCTAGACTCAAGGTCACTCCGAGGAATCGGATGAGGCAGGGAGGTTGCAACATCAAGGTTACTGAGGAGGTTCTAGCGGAGTGACCTTGACTTTGTAGACTTGGTCAAGGTTACTTCGAGGTTTTAGAATCGGCCGAGGTAGAGAGAGGTTGTAATATCAAAGTCACTGGCGAAGTTCTAGAACCAAGAGAACATCAAGATCACTGAGGTGAATCTAGTGCAACCTCATTTATTTTTATCGACCTTGGCCTTGAAATAACATTAATACTGACTCCAGAACCTCCTCAAGATCAAGGTTTATTTTTATCGGTCTTGACCTTGTAACACGACCTTGGCTGCAAAACCTTCTCAAGGTCAAGGATTTTTTGTTTTATCGGCTTTGACCTTAAAGCGAAGGTTAATCTAAAGTCAAAGACAAAATAATGTTAAAATTAGTATGTTTGACGGGTGGCGAAAAAGATGAAAAAATATCAGGGTGGGGACAGTGTTTAGAGTATATAGTTTGCTTGTTCTAAATAGATGCTAGAATTAAGCAATATGTTGAAGCGTAAATTTTGTGAGGTACAGATTCTGATAGTTCATCGATAGTGGAAGAAAGTCGATTGGAAAAAAATAATGGTTTACATTCTCAAGTGGTTGGAGATATATATATTTCAGCAACAGTTGAGCAAGTGCAGTCGAGGTGTTTTTATTCAGTGCATATTTGAAAAATAATTATAGATTGTTTCACGTTCACGGTGCAGTGTGTATTCTTATGGGCATATACTGTTTCAAAGTTACAGATCTATGAATGTGATTGTCAGATCATGAAAAAAAATGTAATCCTAACGTCAATACAAACTGATTTTATTTAAAAAAAAGTTATACGATTCAATAACAGGCCTCTGATTGTTAACGTCGCATAATAAAATGTTATCCTAAAATAAATAAACACGTGTCATAGTGCATACAGAAATTTCTTGGAGATCTACAAAAAAGAGTACTGGAAATTGATTTACGATAAAGAAGGTTCTTACTTATTTCGTAAGTGCTGAACCATAAATATCATACAATAAATAAATGTTCAGATGACTGTTAACGTTGCATTTTTTAATAAAGAATTACATTACGTTTCAGTTCATACAACAGCTTATTAGTGAGTGAACACGTTTTCTTTATTCAAAATGCCTTTCCGATTTTCTTCTCGAGAGTATGCGGACATGCATTTTGTGTATGGCTACTGTAACGGCAGTGCACGTCAAGCAGTTATTGAATACCGACATCGGTTTCCCGATAGGCGCATTCCTCATTACAGAACGTTTCTGTAAGTTCACAGACAATTTCGGGAATGCGGACTGCGTGATTATCTTTTCGACCGAGGAGTAAATTTGCCAGCAGACTTAGAGGAAGAAGCAGTAGCTCTTGTTACAAGGGATCCAACTCTCAGTGTACGTCGAATCGCTAGACAACTAGGAGTGCCACGAACGACAGTTTGGCGAATTTTAAAACGTGAGGGCTTATATCCATATCACTATCACAGGCGACACGGTTTGCTTGAGGCAGACCACTATGCTCGTCTAGTTTATTCTACCTGGATATTAAGACAGTCACGGCTTCATTTTAATTTCTGCAGAACAGTCCTCTGAACAGATGAATCTACGTTCACGAGAAGTGGTGTTACAAATCTGAGAAACCTGCACAGGTGGTCATCAGAAAATCCCAAAGCTATACGCCAGTGGCGGCTCTTGATGATGTACGATGTGCGCTGCTGCACGGATGAGACTACTTCGAACTATTTCGGAAGATTTCGGTACGGTTACTTGCTTCTCTTGTATATATGAAAGCTTAAACGAAGCAGTCTCATCCGTGCAGCAGCGCACATCGTACGTCATCAAGAGCCGCCACTGCTATACGCCCATCTAAATTTCAACATGAATTTTCTATGAACGTTTGGGCGGCCCTAATCGATGACTTGTTGATTGGTCCTGTCGTTCTTCCTGGGATGTTAAATGAGAACAATTACCGCCATTGGGGTACCACCACATTTCGGAATTGCTGTCCGAAATTGGGTTAACGTAAATTATCCAAAATGGATTGGTCGAGGTGGTCCTGTTGCATGGCCACCCAAATCACCCGATCTTAATCCCCTTGACTTTTATTTATGAGGGTACATGAAAAATTTATAGGCGCATTTATCTACGCGCAAGTTTCGAACACAAGAGAAGAGTTGTTAGATCGTATTCACCTGGCTGCCGAGCAAATCCGACAATACAAGTATGAAATTCGTATAAGTACTTCTTCTGTTGGCTTACGGGCACAAGCCTACATTCAACAAGGGGGTGGACATTTCGAAAATATTATTAATTGAACTTTTTTAAATAAAATCAATTTGTATTGACTTTAGGATTACATTTTTTTTCATGATCTGTCAATCACATTCCTAGATCTGTAACTTTGAAACAAATAATATCGGATATACAAGTTTTGCGTTTTTGTTACTTGAAATGAAGTCTACTTTTAAACTCCTAAAATTTGAACATAACGATACGGGACATTTTGTATAGTATGTTTGAATTGGAATATATGGAATAAAAGTCCTACTATTTAAACTTATTATATTGTGTTGCGTTCCATTTCAAGATCACTCCGACGAGGTTCTAGAATCGGCTGAGACGTTCTACTAAACTGGTTGTTGGAAATATTAATGAAAGTCCGTAGACTTTTACTAATAATTGATTCTTCTCGCAGAAGAGGATCGCATTACTGCTGAAATATGCGTTTAAATCACCTCATAAATAATGCAGTCTTATCCTCCTTGTTTTAAAAAAATTAAGATAAATGCAACTTTGTATAACCTAAAATATAACCTGTTTTATATCTACAATGTTCTGCCTTTTTTTGCTAGATTTTCAACGCTCTCTTCCAAAATTCATTTGTCCTTAACGAAAAAACTCGTTCCGACCGCGCCTGAAGAATTAAGTTTGAATATTTCTCGTATTTTCCATTGTGTGGTTGCTTTAACTGAAGTCGTACAGCAAAGTCTGTTTCTGTCATTTTAAGTTCGAAAATAGTATATTAAAAAACAAGTTTCATAAGGCACCATTTTGCCGCACGAGAGCAGATTAGAAAACGAGCCGCGATAGCGGCGAGTTTTCTAAAGAGCGAGTGCGGCAAAAGGCCTTATGAAACGAGTTTTTTATACTATTTTTTCTATTTTGCGTTTTTTACATTAATAAATTGCTCAAATTGGAATTATTTAATTTGAAAGTTCAGAGTTTAATTTTTATATAAAGCATGCAGTTGGTCACATTGATACTTGACATTTTCAAATTTAAATCTTGCTATTCGCGAAGTATGTATATTATATTACATATTATTTACTAATTTTCGTTAACATTACTTGATACTTCATTTAAAAATATAAACATGAATGACAGAAACATATATATGTTGTTATAAATTGTATACAACATACGTTGTTTGTGTAAAATACGACATACAGTGTGTTTCTGAATTGATACGAAAGTTTTCAAAGGCTGATTCTTTAGCAAAAATTAAGGGGGGTCTTTCTTATAACTTTTTGTTCAACACCCTTTTCCCTCCAGGTTACAGTCCTTTAAAATTAGTTAAAAAAAATTGTTTTTATTTAATATATCCACTTTGGAAAAATTTAGAAGAATGAAATTTGGCAGATAACTGATGCTAATAAAATGGCAGTTTTTGAGCGTTTTTGTTACCCTAAAATGTAATCACAAGGGGCTGAAAAAAACAACCCCTATAATATTTTGCATCAGAACTTTTTAATGCGCCTATATTTTCCTATTTAAAGAATTGATTTAAAAAGACAGACTCAATCTGCAACTTTTTTATGTCTTGACTTTTTATCATAAAATTGTTAGTTTGATCACAAAAAAATAAAATACTGCTCAGACTCTTTTCCCATAAATTCACAGAGAGGTTATTATTTATTAAAAAAAAATCAAGTAAGCTGCTGTCAAATGAAGTCATATGACAAATAGTTTTATTGTCCTGATTTTCTCTGTGTTATTCTTTAATCTCTGAAGAACTAAAACTAATTAAGTAAATAAAATGGCAAATTACACAAATGCCGAAATGGCAGATATGCATTTTTTATATGGTCGTGCTAATGGAAATGGATTAAGAGCTCGGAGGCTTTACGCTGAGTTATATCCAGAACGAACATTACCCCATCATGGCGTATTCGCCCGTATTCATCAACGTTTACGAGAAGTAGGAAATTTTTCAAGAACAACCGTCGATTGCGGACGTTCTCGAGAAGTACGAACTGTAGCACTAGAGGAGGCTGTTCTTAATTTAATTGAAGAATCTCCCGGAACAAGTACGAGACAAATTGCCCGAGAGTTAAATGTGAGCCATTGCACAGTATTTAGAATTTTAAAAGACAAATGCTGTATCCCTACCATATCCAACGAGTCCAAGCGCTCTTAACTCGAGATTTTCTACCTCGTTTAATTTTTTGTCAATGGATAATTCAAATGATCACACAAGCTCCGCAGTTCTTATCTCGTATTTTGTTTACTGATGAGGCAAGCTTTTCTCGGGAATCTATCAGAAATTTCCATAATAATCACATATGGGCAGATGAAAACCCTCACGAAATTGCTGAATCTAAATTTCAACAGCAATTTTCATTGAATGTGTGGCTTGGTGTTATTGATGATTATGTAATTGGGCCATATTTTCTCCCAATAAGATTAAATAGAGACGCATACTGCCATTTCCTTGAAGAAGAGTTACCCCAACTTTTTGATGATGTTCCTGTGCAAATTAGGCAAGAACTATGATTCATACATGATGGCGCTCCAGCCCACTTTAGTAATAACGCTCGTCGCTACTTAAACGAAGTTTATGCAAATCGCTGGATAGGACGAGGAGGCACCCAGAATTGGCCTGCCCGATCTCCAGATTTGAATCCATTGGACTTTTGCATTTGGGGTTTTCTAAAAACACTGGTTTATTCCACTCCCGTTGAAAATATCGATGATTTAAGGGATCGTATCATCGTAGCACGTGAGACTATTAGAAATACACCAGGATTATTTCAAAGAATACGGAATTCAATTAGACGAAGAGTAGAGTCCTGCATTTTGGTCGAGGGGCGCTATTTTGGACATTTATTATGATTTTTGTAATTGAAATTTTGTCCACGTTATTATTAGTTTTTTTGTAATTTGTTAATTGTTATTAGTAGTACAATTATTGTTCAATCCGTTCTAATTTACAATATTCTTCAACTAAATAAAAAAATGCCATTCTTTCAATAAAGTTTTATTTAGTTGTGAAAAATGTTTGAAGTCCTTATAAAACTGTCTAGAAATTAGAGAAAATCAGGACAATAAAACTCTTTGTCATATGACTTCATTTGACAGCAGCTTACTTGAATTTTTTTTTAATAAATAATAACCTCTCTGTGAATTTATGGGAAAAGAGTCTGAGCAGTATTTTATTTTTTTGTGATCAAACTAACAATTTTATGATAAAAAGTCAAGACATAAAAAAGTTGCAGATTGAGTCTGTCTTTTTAAATCAATTCTTTAAATAGGAAAATATAGGCGCATTAAAAAGTTCTGATGCAAAATATTATAGGGGTTGTTTTTTTCAGCCCCTTGTGATTACATTTTAGGGTAACAAAAACACTCAAAAACTGCCATTTTATTAGCATCAGTTATCTGCCAAATTTCATTCTTCTAAATTTTTCCAAAACAAATTTTTTTACCTAATTTTAAAGAACTGTAACTTGGAGGGAAAAGAAAGAATGAAAGACCCCCTTAATTTTTGCTAAAGAATCACCCTTTGAAAACTTTCGTATCAATTCAGAAACATCCTGTATATCATATCTGTCAAATGTACATAAATTCTTAAAATCAAATGACAGCAATTATATTTATTTCTGTATTCGAACAACGCCAACATTGAAAAATGAAAAAAAGCGTATCGAAATGAAGCTCATTTCGATACTGTTTTGGGTTTCATAATGAATTCATTTCGAAGGGAAAATAGAAAAAATAGCTTTAAAAACCGAACTGCAATTTTTAATTTAACACCTGGTTCTATGTCATATTTTTTGAAAATAGTTTGCCTTTGACATTTATTGCATGTAATTGAAAAAGCTGCATAATTTATGGGACTGTCCGAGTTCTGGGATTTTAATTTTTTTTTGCGGCAAGAACTTTTAAGCTGTTCCACGTATTTAATGCCTTTCAATTTCATTTCACTAACTCGAAAACAAATATTTTATATTACCTATTATTGACAAATTTTTACTGTTTACAAATTTTTTGATAAAGAATAGATTGAATATTAGTTTTCGAAGAATTCAGTTCAAATAACGTAAAATCTATTTACCTAATTTCTCTGGCAGCGGTAGATATTGTATTTTGATTATTCAAAATTGTGTCCACTTCGTGTCTACGGATAGTGTCTACGTAACCTTGTGCCGGCGGAGATGCTTGACCAGCTTGTTGTACGGGCACTTGACCCGTGGCGATCTGTTGTGACGACACCAAACTAAGCGTTCTTTCCTGCCTACCGATTACTTCGTCCAATTTTCTGCTCAAGTCTCTCAAGGCTTCGAACATTTGCGATTGACCTTGGAAAATCTGCCTCAATTCTCTTTGACTATCGGTTTCGAACCATTCGTCGTAATTTGGATCTTTCTACAATTAGCAACGTATTTTATAATGTGTACATATTCGGGAATAAACTTACAGCTTCGTCAGGGTGATCCCTTCTGTAGTCTTGCTTTTGTTGCTCCAACTTTTGTTGATACTCTTGATATTCCTGTGATATCTTCTGTGATTCGTCACCTGGTACTAAAATAAATTCATAGAAAATCTTTAAAGAATGCACAGACAGCTATTGCAAATATATATTTTTACTTTTTCGCTCCAAAAAGTAACTGAACTTTTCGAAAATAAAACAAACTGTCAGCTACAACGGAGGGGTTGTATCTTTTGTGATTGTGATGTTGAAAGTGGTAGTCTTCATTTTAATGCTGTATTAGCTACATTTAACATTTGTCAGATTAGAAACAATTGATAGCGAGTGATACGGGTGGTTGGTCATTTTGGCACGACAGTGGGCTATTTTTTAACCATTGCAAGACAGTTCTTGAGAGCAAAGATCAAGTTTGTGTTCATTTTAGACCATGTAAGGCTTGAGATAAAGCGAAGTAATGAGTCCAAGGATGTTATTAAAGATAAATAAAGAAGTTAGCGCGTACAGATAGGATTGAACAACCGAATAACCTGATGGTTTATGCACTCAAAGAAAAGTTAACAAAGAACACATAGGATTCAAGCAGATTAAGACCAGTGGGATTATCAGAAGGTGCTTTTGCCAACGACCTAATGGTTTCTATATCAAGAGAAAGCGTCTCCACTTATTTTCCTTCCCTAACTTCACCATTAAAAAAGTTTAAGTAGCAGTAACTACGATGTCGAACTGATATAAAAAAAACTTATTTAATGAATTAATTAGCCATTCCAAACGCTGTATCGAGAGGCCTATGGTTTATTTCCTATCAAAAGTTCGGTTTGTCTTTGAAGAGAGAATGCGCAAATCGCTTTTTAATAAACTACATTGTATCAGTTTATGAAAGATTTCTGCTGTAAGCTTACTTGGACTTCCTGTTTGAGTAGAGTCGGCAGAATGCAAACTAGTTGTTAGGAAATGCAAAACGTCATGATCATCGGCAAGACCTCCTGTTGCGGCCGACACTCCAAAATAACCGTTTTTGGGTAAAACAACGTTCTCGGCACGGAAGCACACCTCGAAGTCCTTATCGTTGTTCGTAACTCCATTATGGAAAAGGAGTGTCAAAACGTTGTTGTAGTATTCTATCTTCGCCCGAGTTGGGAACGGCTTATTGCGAAAATCGCGTAGACAACCTGATAGGAGTTGGGTCGTACCATCTCTAAAACAAAAAAGTAAAGTTATTGTATTGGCCATTGTTTAAATATTCGTACACCTTCAAAACTTAAATTGGCATCCATTAATCAGAAACTACTGGTTGAACAAAGTGTGATTTGACAAACTCATTATTAAAATTTTTACCATTTAAAAGGTTTTGCAAATAACCAATTAAATAGTAATCTGATGTCACAACACATCCCGATCAAGTTTCGGATAATTTGTGCCGAGTGGCTGAAAATGTGTTTGTGTGAGTACATGAATACACACATCTGAATTGATCATTCAGTCAAGTAGACAATTGCTTTGCAAGTCCACCAAACTTTCGCAGCAGAGGCGCTGGTATTAGTGTTTGCACTACGAACTACGTTTGAAGATAACAGGTAAATGACATCTAGGTATTCTGGAATTTACATTTTGTCATAACTGGAAGAACAATTTCAGTGAGACATAATTAAATACCAGATCATATTTTCCTTGGGATTTCTGTGGTATAACAAATATGCAAAAAAAAAAATCAACATAAAAAATACTTAAATTAGCTTGAGAAATGAGAGGTGTTTTCACTGTTAGGTATATACGAGGGAAAGTCATTAAATAAGTCACAAACTGCTGTAAGAAAGCTGAAAATAGGAGTGAGTTGTTTCCCTATTTGTCAATAGGTGTCACCACAATCCAGCTTTATAATTCTCAAGTGACAGTTGGTGTGCGCGAGCACAGGCAGTGTTAAAATGGCGACCGTGCTCGAAGATTGTACTGTGGAAGAGCAACGTGCTATTGTGCGTTTTTTTCTGGGCAAAAAAACTTTCTGCAAAAGATATTCATAAGGAAATGTCTCCTGTTTACGGTGAAAATTGTTTGTCGCGTAAAGCCGTATATAACTGGGTCAAGAAATTCTCTCAAGGACGCTCAAAAGTTGTTGACGATCAGCGAAGAGGCCGCCCTGTTCAGATTTCGACAGATGCAACACTTCGACGGGTGGAAGAGATGATTCGAACTCACAGGCTGGTAACAATAGACAGTATAGGAACTGCAATAAGGTGTTCTCATGGTTTAGCCTACAAACTGATGCACGATCGTTTGAATTTCCGAAAAGTTTGCGCACTGTGGGTACCTAGACAACTGACCGAGGAACACAGAAGAATTCGAATGGGCTTGTCCTTGCACCACTACCAACCCGAAACAAAGCGTGCTTCAATGCAATGGAAACATCCTTCTTCGCCGTCAACAAAGAAATTTAAGGTTGTGCCCTCAGCTGGTAAGGTTATGCTTACCGTGTTCTGGGATTCTCAGGAAGTGCTCCTAGCCCATTTCCAGAACAAAAAAGAGAACGTGACTGCTGAATCATACTGTAGTTTTGTTATTGCTTCGGGATGCAATTCGACGAAAACGTCCAGGCCTACTGACGAGAGGAATATTGCTGCATCACGATAATGCCAGGCCCCATTCGGCCCACTTGACCCCGGCAAGAATTGCGCAATTAGGGTGGGAACTTCTTGAACATCCGGCTTACAGTCCCGACCTGGCCCCAAGCGACTATCATCTGTTCGGCCCACTCAAAAAGCATCTTGGCGGCAAACATTTCGAGGGTGACAACGATGTTCAACAAGAGGTACGCACGTGTTTCAGACGCCAGCCCAAACACTTTTATGCAGCAGGCATTGGGGCATTGATAAAGCGATAGGATAAGGTATTAATGTAGATGGAGACTTTGTTAAAAAATAAAACTTGTTTTTGGCTACCTATTTCTCTAATTATGTATTTTTATAATACCTTTTTGTGACCTAATTACTGACTTTCCCTCGTATATGTATATATCAAAAACCCTTTTACCCTAAAGGGTGTCGGGTAAGTACAGTCTAATCTAAATTATGAACAAAATTTCTCCATAATGTTCGGTTACTGGCCAGTGATTTTGCTTCTTTCCAGCTCTTTCACCTTTTCTGGATGCTATTTCCAATGACATCCTCCAATACTTGTCGTGGTCTTCCTCTTTTCCTTTTATACTGGACTTTGGCTTCATATATTAGCTTTACTGGTCTAGTGTCGCCCATTCGTTGTAAATGCCCCCACCAGTGTAGTTGCCGCTGTTCAATAAAGTCCATTATCGATTGTATCTCCAGTTCCTCTCGTATTTGTGTATTTCTCATTTTATCCTTTCTAGTTACGCCTCTCACTCTCCTAAGATATCTCATTTCTGCAGCCTGGATTTAGCTTTTTTGTCTATTATTAAGTACCCATAATTCACATCCGTATGCCAGAACTACTCTGTAGACTGCTTTGAATACTTTCACCTTGGCGTTTCGTGATATTTATTTTTTCATAAGAAGTTCTTATTCATTGCGTAATACAATTTGGTTTCCTTTTCAATTCTTTCATTAATTTCTGACTCATTTTTCCCAGTGTTTTCTACAGGGACTGAAACCATGAAAAAAATGGGTTCAGGTTCGGGTTAATCAAAATAAAAAGTTCAGGTTCGGGTTCAAAGTTTAAAAAAACTACATGTGTTTTATTAGTAGAAAATTTATTTTTCAAAGAAATTTTCGTTCAATTTTACAATTAATATATTTTTCAAGTTTTCTTCTTTTAAATTTGTTCTTTGTGGGGATAAAATTAATTTCAAGGCTGAAAAGGCCCTCTCGACGCTTACTTGCGTAGCAGGTACTGCGAATATAATCTGAGCCGCTTGATACAATAATGGCGTTTCCGTTTTATGTTGCTCCCAAAATAGTAAAATGTTTTTTTCTTTTCCTAGTCTTGGATATTTTTCATATATATCAAATTCATTTTTAACTAAATTATCAATCGAAGCGGTGACATTTACATTTGAAGAATTTGATTTATAAAACCTTTCCTTCTTTTTTAGAACTTGTTCGAGCATATCTTCATCATCATCTGAAGAAAAAGATATTGATTCTCTCACAAAATTCTCTTTTTCTCTTTTCATTTGTAAATTTTTATTTTTTCAAAATATGTTTTTTAGCATTTTCAACATCTTCGGAACTTAGAATGAACTTAAATCTGCTATCTAGATATACTACTGCAATCAAAAGTGGATTGTTAATAAAGTTGTTTTCTCTTTTTATAATATTTAAATATAATTCTTTTGAAAATGATTTTGTTTTGTCATCTTTTGTTAGCTCCAATTTAAAAGTAAGCCAGATTCTATAAAAATCGCCTAAATTCATCTCTTCTTCTTGTAGTTTCAGCGTAATTTTTTTAACAGGTGCAAAAGCTTCTATGAATTCTTCACAAATATTTCAAGTACTATCAGTCATAGTTAATTCAGCATCCAGCAATTCCGAACAAAAACTTCTGTATTCCAATAAGGCTTGAACCATGTCATAACTGGAATTCCATCTAGTTTGACAGTCTAGTACGGCTTTTTTAAAGTTTAGTTTCTTAGCTAAAGAAGAAATATTTGGTGTTCGCAATTTTTTGCAAATGGCTCTGCATTGATCAAGAATTTTCTTAAAAGGAGGACTAGATATTGTGTCGAGCACTGCCAACTGTAAACTATGAGCAACACATCTGAAATGAATAATATTTGGATGTGAATGTGCTAATAGTTCTGCTCCTTCCAGTTCAATATAAGCTGCAGCTAATATTCAGCTGCATCAAATTCATCTTCCATGTCAAAGTTTTCATACTCGTCCTTTAATAATTCAGCAGCTTTGATAATATTTTTTCCGTTATCTGATGTAATTGAATATACTTGCTGCAGTTTTATGTCGTAACAATCAAGAACGCTGATGATAAGATTTTTTATGTAAGCTCCTGTCTGACGATTTTGAGCCTCATGCATGTCCTAAGTCCGTAGTTTTATTTTTCCGTCAAAAATATATTGAAATATATTGTCCAGATTTGTTATCTCTGACTTCTCTTCAATATTTTTTCTAACTAATTGTTCATATTTTCTGGCTATTTATTGTTCCTTTAATTGATACGTCTTTATTGACGAGAATTCTATTTTCTTTATTTTAATTCCATTGTCATGTTTATTTTCTAGTTCTTTGATTCTAGCTACTACCCAATAATGATCACTATGTATCTCCGCCCCTCTCCTAACTTTGACATCTAAGACAGTTCTTCTGTTTTCCCTTTCTACCAGCACATAATCAATTATATATTTTTCCCCTCTATTGTGTTGCACACGCGTATATTTGTGAATATCCTTGTGTTTATAGAATGAATTAGTTATTACGAGATCATGGTTTAAACAAAAGTCCAAAATTATTTTTCCATTATCATTTCTAATTTCCTCTCTTTGTTCTCCCATAACTTCCTTATAACCGTCGTTTTTTTTTCTATTCTGCCATTGAAGTCCCCAGCAATAAACAATATTCCTTTGGCTTCATCCATTACCTATGTCAACTCCTCCCAGAATTTATCATTTTCTTCTACTTTGTCATTGTCATTAGGGCCATACACTGCTATTATTGTCATTACCTTCTGTTTACTGTCTTTGAGCTTCACTGCTAATATGCGCTCCGATATAGCTTCCCATTTACGTATGTAGCTTCTTAAATTTCTATGTATTATTACACCTACTGCAGCTGCTGCTCTATTACACGAATTTACAATTGCTTTGCAAGTCCACTAAACTTTCGCATTTCTTCCGCAGCAGAGGCGCTGGGATTAGTGTTTGCACTATGAACTACGTTTGAAGATAACAGGTAAATGACATCTAGGTATTCTGGAATTTACATTTTGTCCCAACTGGAAGAACAATTTTTCAGTGAGACATAATTAAATACCATATCATATTTTCCTTAGGATTTATGTGGTATAACAATTATGAAAAAAAAAATCAACATAAAAACACTTAAATTAGCTTGAGAAATAAAAGGTGTTTTCACTGTTAGGTGTCATGTCCAAATAATAAAAGTCTACTTTGTCATATCTACAAATCTATATAACTAACTTCCATTTAATAATTGATTATCTACTACTATTCATATTTTATGGAAATACTGTACACTTAACAATTGTTGATAAAAAAAACTATCTAAAATCATAAAATTTACATATGTAACACACACATTACCTGATTTATTAAACCGTTAATTTATTTATTTATTGTATATGTTCCAGTTGCTTACATATATTGAAGAAATGATGACATTATTCTTATGATATTTTTTAAATTAAGAAAAGTTTTAAATACAAAAAGATGGTTTTATAAAGCAGTTGTAATAATATGTACCCTCAATTTTATATTGAAACATTTTACGAATCATAATTTTTAAATGTACTTACTGTTTATGATCAAATACTTTAGTACCATCGTTTAACACAGCCATAATATACGGATTATTGTGTTTGTTATCATTGTCGAAAGAATCAAAGAACACTCCAAGACCGACCCACTTATCTGAAGATCCAAAAACATCTCCATCATAACTACCTTTACTTAGCGAATACCAAAATGCCTATGTAAAAAGAAAATACAATAAGGACAATTATTCATTTTGGGGGTATTGTCATAATTACCAAACCATCAGCACCAACTCTACCACGTCCTGTTATTCTAAATGCAATGTCTGCTTCCCAGTAATCAAAATTTATTGGAACTTTAGTCCATATTGCACCTTTTTGACTCCTCAATGAAGGTGCGAGTCTTACGTTTTCAGCGCTTGCGATGCAGTCTGGAAATTAACCATAATTACAATAATTACTGCTTATTCTAGCAAGATATTAAATATTTATGAATATCAGAAAATTATGTTCAAGCATGATTCGAACAAAATACTGCAATGCACGTTGGCAAATAACAATTTAAGTAAAACTTTTATAAAGATACATGAATAATTTCATTCATATTTTCAAAAAATTGTAAATATTCTAAACATCTGTTTTTGGGGTTATATACGTGTCAAAAAATATCAGAATTTATTCTATAAGCTCAGAAATACGTTTGGCATACTTCTACATGCGAAAAGAAGTGTACCATCAAATACGTATGTCTGAGCTTCAGTTTAAAACTACCTACGTGTACTAAAAATATGCACTTACTGCCGCCGTATTCCCAAAAAGGAACTGTTCCATCTTTTTGCGCTAAATAAGGTGGTTTAAAAGAGTATTTATATTCAAATCTTCTATGTACAAGATTACTAGCACTTATTACATTAAACACTATAAATATTATATACACTATTACTAAAAAATTTGAATACAAGTTCACTTTACCCATGTTTACAGCACAACACCAAGACTGCCAACTTTTTAAAGAATCACATGAATCGTATTCAATTGCCTCCGTAATTAAATTCAACTAAATAATTTTGGCTATCGATAAGGTGACGTGTAAATTTATTACACGATGAATTAAGATATGATATATTTATTTTTAAATAGTAATTTCCGAGCTACCTTATGGAATAATAGCCAATTTATTTTATAAAGAGTAGTTAAAAAGAATTTAATATGCGAAAATGGGATTGGCAACAAGTATTTTTGGTATGAACTTGGTATCGTTCAAAATGAACAAATAACCAAATAGTGCAAATTAATTAGAATTTATTCTCAAATTATTTAATTTAAAAGAAAACTAATTAATTTTAAACAAATTTAAATATTTATTAAACAACCCGCTGACAACATTTGTAAATCATAATGTTTTAAAGTGTCTTATCTATGCAACCAGCAATTACAAAGACAATTCTAATTTCAAAAGTTATAGTTATAAATGTTATAATTGTATAATACCTAATTGTGTTTTCGAAATTTGCGAAACGTGGTTGTATTTGTTGATAAATGTTCTATATGTGTTTTTAAAATTTCCACGTTTTTAAATTGTACAATTAAAATCAGTGTTAATAATTGCAAATAAAAAAGTTTCTAATTGGAAATTGCAAAATAAATGTTATACTTTAATGTAATTATATTAACACTTGTCTGTTAAGTTTTGTACTTAGTTGCGACTGATGGGATTTCCAAATAAAATTACCGATTTGAGAAAATATCTTAGGTTATATCTCGTGTACCTACATCATTAACGCTGTTGGCATTAATTCCTGAGATTTTAATTTTCTACTTCATTAACTGATTAATGTGGTATTTCGGTCATGTGTTCTAGAAATGGCTCGCTAACGATGAACTTGTGATTTTTTAATCTTTCCATTCGTTGTTATCGAAGCAGTGTTAAATTTAACGTGGATTTTTCAACTTTTAATCTCTCATAAATGATTCTAATTGAATATTTTGATTTTATTGCCTTCTTGCCAACATCTGCGGTTTTCACAAGGCCTATTTTCGACTAAAGTGGATTTGTTTCTCTTTCAAACAAATTCAGTACCTAAATGTATTATACACAAACTCGATAAATTGATATACATGATCCTATGAAATTGAGTTCTGATTAACAGTACCTACCTAGTCTTATACCACGGCCACAAAATGAATAAAGAGCAAAGAAGTAACATTAAGTTCTGCGTTAGAAAAGTTAAAACGCTCAAAATTATTTAAGAAGATAATTTTTTAACACAAATATAAGTTTTTCGGTGGCATCAACGTTCCAGAAGAGACAGAGATGATAAGGAAAATGATAACATGCATTCAGTTCGATAACTTGAAATGTCGACCGAAGAAAATATAGTGCACGGTTTCACAAAACTTCCGAAAAAAATTTCAGTGAGATAAATGAAATGCCAAAGACAACGTTTCATCATATTTTAATCGAAGAACTTTAAAGAAGAAGAAATCGAAGCTGTTCCACAGCTAAATTCAAAGTTTGTTCCACATCGATTGACAGATGACCAACAATTTTATGCCTTTCTTGCCAATACATGTTTCACAATTTTCATGAAAGTAATTGAAGACGATTATACATTGTTTATGATTAGATGAGTGTGGATAGTATGTGTTTTGACACTTTTAAATGTGTCATATATTTGTCAGTCTATGTTCTTTATAGAAATGGAATGATTTTAACATTTCTTATTTCATAGTCCGCACGAAAATGGCACAGGTATTTATTGATTACGAAACGTTATAAAACACTGAATTATATTTTAATATCATTTTAGAATTGTTGGAAAAACTGTACACCAGTGGAAACTGGTCTCTGCCTGGCGTTAATTGTGTCAGTAACTTTTCTGATAATTATGATAATAGTGTATTTATTTGCGCAGGGTTACGTAAGTGACCTGTTTTCATCAAGATATTATCAGTGTTCTAAAGCGTGTGCTTGCATCGACCAGTTCAGTAGATTGTTATTTTTTCCGATACGCAGACCAGAAGGCCATATTCCTGAGGGTAAATACTTTTTTTTTAATTTAGGGTAGTACTAGAGATGCTTTTATAGAAAAAGATAGAAAAGATATCAAATTTACCGGAATAGCTTCTTTTGGATACCTGTGCAATATGAGGTCTGCTTTTCTTTGCTGGAATTTTATTTTAAATATGTGATTAGTAAAAGATCATTATTACTTATCTTTAACGATGTGTGCCAGAAGTGTTCAAGAAGCGCGTGCAAAAATTCAGATATTTTTTTCTGAATTTTTGAACATTTGGAAAAGTTTCAATCTTCTTGTACCTACGTTCCTACTTCGTTTAACAATGCTTCAGTTCCTTAATCCTATCCATGTAGTATGATATAACCAGAGCTTAACATAAATTATTGTTCTGTCGATAACATTACTATTTGATGCAAATCTCTTTTCCGCAACAGATAACGGTCTGAAGGGGCGAAATGTGGTGAATAAGAGAGGATTTCGAAGCACTTCGTATAGTAATTTCGTCTACTTTTCTCAAACAATTTCAGTGAAAAAGAATAGGTATTCTTTTCCATCAAATGTGACAGTTTTTCATTTAGTTCTTTAACCCTTTGAGGCCGACATTTTTAAAAATGCCAATAAAGTCTTGTTTTTTGAAAAATATAGTTTCTAGGCTTTATTTATGGGGGAAAATGCAACAAGACTAATTATCAAAATTTTGATTTTTTTTATAGGCCGTGGTCTCGGGGTGTAACCATAAAGAAAATGAGGCACAAAATCTCAATAAAACTAATTTATTTTAAAAATTACTTGGTATGAAATTGTGTAAAACAATTTTTGCTTTCGCTTAGACATAAGCCTACTTGGCAGACAAAACAGCTCCAAACGGTTCTGTGGGGTTTCGCACGTGTACTACATAGTGCACATCTTCTTGATTTTCCATGAACCGGAAGATGTGCACATTTGTCATACCTAATTTCGTATGGTACTGTGATTTTAAAATTGTTTGGAGGTTGTGCAGCACTTCGTCTACCTTTCTTTTGTTCATGTTGATCGGCACCATTTAGGCCTATTATAACCGACAACCTAAACAGTTTCAAAGTTTCAACTTTCTCACTGCATCGATTTTTATAAATTGTAAATGCATTTACTAACGCCACGTCAATAAAATAAAACATTATGCGATGCCACCATTTCTTGGACATTCTATCAATGCCATAGCAACTTTTGAGCATATCCATTTTGTCCACATATCCCATACAGCTATTGTAGTCCTTCACTAATATGGGACAAGCTATTTCTTCTCGTGAACCATCTTTATTTTTTCTTGATATTGTTTTAACAACAGACGGATCATGAAAATTACTCAAGAAGAACACTGATTTTCGATCCTTCCATTTCAAGAATGTTAATCCGCAAGTTGAAACTCTCCAGTCAGAATCTCCCCTTTGCATGGCTTTGTCTTCTTTCAAGTCTTTTGGCATGTCTTTTCTACCTTTTCTAAATGTTCCACAGGCGTAAATCATATCATCGTGCAAGTCTTTTTCTAGTTCGACTGAGTTGAAAAAGTTATCAAAATATAAATGATGTCTTTTTGCAACTAAACTTCGAGTTAGATCTTTTACCACTCGAGCACCTAAATTTTTCTCAACTTCATTGCTGGATTTGCCCACATAAATCTGGAATTGGTGCACATAGCCGCTTTCATCTGCTCTAATCCACACTTTATATCGGCGTTTTATCGGTTTCAACGGCATATATTGGCGAAAACTACTTCTTCCTTTAAATTTGATCATAGACTCGTCAATGGCTTGATTTTTTGAGGGTTGATATGAAAGAAGAAATGTATCTGAAAGCTTGTCTAGCAGTGGCCGAACTAATATAAAATATTATTAAAAATCATGAGTGAAGGCACAAACAAAATGCAGTTTTCTAGAGAGACTGGCTGTGCTAACCTTTGGAAGGGCGTCGTTACTTCACATTAATTATGTGGACGGTATGCGAGGTACTTCGGCTGTCTGACAACAGGTAGCGCCGAATTTACTTCTGCGCTCGGTCTGGATAATTACGGTGATAGGGCGAGGTGGTTCTTTTCTGTGAATGTGTCTGGAAATATCCTTTCTCCAGCAGGGGCGTACCGATGAGCCTATAGAAAGGTGAAATACGTATCTTCGTCTCTGGGGATAGGATATATTCGGACACGTTCACGGAAAATATTAATAGTGAACCTGCATTTGTGTTCTTCACACCAGATTTTTAATAATATTTTATATTATTAAAAATACCTTTGTATTATACAAAACTGGTGGGGTTTACCTACTCATGTATGTTTCAATTATTCTGATACATTACACATGCGGTTAAGCCGTAGTATGAGTGAAGGCACAAACAAAATGCAGTTTTCTAGAGAGATTGGCTGTGCTAACCTTTGGAAAGGCGTCGTTACTTCACATTAATTATGTGGACGGTATGCGAGGTACTTCGACTGTCTGACAACAGGTAGCGCCGAATTTACTTCTGCGCTCGGTCTGGATAATTACGGTGATAGGGCGAGGTGGTTCTTTTCTGTGAATGTGTCTGGAAATATCCTTTCTCCAGCAGGGGCGTACCGATGAGCCTGTAGAAAGGTGAAATACGTATCTACGTCTCTGGGGATAGGATATATTCGGACACGTTCACAGAAAATATTAATAGTGAACCTGCATTTGTGTTCTTCACACCAGCTTTTTAATAATATTTTATATTATTAAAAATACCTTTGTATTATACAAAACTGGTGGGGTTTACCTACTCATGTATGTTTCAATTATTCTGATAACTGGTTATGGTTTGTAATGGGTGATTCATTTAGAAATACTTTTTCCAAAAGCAAAGAACAAATGAAAAAGGCCAATTTATTTAAGAAACTTGATTATCATACAAAAGAACCATTCTTTACAATTATTTTTTAAAGATTATTTCTCCCAAATGTTGGCCGCGACTGCGGTTAACGTAGTCTATTCTGCTGTTCCAATTTTCAATGGCGCGTTCTAGCATTTCGAGTGGTATTTGTCCAATGACCCGAGTAATATTGGCCTCCAATGCCTCAATTGTAGCCGGTTTATCCATGTAGACTTTAGACTTCACGTAGCCCCACAGAAAAAAGTCTAATGGCGTGATGTCACAAGATCTAGGCGGCCAATTT
The DNA here is from genome assembly GCA_935421215.2 of Melolontha melolontha. NCBI lineage: Eukaryota > Metazoa > Arthropoda > Insecta > Coleoptera > Scarabaeidae > Melolontha > Melolontha melolontha. The sequence continues at coordinate 696,867 of OW285236.1, read as the reverse complement.
ACTGGTCCGAAGCGTGAAATTAAATGTTCACCGAATCGTTCTCGCAGTAAAGCCATAGTTTCACGAGCTGTATGGCTAGTGGCGCCATCTTGTTGGAAGTAAATGTCTTGTAGACCACGGGCGTCAAGTTCAGGCAGCAAATAGTCCCTTATCAAGGCGCGATAACGGTCGCCATTCACAGTCACATTCCGGCCGGCTTCTGGTTTGAAGAAATATGGACCAATTATTCCACCGGCCCCTAATCCGCACCAAACAGTTGTTTTGTCTGGATGTAATGGTAGCACTTCAATCCCTTCAGGTTGCTCATCACCCCAAATACGGGCATTTTGCTTATTCACGTACCCATTAAGCCAGAAATGGGCCTCGGAAACGATTCGAAAGGTCGGTCGCCTTTAGTTCTTGCACTAGTTGAATTTTGTATGCTTTTAAACCAAGATCCTTTCGTAAAATACGCCAAGTTGTTCCATACGACAAACCAAGCTGTTGAAAACGGCGACGAATTGATTCTTCCCGGTCTTCGTGTACACTCGCTGCTACCGCCGCTATATTTCCTTCACTACGTGCTGGATGAGGTCTATGTGGTCGCGTATTATCCATTATTGTAAATTGAGTTTCAAACTTATTGATGGTATAGCGAATTGTGCGTTCGGTAGGCCGATTATGTGGCCCATATGTTGCTCTAAGCGCACGATACACATTCCTTGTAGAACGCCCATTTTCGTAATAAAGCTGTACTATTTGTAGACGCTGTGCCGGGCTAAGTCTTTCCATTACGTAATGTCAAATAGTACTGAACCAGAATGCGCAGTCCGCTGACGCGTCGCATGCGCGCTCAGCCATTAAACCCTCACCTAAAAAAGTACCTCCAAATGAATCACCCATTATATTTTAGTAACTTTATGTCATGATATGTTTTCTTTAATTGAACGGAATATCCAATAGAAATTGAACCGAAAACATTCTCGTTGTGTAGTAGGACACACTTGAGACTTCTGCTGGAACTGTCGACAAACAAACGCCACTCACTTGGGTTATATTGTACAACGCCCATTTTAGTTAGCAAACATTGGCACATTGTTACAATAAACAAATTCATACTCTTCTTTAAAGTATTGCGCAAGATCACTTTTCCTGCTGCGATAGAAAGTTATCTTTGTACTTTGCCCGAGTAAGTTCTTTTCATTTAATCTTGAAGCTAGCAGTTCTGATGATTCCTTTGACAGGCTCAAATCCCTTACTAAATCATTGAATTCTGCTTGAGTAAAACGTTGCGGTCCATCATTAGAAATTATATCTGCATAGTCACAATCTACATCTGAATCTTGCTCCTCAATAGCATCTGCCATGTCTTCAGCATACGAGTACTCAAGTGAAGCAAGCGTTTCATAAACTGGCACGGGTATTTCATTGAAATGAGGCACTGGTCGAATCACGGAGTCGATATTAGGATATATAATTTTATTCTTATTCTTCTTATTATAACCGGAGGTCTGAACTTAACAAAAATAACAATCATCTACTTGGTTTTCCAGTTCACGCCATGTCATTGGATCGCCAAAAGCTAATTTCTGGCATTTTTCCTTGGTCCACTGTCGTAAATTTTCCACACACATTATGTGGAGCCCATGACTTGTCATGATCAGCAAGTTTTACGTAAAAATAAGCCAAATACATTTTGGCTTAAGACTAGTGTCTAGTTATTTGTTACTATGTATATTGTTATTGTTGACTCTTTATAATGTGTTAATTAATTATATGTTGTTATCCAAACGCTGCCCGTTTATTATTTAATATATCGGCGAATCTGCGTACAAACGCAGCGATGTGCCCCTTCAGGACCGGGTCACATCACATGGCGATCCTGCCAGGATTTTGAAATACTACACTTGTTGTGTGGCGCCTATTTAAAAAATAAAACGTATGCATTTTATTGTATATATGCATTGAACGTAAGTGAATTTATGAAAAATATAACATGTTTTTTCCGTTTTAGGCAGGCGGCTATTCTTAAAAAAAAATGTGTTTAAAGTTCTACATTCTCGTGTACGGTGGATAACAAACTTGTGACAGGTTTTTGAAGTTAATTTTTCGCCCATAATGTAAAGTTTTATAATAACAATATACATAGTAACAAATAACTAGACACTAGTCTTAAGGAGGTTTCTATAATACACTCTCTAGGACTCTGTGTCTTACTCTGCGTTACTGTGCCTTGAGATCTGATGGACCTCATTATATACTCCAGTGTGTCCTCATTCAGACTAGTGGCCTCAGTATAAGATCAACAAAGTGGTGAAAGAGTGTAACACATATCGAGGCTGTATGTGTATGTAATTTGGACGTACCGAGGTCGTGTTTTGTATACAATAGAAACAAGACCGGGGTCGCACCTTGAATAAGAAAAGTAGTTCAATACATGACTCGATTTGGTTATCACAATAGAACCGTAAGTTCGTATCTTTCTTTGCGCATACATCAAAACGGCTCTTGTCAAAAAATCAACACGCGTTTGCCAAATAATATTTAATTGAAGTATCCATCATCTAACTTTATTTATTACAGCTTACTCCGGTGAGTCTCGATTACATGAGAGCGTATGTCTGGGTAAAAATTATAACATCGCCGCTATTTTGAAGCAAAACTACGTTGACGACTTGAAATCATTCGAGTATCTCTGTCCAGCGGCAATTTTATCATTTAAATGGTTAGTTAGTCAGAATTGTATTGGACGTAGTACAACCAATGTTTACGCGGCGATCGGAACAAAGTACTGGTCGAAAAGTGGATATTTACACAGTGTCGAGAGAACCGTTAAAATAATGGACGCTTTAATTATGTTAAAGTTGGAAGTAGGAATTATAATTAAGATAGACTTTGTTCAATTGGTAGGCAATTTTAAAACGAATAGTTTTTTTGTTACGACGTGGAATGAAACATTGAAACACCAAAAGGCAATTGAAAGAGATCTCCAAATTGTCGATGACGTATTTTGTGAAGATGGAACTTTTTGTGCAACTCAAATTGGAGAACTTGAGTTTAATTTAAAATGGTCTTTTGCCATTTCAAATGAGAATTTATATGGATTTTATAATGACACTGTATGCTCTGAAGGTGATTGTGTACATAGATTCATTTCCATGAAACCTTATATTTCGTACATAAGAAATGTATCGTAATATTTTTAATTGACATAATAATAATTATATTTTAATGTTTGCTATGCTGGTTTTTTTTAAATACACAATGTTCTAAAAGTCTATGAATGATTAAAATGTAATTCTATCGATCAGTAGTAATAGTTATACGCTAAGAAATAAGTAATTAAACTTCTAGTTTCAAAAATTCTTTTATTGTAAATACCACTACAATATTGTTTCGCCATACAATGGCTTCATCAGGTGGATGAAATAATAGTTATATTCTGCGATTTGTTCTGCGTTTTATATAAGTGTGTACGTTTAGGTATTAATTACTGTGAGTTGAATGGTTATTTAAATTTACGGAATGTTCATCAGTTTTCAGTCAGAAGTCGTGTAAAGCAGTTGACATCTGTTAATTTTATATCAATTATTTGACGTCTCAGTAAGGGATTATAATTTATTCAAACTGTTACGCGTCGCATATACACGCTGTCCCGTATCGTTATGTTCAAATTTTAGGAGTGTAAAGTAGACTTCATTTCAAGTAACAAAAACGCAAAACTTGTATATCCATTTTTATTTAACAAATTTAGTATAAAAAACACACTTGGCTATTTCACAATTTTTTATTAAATATACATATTTCTAACATATGTTTCGGCTGTTATGCCATTGTCAAAGAGGATCTTAAAACTAACTTACAATACGTGCCCTTGTAACTTTTATACCTATTTTTTAGTGCTGGGGTAATGGTTAAGACTAGAGAACGTACATTCTTACCACATGACTCGGCGTAATTCAATGAAGTATTTGTTAGTCTTACCCGGCCATCTGGTCCGTTGCGATTACAATGGACAACACAGGTATTGTATTCGGAGGATATATTCCATTAAACGCAATCGGCATTTGAAAATATTTATAAACTTCGCTGAGTACATCCCGGCGTAATACAATGAAGTATTTGTGTTTGACTTTCTCGGCCACCTGATTTCGCTGCGTTAACAATGGACAAGGGCTATTGTATTTGAAGAACTTAGTCATGTGGTAAGAATGTCCGTTCTCTAGTTAAGACATATTTACAATCATGTCTATTATGGGGGGGGGGTGTAAAAGTTACAAGGGCACGTATTGTAAGTTAGTATTAAGATCCTCTTTGACAATGGCATAACAGTCGAAACATATGTTAGAAATATATCTAATAAAAAATTGTGAAATAGCCAAGTGTGTTTTTTATACTAAATTTGTTAATTACAAAATGTTTCACCAAGAAGTGTCTGCTACGTCAATTAATGAAATTCAACATTTTTATTTGTTTCAAAGTTACAGATCTATGAATGTTGTCAGATCATGAAAAAAAATGTAATCCTAAAGTCAATAAAAACTTATTTTATTTAAAAAAGTCCAACATATTGTGAAAGACTCAATTGATTCACTAGTAAAAGAATGCGAATATTCTATTCGACGATGTTTTGGTATTTTTATGGAATTCAAACATGTGTTTTTTTTCTGGATAGATATAAATTACTATTATGTATATAGTATTTTTATGAGAACAGATCATGTTGCGCTAGTGCTACACAACGTTAACAAATATATTTCTTTACATGAATTATGTGTTTTTAATGCAATTATAAAAAAGCTTTTAACGAGAAAAAAAGACCGGCAAATTGTGTTTTGCATCCCTCGTCATCAGTCATCACTTTTTAAAAACTATCTTTTATTTAAATTGAAAATTAAAACATTGGTTTATCACAAATTATACACTTTATCTGTTGTTACATGCTGTCGCAAAGAACTTTAATATATGTAATATATTAAAGTTCATTTTCTTGTTTGCCCATATCATTTTAATACTTTTATACCTTTAGGTACTAATTCTACGAGGCAAATAATACCGATTACACGATTACTGATATAACGAGGCCGATAAGATGAATGCCGGTACCGAACGTTAAACTAGCGTTGATGTAATATGAATATGCACATGAATCAAAGTATCAAAGTAACCAAAATAATCAAATTGCTCAAGATGCTCAAAATAATCAAAACGATAAAAGAAACTATCAAATGCTCAAAATGTTAAAATTGATCTGAATGTTCAAAATGCTCAAAATATTTAAAATGCTCAAAATCATCAAAATGCTCAAAACGCTGAAAATGCTCAAAATACTTAAAAGTTCTAGATGCTCAAAATGTTCAAAATGCTCAAAATGTCCAAAATACTTAAAATACTTAAAATGCTCAAAATACTTAAAATGCTCAAAGTGTCCCAAATACTTGAAATGCTTAAAATGATTGAAATGATCAAAATGATCGAAATGTTCAAAATGCTCAAAATGTCAAAAATGCCTAAAATACTTAAAATGTTCAAAATTTTCAATGTCAAAAATACTTAAAATGCTCAAAATGATTGAAATGATCGAAATGTCCAAAATACTTAAAATGCTCAAAATAATCTTAATGCTCGAAATACCCAAAATACTTAAAATGCTCAAAATGATTAAAATTATCAAAATACTGAAAACGCTCAAGATGCTTAAAATGCCCAAAATACTTAAAATTCTCAAAATTATTAAAATGCTCAAAATACTGAAAATGCTCAAAATACTCAAGATGTTCAAAATGCTCAAAATGTCCCAAATACTTAAAATGCTTAAAATGATCGAAATGTTCAAAATGCTCAAAATGTCCAAAATACCTAAAATGCTCAAAATGATCTTAATGCTTAAAATGATCAAAATACCCAAAATACTTAAAATGCTCAAAATTATTAAAATGCTCGAAATACTTAAAATGCTCGAGATGCTCAAAATACTCAAAGCTCAGTGTCCAAAATACTTAAAATGCTCAAAATGATCGAAATGTTCAAAATACTCAAAATGTCCAAAATACCTAAAATAATCAAACTGCTCAAAATACCGAAAATGCTGAAAATAGTCATGATGCTCATAATGTTAAAAATGCTCAAAATGATCAAACTAATCAAAATAGAGTGATAGAAAAAGTAACCGTTATTGTAATTTTTGAAAGAGAAAATGAGAGTATAATATCCCCCTAAGAATATACACTGCATCGTGAACGTGAAATGACCTATAGTAAACGTTAGGTGTACAATACATATATTACATCGAATCTCTAAACTTTCGACGCGTTCATTCTTGTTCGAATATCACGTGATACACCGGTTGCCACTTTATTTTGTGACGTAACTAAAAAAATTAACGTTAAACATGGATTTTCGAACGAATAGAAATGTTATTGGTAGGAGAAATATAAATATACCTATAAACTATTAACGTCCACATATCCACATATCTAAATTCTAAATCAGTGAATAATGAATAATGACATAATAATATTTCTAACCAAAATGAAAAAAGCATTGGTAACTCTAATGCAAACAATTAAACCATGGTAATTCGATTTAAGCTGTCTGTCTGTACATCTCTAAAAAATTACTACAGTTAATACTCACACACATATGCGAAAAGATATATTAGCAGGCAGGCGGATGGCAAACATGACTAAATTAAAGGTGAAATTTTGTGAGCATACGATATAAAATATATACCTTGGTTACGGTTACGATTTAGGAAAATCTAACATTCAATCAACCGCTGACCATACGTTATCACAACATTCACAACAAATATCTACATTAAATAATCGTAAAACTAGATAAAACATAATATTGTATTACGAATTAGCAAATTATTTTTATAACAAGTTTTAACTACAAACTCGATCAGTCGCTGCATTTCAAATACTTTTTTTGAACTCACACTTCATGGCATTCTACCTATAACTTTTTGATTCCAATAAAATCCGAGTCTAAATTGTATTGTGTGTAGATTCCAATAAGAGCATTTCTGGAAATATTTGCTTTAATTTTATATAAATATGTAATCAATCACCTTTAGATCAAAACCATTTCGAAGTTTTTTGTTTGTTTAATTCAAGTTTAAAACGAGTTGATTCTTGTTTAAAGAAAAGATCGTGTAAAATTTGCATGTTAAGAGAAACGCCGATTTTAATTGCTGGAAATGTAACTTAAAAGCGAAGCGGCAACATTAGAAGTTTTAAAATTTATTAAATACCAAGTGAAGTGTGTTCATTCATTAGTATAGGTACATAAAAATCAAATATGTATTTAATAACTGGTCAAAAATAATTGTTCAATATTTATGTTGGATCGGATGACGTAGAGGTTAAAATTGAGATTATACATGAAATTATTGAAACTTGACATTTAACAATAAACGTTAAATTATTTTCTCTTGTTAGTATAAAATTATGCCAAACTACTGCTTTTTATATGAAACGGGCAATCGATATTCTCTCAAGGCAAGATAATACGTAAAATAGCACGTATTATTTGACTTGAGAATTTAGTAGTGTAGTTTTGCATCTCTCATAAGAAATGCAAAACTGCACTAAAAAGGACAAGGCTCGGAGCATACTGCGATGATACCGGGAAATTTAACTCGAGAAAATAGACATTTCAAATATAAGGCAATTAATTTATATCATGCTTATGAATTTCTTCAACTAACAAGGTACATAAGAAAACACATTAATCAAACTTTAAAATTATTTTTAATAAAATAATAAGTTTATTATATAGGCACTTTATTCTCTTCTATACCTTCAAAATATTTATGTTTCTGATTCACTGCATTTATTTAGTAAAAGCTATAAAATTTTATTGTTGCGTGTAAAGATTTCACAAGGAAAAGCATCTGAATTTCGAAGAATATTTTTCGTGTGTAAAAGCTATACAAGAAAATATGCATGATTTTTAGAAAATTCAAGTTTTGATCTGGAATATTTTTTTCTAAGCCGTCCTTTTTCAACGTAATGTATTATTAAAAACTCGCTTGTTGTCGTGCTAACAATAACATATTGCGTGCAAATAAATATACATTAAGCTTTACAAGTCACAGTAGATTCAAACCACCACTTACAAACTGTATAGTAGGTAAACATGTTAACGCTTACTTCATATTTTAAAGATGATAATTGAATTAAATTTTGCCCATAGATTATATCATCAAATTGAGTTCTTCCCGATCTTACGTAGAAACAGAATCTTAATCGTTTTATTATGTTTCACACGAGATGAACTTTCTATCATGTCAGCCGAAAATAATAGTTTTTAGCACTAAGAAACGCAGATGTAACGCTAAGTATGAGTGTTATAATTAATTTCATCTTCAAACATCATAAAAGCGACAACACACACACCATTTCAAAAACCTTTGGTAAGCCATCTCATAAACGCCACTCGATTTGGATGGTAACAAATTTTCGACTGATGCTTTTGCTATTTGAAGAACTTCGAACGGAGTGCATTCTAATTCAGCATCTGACATGATCGTCAGTTTCTTTTTGCAATTATTTGAAAATGTTTCTAAACTGATGCAAACAATGACACTTTTTTTCAATTTAAATTTGTTTTTATTTATATTGTATTAAGTGAATAAAAAAATTAAAGACCCTTACCACAATAGAATATTCTATTGTGGTAAGGGTTTCTAATTTTTTTATTCACTTAAAAGCCACAGTCTCCGATTTTTCAGTCAATTGTATTAAGTATTACGATTTATCATGATTTACACTTCACTTATAATATAAATCACTAAATTTTGTTCTATATACTTGCGTTTCAAGATAAAATAGTATATAATGAAACAGATATGCAAAATACATATCCGTAACTGTAAACATGGACAAACACCTCGTATTTTTAGCATTTACTTCTGTTCAATACATATGTTTCAGCCATCTAGGCCTCATCGGTTGAACTAGTGAAGCAATGTATATACAAATTAATACAGATCTGTTAAACAACGGATCTGTATCTGTATCTACATTTACGCTAAAATCGTCTCCAAGCCATAACCAGTTTCGTTCTATCAGGCGACACCAATTTAATCAGTGAAATCTGACGGAAGAAAGCGACTAGGCCAAGAAAAGGCGACCTTCCGCTCGAATAGCAAGGCTATTACAGGAAAGCGGAAAAATACGTATATTGGTGCTGTCCATTAACACGCTCCAGATGGCGGTAAATATACAAAAAAGGGATATTTATCAATACGTTTTGCACGTATTACGCAGTTGTTATATAATGAAACAGATATGCAAAATACATATCCGTAACTGTAAACATTTACCGTCAGATGTCACTGATTAAATTGATGTCGCCTGATACAACGAAACTGGTTATGGCTTGGAGACGATTTTAGCGTAAATGTAGATACAGATACAGATCCGTTGTTTAACAGATCTGTATTAATTTGTATATACATTGCTTCACTAGTTCAACCGATGAGGCCTAGATGGCTGAAACATATGTATTGAACAGAAGTAAATGCTAAAAATACGAGGTGTTTGTCCATGTTTACAGTTACGGATATGTATTTTGCATATCTGTTTCATTATATAACAACTGCGTAATACGTGCAAAACGTATTGATAAATATCCCTTTTTTGTATATAAAATAGTATATTTTATTCGGCGTAAAAGTGTCTTTATCAGTGGCGGCTAGCGCATAAGCGCTGCAGTGCTGCAGAGCTCCCAAAAAATTGGGCGGGCGAACCTGTATTAGTTATAACTAGTTTTCTTTTACATAATTTTTCCGACATTTCTGATGTTTATAAAAGCGTAACATATTGTTATGAAAATTCTCCCCCTGTATATCAAAAAATTTGCATATTTTTCTACATCACCTGTAGAGGACATCAAACCCTACAATTTGACACCTCAATCATCAAAATCCGACAAGTAGCTGCCGAGATATTCGCTTCCGAAATTCCAAATAATATTCAATAGGCGACCAGTGGAATAACCAACCTAATTCGCGCGATCGCTCACTTGTTCCTTATCTGGTCCACACGAGCGTGCGCTCAGAGCTCTGTCAAACACCCGCGCGCACCCCGCTACCCCCGCGAGTGTCAAAAACCAATGCGTCATTTTAGCAGGCCTGGTCGCTGCATTAAATGCAGTGCATTTATTGCAGCGCGGAAGGCGATATGATTCGGCATACGATAGGTCCAACTCGCAACGGGCCATAGGCAACAATATACGTATGGAACGTAATGCGGTGGGCAACGTGTGTACGATGCCTATATTGAGTGACTTTCTTAAAATTTAAATTTATTTTGCAGAATTATTGATTTTTTTACTTTTATCTTTTAAAAAACGTTATTGTTTTTTTATTACTTAAAATTACTTTATATGAAAAATAGTATACCATAAAAGTGTAAACAAAGACAGTATACATTGAAACGAATATTCATTCAATTGTATTGTCATGAAATTGAATTTGTCAATCGTTGTTAAATGTGTTAGAATGAATAGATATTTATATTTATCGGAAAATACTAATACTTAAAGCAAACAAATAAGGTGTAGTGTTTTGTTATAGGAATGAGGAATGTATAATATCCATTTCTTCCTGCATATTGATTATGATTATGCAGCTGATGCTTTCGTAATATGCTCATATTTGTATTTCTACTATTATCGTGATGTTATTATAATACAGATACCAAAATCTCACGTAATATTTCCATCAGCCTTTTATTAACAATAAACAAGTAAAGTACAACTTCGTAGGTCGACAAACGCTCCAGTCTTCATTATCACTGTATTATACATGAACTGTAGGCTTAGTTTTTCGTAGAAATTGAAGTACGTGTCTGTTCCTTTGTAAAATTATAATAAGGGCAGGGGTTAATTTTATTCTGGCATTTTTAAAAATGCAGAGATCAGTTTTGCGACAGCATTCAGCTAATTACAATCTAAAATAAGCAACATTGTAACGTATTTTGGAATTGTGAATATCCGTAGGTAATAAAAAAAAGGAAGTATAGTTTAATTACAACTGTAGCTTCCTCCTGGTTTGAAGGAAGTCGGTATGTATCGACCGAAGTATAAGTTGAAATAATACAAATATGAGCATATTACGAAAGCATCAGCTGCATAATCAATATGCAGGAAGAAATGGATATTATACATTCCTATAACAAAACACTACACCTTATTTGTTTGCTTTAAGTATTAGTATTTTCCGATAAATATAAATATCTATTCATTCTAACAAATTTAACAACGATTGACAAATTCAATTTCATGACAATACAATTGAATGAATATTCGTTTCAATGTATACTGTCTTTGTTTACACTTTTATGGTATACTATTTTTCATATAAAGTAATTTTAAGTAATAAAAAAACAATAACGTTTTCTAAAAGATAAAAGTAAAAAAATCAATAATTCTGCAAAATAAATTTAAATTTTAAGAAAGTCACTCAATATAGGCATCGTACACACGTTGCCACACCGCATTACGTTCCATACGTATATTGTTGCCTATGGCCCGTTGCGAGTTGGACCTATAGGTATTTAATATTTTCGCGACTATTTTTACGGTGCGGCGAGTTTAACGCAAAAACAATAATATTAGAGACTCTTATTTTTTTGTGTGGCAATTGACAATCGTTCCAGAAATCCATTACTTCAGTGCGGAAGGCGAAGAAAGCACGATAAGATCGATGGGAGACAACCTCTTACTGCCCGTGCAAGGTAATTTTTTTTGTAAAACTTGCAGAACACCTTAAAATTTTTAGCACGAGCCGCCACTGGTCTTTATGTTCCTCAGCTGAATTTATTTGCCTCACTACGAACGATAAAATAAACGTTCAGCTTCGTCGAATAACCAGAATGAACAAGAGCGGATCATGGAATTTATGCGCAGAATCAAAAATCGCCATGTTGTAAATAGCGTTTGTTTATGTTTACGTTTTAGATGTTATTTATTAATGTTATGGTTATAGGTTATACTGATTTGGAAAATTTGAATTATTTTTTTAGTATACTTTATATAGTTTTAGTTAAGAATCACTTAGTTTTTATAGTATACGTTGTACCTATACCTTTGTGATTCAGCAAAATCATCAACATCCACAAAATTAGGTAGGAATTATAAATATTTATACAAAAACTTAAGCAAGTTATGCATTTGAATAATATCGATGAATAATGAAATTGACTCAATTTATTTTAAAATATTGCACTAGATTCACCATCTACAGAGTTATATATTATAGAGCAGCGTTTTTTTGATAAGTGGAACCCTTTTTAGTAGTCACTTTTATTGTGGAACCCCTGGTTTGTTTCAATGGTATGCTTTTAATGTAACATTCTGTAAATGGATTATATGCAACAAAAATGACAATTATTTCAAAAAATATTTATTTTCTTCAAAAAGTAATTCAAAAATTAACACAAAAGTTCTTAAAACAACTTAAATTTACATTTACAGGACTTTTAAATTTTAATTTTAGTGGGATGAGTGATATTGCTTTTTATTATCACAAATATACTTAATATTAGGCTTAATTGATGAAAGTGGAATTCTTATGTCAGGTTCGGCATCAAGTCTGTTCCGGTATTTAGTTTTTGTCGACAAATAAGCTGAGAACCCCGTTTCGCACATATATGTGGTTACAAATGGTAAAAGCACCAACACGGCCTTTTGCGACAATTGAGGATATTCATCTTTTATACTGCACCAGAATTCCGTTAATGGCATTAATTTAAATTTATTTTGCAATGATGAATCAGATGTCATTTCAATAAAAGTTTCGTATTACTCCGTTGACATGGTCGAAGGTCGTGCATTGAAAATAAATGGGTTTTTAATCCACAATTCATTTTGATATTTAATCTGCTGTTCATTTGGAAAATACTTATTAAAAGCTTCACTCAATCCTTTCAGATGTTGAATAATTTCTTCAATAAATGCCTCTGCTATTTCAACCCCTTCTTCTTCTGAAAAGCCTTTTATTGTTGGGAAACAATCAAACTCGTTGGAGCGCATACAAATTGTCCAAAATTCAATTTTTTTCTTGAAAGCAAGAATTTTTCGTGGGCAATAAATACATTTACTTGTTTGCCCTGGAGGGTTAAATTAAGTTCATTTGTCTTTGTAAAAATGTCGCTTAAATAGGCAATTTTAAGTAACCAATTTCTATCAAATAATCGACCTTTCAATTCAAAATTGTATTCTAAAAAAAAAAACACGCACCTCGTCCCTTAACTCAAGAAAACGGGTTAGTATCTTTCCTCGAGATAACCATCTGACTTCAGTATGTAAAAGAAGATATGTATGTACACTTCCAATCTCCTCACAGAGTATTTTGAATAAACGATTATTTAGCGGTCGAGATTTTATGAAGTTAATGATTTTGATGACCGCATCAAGAGCATTCTTATAACTGGGGGATAATTTTTTAGCACCAAGTGCCTGCCTATTGATCATGTAGTGGCTACTAGAAAAGTTTTTAGCTATATTTTTAATAAGCTGTACAGCCCCATTAATTATGCCACCATGGCCTTTGCTCCATCGGTACAGATATCAATACAGTTGTCCCATGGTATTTTATTCTCTTCAAGAAAAGAATTTAGAAGACCAAATATTTCGACTCCAGTAGTACGTGTTGGTAGAGATTTGCATAAAAGAAGATCTTCCAATAATGCGTTTTCGTGCTGATATCTAACGATTACAATTAATATTGCGAGTCCAGATACATCGGTTGAGTCATCCATTTGTAATGAAAATTTGCATGATTTGAGACGAAAAGTAAGTTCATTCTTTATATTGGCTGCTAAATCTCTGATGCGCTGAGCTACCGTGTCATTCGAAAGTGGAATCTTAGCCATTTCTTTTGCAGATTTTTCACCTAACACACATTTTACCATCTCCATACATGAAGGTTTAATAAGATTTTCCGCAATTGAGTATGCTTCACCGCGTTGAGTTATCAGATAGCTGACTAAGTAAGAAGCCTCACTTGCTTTTTCATTCACCGTTTTTGTGGTTTGAACCATAACCGTTTTTAATTTTAAAGGTTCGTCACGCTTCCGAATGAAGAATTCAACATTTTTTTCTTTAAGCTCGCCATGAACAGATTCTAAATGACGACGCATTTTAGCTGGAGCTATTATTTGGTATAACTTTGTTGCATATAACACACTGAGGATTATCATTATCGTTCATGAATCTTAAACATATATAACTTTCATCATATTTCCTTAGTTTTTTAGTAACTGCTCTGGGTTGATTACTTGTAGAGGCCATTACTGGCCTAATTTCGTTTGTGGCGATTTCAGTTACATCACTTTTATTATTACCACAGTTATCTTTAGCAAAAGAGCTAGTTGCTGGGTCCGAAACACAAGAGTCAAGTTCTGCAGCAGAACGCTTTAAAGTGCCTTCTTTAAGCCACCTCTCCATCCTGCAACAAAATATCGAAAATGGTTTTAAGACAAAAATAACAGCACCAGTTACCTATTAAGAGGGAGTTCTCATTTTTTAATTAAAAAAAGTTTTTTTTTTCTTTTATTATCTTAATGCTATATGTATCTAGAATAAGTCTAGAATAAGTACTCGGTTCCGTATAAAAGTTATAGCTTTATATATCACTTGTATACAAGCTGTATACATCACTCGTACAAAGTTTAAGCAAATTTTTCCCAAAATGATGTTTCTGAAATCGGTAACAAGAATTTCTCAGACGCTAATTGACCAATCTAGATCTAGATCTTTTTGTATTATGTTTGTAAACGTGTACACCAATGGGCAAACTAGGATCTTTGATTAAAATGCTATATTTCAGTTTTAATTCCACTTTTCCTAATCAAAAAAGGTCGTTTTTTCAAATTTTTAGTAAAATGCGCGCCATTCTTATAATTTTTAATTTTTTGAAAAGATCCTATTTTACTCAACAGAAGTAATCTTTGCTGCCGTTTGGTATCTCGTTTTACAGAGGCAAATTATGGCAAATTAAAACACAATTTGTTTTTGCAAAGATATGCGTAACGCATTAAAAAAAGTTTCTATTTATAAAAAAACAATCCTCTTTAAAAAAAATTATTAAAAATCGTCGTGTTTTTATTCAAAAAATGAGAACTCCCCTTAAGACCGAATAAAGTTTAAAGGTTACTTACGTTGATATTATTTTTAACAGTGAAATATTAAACACAAACAATTACAATTTCTAGGTTTTAACACAGTTTTTAGACAGTTTGGTTTTAAACAATTGGTTTTAGACAGAACCAATAAAGTTTATCAATAAACAAAATCACTTTATCAATAACTTTCAATCAGTTTATTTATCTTTCAATAACTTTATTTTAATTTTCAATCACTTTATTTATAAGACACACATCGGGAAGTGACTATTATGCCCGGATACTCGCAGTGTAATGATCAATCAAGAATTGAGCCGGGGAATCACCGATATCGGGATTTCCCGTGATTATACCAGGGCGGCTGCTTTTAAATACCAAAAATTGTCCCGACGGCGCTGTTACAATTCGCGACGTCGGACTGTCGCATTTGCACCGACTATCCAGATTAGTAAGTGGAATTTAGTTGTGCTGTTGAATTTTTATTACTTTTTTTATGTTACTTCCTTGAATGTTATAAAAAAAGCACGTAACTTTCGCGGAATCCCTGAGTGATCTCCACGGAACCCCGGGGTTCCGCGGAACACAGTTTAAGAAACGCCGTTGTAGAGGATATACCCAAGGTAATGAAGCAAGCGATCAAGGTTCCTTCAGAGGTAACCTGATTTTCTTCCGGTATTTGTAATGGTGATGTGTCCTTCAACGTTCCAGTATTTTATTGATAAACTATTAAAAGATAAAATAATATCTTGTGGGTTTAATTAAACATAAATATTATTCAAAGTAATTGGGCATTTGGAAATTTAAAACTAGTTTATTGTATTTGCCTAACCTATCAGTTGTAACAAGTGTTCATTTGAAAAGTCAATCTAGTAGCATGTGATTTACTGAGAACATTTTGAAGTATGTCGTAAATAAAAATTTACTACTTAACCTACGAAGTCGAAAATTTCACAGTTTCATACATACAAATATGATTCACATTATCAAATGTCATTTGGATTTACGTTTACGGAACAACAAACACATACTAATATATTTGCGTCTTATTCTATCAAAATTTCAAAGTAACCTAGATTGACTTTTCAAATGAACACTTGTTATTACGTTAAACGTCAAATTTCAAAACATAAACAAACGCTATTTTCAATATGGCGATACGAATACAATGGAATCATGGTCCCCAAACGACGCTACATCGATAACAATAGAAAAATCAGCTGTTGTCCATTCTATTTATCACTTTTACGCCTAATGACATAATCTACTGTTATATCGTCTAACTAAATGACAGTTTTCCAAACAGGCTTGCTAAATTTTATATTAAATAAGGTTTTCTTTTGGTCGTTTAAGTAGGCTCTACATTTGATATAGTTTTTGATGAAGACAAAATTTTAAATAAATACTATCTGCGATAGTACGTACAACACGTCTTTTTCATCTACTACTCATAATTACGATGCGCGGGGCGAATTTACGCAGGCAAAATCAAGTTTGTTTTGTTTTGTCCAATTTTCTGTTACTGTCAGTTAGTTCTATCAGTACAATTGAATTGTATGTTCTATTAGTTGTTTATTGTGCTATTTATTATTAAAACTCATTAACCATAGTTCGTTATAGAGATCTTAAAGTGAAATACTCATTGTCTAAAGATATTTGATCACTTTCATTAAGTTTTTCTTTACATAATCGCTAACGTTTTAGGGAATGGCTGTTTGTCAAACATCAAGGGAAGTAGGGAATAGCAAGAATATTATGTTAATGTGATATATTTGTTATGTTATGCGCTACATATAAATATTATGATAATTACTGATACACATCTATTAATCCTTTAAATTTATTAGTTTTGCATCTTCACAATAGTTTTGTTCGCTAGTAAAAACAAAGATATAAGTAAAAAATTTAATTATTGAACGTTCTATTAGTTTTTTTTAGCTTTTATTACATGTTGAATTCTATAATATGTGGGTTATAGCCACGGTGATAAAATTAAATGTAATCGGGCATATAAAAGATGAGTTTGTGTCTTCTTCCAAACTGCACACATCGAAGTATAGATGTAAGTACAATTTGTTGAGAAATTAAAGTCTCTATTATATACCTATACTCTGTTTTTTAATAAGAGAGACAAACCGTCTCAACCGGAGGCATATCTGACAGCAATTTTGGCGGTAAATTTATATGATCCATTTTCACAGGCAAATAGTTTTTAAAAAAATATATTTTGTTGTGTAGACACTATAGAAACACAAAATACTTAAAAAAATATTTACTCGATCAACTGTGTATACGATATGGCGGCACTAAATTATCAAATATGGGCAGGGTAAACATGGCCGGCAATTAGCCAATCATAAGTCTATATTGTGTGGGGCTATTTCCTATTTTGTCTCTCTTATTAAGAAACAGAGTATAGTCATGGATAAATATTTCTAAAATTCCTCTTTTGATATATATGAACATTACTAATGTGGAAAGAATAATCTTTATGAATTCGAAAAAACTTGAAAACAAAAACTGGATAAGTTAAATTTAATTTTTTTTTATTGCATAAAGCAGCGATGCACATACCGCGGCCCGCATGCGGCCTACTATCGATATTTATGCAGCCCACCAATTTTAAAAATTGTTTGAAAAACTACAAAAGTTGGTAAAAATCCATTCAAATCAATATTCTTAATTTTTTATTTTATTCTCATTTTTGTAATTGTTAGTAAGATATGTATCTTTAAGTATCTACTACTTTCTTGTTCAGGTTTACTACGTAGGACAGGTATGCTCCTCGTCGTTCCAAGCATATTGTTACGAGACTAGAAATCTGTCGAACCAACTAGATTACTCGAAGATTCGCGAAACACGTCGGTATTATCCCCGAACAATGTGGTAGGTTCTCGATGTTAGGTAACTCGTATAAATACAACGCATCGCCCGCTATCGGGGCAGTTAAGTTTTAACTACGGACAAGCGAACGTTATATTGTTTGAATTGTAATCTGTGAAGAATAAATGGTTCGTCGTTCGAACTTGGCATCTACCTACGTAACAATATATCAATTTTGATATGGATAAACCAAGCCCTAGTAAAAAACGTAGTCGTAAGGTTACAGATGAAAATCGACAGTTTCAAGATATTTGGACCGAAAAATACTTTTTTTATTTCATCGCATAACAAAAGTGTCTGTTTAATATGCAAGAGTAGTGTTTCTATTCCGAGGGAGTGTAATGTGAAAAGGCATTATGAAACCCAGCATCATACATTTACCAAATTAACCGGCGAAAATCGAACGCAAAAATTTCCACTTTACTAAGGGAACTAATAGGCCAGCAAGCTATGTTTACAAAACCAATTCAAGATGCTGAAACAGCTACTGAAGTTAGCTTTGAAATATCTCGAATAATAGCGAAAACTTGTCGGCCTTTTAAAGATGGTGAGTTTGTTAAGCAGTGCTTAGATATCGCCGCAAAAAAAAATGTGTCCGAAAGATGCAAAGAGGTTTGAGAAAATTCAACTAAATCGGATGACTGTTCAAAGAAGACTTACCACATTAGCAGCTAATATAGGAAGAGCAATTCGCTACGAAATCGAAAAGTTTTGAGTATTTTTGTATAACACTCGACTAGTCTACAGATATAAGTTCCACTGCTCAAACTCTTAATATTTTTACGAGGTGTAACGCAAAATTTTGAAGTGAGTGAAGAACTGATTGGTATGAGTTCTTTGACAAGTTAAACCAAGGGGAGTGACATGCTCAAAGCTCTTCTGGAAAAATGTGCTATAATGGATTTGGATTTAACGAAATTATCTGGAATTACGACATCAGAGGCTCTCTGTTCAAAATTATTGGGATTTGAAAATGTGATGAAAGTTGTAGTACCTACTGTAAACTTTATAAAATTACGAGGTCTCAATCACCGACAATTCACACAATTTCTTGAGGATATTGAAAGCGAATATGGTGATCTCTGAAGTAAGGTGGCTAAGTCGTGGGTTGTCACTAGAGCGGTTTCTTAACTTGATTGAAGAAATCAAAATATTTCTGGCGGAGAAAAAGGACGTCTCCGAACTCGACAACCCTGATTGGCTGTGTGACTTAGCGTTTCTTGTAGACATCACAAATCACTTGAATGTCTTAAATACGCGACTCCAAGGCAAAGATCAATTGATTTCGCAGTTATACTCTCATGTTTCGTCCTTTCAATGCAAATTGAGTCTTTTCAGGATACAAATCAATTCAGCCAATTACAGCCATTTTCCGAACTACAAAAAAATTATGGAGAAATTCAATAAAACTGATGTCAATTTCGCTTATGTCGAAAAAATTGATATATTAATACAAGCTTTTCATGATCGTTTTCTAGACTTCAAAAAAGTTAAACCTCTATTAGACATTTTCAGCAATCCGTTCAACATTTCACCCGAAAATGCACCGGAATCAATACAGCTGGAATTAATAGACATGCAAAATGATGATAATTTACGAAACAAGTTTAATGAAGGTAATTTACTCAACTTTTACCGTTGCGTTGACAAAACCGTTTATAAAGAGTTGCGAATAAATGCATTGAAATGCGCAAGCTTATTTGGATCGACGTATATTTGTGAGCAAACGTTTTCAGTGATGAAACTTAACAAAACAAAAAATCGAAACCGTCTGCCAAATGAAAATCTGGAAGCAATTTTACGTGTGGCGACAAGTAATGTGGAGCCAAACATAAACAAAATTGTTAGGTCAATGCAATGTCATGCATCAAAATAATAAAACATGAAATATTATATTGTAATGATTAGATTAGATTACATTACGATACATAATTACAACAAACATTTTTGAATGTTCTTTTATTTTTATCATATGTAGTAATTCATACCTTATTTTTTAAAAATAAAGGTATTCTTTGTAGTGGCCCGTCCTTCGCTTATAATTTTCCCTAGTGGCCCCTGTTCCCTATAAGTCTGTGCATCCCTGGCATAAAGGCTATAATGTACTATTCGAAAGCGAGATTGCCTCAGTAGGCGGGATTGATATTTAACCGTGTCTTGGAAAAGACATCCATTTTTCAACAAACTGTACATTCTATTAAAACAAAATAACGCGACTCTATCCACACACAATATAAATTCTGTGGTATATCGTAATATAGTTTGTTTATTTGTATAATAAATATGCATTTGTTAGAGGGGATAATATTATAGATACATACTAACCAATTCTGATATTTACAGCTTCTCAATTTATTCATAATTCGAGTGTATATATTTTGCAATGGCTCCAGTACTTAAAGTGAGTAAAATATTTTTTATATTAGGAAGAGTAGTAATAGTAAAAATAACAAATCGCCTTTTTAGACTTGTATTTTCATATTAAAAATAACGAAGTAAATTTTCTGAAATACTCTTTTAAATCATAAATAGTAGGTGTAACTTCTATCAAAAAGTATTTATTCATACTACTTAACAGTGAATTATTCAAAAAGTTTCTGCACGTTATTCGTATCTTCTCTTTCTTTTTCGAATCGAGTCATAAATTACTTCCTTATTAATTATAATTCTAAAATGATAATTTAAATTTAAATTTAAATCAACATTTATTGTATTATTACTAGAGAACGGACACGCTTACCACTCAGTGCAGTACTGGCGAAAGGCTGTATTTCTAAAATATTTAATTTTATTTATATAATTGGAAAACATACGGGTGGTGATCTATCTATCTAAAATTACGAAATACATATTTATTAATATAATGTATAGAATCCACGGTTGGCTCTTGGTGAAACATAATTGAATAATTTACTAAAGAAAACACTCGGTATGTTTGTTTCACAAAATTTTGTGAAACAAACATACCGAGTGTTTTCTTTAGTAAATTATACATATTTATTAATTAATTTTATTTATATAATTGCAAAACAAAGGGGTGGTGATCTATAAAATTACGAAATACATATGTATTTGTTGAAAAGTTGTATTTTTAAAGTTTTTAATTTTATTTCTATAATTGGAACATTTTTATTTGTTCATTTTATCGTTCAAGTTGCGTAAAGGAGTATTAATATCGACTAGCAATAGTTTCTCAAGGCAGTGGCGGCTCGTGCTAAAAATTTTAAGGTGTTCTACAAGTTTTACAAAAAAATTTACCTTGCACGGGCAGTAAGAGGTTGTCTCCCATCGATCTTATCGTGCTTTCTTCGCCTTCCGCACTGAAGTAATGGATTTCTGGAACGATTGTCAATTGTCACACAAAAAAATAAGAGTCACTAAGCACTACTTTACTAACAAATTATTTCTTATAAATTAAATCTATTCTACGTTCTTTTCGATTTGCAAATTTTGTTATCACTTTGTCATTAAAATTGTCTATTTCGGAAATAAACTTTTTTTCGATAGATAGCATGGAAAGAGATGTTAAACGATCTTCGGTCATTGAATTTCTGAGAAACGTCTTAATTCGATTTAGTGTTGAAAAGCATCGTTCGCATTTCTAATAATTTTCTAGTCTCCTTCAACGTATCTCCCAGATTGTTTTTTATTAAAAATTTTAGAAGAGGTAGTGCGCCTTTTAAAGATCTACAATCAGTTCTTGAGTAAATAACAGACAATTCAGTTCGTAATCTTTCTTTATCAAGGGTGGGATAATAGGAGCATGCGGAAGTGAGTTTGTCCTCAGGAAATTTACTGCAATACTCTCCAAAGCATTCCGAAAAAAAAGTGATGCCACTACTAGATTCTCTTTAAAATGAAATCGATTTTTTGCACAATTTAGAATAACATCACACACCTCTAAAGCCGAAATTCGATGATTAAATCTGCTGTTATTTGGACGTTTGCGTTTTTCTGGTGGTGGCTCATCGCTTATTAAATCTGATGCTTCACTTATGATGTTGTCAATATTATTTCGAACTTGGCCTATACTGCGTTCAAAATTTTCGATAGCGTCTTTTACTAGAGTGGGTTCAATTTTTCTTTGCTGCAATTGATTAAACAGGATATCTACATGGGGCATTACATGATGGAAAAAAGTCAGCCAAAAATTGAAGATCGGATCATTTAATGTACGGCGAATAGAGGCGGCTGCACTACAGACTGTGTTGTTGGAGAATTGTTCTTCTATTTCTTCCATACACTCAATGAGAGAGGCCCTATTTTCGTACACAACATTAATGGTCCTGATATTAAAATTCCAACGGGTTGTAGCGCCGGGGATCCTTCTGTTTACAATCTTGTTTAACACTTCTACTCGTTGGGGTGAATTATTAAAAAAGCCGGGAATGTCTTGTAGATTTCCAAAAAATACACGTACTTGCGAATTTGCAGAAGCAGCTTTAAATATAATTAAATTTAATTGATAGGCATAGCAATGTACATAGTGCGCAAAAGGGTACTTTTTTTTAATCAATGCTTGAACGCCTGCGTGTTGTCCGCTCGTCACCGCTGCTCCATCGTAACTCTGTGCAATCAGTTTATTAGGTGAATTTTGAATTAAAGCATCTATGACACTTAAAATTGTTTTGCTAAGTGTTTCTGCATCACATTTTTCAGGAATGACGTAGTTCCAAAAACGTTCAATTGGCTCACCATCACGAACATATCTAAAAATAACTACCATTTGAGTTTTTGCAGCAACATCCGTTGTTTCGTCCGCCATGATCGCCAAAAACGGAGAATTATTAATTTCCTCAATTATTTGTTCTTGGCAGACTTCAAGTATGCACTGTAACAGATCATTCTGTATTTCTTTGGAAGTGCCTTTAAATACCGAACAATTTTTTAGGTGCTCACTTAGAGTTGCATCTAATTCAGCCGAAAAATTAATAAGTCCACGAAATATCCCCGGATTCTCGGAAGTATCGCTCTCATCATGTCCCCGAAGGGCCAATTCAAAAGCTCCACAAAATTTTATACAATTAATAATTTTTGATAAAATATAACGATTCTTTGACACATTTTCATTATGTCTCTGTATATTTACCCAATAAGCAGAATCTAGTTGAGCCATAATATTAGTTGACCCTAGTAACGCAAATTCCATACAATTATGAAGATGGCTTTTAGAATTCTCATGTCTTTTTATTTTCAAACTCAAGTGCTCTAGATCTGTGACCCCTATTTCCGTCCAAGCTTTATCGCCACCAAAAAGTAAACAGGGAAAACAATATAAAGCATTTTTTTTGTTGCATCCACAAATCCATTCGTTTTTTGAATAAATATCGCTACTAAATTTACGTGTATAATTCTTCCCTCTACTTACACCAGTTTTTTCAATAGTGATATCTACTAATGGCCTACCATTTGCTTTTAATTTTATCTTTTCTTCGTATGAATATTTAAAGAATCTCTTCACATTAATTAAATTAAAGACCACCTCCATAATACACAGAGTTTATATAAATTGTCAACAATACAGAAAAACAGAAGCACGCGCACTCTAATATTATTGTTTTTACGTTAAACTCGCCGCACAGTAAAAAACACGCGAAAATATTAAATACCTATACCGAATCATATGACCTCCGCGCTGGACTGAATGCAGCGAACATGCCTGGTAAAATCACACGCATTGGTTTTAGACAGCCGCGGGGGTAGCGGTGTGCGCGCGGGTGTTTGAAAGAGCTCTGAGAGCACGTACGTGTGGACCAGATAAGCGAATTAGGTTGGTTATTCCACTGGTCGCCTATTGTATATTATTTGAAAATATACTATATATAACCGGCGTTAGTGTTGGAATTTCGGAAGCGAATATCTCGGCTTCTACTGATCGGATTTTGATGATTGAGGTGTCAAATTGTAGGGTTCGATGTCCTCTACAGGATGATGTAGAAAAATATGCAAATTTTTGATATACAGGGTGAGAATTTTCACAACAATATGTTACGCTTTTATAAACATCAGAAATGTTTGAAAAATTATGTAAAGGAAAACTAGTTATAACTAATACAGGTTCGCCCGCCCAATTTTTTGGGAGCTCTGCAGCACTGCAGCGCTTATGCGCCAGCCGCCACTGTCTCAAGGTTTTCTTCTGTCAATTTTGTTCTCTTTGAATTAAGTACATCCTTATAAATAGAAAACGTCCTTTCTACATCGCAACTGGTTATAGGTGCATACATAATCACAGATGTCAAGAATAGTTTGCCGACGGTCTTGATGAATGAGCCGTTGAACTGCCGTCAAAGACCTCCCTGTTCGTTCGTCGTCATTAATGTACGTTTTACCGGTCTTAATACGCGCAAACAACTGTAAATATTCTTTTATTTCTTCATATTTAGCCGTTAGATTTTGTGGAATTGTCTCCATACATAATTGCTGCAATGTAATTAAATCTGGATTTCTATTAAGAATTGCTTCAAACTTTTGCCGAAGGCCACATCCGAAGTCACTTGGAATACTTTTCAAATTATTAACAGCCACATCTAATGTGGTTAATCCGTCATTTAATTTGAGTTTTCGATTTTCAAAATAAGTGATTAGTTTTGGCAATTTTCCAAAGTGTTCGTGAAGAAAGTACAACTGATTTTTTAAATTTGGAATTTGTGTGAGCTCCTTGCACTCACCAATACTTCTAGCATCCTCCTTTAGCAGTGTTACGAAATGTTTTAGACTATCGAAATTCTCAGCATAATTACTAGTAGCTTCCAGCCATGTTCTCCATCTAGTTATTACTGGAGTGGGAGGCAGTGACAGAGATGGAAATTTTTCCCTGAAAAGAGCTACTCTCAATGGTGCTTTTCTGAAAACTTTTTTAAAAGCTGATACAAGTCTATCAACTTCCGGAAAAGTGTCTCTGCTATATTCACAGATACTGTGGAGAGCATGTGCTACACAAGTAATATGCAGCATATTAGGATATGTTTTCTTCAATAGTCTGCCTGTTTTTAACATATACGCAGCACTATCACTGACAAATAAAAGTATTTTTTCTTTGTACGTAGCGTCTGAATGAAGCATTTTTTGCATATTCTCCTTAATGGTTTCAGCAACTGTTTCCGCATCAACTCTATTTATAACACTTGTTGCTATTACATATGAGTTATAGGGAATAGTTGGATGTAGTACACCAGCTACAACATTTACCACACAGCGTCCTAACATATCCACCGTTTCGTCGGCGCTTATCCATATGTATTGAATTAAAAGATGGCTTCTAATGCGTTCTACTGTTCTCGTGTAGCACCTAGAAACATAATATTTGCGTAAAGTTGATTCATCAGGAGCATTTCGACCAGTATATTTTTGAAGAAATATTTTTAAAGTGGGATTGCTAAGTTTATTTAATGGAATATTAGCCGCCATAAAAGTTTTACAGAGTTCAGATGTGTTTGCGATCCTAAGTGACGAATTTTTGACGATATTTTACGGATTTTGTAATAAATTTCGGAATCACTGACAATGGACATACAATCAGTATGACTGTCAATCCAACTCGCCATTGTTTTACAATGCCGTTCTCGACATTCTTCCATATCATGTCTGAAAAAGTAACTTAAACAATGCTCTAGATCTAAATAAATGAAAACTAAAAATGTGTGCGTAATAGTGCGTAAGTTATTGAAACTGAACGAAATTCAATGCACACTTACGTCGAAATAAATGGTAGAAATAGATTCAATCAAACGATATTAAACAGGATCTATCACAAAAATTACGATGTAATTAACAGTTAAAACTATGAAAACAAGAAACTTACTCACAGCACTTTATTTATCTTACGAAATATAAACTAATAAATAAAATGCATTATAAAAACCCCGCTTCTATCTACGCTCATGAAAACACTTTAAAAAACACTATATTCTCCGAATACAATAGCTGGCTTGATCATTGTTATCGCGGCGAGACCAGGTGTCCGAGTAAGTCAAACAAATACTTCATTGAATTACGCCGGGATGTACTGAGCGACGTTATACACAATTCCAATTGCCGTTTGCGTTTTATGGAAATTGCGTCCGTTCTCTAATAATGAAACTTGTGTTTTAATATACTATATCAAGGTATTTTTATTATTTTTCAATATTATCATGTAACTTGTCTTTTATAGTAAATAAATAAATATTACAATACTTATAGTTGAATCGAAATATTTGTAAATACAATATTTTATTTTGCCGTTTTAATTTTTCCCCCTCTTATTAAATTTTTTATTTCCAGCATTACCTGTTTATTGATGATGGTATTTTTTATTTGTTTTTTTTTCGGAAATTTTTCAGTCATTAATTATCGCATTGTTGCTATTTTTTGCAACGATCGAAGTTTGTCAAGCATATCCATGGCATGGATACGGTTTTGGTGACGGATATGGATTTTATAGACCATGGCTAGTTCAACCCATGCCACCACCACCACCGCCACCACCCGTAATAGTAGGAGGATATGGTGGAGGATTTGGATACGGTGGAATTGGTGGATTTGGTGGAATCTGGGGCTAATGATCATTATTTTGCTATTTAGAATGTTTGTAGAAACGACATTTATTATTAAAAGTGTATTTATTTGAAATTAAGGTTGTCTAAGGTTTACAAATATTTTTTATTCACATTTATTATGATAATACGCGAAATAAATCTAGCAAGTTTTGTTTTTAATGAAAAAAAATTAAATGAAATCAGTAAGCTACGTTAATTAGTTTGGGTCAATACATACCGCCGTTTCGTTTCATTAAAATAAGTAATATATTCGCTGAGAAAATATAACCAAAAATAAATCGAATAAAAATATAGTAATGTGTAAGCAGAGAGCATGTAAAATATATGTAATATATAAAATAAAAAAATAAAAAATAAAATTTATTTACTTCTTTATTTATGTAGGTGTGTTGTTGAACATTTTTTAGATGCTGGGAGTGTTTGGCATCAAAACTCTTCTGGAAGGTCTAACGGGTTTCCCAACAGGGACGATATGTTTTTAAAAGGTCACGGCAGCCATATTTGAAATGGTAGAAATGTCAATAGCTGTCATTTGTGTTTAGTATTGTTTGACA
This sequence comes from Melolontha melolontha, assembly GCA_935421215.2. NCBI lineage: Eukaryota > Metazoa > Arthropoda > Insecta > Coleoptera > Scarabaeidae > Melolontha > Melolontha melolontha. Next base: position 669,777 of record OW285236.1, on the reverse strand, counting down.
ATTCATCATGGCAAAATACACGTTTCAACAACGTTTGGTTATTATCTAAAAATTTTATAAAAATAATCGTTCTTTTGTTCAAACTCAACGTGATCTTCGTGAAGATTATGGTCCACATAATCGTCCTTCGTGCTTGCTATCCGTCGAATCGTCGAAAAATTGTAAACAAATTTCACTTTACACGATACCAGAACACCAATAAGACAATGAAACGCAAGAAACCAAGAGAATATTGATGCTGTAAGTGCCAGTGTTACAGAAGATGCAAATCGGTCGATTAATCGACGTTTACATCCGTATAAGATTGTGTTGACTCAAGAACTGAAGCTACTTGACCATCGTACGCGTCGTGTGTTTGCTGATTGGGCTCTAGAGCAACTTGAAAATGATCCTGTTTAAAAAAAAAAAATCCAGATGAAGTTCATTTCTGCTTAAACGGGTTCTTTAACAAACAAAATTGTTGTTTTTGATGTGAAAATAATCCACAACAGATTCACGAGAAGTCTTTACATCATTTAACATCTTTGTATTTCTTTTTGTGGGAGATATTTGAAGTCGTTGGTCTATGCCAACAAACCTCCAACTAGAGATGATTTGAAATTCAACAACGAACGCCGCATTCATGAAATTACACCTGATTTATTGCAAAAGTCACCGAAAATTGTGTTCATGGAATTCGATCCTGCAAACAAAGGTGGACATTTGAATGATACGTTATTCAAAACATAATTGTCATAAGTTGCATTATAAAATAAAGAAAAAGTTTTGCTTTTATCTCAAATATTTTGTATTTTATTTAATTTTAAAAAATATAACGTCCCTATTTGTCAACCTTTTACATACATCGATGAATGGCACTAAGCTAACGAACTCTACTTTCCTAACAAGCACGTGTATATTTTTTCAAGCATTTGTTGTTTAAATATAATATGAAAATTGTCACAAAGGACATGTATACATCTTCAAGATTTTCATACACCCACACGATATCGTCACTGGTTTTTAAACACAGTTAGCAATTACATATTAGTCATATTATGTTCGATAAGACAAGAAAAACCCTCGTACTTGTATTGAGACGAGCTTATATTCGAAAAAAATTGATATGTTGATGTCAGTGTCAGTTCTACCCATAGATAATTATAAGTTATGAAAAAATATTTAAAACAAAATGAATAAATTCGGAATTCAAATTTTGCCGAGAAACGTTCTCCTTAACCGGTAGATAACTCTCTTTATGGGTTCATCATTTATAATGGGAGCTTACATTCTCTACTTGTTATAATTATCTATGGTTCTACCCAGAGACAACCGGACCCGTGCAACTACTTACTAAATTTTACTCTTAAATATTGAATTGGTGGATTGGAATGAAAGGCAAAAGTAGATGCCGCAGTAGTATTTAACGCGGGAAATTTCAATCTCCTCTTCTGCATATTTTTAAAATTTGTTAATAATTAAATTTCTAATAAAAATAATGCAGATAATGGCAGATTTTTATCTCATTATAGAATAGAATCACATTGCTAATGCCTATTTTTATCAGAAATTTTATATTTTAATTTTAATCTATCTTAGGAAAAAATAGATTTAATTTACACAGCAATTACCTTTTCGCTCTAATTACAGTTACTATAGAAAGAAAGAAGTGCTGTTAAAAAACGTGCATTTTTGAGAGATTCTCGATATCAAATAAATAAAACATAAAAAAGAATTCCTATTACTTTTTGTTTAATATTGAGTATATATATTCTAAGACAATCATGAGCACAATATCTTGCTAAAAAATACAGTATATCTGTTGTTGAAAGAGAATGATTTAAAATCCTAACTAAAAATATGTATTTACCAGAATAATATTCTGTTTTTCAATAATAATTTTCATTAAATTTGCTTCGTGAGAATTTTTATTTTTTTACTATCTTTTACCCCGCGAAATATTGAAGAAGATGGCAATAAGTACGAAGTACTTGGAATGGGTTCAGTCAGCAACTGAAACAGTTAAAACAATATTAGATAATATTTCATAAATATGTAGTCTAAATTATCATTAAATAAGATTGTCATGTTATAATGAGCATATTACGTAGAACACTCAGAAATAAAGTTTAAATGAATGAAACAAACAATATACCTATCATGGACACAGGTTTATTTCCAACGTGAAGTTAAATTTCAGGGCGAGATTGCAATGAATGACAAGGAAAAAATGAAGGGCTATAATTCAGATAATGTATTTTTTTAACTTCATCGTATTTACATCTACAAACGAGACAAAACGGTCGCGACATTTTAATGTTCGACAATCAAATTATAATTATAACACAACAAAGCAAAACTATCCGACGCACTTATACATATTCACTAAAATACACATAACATGTATAACCGATCAATTATTTATATTACTCCATGACTCCATATAATCTATAACCAAATATAATACATTAAAAACAAACTAAATAACTAGTTTGAAGTGTTGCGTTATTATTTTTATAACAGCGACATCTGAGTTCGCGAGAAAGAAATAAATATATACACATGTCTTATTATAATACATAGATGTTATATTCAAATAATTCGGACAAATTTTTCTATGTACTGGCACGTCTCAACTGTCTCTGGTTCTACCTATTCTTGATTATTAGTACAGTCCGAGGTAATAGTCCTAAGGTTTCGACTAGTGCAGTTGTTAATTTGTGTATATTGTGGCAATGTGGTAAAGCATATTTTTTAAAGTAATTTATTAAACCATGATTTCTATAAAGAGCCTTAAATAAAACTAAAAACCCGGATGTAGGTTTATAAATATTTACAAATTAGAATTCGTGGAAAATAAAGCAAATCTAGTGAAATGTTATTATTTCCATAGCATACTTACGTTATTATGAAATAAGATTAACGAATATTTAGAATTAAATTAGTATTCGAGGTATTTTAGTTACAAAAAAACTTGTCGTGTGACGTTATCATTAAAAAATGCGTAAATTATAGTCACTACCTACTCTTAATAGAATAATTGTGTGCGACCATGAAATCTCTCAGTACGTCGTGATCTCGTAACATATATAACTAGAAATAAACCAATCTAAGTACATACAATATTATACATTTCTAATTGAAGAATGAAAATAAGGTTAGGAAAATGTGACTCGTTTACCAGGGGTGTCCTACGATAATGTCTTAGAAAGAACTATTTGATCTAACCCAGTTATCATTGAAATTGTATATAGGTATTTATGTACCTATAACGGTGGAATGCCGTGGATTACATAATTAAAAGTAAAAGTAATTATACGCAAGTACATATGTATGTATTTGTCGTGAATACTCTGTGGGGGAGTTTAATTGGAATAAGCAAGCGGCCTTGCCTTGCCGCTAACTACGGAAAGTAAGTAAAAAAAAAAGGTACAAACACATTAGGATTGATTAACCATCATTCAGATTCAGATATATCGATCTAGTTTACTTCAAATCACCTTCTCTTTTACATTAATTGTTAAATAAATGGAGTTTAGCAACATTTATGAGTCGGAGTTTGCGATATTCTTACGAAAGGATTGTGTCGGTCAATGTTAAGTTGGGTTAAATTGTATTTGACAGGTAATTAGTAATGGGTACAACTGGTACAACAAAGTAGACGTCTAATTCGATCGACTGTTAAATGCCTAACGTTTTTAGTAGAGATCTAGTACAGATTAGATAAACTATCAACAAGACGATAAATAATAATAAGGGAACAAGAAGGAAAGAAAATTGTTGCATGATTAACTTCTTTTTACAATTAAAAGACTGGTCCTATTACAATTACTGTAGGCTGCTTTTTTTTAATTCCAAGAACTAAAATACAAATATAAAAGGTAATGTATTGGATACTTTGATACTCAGGGGTTGGCAGTAATGAAAAAGACAACGATATAATTGTAAAGGTGATGTACAAAAACTGTATGCAACAAATTAAAACGTTTGCATTTCATTATATTATGTATCAATATTAGATAAGAACATAAAATAATATTTTAAAGATTAGTAATTTTAATTTTATTTAAAATGTTTAGAACTAATTATTATTATTAATGCCAATGACAATTGATCATACATTTAAAAAATACTCAAAATGTATACCTATGTATATAGTTATACACCTCATAAATAATTTATTTGAAAACTTACATGGAATCAAAAAGATTTTATGTGTTTTTAGGTAGTTGTATTTAATTGTGCTTTTTGTTTGAATGTATTATGTTCTTTAAATGTAAAATTAATGCCCAAGTACGTCGTCCATTAAATCATTTAATAAATGCTTCTCACCGTCAAATAATTGTCGAATGCGGTAAGTGTTTTATGACCTGAGTTTTTTATGTTATTTTTTCTAATTCACCTCTTTCCTGACTTTCTTTTTACTTACTTACATAAATACATACTAGTAATTCAAAATTTTGCAATTTGCATCGTGTTTGGCAATACACTATGATTTAAAGTCAATTTAAAATTTGAATTTGCCAATTACATAATGAATACTTTATACTTTTTTTCGATTTTTTCGTGCACCCTACCTGAAATTAAAGAAATTTCTGAAAACACAAAATTTGTGAAATTTTAATAATATTGCGAAGGAAATATTATATACATTATTCTATCTCGATTTGACTATGATATATTTGCATTTGAAAATTCCACTTTACATTTTTTTATAGAAAATTGACCACCTTAGAAAAAAAGTTAAATTACACTAGACTAAAACAGCGCGCTGATAGATAATAAGTAATCGTTTTCGGTGTTTTAACAGCGTTGCTATAGCAGCAAATTAGAAAATAGTATATTAAAACACAAGTTTCATGAGGCACTATTTTGTCGCACGAGTTCGAGTTTAGAAAACGAGTGCGACAAATGCCTTATGAAAGGAGTTCTTTATACTTTTTTTCTATTTTGCACTTTTTACATTATTAAATAGAAATTATTTAATTTGAAAGCTCAGAATTTTATTTTTATATAAAGTATGCAGTTGGTCACATTGATACTTGACATTTTCAAATTTAAATATTGCTATCCGCGAAAAATTATTTATTAATTTTCGTGAATATTTCTATATATTTTATTTAAAAATATAAACATGAGTGACATAGAACTAATACATCTTGTACTTCACTCCAGTTACGTATCAAATGTTTTTAAATTCTTAAAATCAAATGAGAGCAACTCCTGTGTTAATAATAACGTCAACATTGAAAAATGAAAAAAAGCGTATCAAAATAAATGAATAAATCGATACTGTTTTGGGTTTTATACGAACGCAAAAAAGAGAAAATACAATATAACACGTTTCTCTAAAGAAACTCTTCATTGAGTTGACATTAGTGAAATGGGGATTTTTCGTTCTTTTTGATTGTGTCTCAACTAGAGAATACAATCCCGGGATTCCGGCCGGGTTTTGATCCCGTAAATCCCGGGACTATACTTGGCTAATCTCGGGATTTTCGGGATTGCCACTTTGCATTCCGTAATCCGTTGCGCCTTGACAATGACCTTACCTAGATTATATTAAGGGCACTTATTACATAAAGACAAAAAATCAACCTTAGGTACGCCGTACGATAAAAGAACTACACAGGTACAGCCCAAATAATATGTAACTTAGAAGGGACTTCCCTGCCCGCCATACTTCAATACAATACTGTTAAAGTAATTCCCCAACGGGGAATCACCCGATCACCTCATATGATATATATGTGAAATATTGTTGCGAGGGATTCCCCATCGGGGATCCCTGTACGAAAGTATAAATACGCTTATTAGGATTTACTTTTTTAATTTATTATTCTACCAGCGACAAGGTTACGCAGGTTACGTCATTTAAATTTAAAAGTCAATTATCTGAAAAAGTTATTTTAAATGGCGGGAGATTTTGTTCAACATAAAAAAAACAGTGATACGTCGTCAGCGTGGAATTATTTTTTAGTTGCGAAAGACGGGAATAGTGCTAAATGTAAGCGATGCCCTGCCATTCTCAAGACTTTGGGTGGATCTACTAAGGGATTACATACACATTTGTCATCAAAACATGACATTAAGATTTTAGCTGACGTTAATCGTTTAACAGCTTCAACACAGTCAAGATTCTGAAAATCTGAACACAGCACCGCCACCAGCTAAACGAAAGTTAGAAGATTATTTTACTAAAAGTGCCGACGATAGCCTGGATGATGTTTTGGCAAGAATGATTTCATTAGATGAATTTCCCTTCAGTGTATTCATAACTTCAGACGATTTGAGAAAATTGCTCTTAGCGAAATACACGGATTTACCAAAATCAGCGGTCACAATTCGAAAGCGTGTTATGAGTTACAGTGAAAAAATCAGAAAGCAAGTAACTGCAAAATTAAAACATTTGAAAAGTGCAGGTGAAAGATTCAGTCTATCTTTCGACAAGTGGACATCAACGTCCAATAAACGATACATGGCTGTCAACGTTCATTCATATAAAAAAATTTGGACCTTAGGACTTGTTCCTATTCATGGAAGTATGACGGCTTCGTATATTGAAAGAGCGTCTAACTAAATTTGATATTTCCCTGGAAACTGACATCGTGGCTACTGTAACTGGTGGACCGGACGTTATGATAAAGGTGGGACAGTTTGTTTGCACTGAACAACAACTGTGTCTCGCACATGGTATCAATTTGGCCGTCTGTGATGTGCTTTATAAAATAAAAAATTATTTTTAAGACAGGCAAGACAGCCCTACCTCAGTCTCAGATGATACTGTAAATGAACCAGCTGTGACTGCTGGTTATATGAACGATAGCGATGATGATGACAATTTAGAAGACTTAGACTGTCCAGAATCAGGTTTAATCTAAATGTCACAAAATGAACTTGCGCGAGAACACATACCAGAGTTAACGAAAGATGAAAACATTAATGAGCTGGTAAAGAAAATCCGCAATGTTGTAGTGTATATCAAAAGATCACCATTAAAAAATGAAACAGTCCTTCAAAAATATATGAAGATTGAACATGAAAAAGAGCTGTCACTTCTTTTGGACTGTAAAACCAGGGGAATAGTCTTTTAACCATGCTGGAACGATTTTTTCTTTTAAAAGCCTGCATTCAAAAAGCTCTTATAAATTTCAATCATTCAATCCGTTTAGAAGATGCTGATTTTGACTTGGTAAATAAAATTGTTGATATGCTGACCCCAATTAAATTAACAGTAGAAGCAATCTGTCGACGAGATGCTAATTTATGCACAGCTGATGCCGCTTTGAAATTTCTTATAAAACAATTGTCTAGCAAAAGCTCAGCACTCGTCAATAAAATGAAAACATCCTTAGTGGAACGTATAAAGCAACGACGAAATGATGATTTAACTGGTGTGTTGAATTATTTACAAAATCCACGAAAAGATGATGAAAATCGGTTATTATCGGATTTGGAATGGCTTGACTTATTTCCAGTTTTTACACAGACTTTAGTGAGGGCGCAAATAAAGAGTATTGTTAAAAGACTAAATAGTCGAGATGACACGGAAGAGGAAGAAAGGTCAGGATCAGAAACAGATGATGAGCCAAGGCAACAAACTCCCAACCCCAATTGACACTAAAGGAAAAGTTACAGCTGGAAATTAATAAGAGCATGGAATCCCCAGATCCTGAAGTACAAAATTATATAGTTGGTAATAGACGCGAAATGAGCCTGTTTGAAAATGGAGGTGCTATTAGTGGATATCACTTAGAATTAGCATATAAATATCTATTGTCTATTTCTCCAACCTGAGCGCGCGTTTTCAGCTGCAATAAACTAGGAAGCAGGCTTGGAAGTCAAACATTGGATGCTTTGGTATTTCTGCGATTGTATTTCCAAAATTCTAAGTAGTTTTTTGTATTGTCTTTTTTGTTCCTCATTTTAGTATATTGTGTATTGTGTTGTGCAACAATATTAATAAATAATTTTTAAGAAATTACTTAAGTTTTTTTTTCATTTTAGCCCAATTAGAAACCACATAATCTAATCCCGGGATTACGCTTCAAAAGTCCCGTAATCCCGGGATTGAAAAACATGCTCGGGATTGTATTCTTTAGTCTCAATGGAGATGTAAATAAAAAAAACCTTTAAATAGTTAATTGACGAAGGAGATACTTGTTGAAACTTCATTATAACGCTAAGAAATAAGTAATTAAACTTCTAGTTTCAAAAATTCTTTTATTGCAAATACCACTACAATATTGTTTCGCCATACAATGGCTTCATCAGGTGGATGAAATACTGATACTAGTATTTGTATGGCGAAACAATATTGTAGTGGTATTTACAATAAAGGAATTTTTGAAACTAGAAGTTTAATTACTTATTTCTTAGCGTTAAAAAGACCTTTGATATATTTCTGTGTAAATACAGGAAAAAAATTACATTTAAAAAGTAAAATTGGTGTTGTTTTTCATTTAAACTTATTTTAGCATCATTTATACAGCTTCAACAATCAACTCCAATGTAATTATGACGAGAAAACAAATTGTCTCTAATAAAACAGGTTACAGTATTAAAATAGTTGAGTAAAATAGTTAAAATAGTTCTAATAGGTGGAAAAAAGCAATCACTGCCTATATATTTGTGTGACCTACATTGGAGATTGGTAAATTTAACGCAAAACATATTAAGATAGGGTAGGATTTCTTTCGTTTCTCATTGCTTTTAGTGCACTTGATCTCGCTGTATATTCGTGTTGCAAGTTTAGTCGGTGGCGCCAGAAATAATGGATCTATTGAATAACTTGGTTTCGATGTTCTTGGTTTTGTTTATTCGTAAGTACTTTAAAAATTGTATTAAATTAGAATGAATACCGAAAAATAAATTTAGTTAGTTTTGTGAAGAATTTTTTGCTGATTATAAGTAATTCAAATAATATATATTTTTATATTGTTGTCAAAAAGGTAAAAAATTGTTTAGTAAAAAGTTGAAAAACTCGATTCCAATGTAAAATAAACTAGCAGATAATGAAAGACAAATTTTGGAACATAAATAAAAAATTGATTCGCTTTAGTTCCTGAACAAGTTTATATTTACGATTCTGGTAAATATAAAATATAATTTTTGTATTTTTATTATTTTTGCAAATCACTGGAGTACTAGACATTTGTAAATAATAAAAATAACACATTAATTATTCGGAAATTTATCGCATCTGACTGATCTTTTAAAATATTAGACAGACGGACAAAATGTTAGTTTTTGCCTGAGTTTTGGCAGAATGTTCAAGTCTGTGTTTATGAATAAATTAAATGCCAATGTATTTTTGTAAATATTCCATTGTTTTAGACATTTTTCAACTTTGAACATGAAAAATAATCTTCAACGATTAAAATAATATTATTTAAAAGTTACTTTTCTTTTTTCAATAAATGAGCATTTCAATACTATATTTCTGGTATCAGATGTGGTCTCTCTTTAAACTGTAATCATATTGATCTTTCAGTGATTTTCATATCTTCTTCCCATATTGGTGAAATCTCTCATCTTGCTCTTCACTTATATCACCCAAATATTCACATGGGAAAATAGAAAATTAATTTTAAGATTCATGGTACACCTTAAATGTTGAAATTTTCATAAGACACAAATATTTTGTAATCAGGAATCACGCTGACTGCCAAAAATGTGTATACGTGGACGCCGTGTAAAGTTGTTGCGTAAGCAGTTTACTAGCTTTACTGTGCCCCATGTGAGACACCTTGATTAGTGGTTTTACCTACTGATGATGACAACTTAGTTGTCGAAAGACGTATTTAGGATACGATTAATAATTGTAGTAAGGGGTTATATACCTTTTTTTAAGTTTAAATGCTATTCACGTTTCTTTTTCTTTTAAATTCATTCAAATAAAAATTGCCTTATTCTAAATGGGTTTCTGTTAAGGAATCTTCAAATATTATATGCATAATTAGTGTAATTTATAATGGGTGTTTCAATAAGAGCGCAAGATTTGAATTGCGCGCCATGTTTGACAGTCATAATGTCACATGATTATGACGTGGCTGATCGAAAGTTGACAGATGGGAGTTAGTAAACATGGCGCATTACACGGTAGAACAACGCGTCCTGATTGTCAAAAATTATTATGAAAATGGTGAAAGTTTAATTGCCACTATTCGTAAAGTGCGTCCAATGTTCGGTCGAAATAATGTGCCTAATTCATCTACGGTTAAACGAAAAATTCGAAAGTACCGTTTCGGTTAGTGATGTGAAACACACGATACGATACGTTGAGGTCGTTCAGAACAAAACATCACGGCAGTTCGCGAGAGTGTGACAGAGTGTGTGTAACTTCTGCCAGTAGACCATGAACAGCGAAGAGAATTCATCAATTGGATCCTTGAGCAACCTGCTGATTTTGCAAACAAAATCATTTTCAGTGATGAGGCCCATTTTCACCTCGATGGCTTCGTTAATAGGCAAAACTGTCGCATTTGGGGCTTAGAAAATCCACGAATGATTCATCAGAAAGCAATGCATCCACAACGGGTCACTGTATGGTGTGCATTATGGTCTGGAGGAATAATTGGACCGTTTTTCTTCGAAAACGAAGAAGGTAATGCAGTAACGGTGAATGGCGAACGTTATCGTGCTATGATAACACAGTTTCTTGTGCCTCATTTGGAAGCTATTGATCTTGACGACATGTGGTTTCAGCAGGACGGTGCCACATGTCATAGCGCCCGTGAAACATTGACGATCTTGCACGAGTTTGCTCCTGGTCGTGTCATTTCCTGATTTGGTGACCAGAATTGGCCTCCACGCTCTTGCGATTTAACGCCTTTTTGTGGGGTTATCTGAAGTCACAGGTTTATGCCAATAAGCCTGCAACCATCGAAGCATTGAAAGCCGAAATTAGACGCTGTATCAATGAAATACCACCACATGTATTCAATAACGTTATTGAAAATTTCGTCAAAAGGGTACGCATATGCCAGCAAAGCCGTGGCGGCCATTTACAAGATATTTTGTTTCATACATAATTCCCAAATGTATATTTTCTAAATCAATAAATATTTCAATACTTTGCTACACAAAACCATGTTTTATTGAACACTGAAATCTTGCGCTCTTATTGAAACAGCCTTTATTTAGCTTCAGATACTTTTTTTCGCATGTATTACAAAGTTTTTTTTCGAAATAAAACGATCACACTGAAACTTCTTTATGAATTAGTTAATACAAATTATATTAAATACACAATATAAAAATAAAGATTTTCATCAACATTAAAGAATTCGTGTTTTTAATAGTAAATGTAATTTTGTAACTTTAATTATGCAAGTACATTTTTTATAACCAGGCGATTTCACAATTTTGCACGTGATGGTATGAAAAAGTTTGCAAATTCTAGTGATAAATAAAATTGAGAATTCTTGGATTTCATTCATATTTGTTACCTGAAAAGTAATCCCATTGGGAGTGAAAATATTAATCCCATAGCCTCAGTCACAGAAGAAAATGATTTTGGAATTCTTATTTAGTTAATGTGTTCGCACCGTCTCCGATTCAGCTTCACCTTATTGTTTCAAATCTTCGCTACTCTATTCTCTTATTCAATTCTTCCGATACATAGATGTCCTGGTGTAGGTAATGCTAGTTGATGGTCACCCGGAACGTTCATTGTTGTTAATTGATATTCGTACATTTTTAAAAATTTGAACCAGTCGTGTAAGTTTGTGTTTGGTCCACAGCGTCGTGCCCGAATGCTTCCTTTCAAATTTTGTGTGTTACTGTGACAGTCTTACTTAGTTTAAAATAGAAAAATGAAAAATGTATGAAAGCCATATCCACCTGGAATATGCAGATGCCGACATTTCATAGTTTTATATATACAGGGTTAGTTAAAAATATGGAGACGGCGATTTATTGTCGTTAATATTCATTTTAGGGAATTATGTTCAATATAAAAGTTTGTTAGGATATTTTGATCTACATTTGAGAATACTTTAATTTTTTTTTTCTTCAATTGTTTTTTAGTTACGCCTGTCCGCGCAGTTTTTTTTTTTAATGGGATCTAGTAAATTTTACTCTACCATTCGATAGAGAATTTTTTTCTCTTTACAATAATATTTTTGTTTTTTTATAATTAATTTTAATAACTTAAAAAAAAAAAGCCAGTTCATGTGTTTAACAGATGTTCGGTACATCGCAGATAGACAGAAGCGTAGCGATAAACAAACTTGAGCGACATAATTTTATCAGTGGTTATTGTGTACGTCAACTCTTTGACAGAAATAATTCATTTGTGCAATTTGTTACTGTTAATATTAACAATGGCGAGTTTAAATGAACATGAACGAATTGAAATACTTATGATGCTGGGTTATGGAGATAGACGCAGAAGTTTACAAGACGTTTGTAATTTATTTAATGATACGCATCCAAATAGAAATCCAATTTCTAAATCCGTTGTTGGTAAAACTTTAAGACGCTTTGAACAAACGGGTAGCGTTAAAGATTTGCCAAGGAGTGGTAGACCTAGAACAGCAAAAAGCGATGATAACAAACTGGATATTTTATTGGCTGTATCTGAATATCCCCATTTATCAACCAATCAATAGCGGCCAATTTAAATATTTCACAGTCATCGATCGCGTCATTTTTTAAAAGTGAAAAGTATAAACCTTATAAGGTACACCTTGTACACGAGTTAACGGAAGATGATTTTGATAGGAGATTACAATTTTCTGAAGAAATGTTAAATATTTGCAATAATAATGAAAATTTTGTCAACAATATTCTTTTCTTTGACGAAGCTACTTTTTGCCTTACCGGTGAAGTAAACAGACATAACTGCAGATACTGATCATCGGAAAATCCCTCTTGGTTTTTGGAGCACCATACGCAGTATCCCCAAAAGGTTAATGTTTGGGTTGGCATTCTAGGCGGTCATATTATCGGTCCCTTTTTCATCAATGGCAATTTAACTTCGGCTCTGTATTTGCAGTTATTGCAAAATGAAATAATACCTGTTGTACTACGCTCTATCCTCATGAAAACAATGAACACCTACCCAATGACAGTATCTGGTTCCAGCAAGATGGCGCCCCACCACATTATGGTGTAAATGTTCGTCAATATCTGGACAACGTTTTTCCCCAAAGATGGATTGGAAGACGAGGAACCATTGAATGGCCAGCCCGTTCGCCAGATTTAAGTCCTTTAGATTTTTTTCTTTGGGGATACATAAAAAGCAAAGTTTACAAAGATAAGCCCGATAACGTCGAAGATTTACAAATTCGAATTACCAGAACGATACAAGAAATTCCCCGAGATTTTTTACAGAACTCTGTTCGGGGTTTTGTAAATCGATTGGGTCATTGTTAAATTACTAATGGACGACAATTTGAACACTTATTTTAATTTACTTTGTTAATAATTTGTTTAATTTTTCTTGTAAAAATGTTATTAAAATGAATTATAAAAAAACAAAAATATTATTGTAAAGAGAAAAAAATTCTCTATCGAATGGTAGAGCAAAATTTACCAGTTCCCATTTAAAAAAAAATGCGCGGACAGGCGTATCTAAAAATACAATTGAAGAAAAAAAATTCAAATATTCTCAAATGTAGATCAAAATATCTTAACAAACTTTTATATTGAACATAATTCCCTAAAATGAATATTAACGACAATAAATCGCCGTCTCCATACTTTTAACTTACCCTGTATATATATATATATATATTATATATATATATATATATATATATATATATATATATATATAATTTCTTAGCCGTTTATTAAATATAACAATTGTTTATATATATATATATATATATATATATATATATATATATATATATAACGTGTGTTCATTTGAAAAGTCAATCTAGGTTACTTTGAAATTTTGATAGAATAAGACGCATAATGATTAGTATGTGTTTGTTGTTCCGTAAACGTAAATCCAAATGACATTTGATAATGTCAATCACATTTGTTATTTATTTGTATGTATGAAACTGTCAAAATATACGACTTCGTAGGTTAAGTAGTAAATTTTAATTTACTACATACTTCAAAATGTTCTCAGTAAATCACATCCTACTAGATTGACTTTTCAAATGATCACCCGTTATACATATACGGTGAATGTGAGGCTATTAATCTACTCGCCTACAAGAGCATTTCGGAAGAAGCCAATATAAAAATATGTGCATATTTTTGAACATACATACAATCGGTGGTAATGCTAGTAGAAAGCCCAAGATAGTTCCAGTACCTTATTATTAGAGTTACAAATCTTGTCCCTATAACAGAATCGGACACGCCCACCGCCACGTGACTGTGCGAAGCAAATATTAACACATGGGAGTTTACAGATTCGTGGCACAAAAACGATTATTCGAATTTTGCTAATAATTACATCACTAAATGTCGAACTGTCGTTTTATTTATATAAGAACAATTATTCATCATGCCGTACATTACGGTGTAAAAATACCTAAAGTTACAGTTATTTAACTAAGTTTAGAAGGGTAAGTCGTCCTTTTTGTATATTACACACGGCAACCGAGCACTCCAGTTTAATACGAGTGTGGATCCCTTTGTTCCACTCCTGAGTTACAATACAAAATTGGCAAATATCTTTTATTTTTTAACATAGTCTCCACATTTTCCCATCAATAATCTAGTATTTCTAATGCTTCTCGAAAAAAAGATTGTTCGATCTCTGCAAACTGCAACCACTGATTTACCGAACATATCACATCATTATCTGATGGAAATCGTTTACCACGCAAGTTTTGGAAATAGTCGGTAATCGCTGGGGGCCAAATCTGAACTAATTCGAAGCCTGCTTGAGTTATTACAGCTGTTGCAATGGTGGAACTGTGACTGGGTGCGTTATCCTGATGCTTTTATCAAGTCGCGCAATTTGGGAAATAAATTGGCATAATAAGCACCTGTAATAGTGTCCCCCTTCCGCAGGAAATCTACTAAAATTACGCTTTCAGCATCCTAAAATACAGATAGCATTACCTTCCCTGCTGAAGGTTGCATCTTGAATTTTTTCGGTGGCGGAGAACCTAAATGTGTCCACTTCTTACTCTTTTGGTCTCTACATCACAATGATGGATCCAGGATTCTTCCATTGTCACTAATCTTGCAAGAAAATATCCTTTGCCTTAATTTTACTTAGAGGATACAATATTTTTAATGCATTCTATATGTTTCGCATAGGATTTATGTCCTGAGAATTCTCCGGCCTATATAATAATGATAATTTGCATTGTTTAGCCAATTGAAGAAAGGTGCTGTTTTCGAATTGTTCGTTATTGTAGGTGCACACATTTTTTATTTCAAACTCAGCTGTATGGATTTATTAGAAAATTGGTGTGAGATATTGGTATCAGGAATGTTCTTTTTTTATTTAAGTTTCAATACTGTTTGATAAACATTATGTAAATTTCCGTTTTCAACAGAGCATAAATTCTTATTTTTTCTCCGTGGTTTTTTTCTTGCTTATAGTAAAATCAGAGATCAAGGTTAACAGGAATAACACAAGGAAGTTCGTTTTAATCTTTACCCTCATGGCGAGATATTCGGCTGCGAGCTATAAATCTACCTAATCTATCTGCTATAGTGGAAGGACAATTCAAATGTTTTAAGTAATAAAGTAATCCCAGAATAATAACTTTATAAGTCGCCTTAACTTTTTAACCTCGAGAAATGTGGAATTCGCGTTCTAAAAATTATTATTACCTCAACTACAATTTTTAAGAAAGTAACAAATTGAAACAGTTTTCGTTTGATTGAGTTCTAACCCTTTCAGAGGATTTATCAAGTTACTGTTCCTATCCTGTTATTTATTACTACACGTCTATAATTAGTTTCATTCACTAGTTTTCCTTTAAATACATTCGTCATAATTCACGCAAATGTGACACAATATCACTATTTTTGTTTGTCTTTTTATATTCTTATAATTCAGTCTCTTTAATCTAATGTTTAGTACGTCTCTGTATCTACAATATCATTTCTAAGAAAATATTTCCTTGTACATGATACACGTAAATAAGTAATATATAAGTGAAATGTGTAATAAAATATTCGCGGATCTTATTTGGTTGCTCCAGGATGTTGTTGAGATGATAAATACCGTTCATAAAAGGTCACCTAAATTTGTTTTAACAAAAGGTACGTCTTCATCATTATATGTTGATATTTAACAATGCTGCCGCTATTATTAATAACGTTAAATCCTTTTCATGCTGAGAGAATCTCAAGGATATTAAAAATGTAATAATTTCCAATCTTAAAGATTACGGTGTTAGTCAAAGTTATTACAATTTATTTTATTTATGGGAAAACATATACCTACTACTTACGTCATCGTGTATTACGAATACAGAAATTGAAATGCCTGGTACAAATTTTGGCCAATTTTAGCAGAAATGTTTAGTATGTACTACCGAAATACGATATTTATCTAATGACAGTGATGCAATTGAAATTTCGCGAAGTTAGTTTAAACGCGTTTTTATTTGTATAATTTTTTTGGTATTGTTTAATTTAAGACATTTTTTTATTTCGCTGTTATGCCTCGAGTCCGATTATGAACCGGAAATTATTGTCGATTGAGTGATTTTCAGAGAGACCAAATTGTAAGTCAAGTAGAAGCCGGTTTGTCATTCACTGTAGCTGCTAACCGTGTAAATTGAAATCGACATCGAAAAAGGGTGTAATAAAAATCAAAGTAAAACAGAGCCGTCGTTTAAGACTGTTGATCTTAAGAGATTGGTTTTCAACTATCAGGTCAATTGCCTCCCATCACAATCTACCGCAGAATAAGATCCCTTGAACTTAAATCGTGTTGTGTGACCACTTACTGTAGAACGCCGAAAATAGGATTTAAACAGGTCCATGGAAAATCGAATGCCGCAACATTGTTTTCAGTGTCGTAAGATCGTCTCCAGCGTCGGAATCTAGATTATATTGTGGATGTATGACGATTCAGAGGGTCCGGCGCAGACGTGGAGAAGGGTACCGTTTTCAATTTTTCGTTGAAAGGTCTGTTCACCATACTGCTTAAGTTATAATTTGTGATGCCATTATCCATGGAATTAAGTCCCCTTTAAAGTTCGTCAAAGGTATTCTGATCAACGCCAAAGTAAGTCTTCCTAAGTGCCTAACGCCCAGTGTTATTTTGAAGAAATCTTTAAACCTCTTCTTTCTTATCTTCAGAGGCATGTTGATTCGATTTTTCAGAGAGATACTGTGCATTCCTATGTAGTGAAGTTTGCTCTAAATTACTTTGAAGAAATTCATGTTAATCTTTTGCAATAGTCTAAAAACATCTCCCTATTTTTTTTTTCAAATAGAATATATAGATAACCGCCAATGTCTCTCTGTAATTGACGGTTAAGCTATTGGAGGGCATAAATTATTATATTTATCGATTGAACGGCACACGTAAGTGATGATTAAGGATTCGCATCTTGGGATTAATGTGAGCGATTGTTTTTTTTTCGGGATCGGTATCCATATAGACTCTGAGGCGTCCTGGGGTCTTGACAAGCTTCAAGTTTAAGACATTGTGTTATACACACACCGCAAAAATATTAATTCTGGAAGAAATTAATATGTTTCATTATGTGCAAGAAATTATGTTGTAAATTCTGGAAGGAATTTTACAACATAATTTCTTGCACATAATGAAACGTTTACTCATTAATAAATTAGCTGATCAGAAAGCTTAACGTGAAAAAATATTACGCTTTCAGAGTATTGACCTGAATTTTTTATGCATATTATGTCACAACTATCCAATAACAACAACAAAAAAATGTTAGACACTGGCACTTAAACTGTTTCTATTTAAATGAATTACGATGTATGTATTTACGGTGAAGATTAGTTTCATATTTCAATTAATTATGTTGTATATAAGAGTGTTTTATAAATTATTGTTTATGAAAACGATTTCGGTAATACTGTGCGGAAATAATGGTGTTTAATTATAACTGCAATCTCAGGTCGCGTTAGTAAAGAATTTACGAAATTATTTTTTTTAATTTTTAAGCGAGTTATTACGTATACTTTCTCTTCGAGCTTTCTCCGACTCGGCGATATTGGATTATTTTTCATTTATATGCAAGATAGTTGTGAAATTATTTTATTAGATTTAGAACGTTATCTGAGTTTCTCCTATTATGATCAATCACATGCGTATGATTAAAATAGCATTATTTGTAGATGCGTCTTATTTACTGCACTTGTCACTTTACTGGTGGTACTATTTAAAAGGATATGCGACATTAAAGAAGTAATTGTTATATTACTACGTTAGTAATACATTCCAAATTATGTTCTGTAGCTGCTGTTAGAAAAAAAAAAACAATTTGAGGAAAAAAAATTCCTTTTGTTGTACTTAACATGACTGAAGTGATAGAATTACACTCATTGACCGGTCGATTTTCAACGAACTCCGAGTGGTGGGTGTGCAAAATTCCTTAACCTCCTATTGATAATATTCCATACATTTTGTATTGGAATATTTGGGAAGCCATAGCATAAAATCGACATGAACCTCTTCAAGGAAAGTGAATGGAAAAATTAGATCCTCCAGCCTCTAAAGATAAGGGAGAAGATGATGTCGTTCAATAACTTATCATCAGCAACGTCTGGCGACCTTTATTTTTCGCCAGAAAAGTTACCATAACTCCAAAAGCTTGGTGAACAGTCCTTTCAACAAAAGATGGCGCCTTACTCTATGTCTTCGTGTATCCATGTGATGATGGGCATACATCTCATCTCGAATCTAGATTAATATCACTCGATATTCCATAGTCTTTTCCTGTACTGATTTAAGCGTTGTTTTCGGTGGTCAGAAGTGAGTGGTGAGATACGATCTGTAAGTCCGAAGTTTCTGCGGTAGACAATTTGATTGATAGTGTATCCTTGGACGCCGTGTAAAGTTGTTGCGTGATCAGATGTGCTAGCTTTACTGTGTCCCATGTGCGACACTTCGATTAGTGGTTTTACCTACTGATGATGACAACTTAGTTGACGAAATACGTATTTAGGATACGATTAATAATTGTGGAAAGGGGTTATACAACTTTTTTTAAATTTGATCGATAATTAGACGGCTTTCGTCACCAATCCAAATATTAATAATAGACCATTTAGTTAAAAATCAACCTCTTGAGAAACCAATCGCTTTAAGTAAAAATCTTGACGATCAGGTCAAGAAATCTATTCCGTTACCTCTTTTTTGATGTGTCTGATCATTCTCAAATCACTCTCGACAAATTAAAGGATCGATTTCTATTGACACGGTTAGCAATTTCAGTGAACGATAAATCGACTTCTCTTAGACCAAGAAATGTACTTGGACTCTATACCGAACAATGTAATTTAAAGAGAACAATCTAACAAATTACAACGAGAAGTCGTACAAATTAACACAAAAATGCTTGATAATAATTTAATTAGACAAATATGCAAAAAATGTCGATTACACTATAAAAAACGTAGATGTTACAATTTCTAAGTAGTATACAAGTGTCCCATATCGCTAAGTTCAAATTTTAGGAGTCTAAAGTAGACATTTCAAGTAACAAAAACGCAAAACTTGTATATCCATTTTTATTTGTTTCAAAGTTACAGATCTATGAATGTGATTGTCAAATCATGAAAAAAAATGTAATCCCAACGTCAATAAAAACTGATTTTATTTAAAAAAGTTCAATTAATAATATTTTCGAAATATCCACCTTCTTGTTGAATGCAGGCTTGTGCCCGTAAGCCAACAGAAGAAGTACTTATCCGAATTTCTTACTTGTTTTGTCGGATTTGCTCGGCAGCCCGGTAAGTACGGTCCAACAACTCTTCTCTTGTGTTCGAAACTTGCGCGTAGACTAAATTTTTCATGTACCCTCATAAATAAAAGTCAAGGGGATTTAGATCGGGTGATCTAGTGACCATGCAACAGGACCACCTCCACCAATCCATCTTGGATAATTGACGTTAATCCAATTTCGGACAGCACTTCCGAAATGTGGTGGTGCCCCATCCATGTGAAACCACATGTCTCGTCGAACAGCCTCTAAAAGACCTGGCAGTTCGTCAATAAGAAATTGAAGGTAATTGTCCGCATTTAGCCTGCCAGGAAAAACGACAGGACCAATCAACAAGTCATCGATTAGGGCCGCCCAAACGTTAATAGAAAATTCATGTTGAAATTTAGATGGGCGCATAGCTTTGCGATTTTCTGATGACCACCTGTGCAGGTTTCTCAGATTTGTAGCACCACTTCTCGTGAACGTAGATTCATCTGTCTAGAGTACTGTTCTGCAGAAATTAAAATGAAGCCGTGACTGTCTTAATATCCAGGTAGAATAAACTAGACGAGCATAGTGGTCTGCCTCAACCAAACCGTCTTAACTGCGATAGTGATATGGATATAAGCCCTCACGTTTTAAAATTCATCAAACTGTCGTTCATGGCACTCCTAGTTGTCTAGAGATTCGACGTACACTGAGAGTTGGATCTTGTAATAATAGCTACTGTTTCTTCCTCTAAACCTGCTGGTAAATTTACTCCTCGGTCGAAAATATGATCACGCAGTCCGCATTCCCGAAATTGTCTGTGTACTTCCAAAAACGTTCTGTAATGAGGAATGCGCCTATCTGGAAACCGATGTCGGTATTCAATAACTGCTTGACGTGCACTGCCGTTACAGTAGCCATACACAAAATGCATGTTCGCATACTCTTGAGAAGAAAATCGGTAAGGCATTTTGAATAAATAAAACGTGTCCACTCAGTAATAAGCCGTTGTATGAACTGAAACGTAATATAATCCTTTATTAAAAAATGTAACGTTAACAGTCATCTGAACATTTGTTTATTGTATGTTATTCATGGTTCAGCACTTACGAAATCAGTAAGAACCTGCTTTATCATAAATCAATTTCCAGTACTCTTTTTTGTAGATCTCCAAGAAATTACTGTATGCACTACGACACGTGTTTATTTATTTTAGGATAACATTTTATTATGCGACGTTAACAATCACAGGCCCGTAATTGAATCGTATAACTTTTTTTAAATAAAATCAGTTTGTATTGACTTTAGGATTACATTTTTTTCATGATCTGACAATCACATAACAAATAAAAATGGGTATACAAGTTTTGCGGTTTTGTTACTTGAAATGAAGTCTACTTTACACTCCTAAAATTTGAACATAACTATACGGGCCACTTGTATAACGACATATTTTTTGCTCATATTCTTAGCGTAACCACAATTAAATCAATTGTGATATCAGTTCTTCTATCTCAACGTTAGGCATGTTGAGCCTTTGTACATATATCTGTAAATCGGAAAATGTCAAACGTTCCCATTTATATGTTCATTATGTGTATAACGTTAAAATAGGTAGTTCTCTTCGAGCGACTTTAATTTTCTAACTAATACGTGCAATGTAATAAACAAAGTTTTTTCTTGTCGTCGTCCCCATTTTTTTTCGCCTGCCAGACATACTTTTGACTGAACTAGGTTAGATTTTAAAAATGTCATGTATGTCGTATCTATAAATTAGATTAATATGTTTTCGTTTATTACTGTTAAAAAAATCTATATACCTTGTACTTATATTAGTAATAATAGATATTTATGTATTAAGGGAATAAACGACAGTTTTAATCCCGAGACAGTAAGTAATGCCTGAGCGACCGAAGGGAGCGAGGGCATTTTCTGTTGAGGGATTATAGACGTTTATTCCCGAATTACATACAAAACTTTTCTCCCGACCTTAAATGTAATAATTTATTTCATTATTAGTTTGACAGTTGATTGATCTGATGTCATTCAATTAAGTTGGTTTGTCATGAAAATGTGCATAGTTTCTGGTTACTAAGGTAAAACGAGTTTGTTTGTGTCTTATTTTTTCCAAAAAAACGCAGTCCATTTAAGTTATTGTGCAAAAAGAAAAATTTTACAAGTAAATGAGAACGAACCTTGCACAAGCACTACTGTAAACAACCGCCAAGTTAAGATATCAGATGATTGTCCATATATAAATATTGTAAACTCATTTAATGTTACTATTACGATTACAAAATAAAATTGATTGATATATTTAAATGCTTCGTCAATCTGACAGTTAAATTAATTTTGACTTAAATAAATGAACCAAAAGTCATTCACTACAGTATTCACTTTATTCCCTAGGGAAAATCGAATATTTTATTCCCTAGAGAATAAAGTAGTCTAATATATGTCAATTGTCAGATGTATAAGATGACACTTTATTCTCGGTCGGGAGAAAACATACATACGCTAATTTCGCTAATTTATTAATTAGTGGAAACATGAATTTTAATCAACTAAAGGCCGAATCAATTCAATATAGGTACCACATTGCATTAAAATAATTCAATTAGGAACAAACTACAGTAAATATCGTTTATAACGACGTTGAAGGGACCAACGAAATTCGGTCGTTATAAGAGTAGGTCGCTATATCCAAATACCAAATTATTATATAAACACATTTTATTTATATTAGAAAATACACTTAAACAACGAAAACAATATTCTAGTTTTATAAAATACAAATAAAAAAAAAACATTTCCTTCTCAACTTATTTTACTAACAATTTAACACATATGTATATAATAATACATAGGCACGGACTGCATTGTACATACATACATACATACATACATATTTAAATTTTAATAAAAAAATCTGTCATTTTGGTTTGTTGTAATTTTTTGTTTTCTAAGAAGTGTTTTTCAATAATTGTTTCCAAATGGAGCAATGCAGAATCTGTTTTAGCGTCTTTCAAATTTTGATTAAATGTGAAAAAATTCTGTATCATTACAACTGCTGAAAATGCATCCTTTATAGTAGGTGGTTGAAATTCCGTGTAGTTTCGTCCATTTCCACTTCATCGTTGTTTATTTCTAACTCCAAGTTTGCACTGGACCCAGCTAAAATTTAATCTTCTGTCATATCTTCCTCCGTTTCGAGTTCTTCATCAACATTTGAAAAATTATCCCAACCCTCTTGTGTTGCCAGGTTAACTACAGGTAAAGTGCGGACCCATTCAGTTAAAGGTAAGTTATCTTCTTCCGTATCATTTTGTAGTCGAAGCCACTCAGCTAAGAGTAAATTATCGTCATCAAAAGAGTTTTCTGCTGTGTGTAAATTAAACCCAGCATGTGCAAAGGAATTTGCTATTGTCTGTTGAGAAACGCGATCCCAAGCTTTGGAAAGTAGAAAAATAGCCTGCAGGATATCTAGTTTTTGAGGAACACCATTCTCGTCAATGTCTTTTAAAAGCTTTATAATTTGAAGTTTTCTAAAATATGTCTTTAGGGACTTTATTACACTCTAGTCCATCGGTTGAAGAACTGACGTGGTATTTGGTGGAAGGAAGGCAAGTTTTATAGCTTTTAAGTTTTGAACATTTGGATGAGCTGGACAGTTGTCTAAAAGCAATAGGATTTTCCTTTTTTGCCGAATGAGTTTATTGTCCCATCGTACAATTATTTTTTCAAATAATGCTGATGTCATCGATGCTCTTTGGTTATTTTCATATTCAACAGGTAAAGATTTTATATTTTTAAAACATCGAGGATGCTTAGCTTTGCCAATAACCACAAGTTTCATTTTTTCCGATCCAGTCATATTTGCTGCTACAAGAACAGTCAATCTATCCTTATTCAGTTTACCACCAATACATTTTTCCCCTTTAAATTTCATCGTTTTGTCTGGCATCATTCTGAAAAATAAACCAGTCTCATCTGCGTTGAATATTTCTTCGTCTGTATATTCTTTTCTTAAATTTGGCCACACTGTATTTAACCAGTCGTCACAAATCCCTTTAGGTACATATATTGCTTCGCCACATATTTTACCAAAAACAATATTGTGTCTTTTTCGGAATCGTTGAATCCATCCAACTGTGCATTTAAAATCTTCTAACCCTAATCGTCGAGCAAAATCATTTGCTTTCTCTTGCAATATCGGACCGCTAATAGGAATGTTGTGGCTCCTCTGAATTTTGAACCATTCATATAGGGCCTCGTCTACTCTATACGCGTTTCAAGATCTGATCTTTTTATTTTGTAATGATGAAGATCTATTAATTAAATCCTCTATTTTATTCCGATTTTTCCAAATCGTGGAGATTGTTGAATGCGCCACCTAAATAAACAAGAATAATATTAGTATGCATGTTATTCTCATAGAAATCAAACAAAACTTACCTTATATTCCTTAGCAATATTAATATTAGAATTTCCAGCCTCCAAGCGCCTAATAATTGATGCTTTTTCTTCAATTGTAAACGCCTTTCGTTTCGCCATATCGACGTCGACAACGTACCTTCAATTCCTAGATAACTACTGAATAAGTACGTTTATCTGTCGCATTTCGCCTTGCCTTTTCATAACGCTGTAATTCCCCTAGCCAATTCGAAACTTCCCCACCGTTTTCTTACTATGCGACGTGTCCGTCGTTATAAAAGATAATTTGATCCAAATTTCAAGCTATTTTTCGTCGTTATATTAGTTTCGTCGTAATATCCGATGTCGTTATAACCGATAGGTTTCGCGTTTAGAAAGCATTGTTTCTGGCCAGGACCTTGAAATTTCGTCGCAAAAACCGATATGTCATATCAGATGTCGTTATAAACGATATTTACTGTATTTGGATTACATTTTTAATGGTTTGCATCTCTCATTTACGAGTATGAGGTAAAGATAATAATTTTATTTATAATGCGGTACACTGCGCGACATATAAAACCCGTACAACTCTTATGAGTAGGGACAGGACACGAGAGGCCTACTATTGAAAACTTGTATTTTTAAAGAGCTGTTAATTTTATTTATACAATTGGAAAACAAACTGGTGGTGATCTAGAAAATAAGAAATACATTTTTATTTGTTCGTTATAAAACTAAATCTGTTAAATTGTATAGATTTATATGTTAGATATAAGTGAATTGAGTATAACTGAATTAAAGAATAGCATTTCAAATTTTATAAAGATTCAAAGTGCATTTTAAAATGTAAACCATTATATAACGTACTTTATTAGCATATTCAAAATTGCAATATTTTCCTTAGATTCCAAAATTTACACTTACTTATCTGTTTAACCTGTTTTATACATTTAGACCATTTATTTATTGCCTAGTGTGATTAGTGAAGGATTTCCGGAGACTTTAATTGTTTAATTTAACATACATAATAGGCTCATGATATCCAAATATGTAGGTACCATAAAAATCTATTATTGATGCATGGTACAGATGAAAATACATTAAGAAGATTTATGTCACCCTATTAATATGTAATTAGGAATTCAATTTGATTATAATATTTATTTATCAGTAAGATCTTTAAGACTATCGGAAACATTGGGTATTGTTTGCATGTAGATACAATTTCTAAAAAGTAAAAATGTATGTAAATTCCACAACAATGACGTAAAATACATACACATTTTAGTTATGTTAACGTAGAGAGAGTGATATATTTACTTGTAACACAACAAACATATACATACATTCTACAACAATCATTCTGTACACAACAGACATACAATATACAACAATCAAACAGTAAAGAATTAAATTTAAGTTTACATTAAGTTCTACATTCTGAAAATTATTTTATGAAATAGGTTTAAGTGTTTTTTGTAAAATAAATAAAACATTCAGAAAACACACCAACATTGAAAGTTGGTACCACCAACCAAAAGAAATAACCAGCTTATACGGAAGTTACGCCCTGTGAGCGGTGGGTTAAACACAAAATTTTACATGGTCCTTTGAGAATCGAGTACAATGCAACATTCGGTACTTTGACCAGATATAAGGTTTCAAACAAGGAGGAATACACATCATATCTGAAAAAGTAACTTAACAATGTTCTAGATCTAAATAAATGACAATTAAAAATGTATGCGTAAGTTATTGAAACTTAATGAAAATTCACTGGATACTTACATACATACAAGGTGTCCATATCGCTATGTTCAAATTTTAGGAGTGTAAAGTAGACTTCATTTCAAGTAACAAAAACGCAAAACTTGTATTTCCATTTTTATTTGTTTCAAAGTTACAGATCTATGAATGTGATTGTCAGATCATGAAAAAAAATGTAATCCTGAAGTCAATACAAACCGATTTTATTTAAAAATAGTTATACGATTCAATAACAGGCCTGTGATTGTTAACGTCGCATAATAAAATGTTATCCTAAAATAAATTAACACGTGTCGTAGTGCATACAGTAATTTCTTGGAGATCTACAAAAAAGAGTACTGGAAATTGATTTATGATAAAGAAGGTTCTTACTTATTTCGTAAGTGCTGAACCATGAATATCATCCAATAAACAAATGTTCAGATGACTGTTAACGTTGCATTCTTTAATAAAGAATTACATTACGTTTCAGTTCATACAACAGCTTATTAGTAAGTGGACACGTTTTCTTGATTCAAAATGCCTTACTGATTTTCTTCTCAAGAGTATGCGAACATGCATTTTGTGTATGGCTACTGTAACGGCAGTGCACGTCAAGCAGTTATTGAATACCGACATCGGTTTCCCGATAGACGCATTCGTCATTACAGAACGTTTCTGGAAGTACACAGACAACTTC
The DNA here is from genome assembly GCA_935421215.2 of Melolontha melolontha. Classification (NCBI taxonomy): domain Eukaryota; kingdom Metazoa; phylum Arthropoda; class Insecta; order Coleoptera; family Scarabaeidae; genus Melolontha; species Melolontha melolontha. The sequence goes on along the minus strand of OW285236.1, from coordinate 643,107 downwards.
GGGAATGCGGACTGCGTGAATATCTTTTCCACCGAGGAGTAAATTTGCCAGCAGACTTAGAGGAAGAAGCAGTAGCTATTGTTACAAGGGATCCCACTCTCAGTGTACGTCAAATCTCTAGACAACTAGGAGTGCCACGAACGACAGTTTGGTGAATTTTATAGCGTGAGGGCTTATATCCATATCACTATCGTAGGGGACACGGTTTGCTTGAGGCAGACCACTATGCTCGTCTGGTTTATTCTACCTGGATATTAAGACAGTCACGGCTTCATTTTAATTTCTGCAGAACAGTCCTCTGGACAGATGAATCTACGTTCACGAGAAATGGTGTTACAAATCTGAGAAACCTGCACAGGTGGTCATCAGAAAATCCCAAAGCTATACGCCCATCTAAATTTCAACATGAATTTCCTATTAACATTTGGGCGGCCCTAATAGATGACTTGTTGATTGGTCCTGTCGTTCTTCCTGGGAGGTTAAATGTGAACAATTACCTTCAATTTCTTATTGACGAACTGCCAAATCATTTAGAGGATGTCCCACTGAATGTTCGACGGGACATGTGGTTTCACATGGATGGGGCACCATCACATTTCGGAATTGCTATCCGAAATTGGGTTAACGTCAATTATCCAAGATGCATTGGTCGAAGTGGTCCTGTTGCATGTCATCCAGATCACCCGATCTTAATCCCCTTGACTTTTATTTATGGGGTTACATGAAAAATTTAGTCTACGCGCAAGTTTCGAACACAAAAGAAGCGTTGCTGGATCGTATTCACCTGGTTGGATAAGTACTTCGTCTGTTGGCTTACGGGCACAAGCATGCATTCAACAAGGAGGTGGACATTTCGAAAATATTATTAATTGAACTTTTTTAAATTAAATCACTTTTTATTGACTTTAGGATTACATTTTTTTCATGTTCTGACAATCACACATTTAGAACAAGGAGAAAGAAACTGACTCACCGTAATTTATTTATCTTACGAAATATAAACGAATAAATAAAACAAATTATAGAAACTCTTCCCGCTTCTATCTATGCCGATGAAGAAAGGAATTTAAGTTTAAAATTAAAATAATTGCGTCACAATTCAACGACAAAAAATAGATGTGCGATTAACTGAATAAATAGTGCTATTCAATAACCGCCTGTTGTACTTAACGATATTATAGACTATTTATGGTCCATCGTAATTTCGGCCTTTCGTGTCCGGTCCGTAATGATGACTGACCAAATGATGCCGTAGTAGTAGTATGATGCTTGCGTAATCTAGCGGGCGTATAGTGAACTTGAGGATATAGCGGTGATATTAGAACTCACTAGACCTTGCTATTACAGCCAATTCCACAGCTGTAGAGGTATGCTTTTGTGTAACTAATTTAATAAGATCCTGTACTTTGCGCCATTAACAAATTACGATGTGGAAAATTATTTTCAATGTATGAAACGTGTTATCATCGAAAAGAACGTCATTAATCTACGAGCATCTAGGAGAGGTATTCATCTTGCACACAAATAAATTGTGTAAATATAATATTAATTACAAATTTAAAATTTTAACAATTATTATCTAGTTTAAAGACAATAACATGAACATCACGAAATTGCCAATATGTAAAAATATTATGGATGGTGTCTGTTTGCGTTATTAGAGGATAACCATGAGTAACCGTATTTACTTTGGAATGTTATTTCTTTCTTAGTCTGAGATGGCGCTTAAGATACTACGAAATATTAAAACTGTATCGATCCTTGAGGTTTTCGAACGACCTCGAGATCGTTTCATTACATCGATTATCGATATAAGATGGTGAGAATGTTTTTTCGAAGTGGATAGTTCAATGTTGCATGCCTGAATTGTATTGAAAAAATCGCAATCGTGTACGCATTAATTATTGTTATCTCGCATATAAATTATGGGTGTAATCTTAAGTGGTATTCGTTAATGCGTTAAGTAACGAACGTTCTTTAATAAAAATACATTTATGCATATGTGAGATTTCAATTAAATTTCGATAAGCTGGATGTAAATACTTTTAAAAATATTGTAAAGGACTGTTGTAGATTGGTAATTGACATTTGCAGTCCTAAACGATGTGCGCAATCGAAATGGAATGTAAAATTACAAAATGCAAAATGCCATCAGGATTCGATAAAGTAAGGTTAAGAAAGATGACTCAACGAAATTCGGTACCGTGTATATATTTAATATTATTAATAATTCCTAATTTTTTCCGACCAATTATCTCGTCCAAAATCTAAATTGATCACCAATTAATCATATCAGACAATAGTCATTATTGTCATTAATGCGTCATTCAAAGTCTATAAATAATCTGTATCTCAATTTTTATAACGAGCGATCATTAAAATTTTCACTCGTAGCTGGCCGTGTATATAAAAATTATGTCGTAGCTTTAGTCATTAAGATGTTATTTCAAACATCTGTCAGTGTCAAATATATATTTTAAAGTTTCATCAAAAGAAAAAGTAATGGCCTTTAATATGTATAAAGCGTTTATGGTAGAATGTTACTTCCTGACATCTCAAAAAATTGATGGTATTTGGCAGCATTCAATAGAAAATTGCTTTGCGGAGTTTGAAGAGAGATATCCAAATACTGTTCCTAGCTATAAAACTTTCCGTGATACGCTAATGCATTGTGTAAATCTTTTTCGTCAACAGGCAGTATTTTAAGGAAAAAAGGAAGCGGTCCTCCTCTCAAGACAAGTCGCGGCGTAATTGAAAATGTCAGACAAATTATTAACGAATCTCCTCAAACATCTATTCGCAGAGGTTCGCAACAAGTAGGGCTTTCGTATGGAACATGTCAAAAAATTTTAAAAAAGGACTTGCACATGTATCCATATAAATTAACTTCTGTACAAAATCTATTACCTACGGATTATGAAAAAAGAACACAATTTTGCCAATGGTTTATTCAAACAATGACAGAAAATATTTTAAATCATACTTTTTTCACCGATGAAGCTTGGTTTTATTTGAAAGATTATGTTAATTCGCAAAATATGCGTATGTGGTCCAGTGAAAATCCTCATTTCTACAGAGAAGTTCCTCTACATCCAGAAAAAATAGGCGTATGGATAGGTATGAGTCGTCACCGATTAATAGGACCAATATTCTTTGAGGGCACGATAACATCGGAGAAATATCGAAACGAAATTCTCAGTGTTTTTACTAATCAATTGACTAATGATGAACTCCAGGTCGGGAATTTTCAACCGGATGGGGCTACATCTCACGTTACACTTGAAAATATTCAGTTTTTGCAACAATTTTATGGCGATAGGATAATAAGTAGAAATACAGCGATTCCATATCCACCACGATCGTGGGATATCATGGATTTTTTTGTGTGGCCATATATAAAGAATATTATTTATTAATAATTACAATTAATAATCTACAAGAGTTAAGACATAAATAAAATCATAGAAAAATGTGAACACATCAATAACTCACCGCAAATACTGATCAATGTTTTCAATGCTCTACGAAATAGAGTGCGATTATGCTTGGTGGAGAATGGTCAACATTTTACCCATTTTTTATAATATTCTATTACTTTGTATAAAAATTATAAATATATTTAATATAAAAGTCAGTATTTCAAATTATTTTTTAACAATCATGAGATTCATGAGTCAGAAAGACGGCAGACTGTGTGCCAGACAGACAAGAATCATTTCACCATGTGTACTAAATATTATTTTGGATACTATAATATAAATATGTTTTGAAGGTGCATCTGTTATGTTATTGCCAATAATACCACTTTTTCTTTAGAATAAATGTTTTGTTCGTTGTTAGAAAAACGAAATAATGTTTTTTTTTTATTTTGATTTAGAACTGTAAAATATATGTTCAAATTCTGTTACCTCTTTGATAAATGCATGTATGGAAATATTTACGAAACTACTAAATATATGTTTTTCTGCTCCGATATGTAAACAAAGCGAGAGGAATGAAAAATAATATTTTGTACTAATGGTGAAATGATTCTTGTCACCTTGCACCGGGCACATAGTCTGCTGTCTTTAAGTAATTATTTTTATTCTATATTCGAAATTATTTTCTCAGAGAATATTGTTTTTCTCTCTTGGTTCATATTAGAAAAAGGTTTATAAAAAGGATTTTAAATATATATTATATATTATACATGTGCAGACTATTTCCTTTAGTTGGAATTGTTTTTGTGATTTGTAAATTTCAAAAATGTTTTTCTCTCTAAAAATATATTTTAATGAAATTATAAAAAAGCTTTTAACGAGAAAAAAAAGACTGTGGATATGTGTACATCTGTACAATTTTTTAATATGTAAAGAATTCCCAGAATTTAAATCGTGTCACAAGTATTTATATATGTTTTTATGGTTGTAAAATATTTTTATTTTAAAAGATATTATTCTAAATAGAATAATATAACCAAGGAAGTATGACCTTATATCCATTTTGCTATACAGAGTGGTCATAAAGTTTGGAACCAAGCTTATAACCGCATTATTTTACATTTTTAGGAAAAACGCTCGGACAGGTAAATTTTCTTTTTTAAAACGCCATCTTTTGACATACAATTTTTTTCTATGACGTCATTGGTTTTCGAGTGATGACGTTATCAACACTTTCTTTAAATGGCAACATTATTTTTTTCTCATTTTTGGTAGATCTTTATATCCACCAAATAGTGATATAAAACAATTGGTATGTTGCATCACAATTTTTTTGAAAAAATGATATAAATTTAGAAAAAAATGCGAAAATTTTATTTTTGTACAAAATTAAAATTAAATAAAAAAAATACAACTGAACTTAAATTTATTCTAACAGTTAACGTAAATTTTCAAAATGGACCCCACCAACCAACTGACACTGTCCCAGCCGAGTGTAAACACTTCGTATACTCGCCTCAGATATTTGTGTAAGTTCTACGCGAATTCGTTCTTTTAAATCTTCTAAATTGTTCGGTTTGTTAAAATACACTTTCGATTTCAAATAACCCCACAAAAAAAAGTCTAACGGAGTCAGGTCAGGAGAACGAGGTGGCCATTCTATGGCGCCTCTCCGTCCAATCCATTTATTGGGAAATATTTCGTCAAGATAGTGGTGAACCTCTACACCATAATGGGGAGGCGCCCCATCTTGTTGAAACCAAATATTTGGATGGGGTACATCACCATCCTCGTGATTTGGGAAAATAACAGTGAGCGCTTGAACCAGTTCAAATCTTAAAAATTCTAAATATTGCACAGCAGTCAAATTTCCTTCAAAAAAATATGGTCCTAAAATGCGACGTCCAATCATTCCAACCCATACGTTAACTTTTCCTCTGCGCTGAGTATGAAACGCCTGAGTCCAATGGGGATTGTTCTGCGACCAATATCTGCAATTATGGCGGTGAACAGATCCATTTAGGCAGAACGTAGCTTCATCTGAGAAGACGATGTTTTCCAAGAATTTTGGATTTTGGTCACAACGTAACATTACGTCTTCACAGAACTGGAGTCGACGATTTTCGTCATCCTCATGTAATTCCTGTACAAGTTGAACTTTGTAAGGACGATAGTGTTCTTTTTTAAATAAGTTGACAAATGAGTGAGCCACCTGATTGGCTAACGCAAGTAGTCTGGTGGAAACATGATGCCTTTCTTCTGCTTCTAGAAGCACATTTAATTTCAAATCTTCTCCTACTTGAGGTCTACCTTGCCGTGGTCGATCTTTTACGGATCCAGTTTCGGTAAACTTTCCAACTAGTTTTGTCACCGTAGACCTGGTAATTGGAGGTCTATCAGGGTGTTCATGGTTAAACAATTCGCATGCTTCTGCATGCGTTCTTTGTCTGTCCCCATACCGACCATAATTAAAATTTCGATTCTTTCTCGCTCAGATAAATGTCCTATTTTTTATATTAGCGAAAATGAACAATTTTTACGCAATATCTCAAAAATCTAGCGTCAAAAATTGAAGTAAATAATTCAACAATGTTGTCGCCATAGAAACAATTTCAAACTAAAATGTTTGTACATAAATTGTATAAAAAGAAGCAAGAATGTCATAAAGAAATATCTTGCAAAAAAGTGCGTGTTTTTGTTTTTGTAAATTTTTTGCATAGTAACATGAGTACATGTGCTTTTGACGATCCGGTTTGTTCAAGAAGAATATTTAAGTCCTCACACAAGACAGAAGTGTGAAAAAAACTTACTTACATATTTCAGTAAATTTTGTAAGCTTAATTAGTTTTTGAAATCTTCAATTTTTGGGCGATAATTTTAATTAAGAAATGGTCTGCCACATCATGTCAATTTTTTAAATAAATTAAACTTCTTTGGCCCTTTTTTGTGAAACTATTTAATGTTAAATAAGATTTTTTAATAAGTAATTGGCCGATTGGGAAGACGAATTTCTTTTGACCTGCATTTATACACGGCTAGGACAGTGTCAGTTGGTTGGTGGGGTCCATTTTGAAAATTTACGTTAACTGTTACAATAAATTTAAGTTCAGATGTATTTTTTTTAATTGAATTTTAATTTTGTACAAAAATAAAATTTTCGCATTTTTTTCTAAATTTATATCATTTTTTCAAACAAAAAGTGATGCAACATACCAATTGTTTTATATCACTATTTGGTGGATATAAAGATCTACCAAAAACGAGAAAAAAATAATATGGTTGCCATTTAAAGAAAGTGTTGATAACGTCATCACTCGAAAACCAATGACGTCATAGAAAAAAATGTATGTCAAAAGATGGCGTTTTAAAAAAGAAAATTTAATAATAAATTCTTCACAAAAATCATCCATTATGTGCTCCTTCATAATGTAATCTTTTTCTACACCTTCTACATGTCGACAAGTTTCTGACCATTCCTCTACCTTGATGTTTGAAAATTCTTCTCTCGCCAATTTTTCAACATCATTTATATGAAATGTAACATTTCTTGATGCAACCCGATTCTTTACAATACCCCAGATTTTTTCAATCGGGTTTAGTTCTGGGTGGTATGGTGGCAATCTCAGGACGGTGTGGCCTTTTTTTGCAAATATACCATCTATGCTGTATTGTATATGTTTTGGCTTGTGAAGTTTTACTAAATTGTACAACTCCAGTTTAGTACAATTCGCATCGTAAGTTATGCCCCTTTCGTTTAGCTACTGTATCATATCACACTTTCTACTGGCTGATGTTGGATGTTTATATGACATAACATTATGGTAGCTGGCATTATTCACAACAATCACAGAATTATCAGGCAAATTAGGAATTAAAGATGTTTCTAACCATTTTTTATAATTTATGAAGTTCATGTCGTCATGGTAGTCGCCACTTTTTGACCTAATTTGAAAATTAATAACGCATCATTAACAAAACCCTCTGCAGAACCAGCATGAACAATTATTAAACGCTTCCCTTTTGAAATTGGACACTTTAATCCTTCATTAGATTGATCGACCCATCCAAAAGGAGATGTATGCCCTGCATGTATGTAAGTTTCATCTAAAAATTACTTATGTACTTAAAATATATACTAAATAGATTTTCTAAATGCTTTTTATACCTGTATATATTATTGGACGTCTTTGGGTACGATAATTTGTTATTTTACGGATGTAAGAACACCTCAGCTCTCTTATGTCAAACCGCTCCATTAAAATCTTACGGTTATCAGTAGTTTTTTCCATCTAGCAAATAAAAAGTTTAGAGTGATATTACTAAAAATAATAAAGATGGTACCTGAATCCTATTCGCAGCAATAATTTCCTAAAAGATGATAGCCCTCCTGCAAAACCGATTCCTTCATCATCGTGAATTTTATTATAAACGGCTTTTATTGTGGGTCTTCTCTTTTTCAGTCACATGAAAATTATGTATAATTCTGCGAATAGTTTCTTCCCCACAGTTATCGACAGTAGATTTTGGTAATGGTTTTGGTGGTTTTATTTTTGTCGATAAGAATGAATTTACTTTTCTTGTTTCAACAGCATGACCTTCTTTAATTATTCGACCTACAGTGCTCCTAGAAATACCTGTTGCTTCTGCAACTGTATCTAGCAGCTGACCTATAAATGATGAACAACATAAATTATAATTTTTAATTTGATTTAAAAAAAGTAATATTATTACATGTTAAATATTATGTATCCACCTAATTTGTAAATATATTTACCTGTCACACCTTCTTTTTTAAAATAGTTATATACATTAAAAATTATTTCACGAGATTGTTCAAGAATAACTTTTCTCTTTTTCGAACAAGGGCTCACTTCCTCCAGGACATAGTTTGTTGCCATATCAGACATTTTACCTTGTGTAAATAAATATTACAACTAAATTTTCAGGAATTTTATTATAAGTATATTTCTACTTACAAGAGCATGCATTCTTACTCTTGAATAGCTTTGAAAAAAAATAAATTAATAGATAAAACACAACAATAATATTACAAATAGGAAAACTCTTAATGTACGTACAACACCACTACGAAACACACCGATCAAATGCCTGATACCGACTGACAAATAATCGATAAATGATTGTGGCTCGTTTAGTACACGGATTTATACTACTAGTTGTTTCTCTCATTTATGAGGTGGCTCTCTTTCTAATTACTAAAATGTGTTTCTGCGCCAGTCTCATTCGAAAATGATTTTCCTCTATCAATGGTATGTGTGGTTAACGTAAACGTAACTGGTCACCCACTTGAATTCTTCCTCTCAATAGGTCAGCGTGTTTTTTAAATTAGTAACTTAATCTATTGATTAATGACCAGTGTCTCTAGTAATGTCGAATAATTTTCGCCGCCTGTGTGCCTTGCACACAATAACGGCGCGGGCCTGATTGGGATACTTGACTATTAAGTTCTTAGTTTGCTAATTCTTGCGATAAAAATGTTTCGTATAAAATATGTTTAATCATTATTAATTATATCTATGAATTTCAGCAATCACAGGGACAAATGGTGGACATTACATAATACCCGGAGCGATGCCCTACGATGGATATCATGATCTCCATCTAACTCACGATCCACCTTTATATCCAACTCTAGCACATATTCCACGGACATCTTTTACCTGCGTTGACAAAGATTATGGTTACTACGCAGATGTGGAAACTGCTTGTCAGGTATAACAGGCTATAACATGTTCCTTTTTTAATTAATTGTATGTAACGATCCATGTGACGGCGTTATATTATCGATTTTACGTTCATGTTGTACATATTGCTATGGATTTTTCCCTAAATAATATTTAAAAAAGATGTACAATTGTTTTGAATCGAAGTGTATATTCAAATGTATTAATGTGCTTAGCAAAAACTTGTTTTATTCGAGGTCGTCTCTATGTTAAAGCGATAGCGAAGTATTGAGGGGCAGACTAAGTTATACCTTTATATAAGCACGTTATAATTCTTTGTAAAAAATATATACAGTGTACTCTCTCTTAAGGGGACAGCCATGGGACTGAAAAATTTGTCCGCTTATGAGAAAAGTACAAAAAGAGTAAATAATAATTTGTAATATATTTATCTTTAAACAATTTTATTTCCAAAACAAGAACATATAAATATTAGATAAAGTAAACATAATTTTCATTAACATTTTGCTACCTACGCGATCCAAAATAGTAGCAGGCACGCTCGCAACAAGGCTGACGCTCGGTGTTCAGCGAATACCTCTCTCTCTCGGCCTGACCCACCTGAAGGTGGACGCTCCAAAGAATTACCCCGACTAGCTCATAAGTATGGAGAGCGTGTGGGATCAAAGATCGCTCGATGTAAATAAGGCGCCACCGCATACAAGTCCACGGCAAGGCGCAACCCCTTATACACGGCTGCGGGTGGAACTTAGGTGGCCTCAGTCACAAGAGAGAGATGTACTCCCCCCCACCTTGTTGCTGCCAAACGTGAAACTGTGTTCTCCTCAACACCCGTAGGGAAAGAAATCAAACACGAAAGTCAAATTCAACAAATAACTTTAATAAAAACAAATCAAAATACAACAATCCTTCAGGTCAAATCAAATATCAAAAGAGATAAGGAAACTATCAACAGTAGTTAAATAAAACAAATCTAACTTGTGATCGTGACATACAGTATAAAAAGAATGGAAAATAAATTAAATCTACAAATCGAAATATAATAAGAAAGGTATTCAGACGAGGTTAAGCCTCTCTGTATAAAGTGACAAAAAAAACAAGAGGTAACAAAGTGGCTTTAAACAAAAGTATATACCCACAATTAAGATAGCCACCGGGTATATTTACAAAATGAATATATCTATATAAATAGAAAAATTAACAGAGATAAAGCTTTAATTAAAAAAAAACTAAAGTATACGTTAATTAACAAAGCACAGGTACACCTGTTACGATAGCGTCACCCTGTATACACAGGTTATTAATAAATGAACTCTAAAACTATTACATCAAATTAACAATTATGAAATAAATTAGAACGCCAGTGTGAATTCAACCAGTAGTTCCTTACAGAAACGATTACAGATAATATATCAGAATAATTGAAACATACATGAGTAGGTAAACTCCACCAGTTTTGTATAATACAAAGGTATTTTTAATAATATAACACGGACACGTTCACAGAAAATATTAATAGTGAACCTGCATTTGTGTTCTTCACACCAGATTTTTAATAATATTTTATATTATTAAAAATACCTTTGGATTACAGATAAATTAAACTTAAGTAAGGTTTGACGTAACCCCAATTATAAAACAGAAGCTCAACTGATGGTTCGAGCCTCGTGAATAATATTATAGAAAAATGCTTCGGTTGCTGGATTTAACAGACAACCTTTTAGTTAATAAAAATAAAGTGAGTATAAACGTATTTTCACCTTTCTTACAAAGTTGATGGGTGAAGCCCTTAATCTGTCTACTGCAAGTAAAAGGTTTTATACAAGAATATCTCAGAGAAAGGTGAAGCCCCTCTCTGAAGTTCTCAAAAGATTGAAAATGAAATAATGAAACACACTATCGAAGATTCGAAATTTCAGAGTAAATCTTGTCTCCAAGATCCCCTTAAAGACACCAAAAAAAATTAAAGCACACTTAGCTTGCACCGAAAATACAGAAGTCTAGTTCCTCTGGAGTCTGTCCTCCTGGTCAATACTTCCAGAGCGCTGCTCGGAAGAGTCTGTTTCTCCACCAGATATTCTTGGTCCCAAAATGGCCTTAGCTAGCCACGTGGAAAGAAACTTCCTGACAGTATATGTCAAATGAAATAATAGTTGCTATTCCTTCGGAATTTAGCACTATTTACAGAACAATCCTACGAAGAAAATACGAAATAACAAAGGTTTCAGTATATAAAAATAATTCTTACCGCAGAAAAGCTTCTTTGCAACAAAGAAAACAAGTTAGCGCATGGATGTCTAAAGAACAAATGTCCGAAGTATTCCTCGTGTTACAAACAATGGCCGTCGTACGTCACCCAAAATATTCGGAAACATAAACGAAGGAAAATAAAGCTCAAAATCTCCCAAACGATTGAAGAACGTCTTAAGAGTCCGACAGAACACATTTCGACAATTAATTAATTAGTAGAGGTCGGCAATTACATTTCAAAACAATAACCTTTCACGTACAGATCTCTGTAAATGGAAGAAACCAAAATGCCGAACAGAGGGCGCTTCCAACGAAAGAGTAATTAAATAGAAATTTAAATTAGTAACTCAAGACTAAAAGAAAATGCATCAAGTCGGTCTTACAATTCAAAACAAAAATAAACACAACAAAAGAGTGGGTAACGGAATTACAAAATACGAGATAAGCGAATTACGGAATTACGGCGTGAATGACTAAGCGGAAAAAATATGTTTAAAGAAGCGCGCTGCGTTAAATAATACAACTAAAGAAATATCTGGAACCTAAGTAGATGGCGCAAACTAAACGTAGATAAAAATCATATGAAAGAAATACAGGGTCGGTCAAAATAATCGAACCTGAAATAAAAATTTGGAGGAATTAACGTTTTGAAAAGCTTAAAAGGCATGATAATTAATAAACTAATAATATAAAATAGAATAAATCGTACATATTGAAAAATAAGCGGACCAAGTTGACTTGAAGAGCTTAGAATAAAAGTAGATGGATTAAGAATATACTAGCAGAACGCAGAGTGATTTTCTACACGTAACAATTTTTGCGAGAAGTAAAAAAAACCAAAATTTGTTATGCAAGGTATTCAAATAAATTTAAAAAAGTCAGAAATTTTAGCTTGGCGCGTTTTTCCTTTAATTTCGTTATCTTGGAGATGTATTTGAGGATCAGTAAGCAATTGAACACCTTTAAGGTCGCTGTGATACAAAGAAAAAGCCTTTAGTTTTCTTATAGCTAAATAAGCCTCTTTATAGGAAGTTAACTTGTCTTCAATTTGACTTTCTAGCTCATCTTCAGACGAGTCGGCGAGCGTTTCTTGAGAAGCAATTAACATTTCAGTATTAATGTTTTCCACATCTTCATCATTAATGAAGACTTCATTACCTAAATTAATATAGTCTTCGACGTAAATTTGAATTTGGCTCTGAACTTGATTAATAATATTGGAGAACTGAGCAAGTGCTGATAGTGGAAGCTCATCTTCTGCGGTCCAACCGCTATCGTCATTTAGGATATCTGTTTTCACAAAACCAGCTTTCCTGAAACAATGTTTTATTGTCTGGGGACCCACTTGCTCCCACGCTTTGTGTATGAAATAAACGACATCTAACAAATTTATTGATTTTGATAAATCCAAAGCAGAATTTGCGTCTTCCATCTGCAGCAAAATATTTTTTAAAAATAACGATTTGTACAAAAACTTAAAGTTTTTTATAACGCTTTGATCCAGGGGCTGACAAAATGCTGTTGTGTTTGCTGGAAGAAAAATAACTTTAACATTTTTCAATTTAAGATCGCGAGTATGAGAGGCTGCATTGTCTAAAAATAGCAGGACGTTCCGTTCTTGAAGTTGCATTTTTCTATCGAACTGAGCTAGAAAATCAGTCATCAAATCAGACGTCATCCAAGCTTTTTTGGCTGATCGCCACGTAACTGGTAAATTGTTCAAATTAATATTGCGAAACGCCCGAGGTTTGCAGCTTTCCCAATAACAAAAGGGGTTCCTTTTCTCCAGCCATATTGACGCAGTGCTAAATCGTTAGCCTATCCTTAGCCATTTTTCCACCAGTGCATTTTTCACCTTTTAATGCAATTGTTTTATCGGGTAATGCCCGAAAAAACAATCCAGTCTCATCCGCATTATAAATATCTCGTGAATCAAAGATGGCACTTTTTCAGTAAAACTTTTGACATCATCTTGGTTTACACTAGCGGCTTCTCCAGAAATGGCACGGAAGGTTATGTTATGCCGTTTTGAACCTTTCCCGTCAGCCACATGATGCACTAAAATCTGCGTAATTCAATTTATCTGCAATTTCTTTAGCCTTGCTCCTAATAAGTGTGCCCGAGAGAGGAATACATTTATTTCGAGCCTTCACAAACCATTCGTAGCACAATTTATCAATGTTAACGCCTTTGACGTTTAGCATACTCCTTTTTCTATCCAGATTGACATCAGTGTCCCACAATCTTAAAATTTGGTCTCTGTTTTTGATGATACAAGCAGCTTGAGTTTTACTGATCTTACATTTCTTTGCTAACTCGCGTACACTAAGTTTCTCATTTTTTTAAGAATCTATAAATGTACTATGTATTTACGTATTACATTCAAAACAACAAGCTGTGCGTATTTAGGGAATTCCCCTTTGTACATACACGTATTATTCAATAAGCAACATCTGTACGAATATGAAGAAGAGTAAACGGAAAAACAGTGTTACAGTGTTGTAAGCTGTCCGGTTAAGGGGAACTAAAATCACTTTGGTGTGGGAAAAAAGTGTCCGCGTCCGGTTATGGGAGGGTTGTCCGCTCAAGAGAGAAAAATTTTAAAAATCCCTAAGAAATCTTTTGGTACTGCAAAAAGTGTCCGTTTATGGGAGGTGTCCGCTTAAGAGAGGTGTCCGTAAGGAGAGAGTACACTGTATATACTTTAATTAAGTTCGGGATGTATTGATTGTGTTAATTCGTTGATGATATTTTTATTCAATTCCCGTATATTGTTGAGAGCTTTATTCTCGTAAGATTTATGATTTTTGATAAACAACGTGTCTTGTGTGTCTCCTTAAAAACTGTAAGTTTTTTTGATATTTTTATGAATTCATACAATTTTAATTAATTAATATTATAAGATATTTATATTGTATTCTATATTGTTATTAAGAGATTTATTATTAGATGGAAGAATAATAAAGAGTATTATTAACATTTCTAAGTAAAAAATATCATTGTAAAATTTTATTCGTTTGGAAATCAAGGGCATTTTTTGTATGCGTTTGATGTGATCGCGCATGTGGTAAATTTTGATCGTGTTTTCAAGTTTACACAGTGTGGTTCTCTGGGGAGAAATTAAAAATAATCTTTATTATTTTTTAAAATAAGCGTGTTCGGAAGTCATAGAGGAAGTTTTAATTCACTTAGCTGTAATATTCAGTGAATTGTTTTACCTCAGGAATTGTTGAATGATGCAATATTAATCTTTATACTCTATAAAGATAGTTTTTTTCCTTTTTTTGATTTTTTTGTATTAAAGATTCATTTAAATTTTATTCTGTCTTTGATTTTGTGCTACGACCTTTATTGTTGTTTAATAAAAAAATAAGTAACTTATATAATCAAAAAAATTGTGATAACGATTCACTGGCGCTCAATTCATGTTTAACAGTTCCACGTATTTCCTTTTGGAACCCTGAGAAGTAAGAAGTCCCATCATTGTTGGATATTAACTGGCTGAGTATCCTAGTTGGGTAGATTAGTTGTGGATGGTGGTGCAGTAAATATATAAACCACAATTCATAGCAATATGTATGTAAGGGGCGGGCCATCGGATGGTTTCTATAAAAATAGTATAACGAAAACACCGTTCTATATTTTTCAATTATAATTATTTTATTAGAAAGAGTAAACGTTCTGATTAATTATGAAATATAACCTCATTCAAGTGACTGCATCGACTGGTTCTGCAGTAGCGCATCCTGTCGACCCAATTTTGCAGTACATTTCCGTTGGTTTCGACCCCTATTTCAACACTGTTTCGAAGAATGTTAAGTGCCTGAATCGTTTCTGGATTGTCGGCACAACAACGATCTTTAACGGCACCCCATAAAAAAAATATCTAACGGTGTCAAATCGCAACTCCGTGAAGGCCAACTAACATCACTAAAACGGCTGATCACACGCTGATTATTGAACTTAGTGCGCAAAAGATCGACTGTTGGGCGACTTGTATGGCACGTAGCGTTATCTTGCTGAAACCAGAGCTCGCCCACATCCTTCGAAATGCTGCCAAAAAAAATTTGTTAGCATGTCTCTGCAGCGCCGTTAACCGTAACGTTGTTGCCGTTTTCGTTTTCGAAGAAAAATGGTCCAATAGGAGCGCCGCTTCAAAAACCACATCAAACTGTCACACGCTCACACACTACGACTACGCGTGGGTTTTCTAAGCCCCCCCCCCCTAAAAGGCAATTTATATGTGGTTTATGCGTAATGGCGCGCCTGGCCATTATTCTCGTGAAGCGCCCAACTTTTTAATTGTTCATACCTTCGATGGATAGGACGAGGTGGTCGAATCATACGGCTTCCGCGTAGTCCGGATTTGAATCCATTGGGACTGGGACTCCATGAAATGTTCACTTTATAACGCACTGATATTGTCAACGAAGACGATCTTCGGCAACGTATTTTTAATGCTATGGTCCAATATACGTGAAGAGCGAGCTGTGTTAAATCGCGTACTTCGAAACTTTACCAATTAGTTAGAAGCTTGTATTTACGCAAACGGCACCCACGTTGAACATCTCTTTTAAGCATTCTATCTGTTTCACATAAATCTGCCCTTTTTTAGGGCAAAGAAATTTTCATTAAAAAGAGATAAAAAAGAACACAGAAAAAAAAATGTGAACATTCAATTAAAAACTACAAATGTAATTTATTATTCTTCGACGTGAATTGAATATTAAAATAACTAAATTGCAAATTCTATATCACCACAAAACTGTTATACCGTTTAAAATTTTTAAAGAAATGGATATTGTATTTTTTTCGGGATACTATAAAAGTCTGGCCATTTACATACTTGTAAATAACAACAGAACAGCAGATGCATAAGAAAATTTATATCTAGGAAATGAATGAATACATGTTTACAAAACTTTTCAAACAAAGATGCATTACATTACTGAAATTTCAAGGGGATTTTTGTGGACTTTTAGATTCAATCTGAACACAGGACCGTTTTTGAAAAGTTTGTGCTAAATTTCCGCAAAAATTAAAGATTCGATAGAATAAAATTTGTTTGTAGATTTGCTGTTTTACGCATCTATTACATACTAGCGCGTGTCGGCATATTTTATTTACACCCTGAATATCTGTGGCATTTATAAAAACCAAAGGTGATCATTTTAAATAATCCGGCTTTTAAACTGGAAATTGTTTATTTAATACATTTTTTGTAAAAATACGCGTTTAAATTTGTTTGCATTTTCCGATTTTTTATTACTTTCCCAAATTTAAACTTTAGTTAACTCATTTATAGCGAGTTAAGACATGAAGTATAAAGTAGCTATAAAATGCAAAATTTCAATCAAAGCTTTCTTCGAATTATCAGTTCTCATTTCTTCTTAAATTGTTTGAATACCATTTTTTTCTTTGCGTAAAACAAAAAAAAAACGCACAGAGTTGAAATTAAGACATTAGTTCAAACGATAGTTCGAATAAAGACCAGCAAAAGTCAACACTCTCTTATCTATTAAAAAGTAATGTAGTTTTCTGTTTTAGGCATACCACTTATGCGATCATAAGACCATCGCATCGTTTTTGTGCACAAATGGTACCCTCTTCAATGAACAGTTTCAAGTTTGTGATCAATTTTACAATGTACGATGTGGATCTCAGTATATAGACTTATAGTAGTAGCTGGAAACGAACTCACTTTCTCAATAGTGTAAGAACAAATTAGTGCTCATAAGAAAATTAATACATTCTGTACTGTAAATATGTATAATAATTTTGTAATTTATTGTTTCAATAAAATTTATATTTTTCTGATGGTCAATTTACATCATTTACCAATGAAAATACTATACAGATATGTATCGGTGTCCCAATAAGAATGCACAATTTAAAAAGGGCGCTTTTTCATACCGGTCGGTTGGCAACTCGTGTTTTTGGTTAGCTGTCAACTAAACATATTGCGGTTAGTGAAAATGAATCGTCTTACTGTCGAACAACGCGTTGTCATTATCACAACTTGCTTCAGGAACGGTGAAAGCTCCTTAGAAACACTTCGAAGATTGCGTGCAATATACGGTCGAAGAAACGTACCAGATTCATCGACAATTCGTCGAGTAATTCAAAAATTTCAACAAAGTTAGTTCAGTTAGTGATGTAAAGACACCAAGAAGAAATCGTACCGGCCGATCAGCTGAAAATATTGCTGCAGTAAGGGAAAGTGTTGCCCGAAATCTCCGAACTTCAATTCGCCGTCGATCACAGCAATTGAATATTTCGAAGAGCACCATGCAACGAATTCTGACAGCGGACCTTCATCTTCACCCCTACAGGGTCCAACTGACGCAACAGCTATTGCCAGACGATCATTTACAACGGCGTGACTTCGCTGATTAGGTGTTGGAAAATCTAAATCTGGATGAGGATTTCGCACAAAAGATTATCTTTACTGATGAGGCGCATTTTCACCTGAACGGCTTTGTCAACTGGCATAACTATCGAAAATTGGGCGACGAGAATCTTCGCATAACAGTTCAACAGCCGATGCATTCACAACGAGCAACTGTATGGTGTGGCTTTTATGCAGGTGGTGTTATTGGGCCCTACTTTTTCAAAATGCTGCAGGTAATGCAATTACGGTGAATGGCGAACGTTATCGGAACATGTTACGTGAGTTTCTTTGGCCCGAATTGAACGGCCTAGACATCCAAAATAAGTGGGTTCAACAAGATGGCGCCACCTGCCATACTGCGCGCGAGACTCGTTCGTTATTGCAGGAGAGCTTTCCGGAGCGTGTCATTTCACGCCAGGGAGATCAGAATTGGCCGCCAAGATCGTGCGACATGACATGATTTTTTTCTCTGGGGATACCTGAAATCACGTGTTTACATGAATAATTCGATGACAATCCACGAGTTACAGAATCAAATCGAGCGCGTTATTATGGAAATCGATCCAGAAATGTGCGTAAAATGTCATAAATAATTTTGTAAAAAGAGTAAGAGTTTGTCAACGAAGTTTGAGCGGACATTTGTCCGACATTGTTTTCTACGTGTAAGTGCAATGTATACTGATAAGTTGCAAATAAAAATGTTTCAAATTTTCAAGTAACTTATGCGATTTATTCACAAATTAAATTGTGCATTCTTATTGGGACACCCGATATAAACAACAAATATGCAAAAAAAGAAGCTAAACGAAACGCTCAATAATAACCTGTTTTAAAGCACATATATCGCATATTAAATTCAATGGACCACAAAAATTTGTGAAAAATATAAACAACCCCAGAGAGTTCGATGCATACGAAAGCATTCACATCGTTAAAAACAACATTAATACTTTTAATTCGGACAACGGTCACATCTCATGTAGTTGTCTTTTTTAATTCTTAGAAAAGAGCTAGGCTAAACGCATAGTGAAGCAGAGAGTAAAGCAGTGATGAAAGCGGCGAGCAAAACAGCGAAAACAAACCCGTTAATTCCTATCACAACTTGCATCGATGCAATATTGATGTTATAAACGAGCAAAGCAATGTTTGAGAAAGTTTATTTTCGCCGCTCTCATCGTTCATCGGCTGTCGTACTCTTTTACCACAAACAATGAATGTTGAAGAAGTTATTAGGAGTATTTTTCGGAAAAAAAAACCGCTGCGAGACCAAATAGATGCATATCATCACAATTGGTTTACTTCAGATAAACTATGGAATACGTAGCCGTAGAAATGAAATCAACAAGTACGTGTAAAATTGTGTTCCTTTTTATTTTTCTGAAAAAAATATAGAATTCATATTTTATTCCGACATAAAAACATTTTGAATGTTTCTCTGATAAAATTGGCAGTATTAGACGGTCCATTTCTCCTGCTGTCTTAGCATTTTTCCAGTTGTGTGCTAGTTGGGCACCATCCATGCAATCTTTTTTCAGATCGAGAATTACGTTATGCAAAATGCATATGCATTTAATAATCTTAGTTAATTCTGTAGATGTTTCAATGGGTTTCCAAAGAATACGAAACTTGACACTAATTATGCCAAATATGCATTCAATGCTCTTGGAAGTCACATGTTAAAATATTCATTTTCGGCATATAAACTTCTTCTATTGTATGGTTTCATTAAATAATCTGATAACGGATAGGCTTGATCGCCAACAAATACATAAGGTACAACGATTGCAGTAGATGGCCATGCATTATCTGGAGGGACGTTAAGACCTTTGGTTTCCATCAAATGAAACAGAGACGAAGAGCGAAAATTGCCTCTATCATTCTGTTTGCCATCTCCACCAACATCAATTGTGATAAATTTATAATTTGCGTCAGCAACAGCTTGAAGGTACTATTGAAAAAAAGTTATACACAATTCTAGGAAATTTAGCAGATATTAAACAGGATTATATTGTGGATGAGGATACACATTCTCAGTTATAGTGTTTGTGATGTAGACATCAAACATTCAACAATTTGAAGATGCCATTCAGGTTGTTCAATCGCCGCCGGTAAGCAATCAAGAACAAACAGAACCCCCAGCGTCCACGCCACTTGATAAAGTAATTAAAAGAAAGAAACATAATGAAGAAGTTGGTTCGGTCCTTATTAGACTTGAAGATATTAACAAATTATAAAGATAGAAAGTTTTTTACTAGTCTTCCACCGCACCTCCACACTCTCACACCACAACGTAAAATGTTGTTCAGAATGAAATTGAAAGAGATGGTTTACAACTTTGTTTATCGGTACCAAGACAGACACATGTGGGAACCTTTACCGCTCCTCAAAGTTATCCTCAGCAACTAATAACAGAATTGCAGAATGCAAATAATTACTACTACTCTAATCCCACATCCGTGACATCGTATTTGACCAATTATTCCGAAGACAGTTTTTAGCATTCGTTTAAGTATATTTAGTTTCTATATCACTTAGTTAGTTCTAAAATATTATAAAAATCCAAAAACATGTTTTACTTAACTTAAAGTCACTGCAAGACATTCCGTTGGATTGATAGGGTTGCGATTGAAGTTTGTCCAATTTGTTATCAGCTTCGGCTAAATCTGCTCCAAAATTATAATATTCATACGAAAATATGTATAAAGCTTTTCTGGATATTTACATAGTTGCTGGTACAGATGTTGAAATTCACCATGTATATGTCTCATTTTCTTAATTCTATGAACATTACAATGTCTAGTCTTTGCAGTATTTTTTAGAAAAGACCAAGCTTTAAGTGAAGAATTTTCAGTAGGTACTAATACTAATAATAAATCCATGTTATTTATAGAAACACTGCTCGATTATGAACAAATAGTTTCTAAAATAAGATATTTTTGTTATTACAGTAAAACCTCTAATTATGGACACCTCCGACAATCGGACACCTCTAAAAAATGGACATTTTTTGTGGTACGAAATTTTATAATGGGTTTTCTTAACAATAGTCACTCCTAATATTGGACCCTCCATAAATCGGACGCGGACACCCTTTATTTCACCGAAGCAATAAAACATCTGTAAATATATCTCTTAATTAAGGACAGACAAGACGGGCGGCGGCGAATAAAATTTTGCAATTATGTATGTATGTATGTACTTTTATTGCTGCACACGTGGAAGTATATCTACTCGGGTTTTTCCCATAATACATATGTATGTACAAAGTGCACACGTGGAAGTATATCTACTCGGGTTTTTCCCATAATACAAAGGAACGACGGTTTACCACTGGCCTACTCGTCAGGTGATAAGTGGAGTGTATTTGTATTTTGAATCAGTTTGAACTAGCCTTTGATAGTGTCAACATGGATTCTAGTAAAAGAAAGCGGTTAACAATCCAAGATAAAATTGATATTATTGCGGTTAGTGAACAGCAAAGCTTAAGTGTCCGAAAGCTCGCGGAAAAGTTTGGTGTCGGAAAGTCGCAAATTAGTGATATGGTGAAAAACAAAAGTGAAATAAAAGAACTTTTCGAGAAAAATGGAAACCTAGCCCAAAAAAGGAAGTTTCCAAAAACTAGTGGTTTAGCAATCGACGGAGCAGTGTTCAACTGGTTCTGTAAGGTGCGAAACAAAAATATTCCCATGTCAGGACCCCTACTCAAAGAAAAGGCGCTGTAAGTAGCACAAAGTTTACAACTCACCGAATTCAAAGTGTCTAATGGTTGGTTGGAGAAATTTTGTCAAAGACATAAAATATCATTTAAAAGTGTGTGTGGGGAATCTGCCTATGTAAACATGCAAAATGTAGACGATTGGAAAGTCAAGTTGCAATCAATATGCAAAGATTACTCTCCGAAAGATATTTTTAATGCTGACGAAACCGGTTTATTTTTCCGCGCCCTTCCGACAAAAACATTTGCGTTAAGAAGTGATAAATGTGCCGGAGGAAAATCTGCAAAAGAACGACTAACTATATTGTTGTGTTCAAATATGGAGGGTGATAAGGAAAGGCCGTTAGTCATCGGTAAAAGTAAGAAACCTAGATGTTTTAAAGGAGCTCATGTGGATAAGTTGCCGATAGGATGGATATCTAACAAAAAAGCGTGGATGACTTTGGATATTATGTCAGCTTGGTTAAAGAACTTTGATAACAAGATGAAGAAAGAAAAAAGGCATGTAATTTTGTTTCTTGATAATGCCACTTCTCATCCGAAGATTTCATTGGAAAACGTAAAATTGGTTTTTCTGCCTCCAAATACTACCTCGCATTGTCAACCTATGGATCAGGGTGTGATTCAAAACTTTAAGGTAATTTACCGGAGCATGCTTGTAAAAAGGCTTTTGGCGTTAATGGATACTGAAAATTCACTAGAAATGGTAGAAAAAAAACATTACGGTAGTCACTGCATTAATATGGATATCAGCTGCTTGGAAAAAACTCTCGCCTGTGACCGTAAGAAACTGTTTTCAAAAATGCGGATTCAATCAAAGTGACAGTGATCTAAGTGCAGAGTGCGATATAGAAGATAATATACCATTAGCATTTTTATTTCCCAATTTTAACATCACTAATTTAGATTTAAGCACATACGCATTAATTGATAATGAGTTATTTACTGAAAATCCTAATGTTTCCATTATAGATTGTATCGATGAAATTACTGATATCAGTGATGAAATGGAAAATGAGATTGAAGAGGTATTTGTAACTAGTATATCAAATATTTCAGAAGCCCATCAAAAATTAAAAGTTCTTGAGAACTATTTCTTAAGCACTAACAGTTTTAATATTGCTAACAATATTTCTCAAGCTCTTCTTGAATGTGAATCTGAGATATTTAAACATAAAATGAAAAAAGCAAGACAAACAATTAATGATTATTTCAAGTAAAATCTAGCATAAAATATGTATGGATGTATGTGTATTAAGTATTGTAAATTTTTTTCGACTTTCGTCTTATTATGTGTGATTAAATTGATATGAGAATGAATTTTTTTTTTCGTTTTTTTTGACCTCTACATTTTGGACACGTCCATATATTGGACATTTTAGGATTCCCCGTCAGTGTCCATTATAAGGAGGTTATACTGTAACTTGTTAATCTGTTTTAATTGGAATTGTCATACACTGTTACAGTTGTAGAATTGAAGCTATTTCCTACTGTATTGCATATTATGTATTACATACATGTTTATCAGTAAGAACGTATACTATTTCACTTTTTTTCAAGAAATAAATGAAATAATGAGGTTTTTAGACAAATTTACTTATTTTCATGTGCTGTAAGTACTACATTTACCATTCTGCTGTCTTAACTGTGGCTTTATCTCTGAACAATCTATATACAATTTAATTTTCTACAGATTTCATATTTCAGACAGATTTTCAAATTTTATTAACTGTGTATAGGCTGGGGGGGTCTGTTCTCTCTTTTTGGAATATACCATAGATTTATTAGATTGTTCACTATATTAAAAAAATATAAAAGATTGCCTGCCTGTATATTTTCATAAATTTATTTTTCTTTTACTTTAAGTAAAACAATAATATATCAATCAAATTAAATAAGTTTTATCTCCTGTCAGATTTACCGATGCTATGTTTTCCAGAGAACAGGTATTTTAGTTTCTTTGTACTTCACCTTTAAGACCATATCTCTTAAACTTTTGCTGGGCAATTATTTGCAATTTCGTTTGCATCTAAAATTCTAAAAAAAATTGAAAAATATGTTTGATTAAAATTTTTGTGCAAAGCTAAAAGTACTTTAAAGTACTTACCGCTACGTTTTTTTACTGTTTTTGCTCTGAGATCTTGGTTTGTTCTGTTTATATTAACGTTACTTCTTCCTCGCTTTATAGCTTTTTTCCCACGAATTGAAGAGTAAGCTTCTTCATCTCATGCATAGTTACATCAAATTCGATTTTTGGTGTAATATACACCTTACTTCTTTGTCCTTTTCAAATCCTTCTAATTCTACATTATGAAAGAGAAATAATATAAATATCAATAAGTCTCTTATAAAAAAAAAACCCACATTCAATATTTCCAAATCAATATAATCAGCGATGTTATGACCGTCCCAGACTTCTCGAATAATATCATAGCGGCTCTCCTCTAATATGTCAACATAATGCTTTTTAAGGTTCAAAATATCTTCAAGTTCAATGCCTCTTTCCACTTTTCTCTTACACTTCTTCCCTGCTTGTTGTTTCTCCAGTAACGCACTTTCTGGTATACAAACTGGTATGTTTTTATTATCTCTTGGTTTTGTCATACCAAAGTGTAATCTGTTCAATACACCATCTACCTATATAAATATGAAGTATTAAATACAAATAAACTATTAATGTTAAGTTATTTTCTTAATTCTCATTTTATGATCTACCCTAAAGCTTAAAAGTTTGTGAATTTGTGAATGTAGGCATTTCTATAAGAGATATTTCATTATCTTCTTCAATTTCTTTCAATGTCGCTTTACGTTCAGGTGTCAACTCTTTTAACTTAACAAGTCACGTTTATTATTGATGTTTTTTTTTACAAATAATGGTTTAATAGACTTGAATAGTTTAACCTAGAGTCCTAAAATACACCATATTTGTTAATAATTTTTTTTTCCAAACACCCTATGTTTTATATTTAACATCTACCTGGTCATCAATTGTATGTCCATATTATTCTGATATATCAATAATATAGAGTACGCAAGCTCTTAAATGACCTTAATACAGTGACAGTTTGCATTTCCATGATATTACGTTCTTCTAAAAAATGATCCAAAAAGTTTCTGGTGTATTGATTTGTCAGCGCAAATATTTATAGCTTGTGTGTCCAACATACAAGGATTTTACAGTGAATGCATATATAGTTGAACTTCAACATCAACACAAGTAATTTTATTGATCAACAATGATTTCAAAACATTTGCAAATCCTTTAAATAAATGTATATAATACATACCGAAAATTAATATGGTTCTGGTGTATGGGTCTATAGAAGATAAACGAGCCAAATGTTGCCTAACTTGTCCTAGATGTTAAATTTGCTGCTTAACGATTCATAATAGTAGCCATTCTATCTAAGACACCTCTTTTCAGTGTTTACATCTGTATAGTAAATTTCCATACTTTAAAAGTCTGAAATAATCTTATGCTACAGTACAAAGAAGACACATATTGAAAATATGTACAGTACTTTAGCACAGTCACATAATTATCTATCAATTGTGTAGCTGTGGGTAAAACTGCAGTTTACGGCGCCCATTTAAACTGACACATCGGACTCTGTGTTTAATTGACCTAAAGCCAACGTGCGTATCCTAGTTATTTTATCATTTTTATACACTACTGTCAGCGTTTTTCTTCGAATTTTTTTATAGAATAATGTCAAAATACTAAAAAATGTATAGGTTATGTAAAATATTTGCTTATGTATTTCCTAAACATAATTACTAATTACATCAAATTTTACCTTTGAAGTTGGAACAACAGTAATTTTCTTAAAATCATACAGCGACATTTTCGTTAAATTTTCAAGTCTTCATTATTAGATTTTAAAAATGTTATCTCTTTCAAGAAATCGAGAAACAAATTTTAAAAAGTAAAATTTGTTTGTAAAATGTGTCCATCTAACGGTGAAGATCAGAGATAACTTATAATGTAAAAATAACATTTATCTTAAAATAGAAACCTAATTGAGATATCGACCTTTTTATTGCTAATTAATAGATGCCTCTTTATACCTCCACAAAGAGTTAAATTTAATACAATACATTTTTTTATTAAGAAAGGAGTGATAAAGTAACTATTTTTCCGAAATTAGAAATGTCTTTATGAATATTATACTTTTCCTCATTGCTATTCTTATCTATAATTGAAGTGATACAACTATTAAATTAACTATAGAACTCACCCAATTATTCACAAGTTAAAACTGCTTACAAGTACTTAAGTATAGCAAACGCCAATTAAGTTGGCGCGAGGAGGGTTAAGTTCGCGCGCAGAATTAGAAGTAGCGGGGAGATTTGTATTTGGTTTTACATCAAATGTCAGATAATTCTAACCTCTGAGCGTGTATCACTTTATGATCCCTTAGCAAAGACATTATGTTCCGTCAAACGCCAATGACAAATTTATTCTGACAATTACTTGAGCAGTGGGGGTGGACGTTTTTAAAAACGGCTTCTGCGCACCCCCTCCTCGCGCCAACTTAATTGGCGCTTGCTATACCTGGTTCCAGATTGCAACCGCGTTCTTGGCACGGCTTTTTCTCTGCCGATGTTTCGTCCACTCTTGTAACAGTCACATCATCAGATGATTAGAAATAGCTTCCATGTAACCCTGTCCAAAAAAACGACTTTCTCTTGCAATGCAGCAACCTGAATTATAGTACTAGGCCTGAGGACGTCCCTTACCAAAGTGGACGAAGAAAGCTTGCAAGTATCTACATTTGTCTGTTAAATATACTTGCAAGTGCTTTCTTCGATAATTAAATTTTTTATTTTACACATTCATAGTTTTTTTAGATACATGTTTGTAAAGTATGCGAAAAATATTATACCTACCTATAAACACTTATTTCTCTAAAGAAAGTTAATCTTGTATCGGTGAAATGGGAATTTTCGTCGTCTTTGATTTTATCTCAATCTACTGTGGTTTAAAACAAGAAAGAAACTAAAAAATCTAAAAAAAATGTAAGTTGTCTAGAATCTTAATATGTAATGTTAAAATATTATTTTGGTATCTTTCCATAAAAGAGAAAAAATAAATGTCAGTTTTTCTTTTTTGCGTTCGTTAGGTAGTTTGAATATTTCTTTAATTGACAAGTTGGCCTTGATTTCAGGTATATTTAGTTTGATTTAACCAGCAATCTGTTTGTCTGTCCATTTAAAAGATTTTAATGGTGCGAAAACTGGAATACCCGATATACTTACTGTAACTCTTCTCTGTACAATTTCGACTTCAGCATAACTTTTTTCTTTTATAATATTGTTAATTATCATCTCCTGTATTTCTCCTATTGTTTGTTTCATTCAACTCACAAATTCTTGAGATTTCCTAGCCCTTGCCAGGAACTTAAACTATCATTTAAATCAAATATTTGTTTACTTTGTTATGGTTTTGCACCATTTAATTTTTTTAATTAACTGCCTTCATAATGCAGCAGGCTAATAACTATATATATATATATATATATATATATATATATATATATATTACAAAATAATTTGAAACATACATGAGTGGGTAAAAACCACACCAATTTGTATAATACAAAAGTATTTTTAATAATATAAAATATTATTCAAAATGGGGTGTGAAGATACATTCACAAATATATAACTTGTATTGTGTTCTTCACACCCCCATTTTTAATAATATTTTATATTATTAAAAATACTTTTGTAATATATATATTTATTATTTTTGCAACATTAGGTAGGTATATTTTAGTAAAAACATTAGATACTTTTACGAATTCAAATAGATATACCTATGTATTCGAAATTTTAATTGTTTTTTGAAGTGATATTTATGTATACAAACAAGTAAAATATGAGTTGATTGACGAAGGAGATACTTGTTGAAACTTCCTTACAACGATAAGAAATAGGTAAGTGTACTAAATTTCTAGTTTAAAAAATTTGAGTATCAGTTTATGAGGTTATAATTATATAGGAATGTAAAGTAGCAAAAATTTAAACAATAAATTCCGTCGTCTTTCCCTAGAACAATTACAATAAACCCAGCTCGAATCATACTAGATCATTGACCAATTCCAGTAATGTTTGAATATTTCTATTATACACACTCTGTTGAGTGCAATATTCGACCTTATGTGATTATTTCTTAAGGCACAACAACAATCGTGTTTATGGACGATGCTGAGAAATTAGGGTCAATATTTTCAAACAGTGACGACAGTTTTACAGCTTTATTGTTGGCCATAATGTCGGCAAAGTCAAATGCGCTGTCGGACAAATACGGACAAGCTTACTCGATTTCGTTACACTTACCGAAAATTGGTCAATAAACGTCAAAATATATACGAAAAGTTTTCGGCGATCGGCAATTTGTTACAGTAGCTGCTAAACTAAAATGTTTGTTGTAATTTCTGTTTTATGTTTGGAATTCATGCTGCGTTTGTACAATCGTCCTACAAGCGTACATAATTTGATTTGTTTTGTCTGATTGAAAACGCCTTTTGTAAAAAAATCACCTACGTATCTAAAAATTTGGGAATTAAATAAAAGAAACAGAGACATTGGCTCTAAACAGGCCAGGTACATTTGTAATATATTTACATAAATATGTCTACAGTCAAATAGATAGATAAATAGATGCAAAGATTAGTTTTATTTGTGTGAGACAACTTGATATTGTGCACACTTGTCACAGTTTAAATTTAAATGAAGAAGATATACATAAAAATATTAAAAACAAATTCACACAGCAGTGCTTGGAATCTTAGTTTAGCTTCGTAAATTGTAAAACCTCCTCTTTGAAATAAACTCACACCATACGAACAAAATTAAAACGATCCAAATTTCTCCAATAAAGGTGGTTTATTATAAAGTTCTATGCATACGTAATCTATGCATATCTAAACGATTTCAGATTTTTGATAAGTCTGAAATATGGTGCGGCGACAGTCACGTCTCATATACAGTCTGTCTTGAAAGCTTCTTTTTGTTATTGTATGCGTATTCATACATTCATAGTTATAACGTGCTTGCAAAAACTTTCCTCATTATAGAAGGCTGTTTTTTAAGTAATTAAGTAATCAAAGATTGACGCACATGCGAAGCTTTAGCAAACTTCAAATTCTGACAGTTGTCATGTATAAATTCAAATTATAAACGCTTAAATTTTTTAAATTATTTTATTATAATGCTGAATTTTCTCTACACCATTCTGAGCATCGTAAAAGGGATACTAAATAACAGATCTGTATTCAAGCTTACTGACAACAAACACAAAATATAACCTATTGAGAAGACCGACATTATTAAAAAAAAAATGTAAACCTAATGTTTTAATCGCTGAGAACCACATGTTAACACGTGAAAAATGAAGTTTAAACAGTGACCAAGTAGTATTCCAAGATCCCTCATAGAATTAAATTTTGTAAATATACAGCCATTCATATAATATGATAAAAGAAAAGATGTTAATTTCTTAGTAAAGGACATGACAAAACATATATCTATATTCAAGGATAAGTGGTTGGCACTAAATCTATTAATGATGAAATCAATGCTTTCTTGTAAACGTTTGATTATTTATTTATTTAGCATTTGACTTACATGGAGAGAAAATATACATCTACACAGAACAGAGTTAAACGTTAAAATCAAGGTCATTGATCCAGTTCAGCACGGAGTCAGTGGTTTCAAAGTTACTCATCTCACCTTCATATGCTGTAAGGGGCTATTCAGTTGTAATATGGTGAATAGTCTAGCGAGGTTTTCCACATTCGCAAGTCGGTGAATGCGGAGAACCTCTTTTAACATAAACATCACTGAAAGTTTTAATATTATCAGCATAACTAAAGCCATTAAAGAAAAACTTGCAAGTAAATCATTTATAAACAGTAAGGATAATAATGGCCCTAGATTGGTGCCATGGAGAACCCAGTGGTAGATATAAAAACATTAGGTTAGTAACTATAATAAAAAACATAATTAATCCTATTGTTTAGACGACTTCATAAGTCTATGAAGACAAGGAGAAAAATCGAATTCCTCTTTTGGTTGTACTCCTTGTCTTCTAGTGTAAGAATTAATGTGACATTAAGAATCAACATTCGAATTTATTCGAATTAATTCCATTTATCCATTTTTATTATAACTGTTTAGTCCAAAGATTTTTAATAGACAAATCTTACAACAGTTATTTAAATTTGACACATCCTCTTTCGATTAAAAAGGCATTCGACCATCGTACTGATGCAGACTAATTGATGATACATTCGTTGAAAGTTTTTAAGGTTTGTTTTATATACAAACTTGTCGGCTCAAGGGTGGCAACTCTACTTAAATATGTGTGCTCCATTAAAGCCGTGTGTGCGTTTGAAAGTGCGCTTTGTCAAAACACTTGATCGAAACGAGAAAAAACTCGAGGGACTATTTATAGTAAATTGATCTTGTTCAAATATAGCCCGGGATCGTTTTTTCTTGTGCATTGTACGTCACCTGTAGGTTATATATTACGATGTCGTATTTACAATAGTTATGTTAATTCTATTATCAATGAGCATAAATATAATTTTATTATTTATATTTGGTATTTTACTAATTATGTACTGTCATTATCTAAGTATGTCTTTTATAGTATATCCTAAAATCAATACTCATCTCATCACCAGTCTTGCAATTTAAGACACATAAGTGTTAATATTTTTTCTGATAATTAAGGATGCACATTCGGGAGCAGACGCGGTGTCGGAGTGAAAGGGATTTACATGTACGTACGTTGCACGTACACGTATTATATCTCGTGTTTAAAAATAATAATTCGTGCAAAAACAATTGTCAATGCATAGTTAGATTTACGAGGCAATAGTATTTTAACATCGGAATAAACAAAGACAAATACACATATACAATTTGAATTTATTATTTAGATGTTTTATATTTTAGATGTACATATTGCTGTGTAGTTTAACTCTAATAAGTCGAGCTCCAATTATATTAAATGTAAATCGTCGCACACGCATATACAGGGTTAGTTAAAAGTATGGAGACGGCGATTTATTGTCGTTAATATTCATTTTAGGGAATTATGTTCAATATAAAAGTTTGTTAAGATATTTTGATCTACATTTGAGAATATTTGAATTTTTTTTTCTTCAATTGTTTTTTAGTTACGCCTGTCCGCGCAGATTTTTTTTAAATGGGAACTAGTAAATTTTACTCTACCATTAAATAGAGAATTTTTTTCTCTTTACAATAATATTTTTGTTTTTTTATAATTCATTTTAATAACTTTTTAATATGAAAAGGCCGGTTCATGTGTTTAACAAATGTTCGGTACATCGCAGATAGACAGAAGCGTAGCGATAAACAAACTTGAGCGACATAATTTTATCAGTGGTTATTGTGTACGTCAAATCTTTGACAGAAATAATTCGTTTGTGCAATTTGTTGCTGTTAATATTAACAATGGCGAGTTTAAGTGAACATGAACGAATTGAAATACTTATGATGTTGGGTTATGGAGATAGACGCAGAAGTTTACAAGACGTTTGTAATTTATTTAATGATACGCATCCAAATAGAAATCCAATTTCTAAATCCGTTGTTGGTAAAACTTTAAGACGCTTTGAACAAACGGGTAGCGCTAAAGATTTGCCAAGGAGTGGTAGACCTAGAACAGCAAAAAGCGATGATAACAAACTGGATATTTTATTGGCTGTATCTGAATATCCCCATTTATCAACCAATCAATTAGCGGCCAATTTCAATATTTTACAGTCATCGATCGTGTCATTTTTAAAAAGTGAAAAGTATAAACCTTATAAGGTACACGTTCTACACGAGTTAACGGAAAATGATTTTGATAGGAGATTACAATTTTCTGAAGAAGTGTTAAATATTTGCAATAATAATGAAAATTTTGTCAACAATATTCTTTGCTCTGACGAAGCTATTTTTTGCCTTACCGGTGAAGTAAACAGACATAACTGCAGATACTGGTCATCGGAAAATCCCTCTTGGTTTTTGGAGCACCATACGCAGTACCCCCAAAAGGTTAATGTTTGGGTTGGCATTCTAGGCGGTCATATTATCGGTCCCTTTTTCATAAATGGCAATTTAACTTCGGCTCTGTATTTGCAGTTATTGCGAAATTAAATAATACCTGCTTGTGCTACGCTCTATCCTCATGAAAACAATGAACAGCTGCCCAATGACAGTATCTGGTTCCAGCAAGATGGCGCCCCACCACATTATGGTGTAAATGTTCGTCAATATCTAGACAACGTTTTTCCCCACAGATGGATTGAAAGACGAGGAACCATTGAATGGCCAGCCCGTTCGCCAGATTTAAGTCCTTTAGATTTTTTTCTTTGGGGATACGTAAAAAACAAAGTTTACAAAGATAAGCTCGATAACGTCAAAGATTTACAAATCCGAATTACCAGAACGATACAAGAAATTCCCCGAGATTTTTTACAGAACTCTGTTCGGGGTTTTGTAAATCGATTGGGTCATTGTCAAATTACTAATGGACGACAATTTGAACACTTACTTTAATTTACTTTGTTAATAATTTGTTTAATTTTTCTTGTAAAAATGTTATTAAAATGAATTATAAAAAAACAAAAATATTATTGTAAAGAGAAAAATATTCTCTATCGAATGGTAGAGCAAAATTTACCAGTTCCCATTTAAAAAAAAATGCGCGGACAGGCGTATCTAAAAAAACAATTGAAGAAAAAAAATTCAAATATGTATTCTCAAATGTAGATCAAAATATCTTAACAAACTTTTATATCGAACATAATTCCCTAAAATGAATATTAACGACAATAAATCGCCGTCTCCATACTTTTAACTAACACTGTATAATGTTTTGACTCTTCGAATAAGTATAGGTTTCAGGGTTTTACTTTCGGGTTCTTTGTAACTAGCCAATGTGAACGGTAAAGAAATAAGACGACGAGATGTGAAATTAAATACACTTATTGTTCATACTTTCAATATACATTTGTGAATCATTTATTAATTTAGATCAAATCACAATCATATAAATTTATGAGTATTGTTAAAAATATACGAATAACCTTGAAGTCTTTTTTCAAATTTTATAAATCTTTCAATAAGCACACTTGTGTATTATGTTAGCTTAGGGGACGTAATACCATCAAATACTAACCTATGACACAAAGTGTTTTGTTTAATTCGCTATGTTAAAGCTTTATGAATTTTTGAATTTACTGATATTGCTATACTAAAAGAGTGTGTTATTCAGTATTCATTTAGTAGAAAATAATCTCTACCGCATGAAACATTTATCTCCACACTACAATTTTAAATCAAATTTCTATTACATGAATTTTTTATTACAAATAAAACACAGATATCATTAGATTCTTTGTAAGATAAAAATCTCTACACGTTCACCAAGATATCTTGCGTTATTCTGTTATAGAACAGGAATTATAATGAATTAATTGCACATTAATTATTCATGTACACTTTTAAAAATATTGAATCTAGATTTATGAACTTCAATATTATGATGTATCAAGTTTCATACTGACCTTTCTTCCTCGTATAGGTACCTTATTAAATTCTTAGTGACACATTGTCTTCATCTTTTAATATTTATAATAAATAAATCAATAATTTGCAACCAAAATTTTTACGTTGAAAATACAGAAAATTAAACTATATCTACTTAACGAAATTAAACTCAAAAATGATTCAATACCTAATGGTGATATACAACTTATTTAACAACGCGAAATTTTAAATCATCCCTAAACGTTACTTGCCATGTAATATATTGATATAGTACAGCTTACATGCTTAGTATATTCATCACATAATAAAATATTTGTCCCAAGATTGTTATATCTGAAATATAATGGTTTGAAAAATGCTATTAGTTAATTAAAAAGTATGTAATATCGATGTAAGATCAAAATTAGTTTTTGAAATCACGATGCCGAACTAATTTGAATATTTTTATTTGTTTATTTATTTTATTCGGTCATTTATTAATTTATCTTAACTTAATATCGTGAGAAATCAAGAATTTTAAAACTAATTATGATTAAAATATCTTTGTACAAATTTTTGTAAACATCATTATAATTATGACTATTGGCTAAACCTTGTTTAAAATAGGCAATTGAGATCACGTGAGACGGTATTATTAGAATGAAAATATAATTAATTTTTCAACAACTTTCTATGGTAATCAAGACGATAAAAAACAAAAGTAGTTATTAATAGAGATTTTTTGCATGTGGTGATAAAGAATCGACAATTTTTGAACTCATTCTTTAAAATATTATTCAAAATTTATTATAAATACCTATTAGTATTCAAAGGTGGTGTTATAAATATTGGAAAGTATATTTACCTTGTTATTAGGCTTCGATAGAAAAAGTACTGTTTTTCATTATAACTATCATAAATAAGTTTTTCATCGTATCTAAATTGGTTAATAATCAAGCAGCGACTTAAAAGAAGATCCTAAATCCTTTTTGGTATATCAGAAAAACATTTCAATAGAATAGAATTTACATAACCTAGTGGAAAACCTCGAGGACTTGGTCCATAAACAACTCTACGAAGAGGATATTATCCAGCCGTACGTGTTCCTGTTGGATATTCACCGAACTTTTATCATCTAGAAAATACTCTGAGCCTGAAATCTCCATTTTCTACAAACACAACAGGTACCCAAGTGAAATAAATACTAGTATTTTCTTAAAAGATATAACTTCTTTTGTTGATACATATTTTAAAGATATTAACTCACGTAATTTCAAGGGGCATAATTCCATTTTCTAATATCAGTCTTTATAAATTTTTAATATTAATCTCTTGGATAAACTTAATTCGATGTATTTACCTTATGTACTAATGTATATGTGTTCTGAATAGGCAACCCAATATAACTTGAAAGAAGGGGTTTACATGCAACCCTATTTTGTCTTGTGTAAATTTTAGCATTTTAGGTGCATGTTGAAATTTCATTATTTGTATCTTGTATAATTAACGACAAATTATCATTCAAAATATATATATATATATATATATATATGTATTTATCTTTCTATAATATCGTTTTATTTTATGTATGTATGTGCTCTGTCTGAGGATCAAGAACCTACCTTGAGACCCGAGATTAAGAAGTGTTTTTGCTAATTTTAGTTTATCTTTATAATTATCGAGTTTGAGCTAGCTATTCAGTTATATTTTATTTAATTTAATATAAACTTCTCTACAATAGCACTTCAGCATTATATCATTTTGTCGCCCGAACGTGGTAGCTTTTCTCTTCGTAGCCATCATATTATATCAATATATCCTATTCCTCCAAACCGTGCTTTTATAATCTCGGTAACGCCAAAACTTTCAGATGTAGAAAAATCTTCTAAAATGTCCTTTTTAATCTGTGGCGTCCACGTATACACTGTGTATACGTGTATACACGTATTTTGGTATTTTTTTGGTACTCGCATAGCTAGTTGAGAGGGAATCGCTTTTATAGACGTAGTTTCTTTTGTTCGTCAAATGTCACGAAATTATCTGGTGCCATCTGATAGGACCAAATTTACCACTTGTTCCAGAGGCGAACCGTTAAACGTTACTTTATAAAACCTAACTGATGACGTCGTAAGACAGAAACGCATGTGTCTTTGGTTGAAGTGAACGCTGATTAAATACGAGGTGTATGTTCATGTGTACAGATACAAATATGTGTATAGCAAGCGCCAATTAAGTTGGCGCGTGGAGGGGGTGCGCAGAAGCCGTTTTTAAAAATGTCCATCCCCATTACTCAAGTAATTGTCAGAATACATTTGTCATTGACGTTTGACGGAACATAATGTCTTCATAAAGTGATACACGCTCAGAGGTTAGAATTATCTGACATTTGATGTAAAACCAAATACAAATCTCCCCACTACTTCTAATCCTGCGCGAACTTACCCCTCCTCTCGCCAACTTAATTGGCGTTTGCTATACGTATGTTTGTATCATTTGCAAAAATGCACTAAAACGACGAAGATGTTTATACCGGGTGTCACATAAAAAACGCCCCATGTTGTAACTCTGTTATTTACATTCTGATTTTCATGAGACAGCTATCAAATAAAATCGTGTGATGAATACTACGTTTGACGCTACCTTTACTATTTCAGCGCCCATCTTCAATTTCTAGCGATTGTCAACTTTTTTTTCAAACTGCTCGGTATATTTTTTTTTGCATCATTGGATAGAGATTTTTTTCCTGAATCCATTGATGTGCAATGCATCAATTTTAGTTAAATTTAGAAGAAAAAAAAATATTAAAACGCTATCCGTATATTCTCTTAGTTACTTAGTGTGTGATGGAAAAATAACGCATTACACATATTGTTATATATGTTTGGTGTGCCCTGCTTGGAGACCGCTTGATTGGGCCATTTTTTATCGACGGTTCCTTAAATCAACTAAGATATCACCTAACTATTAAGCGAAGATGATGAAAGGTTTTTGCATTTACGAAACCGAATAATTGAAACTTGTCGGGAAATACCTAATAATTTTGTATAAAATGCCACCCATGGTGTTAAAAGGAGATGCCAGCATTGTATTGAGTATAACGGTAATCAATTCGAACAATATTTGTAAAATTTTTTATTTTTTAGTTTTGTTATTTGTTTTTCTTTGTGAATTAAAATTAATTACATATGGGCAATGCGTTATCTTTCACTCTTATTTTTTCATGGCACCCTACAGTATAACACAAGTGACTTTAAGAGAATATTCGAAAAGCGTTTTAATAATTTTTTTTTCTCTTCTAAATTTACAATTAAAATGGATGTCATCAATGGATTCAGAAAAAAATCTCTATCCAATGATTGACAATCGCTAGGAATTGAAGATGGCGCTAGAAAAAAGTAAATGTAGCCTCAAACATAGTACTCATCAAACCATTTCATTTGGTACCGGTCTCATAAAAATCGCAATATAAATAACAGAGTTACAGCTTGGAGCGTTTTTTATGTGACACCCGGTATAAACATCATCGTCGTTTTAGTGCATTTTTGCAAATGATATAAATATACATACACATATTTGTATCTGTACACAGGGACATACACCTCGTATTTAATCAGCGTTCACTTCAACCAAAGACACATGCGTTTCTGTCTTACGACATCATCAGTTTGGTTTTATGAAATAACGTTTAACGGTTCACCTCTGGAACAAGTACCTAGTAAATTTTGTCCTATCAGGTGGCACCAGATAATTTCGTGAAATAAATTCCGGGCCTACTTTTAGAAATGGGGGTTAAGTCAGGGCATAGATATCATAAGGAGAGTACTTTAGAGGTAGCAGTGTCTCGGCATCTACAGTTCTTAAGATTCATTGTCGCATCCCACACTGTTTACAATTAGCGTAAAAAATTCTTTCAGATTCTCGAAATTTAAATTTTCAATGAATAACAATGACAAGAGAAAATGAAATGTGAGCACACTATCTAGAAACTGTGTCGGCGCGCGTCTTTTAATCTTAAATAAACGAAACAGTCTTTAATTATTGCGACAGAATACTTGTTTATATACAGATTCCGTGCGCAATATACGTACTTAAAAACTAACATTCAATATTAGCCAGTGAACATTTAGGGCTCCGACTAATTTATTAACGCAGAGAGCAAATTAATTGTTTGACAAAATTGATATAAAGGAGAAACTAAGAGTTATTTACAGCCCAATAAGAGACGGTGTTGCTGCTGTAAGCTTGCGGTGGATCCGGAAACTAAATTAACTGATCGCCACAATTTATTGGGGAGTAAGTAAAGGCCAATAAGTCCATCACGTCGGCGACATATAAAGGATACAGCCCTTACAATATAATTACAAATTGGTAGAAACACAAATGCCCTTGCGAAATAATATTTACATTTATGGACATTAAGAGTTCTGCATTACATATTCCTCTTTTTTATAGTAACGATTATAACTTATATTT
Organism: Melolontha melolontha; assembly: GCA_935421215.2. Classification (NCBI taxonomy): domain Eukaryota; kingdom Metazoa; phylum Arthropoda; class Insecta; order Coleoptera; family Scarabaeidae; genus Melolontha; species Melolontha melolontha. Next base: position 605,601 of record OW285236.1, on the reverse strand, counting down.
AATAAAATTTGCTATCTAATAACGCCCCGTTTATAATTATAATATTAAAATAAACAAACGTATTTCAATTATAAAACGATAAAAGCATTCTTTTATAGAGAATGAAAAAGAATTTATTCAAATTATCGTTTTTCTAAATTAGTCTTTTGTTCCTCTGCCCCTCTACCGACTTAAGGATGTAAGTATGTATATACATGTCCATTCACTAATCTGTGAAAGATACCTAGATGTTTACTACATTTATGAACCGGATCTCTCATTTAGCTACCTCATATATAATGTATGTATGTATTGCTAACAATTAAATGTATGAGAACACTAATTAAGTGTAATTGACAATGATTTATTCTTTCAATTTCTGTTTATTTAATGAAGATTGTCACAAAAAAAATTAAAACAACCTGTTAAGTTACATTAACAAAAATACAATGATTTCAGTGTAAAACAATGAATAAACAAAAAACTCAGCGTTTAAACTGCCCCATACTTAGGGGCACGTTATATTTATTTGAAATCAACTGAATTAACTATGTATGAAACGCAGTTGAGAAAATTTCGGTCAAGATGTTATAAGAACTTATAAGTAGAGCAGACCAATTTCAGTGCGCGCCATGAGCGCCGGTATGGGAGTGTAATTCGTAATATATTAGAATATGCGAATAATCTTTATGAATTCGAAAAAAATTGAAAACAAAAAATGGATAAGTTAAATTTAATTTTTTTTTATTGCATAAAGCAGCTACGCACATACCGCGGCCCGCGGGCGGTCTACTGTCGATATTTATGCAGCCCACCAATTTTAAAAATTGTTCGAAAAACTACAAAAGGTAAAAATCCATTCAAATCAATATATCTTAACTTTTTATTTTATTCTCACTTTTGTAATTGTTAGTAATATATGTATCTTTAAGTACCTACTACTTCCTTGTTCAGGTTTACTACGTAGGACAGGTATGCTCCTCGTCGTTCCAAGAATATTGTTACAAGACTAGAAATCTGTCGAACAAACTAGATTACTCGAAGATTCGCGAAACACGCCGGTCTTATCGCCGAACAATGTGGTAGGTTCTCGATGTTAGGTAACTCGTATAAATACAACGCATCACCCGCTATCGGGGCAGTTAAGTTTTAACTACGGACAAGCGAACGTTATATTGTTTGAATTGTAATCTGTGAAGAATAAATATTTCGTCGTTCGAACTTGGCATCTAACTACGTAACAATATAATATCAATTTTGATATGGATAAACCTGGCCCCAGTAAAAAACGTAGTCGTAAGGTTGAAAATCGACATTTTCAAGATATTTGGACCGAAAAATACTTTTTTATTTCATCGCATAACAAAAGTGTCTGTATAATATTCAAGAGTAGTGTTTCTATTCCGAAGGAATCTAATATGAAAAGGCATTATGAAACCCAGCATCATACTTTTACCAAATTAATACGCGTGTTTCTGCCATTACACGTGTCTTAAGCAGAAGTAAATGCTGAAAATACGAGGTGTATTGTCCATGTGTACAGTTACAGATATGTATATTACATGTCTGTTTCAATTGTAACAAAAGCGTTGTACGTGCATAAACGTATAGATATACTTAAAACCTTTTTGTATATTTACTGCCATCTGACTCGTTGTTAATGGACTAACCGTATTTTTTTCGTTCTTCGTATCAGCATAGCTGGTCGAACGAAAAGGTCGCCTTTTTCGGCAAAGTCTCTTTCGTCCGTCAGATGTCACTTATTAAGTAAGTGCCACCTTACAGGATGAAATTTGCTTTATCTTGTAGGCGATTTCGGCTTAATGTTATATACAGATACAAATCTATTCATAAAGATTTGTATCATTTGTATTACATTGCTTCACTAGCTTAACTGATGACGCCTAATAGTAATGGCAGAAACACGTGTCTTAAGCAGAAGTAAATGCTGAAAATACGAGGTGTATTGTCCATGTGTACAGTTACAGATATGTATATTACATGTCTGTTTCAATTGTAACAAAAGCGTTGTACGTGCATAAACGTATAGATATACTTAAAACCTTTTTGTATATTTACTGCCATCTGACTCGTTGTTAATGGACTAACCGTATTTTTTTCGTTCTTCGTATCAGCATAGCTGGTCGAACGATAAGGTCGCCTTTTTCGGCAAAGTCTCTTTCGTCCGTCAGATGTCACTTATTAAGTAAGTGCCACCTTACAGGATGAAATTTGCTTTATCTTGTAGGCGATTTCGGCTTAATGTTATATACAGATACAAATCTATTCATAAAGATTTGTATCATTTGTATTACATTGCTTCACTAGCTTAACTGATGACGCCTAATAGTAATGGCAGAAACACGTGTCTTAAGCAGAAGTAAATGCTGAAAATACGAGGTGTATTGTCCATGTGGACAGTTACAGATATGTATATTACATGTCTGTTTCAATTGTAACAATAGCGTTATACGTGCATAAACGTATAGATATACTTAAAACCTTTTTGTATAATTAAATTTATATTAAAATAATGACACTTCCTATAAAATCATTCCTAAGTTCAATTGAGTTAAACATATTATAAAAGCAATCATATTTTCTTGTTCAAATCAGATCAATATATTCGAAAATATTGTCGATTTCGACAAACAGAACAATAAGGAAGGAAAAATATTATTTTCCCTCGATAATCTACATTCCAAACAAAAACTCCATCACTATCTGGAAATAAAATCTTTACTCAATGGTTTAAGATTATATCTGTTCGGTAATATGCGCACATGCATATATATGTGCAGATACAGATACGGAGATTTTCACATTTATTACAGTTTATCGTTTTCGGATTCGTTCCGATAAAATGGAATGTGCGCGATGCCTGCAAACTTCTGCTTTGTTCAGCTTTGCTGATTATATTTCCAATAAATTCCGGAGTGTGTATTAGGGGAATATACAATGTTCTCGCCTCCAAGAATATATATTCTTTTTATCAAGGAAAATTGTGTTTATTTTGAAAAATACTATAACAAAATATTGTAAAATTATTATTTCTTCATGGAGAATAATCTCGATTATTTAATTTGTTTACGCCATAGAGCCCATCCAGATATCTATTAATTTCCAAATAGCTTACTGACAACTGACTTTATCAGTTTTCAATTTGTGAACAGTTTGTTGTAAAAAATTTAAGTCTCCCCCTAGTCACGGCAAAAATACAATACTCTAGGGTGGACCTTTTTCCGACTTTTAAATATGTAAACACTACTAATGTGAAGAAACTCACCTTTATACTATTCATAAACTCCTACATGCTCGTCTAGACTAAAGTATAACAAATATTTTTGTATATTTCATAATATTTGAACAATAATATTATTATTTGAGACGGTTTATTTAAAATGTGATTTTCTAATTTCATTTTTGTTTAAATCGGTTTTATTAATATTTATTAATATGAATTTCTAATTTATAAATGTTTAATGTATAGAAATCGTACCTATACAAGTGTCCCGTATCGTTATGTTCAAATTTTAGGAGTGTAAAGTAGACTTCATTTCAAGTAACAAAAACGCAAAACTTGTATATCCATTTTTATTTGTTTCAAAGTTACAGATCTATGAATATGATTGTCAGATCATTAAAAAAAATGTAATCCTAAAGTCAATAAAAATTGATTTTATTTAAAAAAGTTCAATTAATAATATTTTCGAAGTGTCCACCTCCTTGTTGAATTTCATACTTGTTTTGTCGGATTTGCTTGGCAGTCAGGTGAATACGATCCAACAACTCTTCTCTTGTGTTCGAAACTTGCACGTAGACTTAATTTTTCATGTACCCCCATAATAAAAGTCAAGGGGATTAAGATCGGGTGATCTGGGTGGCCATGCAACAGGACCACCTCGACCAATCCATCTTGGATAATTGACGTTAACCCAATTTCGGACAGCAATTCCGAAATGTGGTGGTGCCCCATCCATGTGAAACCACATGTCTCGTCGAACATTCAGTGGGAGATCCTCTAAAAAGACCTGGCAGTTCGTCAATAAGAAATTTAAGGTAATTGTCCGCATTTAACTTCCCAGGAAGAACGACAGGACCAATCAACAAGTCATCGATTAGGGCCGCCCAAACGTTAATAGAAAATTCATGTTGAAATTTAGATGGGCGTATAGCTTTGGGATTTTCTTTTCAGGTTTCTCAGATTCGTAACACCACTTCTCGTGAACGTAGATTCATCTGTCCAGAGGACTGTTCTGCAGAAATTAAAATGAAACCATGACTATCTTAATATCCAGGTAGAATAAACTAGACGAGAATAGTGGTCTTCCTCAAGCAAACCGTATCCCCTGCGATAGTGATATGGATATAAGCCCTCACGTTTTAAAGTTCGCCAAACTGTCGTTCGTGGCACTCCTAGTTGTCTAGTGATTCGACGTACACTGAGAGTTGGATCACATTCTTCCATTATTGATGCAGTTTTCTTATCTGAGACATAGTTATGCTACGAATAATTTATTTTCATCATATTACACTGTGGTCCGATGTGACAAAGATTTTGTTGTTATCTACTGGTAGATCACTGAGACGAGATGTGTTATTGATATTCTGTTTCGATGTAATTGGCACTAGCTCGTGTAAATCTACAGGATAGTTAATTAATTTTTCAGTTCTTTCGTAGTTTTGTACATTCCACCTGTAGCGTATTAAGAGAATTCCTAGATACGTTGGAATAATTCCTTCTAGATAATTCAGTTATAATTAGAGCTGAGGATGTTTGCGGTATAACCATGGTTATACCGCAAACATCCTCAGCTCTAGTTATAATGATATGAGACTTTAATCTTTCAATGATGATGCATTGCGCCAAGACTAACAATCAAACATGGTACTGTCTTTAATTGAGTTTCTCAATTTGAGTACAATACCATCACGAACGCAAATGATAGAGTTTTGGATTTTGTTTTATAGAATTTTGACTATATTTTTTGGGTAGCTCTCTTTATTAGGTGTGTGATGTATAATACATAAAGTGTTTATTTATTTCTGTTGTATGATAGTTTATTAGGTTTAACCTGTATGTATCTTATTTTAGAATAAATAAATAAAATCTTCACTACAAATTCTAATAATTTTGTTCAAGAATGATAGGACGTATGAAATTTTGTTATGAGTATATTATGCGTGAATAAACAATGTGCAGAAAGAAAAACTCCTAATAAAATTTCAAGAATACGAAGATAGGCAAAACACAATAAAGAAAATAGCAACAATACTGGAATCCCGTGTAGTCTTGCCAGACTTTCCTCAGTTGCGTATATATGTTCCTTAGGTATCACGGAGGGACGATCACCCTCTTGTCCCCTTACCCCCTGCCTTCCAGTCTGCCGGCAACGTTTATATGCATGTAATCTAGTTCGTGAAATAAATAGCTGTAATAAATTGCGAGCTACGGTGTATAAGCCGAAATCTCTTCTGTTGCGAAAATACTCTGCATTCAGCATTCGTTTCACTCTTGTATTTTGCAATAGTGTTCAAGCGGAATGTATTTTGTTTTTCATACAGCAATAAAAATGATAAAAATGCATGAACGAGTTGGCAATCGATATAATTTATTTCAACCTAGGGCATTAAGATACTTATCCGGCAGATCGCAGTTTCGATATTTACTCTATTTTCACGGAATTCTTTAATTCCGTATAAATCTTTCCGACGACTATTAAATTATCTTCATTTGCATAAATCAAAGTGAACTGTTTGCTTCATATTCATATTAATTCGGACAGTTAATAAAATTAAAAAATTACTTCAAGTGTTCTCTTTTTTTATGTTAAGTGAGATTTTTGTGCAATTTTTCAATAAATTAAATGATTATCACAGCTGTCAACAATTAATAATTGTTTAAAGTTCAATCTTTTTCAGTTCATCAATACAATAGTAGTAGCTTCCTTACACAACATTTTACAAATACCTATATCAATATAAATCCTAATTTATAAAACAAACTTGTTTGAAGATATACTGACTTTCAAAAAAATCTGATTATCCAGTAGGAGTTGGTTTTTAATAAAATTTATGCACAATCTTTGTTTATTCAAACTTAAGAAATGATTACATTTTCAAAGTAAAATATTAAAAAATGACAATGTTGTTTAATAATGAGTGGATTGGCCTTCTGTACCTGATATTTTACTTCCACGCCTCCATAGCTTGACAACGTGATACCAAGGTAGGTATTGCTTCTTTTTGCTTATTGCTTAATGCTGACGCCATCAATTTCCAGTTTGCATCTGATAGGTTCTGTGCTAATTACATTGGTTTTTGTTTTATGCACTGAAAACCCCATTTTGTTTACTCAACCAAATTTTAGTTGTAGTGGCCAAAATCTTTGTTGAAATATGGACAAAGAAATATATTGTTGGGCGAAGCAATTAATTTTGTTAATAAAATTTGTTTGTTTTAACAATACCTTTAATAAAATTAATCAAATAGAATGTTGTGTTCAAATAAAAAGTTTTATAGGATCAAATATATGTAATACGTAAAATAACTAATCATTTCATTGAAATAATTGAGATATGTATAGCAAGCGCCAATTAAGTTGGCGCGAGGAGGGGATGCGCAGAAGCCGATTTTAAAAACGTCCACCCCCCACTACTCAAGTAATTGTCAGAATACATTTGTCATTGACGTTTGACGGAACATAATGTCTTTGCTAGGGGATCATAAAGTGATACACGCTCAGAGGTTAGAATTATCTGACATTTGATGTAAAACCAAATACAAATCTCCCCACTACTTCTAGTCCTGCGAGAATTTACCCTACCTCGCGCCAACTTAATTGGCGTTTGCTATACTTATGTTTAGTTCAAATAAAATTTTCTAAAATTGATCAAATAGAATGTTTACTTCGAACATTAAATTTTATTGATACAAACAGAAATAATACTCCGAAGAACAAAACATTTTATTGAACAATTAGATGTATTTGTTTATTTGAAATATGAATTTCTTTTGTAGTAACAATATTTTCATTTTAAGTAAAATATATGTTGTGCTTCACTTTACTAAATATTTAGTTCAGGCCACTGTATTCTTTTTTTATTTCAAACAATAGTTTTGTCAGAATTACTTATTGTTACGGCAGCTCTTTTCTATCTCTTAATCAGATTTAATATAAACTCATACCACAAAACACAACTTGTTCAATGAAGTGGTGTAGGTAAGATGTTTTGAAGTGTTTAGTGTTAGTACCACAGTTTTTGAGTACTTGTGTTAAACTTAATATACGTAATATACGTTTAAAGTACGTATCAACCGATTTTCAAATTAACTACTTGTAATGTAGAGAACGGATGCAATTTCCATAAAACGTAATCGGTAATTGGAATTGTGTATAAAGTCGCTCAGTACATCCCGGCGTAATTTAATGAAGTATTTGTTTGACTTACTCGGCCACCTGGTTTCGCAGCGATAACAATGGACAACCCAGCTATTGTATTCGGAGAATATAGTGTTTGTCAGTGGTGTCGTGTACGTAGATAAAATAAATAAGAGTATCGTATTTCGTAAGAGAAATAGCACGTATATTCCTTTTCTTTTCATTTAAGCAACATCTTCCAATTATTTTCACGTAAGTGTGCATAAAATTTCGTTATTTAATTTCGTTTATTTGGATCTAGAATATTCTTACTTTTTCAGACAATGGAAGAGCGTCGAGAATGGCATCGTGAAACAATGGCGAGTTGGATTGAGGGCCATACTGATTGTATGAACATTGCCAGTGATTCCGAAATTTATTGTGAAGTGTGTGAAACGTTATTGAAAAATTGCAATAAATCAACCGTAAAACGTCACGTAGGATTGTTAAAGCACGAAAAAAAATTGAACCCGTTGGAATCTGACAATTTTAACGAAGAACTCTGTGAAACTTTTATGGCGGCTAATATTCCATTATTTAAATTGAACAATCCAATTTTGAAGACATTTCTGACAAAATATACTGGTCGAAATGTTCCTGATGAATCAACTTTACGCAAATATTATGTTTCTAGGTGCTATACGAGAACAGTAGAACGCATTAGAAGCCATCTTTTAAATCAATACATATGGATAAGCGCCGACGAAACGGTGGATATGTTAGGACGCTGTGTGGTAAATGTTGTAGCTGGTGTACTACATCCAACTATTCCCTATAACTCATATGTAATAGCAACAAGTGTTATAAATAGAGTTGATGCGGAAACAGTTGCTGAAACCATTAAGGAGAATATGCAAAAAATGCTTGATTCGGACGCCACGTACAAAGAAAAAATACTTTTATTTGTCAGTGATAGTGCTGCGTATATGTTAAAAACAGGCAGACTATTGAAGAAAACATATCCTAATATGCTGCATATTACTTGTGTAGCACATGCTCTCCACAGAATCTGTGAATATATCAGAGACACTTTTCCGGAAGTAGATAGACTTGTATCAGCTTTTAAAAAAGTTTTCAGAAAAGCACCATTGAGAGTAGCTCTTTTCAGGGAAAAATTTCCATCACTGTCACTGCCTCCCACTCCGTAATAACTAGATGGGGAACATGGCTGGAAGCTACTAGTTATTATGCTGAGAATTTCGATAGTCTAAAACATTTCGTAACACTGCTAAAGGAGGATGCTAGAAGTATTGGTGAGTGCAAGGAGCTCACACAAATCCCAAATTTAAAAAATCAGTTGTACTTTCTTCACAAACACTTTGGAAAATTACCAAAACTAATCACTTATTTTGAAAATCGAAATCTCAAATTAAATGACGGGTTAACCACATTAGATGTGGCTGTTAATAATTTGAAAAGTATTCCAAGTGACTTCGGATGTGGCCTTCGGCAAAAGTTTGAAGCAATTCTTAATAGAAATCCAGATTTAATTACATTGCAGCAATTATGTATGGAGACAATTCCACAAAACCTAACGGCTAAATATGAAGAAATAAAAGAATATTTCCAGTATGCACCTATAACCAGTTGCGATGTAGAAAGGACGTTTTCTATTTATAAGGATGTACTTAATTTAAAGAAAACAAAATTGACAGAAGAAAACCTTGAGAAACTATTGCTAGTCAATATTAATACTCCTTTACTCAACTTGAACGACAAAATGAACAAATAAAAATGTTCCAATTATAGAAATAGAATTAAAAACTTTAAAAATACAACTTTTCAACAAATAAATATGTATTTCGTAATTTTATAGATCACCACCCGTTCGTTTTCCAATTATATTGTGCGTTCAAAGAAAAACTGCCTCTAGTGAGCCATGATTTCTAAGTAACATCAAAAAGCATGTCGTAGCTTTACTAATATGAATTTCTTAAATGACAGTTACGTCTAAATGACAGACGGCTTTAGAAAATTGAAAGGTTAGAAAATTGTAAGGTTAATTGCTAGGTTATAATCTTCCTGTTAGGAATAAATAAAATTCCATGTTATTGATGACACTAATGACATTAACATTTGACAATTCAGAACGGTGCGGTAAAGTTACGACACACCTAAAAATTTCAAGGCCAACTCTGAGGCTGTTTTTTTTTGAACGCACGATATAAATAAAATTAAATATTTTAGAAATACAGCCTTTCGCCAGTACTGCACTGGGCTTTGCGTCATGTGGTAAGCGTGTCCGTTCTCTAGTAATCAGTGATGTAAACTAAATTTAATAAACAAGAAAACGAAATTTGCGAGAAATGAGGTACAAATATAGATGCTAGAAAACAAATGAACGTGCATAGCATTTCTACTACTAAATCTATAATATAGGTGCGATGATAAATTTGAAAAATTTGTTTGAGAAACGTAAATTTTGGGAAATAATAAAAGTTGCTTACTCAAATGATTTCTATGTGGAATAAACCGTATCATAGAGAGAATATTGAAATACTACGTCTTACATGTCTAGCCTGGTGTATGAATATAATTTAGCTGAACACTAAATAGTATTTTATGGACTAATACATTAGCATAGTATTTATTACCAATGAGTTCTGTGGCAGCATTGTCTGATACAAATTTTTTGTTAACTCCAATATTTTATTAAAGCAGCTATTCCATACATCAAGGAGTTTAAGGGATGCATCACTAAACATCAATTCGAAATCTATATCGATCTAAAAAGAACATTAAATTGATATTGTACACAAGTACTTTTTCTTCAAATATATATTACCAAAGTAAATATATCCTTGCGCCAGAGTTAAACTATTCAGGGCATGCTTATTGCAAAGAAAATATGCTTAACAAATATATTTGATTGGTTTAAATATATCGGTTCTTCAGTGTGGGTAGTGATTATCATGTTGAATGTAATAGATGTTATGTTGAACCCGTGGGTCAGCCTTTGCAGATTATCTTCATTCTGGGTCACTAATATACATCGTCCGCGTACCATAGTATTTTGATTTCGCTATTCTCCATTTTGTATCCTCTTCCCTTATCAACACTCCCGATAATTATCCCGTTGCCTGTGTCTATGGGGTCCGTAGTCTGCCCGTCTATTCTGACTACAATCTTGTAATAAATATAAATACTTCAAACGATCAAATTATTACTTACAGTCTTTTTACGATTCAAAACGAGGCCGCACGTTAGAGTGAATAATTTCAGACACAGAAACCGAAAGAATACAAATTACTAACAGGGCCGTCTCCGTTAATGCGGCATTTAGGATATATGATCTTATTTACCTTTCTAAACGTGTGACATTTAAATCTATCAACCATAACCTAAAAAGCATTTAATGGATAAATATACACAAAACTTAGTAACGCTGTAACAAGTGTTCATTTGAAAAGTCAATCTAGTAGCATGTGATTTACTGAAAACATTTTGAAGTATGTCGTAAATTTACTACTTAACCTACGAAGTCGTATATTTTGACAGTTTCATACATACAAATAAATAACAAATAATAGGTATTTATTGAAAACTATAACAAATGTTGAAAATGTTGTCCTTCAAGATCAATGCACTTTAAAATCCTCCGTTCAAAATTTCTGATTATATTCTGCAACATTACTGGATTGTTATTAATTTCCATGCATTTCTGTTCGATTCTCTGTAGCATATCATTCAAATTCAATATAGGTGTTCGAAATATCTTATTTTTTAGATAAGGCCACAAAAAGAAGTCGCAATTTGTTAAATCGCATGAACGTGCAGGCCAAGCAATTTCAGTATTTCGACTAATTATACGCTCATCAAAAAAATAATCTCTTAAATAATCCAAAGATTCTGCAGTACAGTGACAAGGTGCTCCGTCTTGTTGGAAATATGCATTTTGTAGTTCATCATCATGCAACTGATTGACAAATGGTTGTAAAATTTCCGTACGGTACCTTTGAGCAGTTAACGTTCCCTGAAAAAATATTGGTCCAATGATTCGTCTTTGGCTTATCGCTGCCAAAATACCAATTTTCTCTGGATGTAGCAATTCTTCCTTAATTACATGTGGATTTTCACTACTCCAAATTCTTGTATTTTGTGAATTTAGGTATCCCGTTTTATAAAACCATACTTCATCAGTAAAGATGACTCTTTGCGAAAGTTCTCCATTATTGTTCATATTTACAAACCAATTACAAAACTGTAGTCTACGTGGGTAATCAATTTCTAACAATTCTTGTACTGCTGTGACACGGTATGGATAAAGTTGCATATCTTTTTTTAATAACTTGTGAGTTGTACCAACAGAAAGGTTTATTTGTTGACTCAAATGTCGAACAGATGTTTGTGGTTCATTTTACATTATTTCTTCAACATGATTGACAACTTGAGGTGTACGTTTCTTAACTGCTCCGCTGCCTGATTTTATTAAGAGACTACCAGTTTCTGAAAAAAGTTTTAAAGTTCTATCCAAAGTATTCTTAAATTGTATATAATCTATTATAAAATGTGAAAACTTAACTTGAAATTCTAGCATGTAATCTTGAACTGAATAAACCCATAAACCATCAATTTTATTACCACTTCGAAAATAAACCTGGACTAAAAAAATTTTAGGTTCTAAAGTGAAAGCCATTTTAAAACTGAGAAGCAATTTATTTAAACCAGAATCGACGCACGATTATTTTATGCACTAACTGATATTTGTGATTGACATTATCAAATGCCATTTGGATTTACGTTTACGGAACAACAAACGCATACTAACGAGCCATCGAAAAAATTCATAAGTGGAGTAGACTGTGAAATTGGGTTGGTACTTTAACCACTTCCACATAATGACACATTACTTGATGCTTGACAGTTTCATTGTAAGAAAAGGTTATGGCATTGAAATGATACTACAACAAATAATTTATTTAATATCGAAATCATAATCAAAATTTACATACCGATAGGTCCAACCCGCTACGGGACATACGCAACAATATACGTATGGAACGTAATGCGATGTGGCAACGTATGTACGATGCCACTCCGCGTGCGCATACATAAGTCCGATGATCGAGAGCAATAGATTGCCCGTCATTCGTATCTAGCTTTGCAAACGGTAAAGGTTGCAACAGTTGCAAGTTCAACTGTTTAGAATTTTCGAGACAATAACCCCTAGAAATCTCGAGGGAGTGAGGCGGGAGTTTTACAATAGGCTCGGCTGTTGTTTGGGGAGAGAGGGCGGTATTTTCGAATCCTATATTTAGTGACTTTCTTAGAATTAAAATTTATTTTGCAGAATTATTGATTTTTTTACTTTTATCTTTTAGAAAACGTTATTGTTTTTTTATTACTTAAAATTACTTTTCCGTAGCAGCTAAGAATACAATAATAATAACTTGTTGATATAACGACCTTATTATATCTGAAACAAATGGGCAAATTACGTATACAGAACGAATATGCAAACGTCTATATCCTTGCGCGGTTTAAGTCTTACTAAATTCATAACTCTGCAATGTATGGTAATGTAAGCTACCGCGCGTAGAGGGAATATTCGCTATTGCCACTTATTGCCGGGTATGGCCCGTTGAGAGCTGGTCTTATGTGTATAGCTACAGAAGTTGTTGAAAATGTTGTCCATTTACATCTAAACACAAGCAATTTTCTTAATAAGAGTTTTGAAAAATTTGACACAAACTTATAGTTACAACGTCAAATAATAAATGTCATTATGTGGAAGTGGTTAAAGCACCAACCCAATTTCACAGTCTACTCCAATTATGAATTTTTTCGATGGCTCGTTAATATATTTGCGTCTTATTCAATCAAAATTTCAAAGTAACCTAGATTGACTTTTCAAATAAACACTTGTTATGACGCAATGATGTTTCTCGTTTCTCATCATAAATAGACTATACCTGTTAACGTTAAATAGTTGAATAATGAAAATAAATATATTTTAAAAGTCTTTCTTTGGAGACTGTGGTTAAGAAAAACTCCAAAAAAGTATATAACCCCTTCCCACAATTACTAATCGTATCCTAAATACGTATTTCGACAACTAAGTTGTGATCATCAGTAGGTAAAACCACTAATCAAAGTGTCGCACATGGGGCACAGTAAAGCTAAACACATATGAAAACGCACCAACTTTACACGGCGTCCACGTATACATTGTGTACTGGAGTGTATACGTGGACGCCGTGTAAAGTTGGTATGTGTTTAGCTTTACCGTGCCCCATGTGCGACACTTTGATTAGTGGTTTTACCTACTGATGATGACAACTTAGTTGTCGAAATACGTATTTAGGATACAATTAGTAATTGTGATAAAGGGTTATATACCTTTTTTGAGTAAATATATTTTTCATAGACTCGGTATCATCATTGATGAATATTGATGAATTAATTAATAAATGGCTGACAACATTTTTGTCTTTGAGGTATGTCTGCAGAAAGTATTTCATGGGTTGCTTGTCAAAAGGAATGCAAGTGTATAGACCATTGTTAAGAATACGTTTAGTAGCGCTGTAGTAAAGATCTAGTTCTTGTTGAACGTATCGCACGGAAATCTGTGGACGTTCTCTAGTTACTTGCCTTAACGCTTCGACAGTAATTTCATTTCTGACCATTGGCCTACCACTGCTTTTTCAGCAATTTAAATTTATTGTTTTCCTCAATAACTGCACAAAACGGAGAATCAATATATTGAAATGATCATTCGAGATAGCTTCGTCCGCATATTACTCTTACAGAGTAAGTCCATTGACCATCGGATCTTCTCCCATTTCCTAAACTAATTTCGACTATAGCGGGTTTTTCTTTTATCATTACACATATTGCTATGGCTTTTTCCCCGCAACTTTTAGTGAACATTTTTGAAAAATATTATTTTTGTAGTGTACTTTTATTAATGACAGTGTATGATTTTATTGTATTAGCTCTAATTGTATTTTGATTTCTTTTTTGAATTCTTAGGTTTTGATTAGCGCACTTCCTGGAAGCCGTTCGGACTTGCTGGGCAAATTATATTTAGCTGTAATTTTTTTTATGATTGAATGCGTGCCACATGTATCCTTAGACACGTTTTGGTATTTAAATAAGAGAGTCATATATTTTTGGAGATAAAACTTTCTTATCTCTTAGTTTATTTAATTACGGTTTTTGTTTTGTATTAATAGTGGATGTGTTTATTGAGTTAATTACCGTATTTTTACGAGTTTGTATACTTGTAATTTTTGATTTATTTAATCTCTTATTTGCACGTGTTCTCCTTTGTTACATGAGATAAAAAACCTACGTAAGTTTTGTTTCACATTTATAATATTATTTCTTTATTGATTGCATTTATTGTAATTTACATTGTATGAATTTATATATATTTTGTAGTAATTAAGACATAGATGACAAAGATATTTTTTTGGTTCTTGTAAATTTTTTTTAACGTTTAAATTCTAGAACGTTTGATTTTCAAGGTTGGTTCTTATATCTGTGGTATTGCGCAGGTCTTGGTAATATTTTCGGTTTGACAGATTTTATTCTGTTTACATTTTGACTTTGTTATTTTGGGGTGTTAATTAAAAATATCTTTGTGATTTATAAGTTATTATTCTTGCTCGCGAGTCATAAGAGGATGTTTAAATTTGCTTAGCGGTCATCAGCAAATTAAGTTTACCTCTATGTGTAAATGTAATACACATTATTATTATTATTTCATAAAGATTAATTTTTTTTAATTTTTTTTAATAAACTCTAATTTGGAAACTGTGACTTTATTATTACCTTTGTGTGAATTATTGATTTTGGCGCCCAGTATTTTTGTAGAAGAGAAGTACCACTTTTTCCTTTGGAAACCCTGAGAGGAAAGCTGTTTTATAAAAGAAAAGTAACCGATTGAGCATTAAAGTTGGACAGTGTTGTGGTGAATAGTGGTTCAGTCAACTACGAACTCACTATTCATAGCAATATGTATAATGCATTGATTTTCCTTTTTGTAGCTTTACACATAGGGATAAATGTATGGTGGCATAGTGGGCAACCAGTTATACACCAGTGACGTATTTAGACGTATTTTTCCAATTGTCAAATATTTCTGATTTTTCATTCATTCTTAATTCTTAAATTAAATATCTTTTATTGAAAGATACATAATTTATTTAAAACAGTTAATTATCCCAACAGGCATATACCTTGTGCGAAGACAATTTGAAATATGTTCAAGAAATTCAAAGAAGATAGTATTTCTTTAAGGTTGAAATATATGTAAGATAGTAAAATTAGTGTATCCAAAAAGGTAGAAAATATAACAAAAAAGTACAAATAGATTTTATGAAATTGTAGAACGTTCTTGCATTACATCATACTTCTAATACCGAACGTAACCCACGTATTGGGGGCATGTCAGTAACACAATAAAAACAAATAACACCTCGTGGTATCTTACGAATAAGTGGTTTTATAAAATGGAGAAATTTTTCTTAAAAAGCAGTAGTGAGAAATCCTTGTAGGTAATAAATATGTTACTATTTCTTTAATAATCCCAAAAATTTTGGACTGTACAATTATCTGCCAGCATTACTACTGGAATTAAAGATTGAGGAAGGGAAGACATTATGCAACAAACTTTTGGAATCTGTTAAAGCAACGCTATTTTTATATGAAGGAGGATCAGTTACTAGAGTAGCAACTGTTTTACACCCTCGATTTAAAAGAGAAGATTTTAGTGGTACTGAAAATGCTACCGAGGCTACTTCTTTTCCAGAATAAGAAATGTTTAATATTATGAGGAAAATAGATCCTGAAAATAAAGAACAAATGCCTGTATAATCGAAGCAGACATTAGTCCACATCAAAAGACACTTTAATTATTTGGATTTTTGCAAGAAAGAATAAGAGAACGTAAAATAAATTACAGCTGATGTAATATTAACTAAAAGGCAATACTTCGAAAGGCCAAATTCAAATCAGGACGTAGATCCTCTTTTATTTTGGAAGGTATGTTAAAAAAAAAAGGGCAATTGCATTTTCTATTTGGATTTTCTTTTAGGTAACAGGAATGGAGCTGAAACCCTTAAAACAATGTGCTAGGAAATACTTCTGTATTCCAGCAAGTTCAGCAGAAAGTGAAAGAGTGTTTAGTACAGCTAGTTTATTAATAACGAGCCATCGAAAAAATTCATAATTGGAGTAGACTGTGAAATTGGGTTGGTACTTTAGCCACTTCCACATAATGACATTTATTATTTGACAATGAAACTATAAGTTTGTATCAAATTTTTCAAAACTCTTATTAAAAAAATTAAATTTATTTAAAAAATGGTATTCGACATAGAACAAAAAGCAAAATTATCGAATGTTACTTCCGTACAGGTGTGAAAGTAAATGGCGAGTGGCAGTATTCAATTACGGAATGCATAGTTGATTTTAGTGAAGAACATCCTGAATTAGTGTTTGACTACAATGATTTTTACAATGTTTTGACAAATTGTGTAAAGTTATTCAGAGAGACTGGTAGCGTCGGTCGAAAAACTGGAAGTGGACGGCCATCTAAACGTACAGCTGATAATATTGAAGCCCTTCAGCATATTATTGATGAAAATCCAAAAACATCCATTTCAGTAGTGACCCAACAAACAAATTTATCTTATGGTACGTGCCAATTCATTCTCAAAAAAGTCTTACTTTGTCGTCCATTCAAGCTGCAATGTTTTCATGAACTTTATCCAGTGGATTATTTAAGACGAGTGGAATTTTGTCAATGGTTTCAAAATAATCTACACAATCAGGATATTTAAACACAGTTTTTTTCACGGATGAGGTCTGGTTTTATCTTTCTGGATATGTTAATTCACAGAATATGAGGTGTTGGTCCTCCGAAAAACCTCATTTTTTTGTTGAAAAAACATTGCATCCCCAGAAAGTTGGTGTTTGGGTTGGAATATGTCGAAGAAGATTGGTGGGTCTCATTTTTTTTGAAGGTACACTTACTGCTGCACGATATCTCAATGAGATACTCGGCTCATTCATAAATCAACTGGATGATGAGGAATTACAAAATGGGTATTTCCAACAAGATGGTGCAACAGCACATACGACCAGAGAATCACTTTAATATCTCAGAGAATTTTTTGATAACAGAATAATAAGCAGGAACACTGAAATCCCATATCCAACTAGGTCTTGCGATTTAAACATATGTGATTTTTTTGTATTGCCATACATCAAAAATTCGATTTATTCAACGCCAATTCAGAGAATTCGCATAACAGAAAAGTGTGAAGAGATCAACAACTCACCGCAAATGCTGCATAAAGTTTTTGCTGGATTGCGGAGAAGAGTTGGTTTGTGTTTAGATGTAAATGGACAACATTTTCAACAACTTCTGTAGCTGTATGTAAATTTTGATTATGCTTTCGATATTAAATAAATTATTTGTTTTCTTTTTTGTTGTAGTATCATTTCAATGCCATAACCTTTTTTTACAATGAAACCAAATGAAACTGTCAAACATCAAGTAATGTGTCATTATGTGGAAGTGGCTAAAGTATCAACCCAATTCCACAGTACTCCAATTACGAATTTTTTCGATGGCTCGTTAGAACAAAGGTGTGCAAGACTAAAACCGAAAAATGTTAATATGATAATGTTCCTAAATAAAAATTTTAAAAATATTAATAAGTAACTTAAGTACTTATTTTATTAAAATTACACCCAACCTTTTCCTATTAGCTAAAGAAATAACCCAATGGGTTTCATCTTACTATTCTTTCTAACTATTAAAGATATTCATGTTTAAGCATTCAAAGGGAAATTATTTAAATTGCCATACAGAATGTACACGAAACTGTTTAAATATATTACGGAACTGCTTGCTTTATAAGTAAAAATTATTTTAATTAAAATTTCTTCGTTTTCATTTAACAAATTAAACGTATATCACAAAAATTAGTTTGTTTTACTTTATCTTCCTCGAAAAGCTTTTGATGGTTTGGTATCTTGTATGGATTATATTTGATTTCTTTCAGGGTTTTGTACATCGAACTGTACGATACTCCAAAATGCTACGCTACATCGAAAAGCGATCCTACAGACCGGTCTTCTACATAACACAGGATATTCAGCTTGATGTGTTCTTTTAACACGTGATTGGTTTTATTTTTTTTTTTTTGTGGGAATTTAGAAAACAACCATCTTCCTTGAATTTGTTAATCGTTATTTAACCAACAAGTACATTAATGAATGCGATTAATGATCGAGATATTTTAACGCGTGAGCGCAGCGAGCGCGTTAATGTTCGAGGTCATTAATCGCATTTTAATGTAAGAGTTAGTTACAATACTTTTCCGTCGACCGTATATTTTTCTAAAGTGGAGAAAAACAGTTTACAACTTTTTTTTTATTTATTAATGATCATTATTATAATTATATATGTTCATAGTCGAAATATTACAATTATTAAAAGTAATTGGACACGCATTAGAATTTGTATGGTTTTGTGAATGTAAGTTTACCTCACTACTTTGGATATTTGTCACAGAATTTATTTCAGCGTCGGTAGAAGGAGTGGTATGACAAGCCTGTGTTGTAGTTTCACAAAGAATTTTTTTAGCTGTATTAACTTTATTTTGTAACGAATTCTCAATATATCCTTCTGCAACAGCAGTGGATTTCCAACCACCAAGTCGTTTAATAGCTGAAAAATCTGCACCGCTGTCTGAAAGTATCGAGGCAGAAGAACGCCGGAAACAATGTCCCGTATAGAGATGCGGCTGCTCCAATTTCAAAAAAGTGGCTATTATGGACGTCATCTTCGAAAATGTATTTACACCAATTGGCTGTGGCGAACATTTACCATTTTTATAAAAAATAAAAAAGCGTTTGTGTTGGGTATGTACTGGCCTCCATGAGATACGAGAGCGTCTAATTAAACTGAGAAGGGTTTTTTGTTCATTGTCTACTATGGTAAATATCCTGTTTGTGTGTGTTTTAGATGCTTTAACTGTTACAAGATATTTTGATTGTAAATCCTTTTTAACTTTTTTCCGTCGACCGTGTATTTACATCCGTTATTAACGTTCTCAAAATCATACATTAATAATGACTAGAGCTGAGGATGTTTGCGGTATAACCATGGTTATATCATGTAACCATAGTAAATTACTATGGTTACATGATATAACCATGGTTATACCGCAAACATCCTCAGCTCTAATAATGACCCTTATTAATGCATGATTTTCTGTTAATGAACGATTTTGATGGTTTCAACAAAATCAAACAACGTCAAACTAAAGCGCTATTCACTGTCATTATTAAGCGTGAAACAGAATCGAACGGTTTTTTAGTGTTTTGTGTTGCGTTGAATTCTTCCAAGCAATGGAGGTGGATGAAAATTTTACATTAACTCCGCCGGAAGTGGCAGAAAGTGCTAATTCAGCATCATTAAATTTACTACCGGAAAAGAGCAGAAGTCTGTATGAAAAAACGTATGCCGAATTTATATTGTAACGTTTGTCTTTTCGGGTTCTTAAATAAAACTAACAATAACTTTAGACACACACACTATATTAATATTAAAACGTATAACTAACTATTAACAACAATAAGTACATTTATGTATTTTATATTTATGTAACTATATTTATGTATTCTTCGCGAGACTTGGGTATCGGAATGTTCATCCCTTCTTCGACGCGGCTTTTATATCGGTGAATACTCCTTCTAGAGCCTTCACGTAGGCCTCGCGAAAACATCCAGAGGGATGACGCATCTTGCGTCAGCGGATGAGTCATTACATTGCCCCCTTCTTAAAAATGAAGTTTCGTCCCGAAACATGTCATGCTTTGGTCTCCTCAAACGATGACGAAATCGACAGGTAGGGCCTTTGTTACATTGCGACGTCATATCGAAATAACAGTCCACGGTCTTATCTTGCGTGGATGGACAGGAATATTCAAGCTGGTAACTGCATACCAGAATTTCCATACCAGTATGTCGGAAGATTACTTCCAACATGCTCCTTACAATTCTCCAGTCCAGGCGGTCCAATCCACAACCCAATTTTGGAACTGCTAATTTCAGAATGTCTTGCTGTAACATTTGTTCGCGTAAGTGGGTCAGGGCCTCCCATAAGGCTCGATAGGTTGGCTTTAGGCTCGACAGTTCTTTCGTGACCAAATAAAATATGGGCTGTCCTTCATTTATTATTTGGAGACTCTTCCCAATTGCTGGTCCCTGCTGCCTTGGTGCAATGGGAAACAAGTAAAGCATTATTCAGAGACGGTTTTGTTGGCATATTTCTCAGATATTGCAAAGAAAGGCCTAATTGCAAGTTTATGGCAAAAATACTCAATGCTGAAATCGACACTGATTTTGAAAAATAACACAGACATTAGCAAATTTAATAAATTAATGATGTTTATCAAGAGGAAAAAAGAAGGATATATACCGAAGCATGTACAAGCATTTATTTCTGAGGCTCCTGACAACCTGCTTTTAGTGAAAAAGGTAAATTTAAAAATATTTAAAATTGCCTTCGCGCAATATATACGCTTGCGGGGACTGTTTTAAATCATTTGTCATCAACTGTTTTAAATCATTATGTATTTTTTCAGTAAAATTGAAATATTTAACAATTTGAGAAATAAGTCCAAATATGTCACTGGTGTATAATTGGTTGCTTACTATGCCACCATACATTTATCTCCATGTGTAAAGCTAAAAGAAGGAAAATTAATGCATTATACCTATGTGTGATAAAAGTTTAAGTCCAATTCAATTTACAAACAATTCATTTAGAAAGTAGCTTAATACCTTTCATAATATGGAATTTTGTCATTTGTACCTTTCGTAATTTGTAACAGTCGGCTCATAGCACATAATTATGACAACATTGCATAATACAAAAATTAATTAATTAGTATTATGTTATGGATATTTTCGGGGTAAAATATGTAGAAATTATCTTAATCCCTGATGGAGATTGTGAGAGATTCTTTCTCATTTCTGCAAATTTTATTCTTGAGAGTATTAATAATCGTTGATTTCCTTAAATGTTAGGTGATATTGCAGACGAATAAATACTCTCCTTAAAAGCTCGTCCATGCTGTAACAACGATTATTACGAATAAAATTGCGCTCGGAACGTAAAAAGAATTGCACTACGTCGAAGAGACATTTGAATGAATAAAATTCCCCGATTTAACAGTGTTGATACGCGTGCACGGGAAAAATATGTACGAGGGCAAGACACTGCGAACGTCGTAATACCGAAATTGGCTCTCGTTTTATGCTAGTTTTTCCCCTAGCAATTTCTCGCGTCCAATGAGAACGCGAACGGTCCGGGGGCAGCGCCAATGAGAATCGGCTACCCGACCGACCCGAGATAAAAATACCGGGGTCCTATTATCAGCCATGATAGCGGGGCTGCCTCGCACAGACAGATTCATTTCATAAATTCAGCTGATATCCTTTCAGGATTGTTATTAATATGCATGGGTTATATGCGAACGTTGCCTGGTTGCCCTGTTACCGCTCCGACGCTTTACAGTGGAGCGCTTTTCTGATTTTGCCTGAGCATTCTCGCCACATTTAAAATGTATATGTACAACGTGCTCCGTCTGATTTAAAACAGTGGCGGAGGCGGTCTTTTATTTTAAAGAAAAAATTTTCAAATGTAAGCTGCTGATTACAAATACTTCGAGTGAATAAAATACTTGGGAAATTACAAATATTTAAAATTTGTTTTGAACAGAGTAGGTACTGTATTCATAAAGTATACTTTATAAATATCGTCAAAAAAACACGAAAAAAGTTAAAAAGTGCTCACTACCAAAGAAGAAATCGATAAAATGTAAACTAAATAAATCGAAATTAAGTATACTCGAAATAACATTAAATTTGGAGCTCTGATGATAATAATAATAAAATAATAAACCGTTTATTAACCCAACAGAATACATCCAATTATGAGGTTATAAATATAAATTAAATCTAAGAAGTAAAACAAATACATTCTTTCACAGAAACCAAATACCTGCAGTAATTATCGCCAAATACATCTAAATTATAATTACATGAATTATATAAATGGCACATTCTATAAAGTGGGGAGTTTTTATATGAATTAGTTGCAGCCTGTCTGTTTAAGAAAGTAATTGAGTTTCTAGTGTTGAAACGAGGAATATAAAACCGAAGCCGTGACAAAAACACCGGATCATCTATAATATTATGAACCAACTTATACAAATGTAGTAACGCAATAATTTTTCTATTATTAGATAAACCATTAAAACCAAATTGTTCCAGCAAATTATCATATGATAAGGCAGAATATACACCATGCCTTTTGAAATACAAATATTTTAAAAATCTCTTCTGTAGTGACTCAAGCAGGTTAACATATTTCAAGTACGCTGGTGACCAAACTACACAACAATACTCAAGCCTGCTACGAACCAAGGAATTATACAAAATAGTAATGGTGTCAATATTTACAAAGTCTTTGCAAGATCGCATTATAAAACCTAGCAATTTGCAGCAGTGAGAATAAATATGAAAGATATGTTTATTAAAAGTTAATCTACTATCAAATACTACTCCCAGATCTGTAAGCTCCGTATATCCCTGAAGATTTACACTGTTAATTTCATAGTTGTATTCAACATTGACAGCTTTTCGAGAAAATGTCATTACTTTACATTTTCCAACATTAAGATTTATACAATTTCTTTGACACCAAGCACACAATTGATCCAAATCACTCTGCAGGATATCACAGTCAGCAGAAGCATTTATTATCCGCTAATTTTTTAATTGGCAGCATAAAGTAAACAGGTAGAATCAAATTTATCACACACATCATTTATAAGTAGTATGAACAACAGTGGACCTAGGTTCGAACCCTGTGCAACTCCACCTCGGGCAAGATAAGTTCGTGACCTGATTCCCTCATATTCAACGTATTGCTGCCTCCCAGTTAAATAACCTCTGAGTAAAAGCAGGTAGTCGGTATAAAGTCCAAACCGCTCCAACTTCCGCAGAAGTATATGATGTTGTATACAATCAAAAGCTTTACTAAAGTTTGTAAAAATGACATCAACCTGTTTTCGCTCATCAAGGGCCTCAGATACTAGCTGGGCAAACTTGCTTAAATTGGTCGCAGTTGATCGGCCCTTCAAAAATCCATTCTGATTATTACAGATATATGGCTTTACATGGTTATAGATTTCAGTGTACAGTATCATCTCAAAAATCTTAGCAAAGTTGGAGATCAAGGATATGGGCCGATAATTTCTTATATCTGCACGCGATCCAGACTTAAGCACAGGTGTCACTCTCGCTCTTTTCCACTCATCCGGGAATACCCTCTGACAAATGATTGAATTGTAAATGAATGTCAACGGCTTTAACAAACACTCAGCACAATCCTTCACGAAAAATGAAGGAATAGCATCTGGACCCGTAGTCATTGTACCCTTCAGTTTCCTAATGGCATTGCGAACATCACGATCAGAGACCCTGGACAATGGCAATGTATCAATGCTGGTAATGGTAGTCTGCAACTGTAGCAAACTCGAATCCCGAGGACCACTTGTATCGTAAACTGAACTAAAGAAGGTAGCAAATTCCTGCACAATATCCAAAGGCTTCGATATCACTTGGTCATTGCTGATCATGTGGCCCGGTATACGTGACTGTCCCTTTTTTAAATTAATGAATGACCAGAGTTTTCGTGGATCATTCCATTGATTCCATTCTCAGTACTATGTATATAGCTGGAGTAACTAAGTCTAATGCTGGTTTTAATGGATGAGCGGAGAGCACAAAATCGATGCTTATAATAATTCGCGATGTACGATGTACGATGACTTGCAAGGATATCAAAAAGCTATGGAACACAAAATTGAAGTAAATCCAACAATTTCCATCGTGTTGGTATCCTTGACAATACCAACGATTAACTTATAATAATCACCGATTAGAAATAAGTACTAAACTTCTAGTTTCAAATGATTGAATTGTAGGAATTAGTTACATTTTTTTTTAAATTTTGAATAAACTAAAGAAAGGGTTTTAGATTTTTGTTGACTATTCAGGATGTTATTGATAATATTTATCTAGTAACTGTTGTTTAATGCTAACGTGTATATCCTATTTAGTTCGAGGTCGAAATTACTTTTACTCATCAGTGCGTTAATTAATCTAAAAACCATTGAATGGTATTCCGATAATTTTTGTGTTATAGGCTGAAATGATTTAGCGTGTATTGTGGTGTCTGTATGTGTTGGTTTATGGTATATAACGAACTCGTGTTTATTAGTTTTGTGTGTTATGGTTAAGTCTAGAAAATTAATTCTTTTATTTATTTCTGTTTCTATTGCAAAAGTTATTTTGGGGTGAACAGTGTTAACATAATTATGTAAAGTTTTTAATTGTCAATCTAAACCATTAAAGCAAATTAATATGTCGTCAACATACCTAAACTACTATATACAATTACTAAACAAGAACTTCAATTTCTAAATTGTTCATGAAAATTTGGGTTGATAAGGGGCTTAGCAGGTTCCCCATTCCTAGACCTTCTGTTTGTTTATAAAATTTCTTTTTAAATTGATAATCCGTTAGGAATTCCCATGAATGAATTAAAAACATTTCGGAACTTATAATGAAGTTTCGACAAGCATCTCCTTCGTCAATCAATGATTTATAATAAACAAATAATAATTGTGACGCAGTTCTTCTGTTTTCTAAAATTAAAAAAAAAATAAATCAGAGAAGAGATTTTAGGATAACCTTTCACAGGATATGTAGTTTTTCCACGTTAGTAATAGCTACACACCACGTAAGCATATTCTCATATAGGTACGCGTGCGTTGAAAAATTTAACGGCTCCAAGACTTTGCGACTTGATTAAGAAAACTCACAGTTGTATATGTCTCTGTGGCTATGCTTTTAATATATTTCCAAAATCATCCAAGATTATGTCCAGATTCTTTACAGAACACACTCTCCAACATATTTCCATCTACTACATAGTCGAAACACAGAAATTTCTATTTTCTGGAGAATCTGACCATTGTCTCTACATTATGCGGATATCGCATTCAAGTCACTTTCTAGACATATATAATCGTTTAAACAACGAATTACAAAAAAATTATCTGAATACGATAGATATTTGTAAGTAATATATGCACGCAGACCATTTATAAATAAGATGAAATGTAGCGGGCCTAAAATCTAGCCCTGGGGCACACTAATACGCGACTGAAAGCTTGAAGATTTCACACCGTTACATTTACATTCCGTAAAGTTCAGGAGATTTGATTTACAGAGTAACTTTTGATTATATTACCTGATGCTATAACATTTGATTTTTACATAAATGAAAAAAGGGCATGAAAAATTACAGCTATTTTTTAGATATTAGCTATAGGTTTATCTATCTAAACATTTTTTTCATTTTGTAAACAACTTTTCTTCGATATTCTTTAAGAAAAATAATTGTTAATCACTATTTAGCAATATAAGTTTTACTAGGAAAATTCGTATATTCTCGTACAATTCTGTAACCAAAGCTTTCAGATTTAGTAATAAAAAGCCTTCAGATTTAGTAATAAAAACTTGCTTTAACATCAAACAAAATCTTCAAAATGACCTCTATAGGCAGTTAAGCAATGAACCAAACTGTCTATATTTTATAAATGAGTAGGTGTAACACTGTTTCAAGGGACATCTTCAAGGCCGCTACTACTGTTGACATTGCTGCAGTGAAACTCAAATTGTGTCGGTTTGGGTCTGGGTTACATGGGAACCTTTTTGAGTCACTGGAGTGTCCTGGTTACAGTTCAGTTGTTTAGATTAAAGAGTTTGTCAGGTATTGTGTAAAAGATATACGTCATTGCGGTTGAGATTTTTGGGATGTTTTAGGATTTCTATGGATTCACGGAGTTCGAGATTAAATTAATAGGGGTTGCAGGATAGAATCTGGATGGTAAGTAGCAGTCCGAAAGATGTGCCTTGTAAGAACGGACGAAACGTCAGCAAAGATAGAAGCAGTGCCAAATACTCTGTTCCAACCCCAAATCAGAGAAAAAACCGTGGACAATAACCGCGAAAGTTTACAAGCCAGATAATGACATAGTGTTCTTTAAGGCACACACGAGGTCGTTCAATGATTAAAATGTTCCGCCATAATTTGTTTGAATCTTTTCTTTACTTTTTAAAATCTAACTGGTAAATAGAGAGCAGTTCATTTAGTAGAACTTACGATGCTAATTTCTGATTCACAATACTTTTACAAAAGAACGTTGAAAGAAAGGTAAAAGATGTCGAAATATTAATATGTAAAAAACTATGACCCACATCTTAAAAAAAAACATTCTGCGCTATAATTAAAAGTTAAATTGGAATAATTTGTTAAACTATAATACTTAAAAAAAGGTATATATATCCCCTTACCACAATTATTAATCTATCCTAAATACGTATTTCGACAACTAAGTTGTCATCATCAGTAGGTAAAACGACTAATCAAGGTGTTGCATATGGGGCACAGTAAAGCTAGAACACCGCTTACGCAACAACTACTTTACACGGCGTCCACGTATAGACTTCATAGACAACTTAGTTGTCGAAATACGTATTTAGGATACGATTAATAATTGTGGTAAGGGGTTATATACCTTTTTTTAAGTTTTTACTTAGCCACAGTCTCCAAAGAAAGACTTTAAACTATAGTACAATGATAAGCTCCATTATGAACAATTTATTTGATTTCTAGACATGTGGTAGTTCAATGTCGTAATTAGATTTAATAATAATACCAAATATTGCAATAAAATTAGAAATATATAAATAAAATAGAAAATAAAATTAATCGAATTAGTCAATCATTAAGTATAGTTAATAACAAGTTAGACGTTCATTATTTTGTAAGGCAACAGTACATTCTCGCTACGCCACTGGATGAGCAATACACAAACATATACATAGACATTGAGCGACCGTATCGCCTGAATATACATTTTATCCTTTATTTTCTCTTCCATGAATGTTTCGCGCAGGGTAAATACGTATACCCAGTTTAATTGATTCGATTAAATTGTTCTAAACGTTTCATAATGACATCGCTATTCAAACGGAGAATTTTCTATCAAATAAATAATCCTGTGTATGAAACGACGTCTGTGAAATTCAAATTAGGTTGCAATATAATGCGTCCACCAATAATAAGTTGGTTTTTATTTGTTAACGAGGAAATACTACATACTGTTTGGATCGTAGAAACACTTTTTTTTATATAAATCCTTAAAAATTTGGCGATAAATTTATCGAAAAACTTTTTTTTTTTTTGAAAATGAAATTCCTATTCCATTACTGAATGTTTAAAAACCTTTATGAAAACTAGAATTGTTTGGTCAATATTTCCCGGTACCATAGTCAAGATCTAAAAAGACTTGTTTGCGGAAGTTGCGAATTCTACGGCAGCACCTACACCCAGATAGAGACTTAAAACTACCTTTATATCTAAGAATATATAATAAACAAATACACACATTGAAACAGTAGACCAATTTGCCTATACTACTTAAAATAAATAAATGGAATGGATTTAACTTGTGTGTATTGGAAGAAAACAAATTATCTATTCTTGCTCGAAGTTTTCATTCCATTGCAAAACCTGAGTTACGGCAATACAAGCGGTTAGCAGTATACTATAGCTTAGCTCTGATGCATCTATATAAACTGTAGAGATAGTAGCGGTTAAAGTTAAAACTCGATAAAATTAAAACTAGAACTAGAAAAATGCTATAATTCTTCCTTTCGCTTGAGGTATATAAACCTTTCTCTCAGTATTTCATCCACCTGATGAAGCCATTGTATGGCGAAACAATATTGTAGTGGTATTTACAATAAAAGAATTTTTGAAACTAGAAGTTTAATTACTTATTTCTTAGCGATATAAACCTTTATTCTTCTGGCAAATGCTGGAAATATGTTTCAATTTATTTAATCATTCCGTTTATAATGCTACTGACATCATCGTTTAATGAAAATTAGACAATGATAAAACTGGAATTTATGTCTGACTATTGAGATATTTTCAGAGTAAAAGTCGCCTCTATTCATGTACCGCGTACCCCATGTAGCAATTACGGTGCTTGGAAATAATAGAAGAGAGAGATATTTTTCATTACCAGAAAGGTTGATACAACTTTGTTGAATGTAATTTAACACCGGTAACAACATGTATTACACAACCACTTAACGTAACACTGGTTTATCGGCAAGATCCGTACAAACTTATTAGCAACATCCATTTTTATTAGGAACGTACAAAATATACTGAATGTGTATAAATAATAAATACCTACCTTACACACACACACACACATGACGCTACTTCGCGTGTAGAAATTGATGGATTACCTATTATTTATCTATAAAAATACAAGATTAACATGAAATTTGAAAACACGCTTTTAATTTACCATTTGTAAAATATCTTGTCGATTTTCATTTAAATTCCTGTTGTCTTGACCATTACGCGGCTTAGTAAACGATCCATTCTCGACCAAATTTCTGTCGAGATCTAGAAAAATGGTACGATGAGGCTGTTGTCGTTCTGGATATAATTGTAGATATCTTGTACTCGCTACTGTTGAATTTCGGTTCGAAGAATAAAAAATACTTATCATATCTCGTTTCTCTTCGTTAGTGTATGACATTTTAGTATTATTAATGAACAATAAATGAAATGTTTGACAGATTGAAATTCCATGGCTACCTTATTTAATCTTATAATTTATTCTTTCAAATAAAACCTCATGTCAAAAACTTTAGTCAGCATGTGGTACATGGTTGAAATCAGAAAAAAAAACTCTTTCTGAAGATGTCTTAATCCAATATGGTGCCTATAAGAAATTAGATAGTTGATGATGACCAAAAAGAAACGAAACGTCGTATAAAAATTTAGAGTACATCACTGGATAGAGGTTTAGAAATGGCCACAAGGATGTGTTTTTATATTTTCTCTACAAGGCCAAATGTCGGTGCTACAGGTAAAAGAAGAAAATGTTTTTTTTTTTTTTTAAATAACGAAGGCCATTTGTCACAGGTCTATTTTCTTTACGGATTTATAACAAACACAAAATTTAACAACTTTGCCAACTTTTAAACCTATACTCTATCTCCAATAATAAGCGAGATCCCCATGGTGAGGGCCGAATATATATATATATATATATATATATATATATATATATATACACACATATATATATATATATACAATTGACTTGTAAGGATTATCAACCGTACTATAATAATAAATAATTAATTAATCGGGTAAGCGGTCTGTCAACTAAAAAGACTCTATATTTCGTAGTCATTGGCTACTTCTTCAAGAGACTAAAAACAAGAATTCAAAACTAGCAGTGAACGTCACTAAACATGTTAAAATATATTTACATTGAATTTAATGTAAATCTATTTTAACATGTTTAGTGTAAGATATTTCTTGCTTTGTTGTTTTTTTCGGATGTGATTATTGCCGTTTTATCGTAATTGAAAGTATGTTTTGTTTGTTTGATATGTTTTTTAAGGGCTGTACTATTGTTTGAAAATTTGTGTCCATTCAAACGTTCTTGCAGATATTTTGTTGTTTGGCCGATGTATACACGCCTTCGCAGTCATTGCATGGAATTTCATAAATAACGTGTGTTTTCTTTAATGTAGGAATTTCGTCTTTTAATTTTGAGAGTAGGTTGTTAAGATTATTGCAATTTTTGCGAGCTATTTTTATGTAATATGATGTTAATTTTGTTTATTTTTTCTGAGGTAGTTTATATAAGGTATTGGGACATATTTATAAGTAATTTTGGGGTTGTTTTCCTTGGTTTTTATGGTATTTATTATTTGTGTTGTAGTGTTGAATAAGTAAATTGTGTGTTTGAAATATTTTCTTTCAAAAATAGATAAATAATTAATCCATCCTTCAAGGGGTTAACTGAAATTTTAGGACGAAATCTAAATTCACAGCAACATACGTTTCAAGTGTACTCAAGATAATAATAATAATAATAGTCTTTAATGCCCAACAGGTGACCCCAATTACAGAACATTAATGTAATAATTACAATATTAAAACAAAAGAACGTTATAATTAATATTAAAAATAGGTAAATAAAAGGTTAGACAAATAGTAAAAAATAAAATTAAAAACAAATTAGCAGAATAATATAACAAAAGAACAAAAACTTATGAAGACTTATGTATACGAGGGCTGTTTGAAAAATGTTTGGAATCTAGTAGTTTAAATGTTGCCTAGGTTTTTCGATTGTCATTTTCGTAAAATTTGACATTTCTAATCAATAATTTACTTGACAATTCAGTTTTTGGGATGAAGCATCGTCGAAGAGTACTTTTTGCCGTATTTCAATATGGGCACTGCTCTTACAGACAAATTTCGTGAAGGTCGTCCATTGTCATCTGTTATTGCCACTAATGTTGTACTATACTGTACCTGAAATGATTATACGACATCAGTATGTAAGATTTTAAAACACCCTTTAGTCTTGGCATGAAAATAATGCTCACGAACTTGCATTTAAACGCACGGAAGTTTTGCAGTCGTTGAATCCCACCTAATTTAACAGAATCTCAAACATAAAGGCGTGTCAAATGGTGTAAAGAAATACTAAAAAAAATCAACCGAACTCTTTCGCATTTAGTTCCAACATTGTTAATACAGGGTGGCCCAAAATGACCGAAGGGGTTTTAATTCCTTATAACTTTTTTATTATAATTTTTTTTTTGTTTTCAGTATTTTGTAATGAAGACTTGGCGAATTTAAAATGGAACCGTACACAATTGAACAACGTGCCAAAATCGTTGAACTTAATTTCTCAAATCAACGATCCATTGTTTTGACTCAGCATGCATATCGTCGTTATTGCGGGTATGTGCGGGTTGGACCCTCAGAGTCAATAATAAACCGTCTGGTTGCAAATTTTCGAGAACAAGGGGCAGTAAGGAACCTTCCTGGTGCCGGCAGACGACGAACGGTGCACACGGATGACAATATTGAACGGGTACAGGAGAGTATTCGGGAAGATGGAGAAACATCAACCAGGAGACGTTCGACACAACTTGGCCTCTCAAGAGGGTCGCTGCAGATAATTTTGCATACAATAACAATGTTTCCATACAAAATTCAGATTGTCCAACAATTGAAACCGACAGATTACCAGCAGCGACTTGATTATGCAATTTATTTTCGTCAAAAAGCAGAAGAAAATCATGATTTTATTCATAATTTAATTATGAGCGACGAAGCCCATTTCCATTTAAATGGGTTCGTTAATAGGCAAAACTGCAGGATATGGGCTACGGAAAATCCAAGAGTAGTTCAACTGCGAGAATTACACCCACTTAAGTGTACCGTTTGGTGCGGTGTTTCGTCGGAAAGGATAATTGGCCCATATTTTTTTGAAAATGAACACAGTGTCGCCGTTTCCATCACTGGTGTTAGATATCGGACAATGTTGGAAAGTTTTTTAAGGCCAGCCGTGGAAAACCATCCGCAAGTATGGTTCCAACAGGATGGAGCCACAGCGTACACTGCGAGGGACACAATGGCTCTTTTACGCGACATCTTTGGTGAACGAATTATTTCCCGTACAAGCGATTTTAATTGGCCTCCGCGTTCACCGGATTTAACCGCTTCAGACTTTTTGCTTTGGGGTTATTTGAAAGGAAAAGTATTAATAAGCCTCGAACCATACAGCAATTAAAAAATAATATACGCGACGAAATCAACAACATAACACCTGAAGTTTTGCGAAAGGTTATGGAAAATGTTTTGGAAAGAGCACGAATATGCGAAGCAGAAAATGGCCACCACTTGCGAGATATAATTTTTCATAATTAAATTAAAAATATTCTCCATTAATATACTGTATTTAAAATTTAAAAAAATTAATAATTATGTCTTAATTAAGAAGTTATAATGAACTCAAACCCCTTCGGTCATTGTGGGCCACCCTGTATTATGCATTTATTCGTTCCATCCTAAACGAAACCAAAAAGTCAGTTTTGATCTTTCAAAGCGAGTGAAAAGTTTTCTTCTTGGATTTTGGGCTGGAACTACGTGCTTAGCACTGCCTTTTTACTAACGCAATGTTATGGGAGCGAATCGGAAAATGCGTTTTCATTCTTTTTAACATATTTCGTATTTGCGTATTTCTGGCGGTATTTCATGGTTCCGCAAATCCATAATGACGAGAATAAAATTAAGCTATCGACAATAGCCAGCCCACATATACAAACTAAAATACATCAATTACGATAACATGTTCATTCATTTTAAGAATTCGAATACTAGATACATTTTAAATTGACTAGGGAATGGAATTTTAAGTAACACTAGCTATGTAAGATAAATATTTCTTTTTAAATAGGTAATTATTAAACAAATAGTACAACTAATCATGTGCAATAAGGTTATATGATTTTAATACAATATGAATACATAAATATTCTTGTTAATACGAGCTCATAAATACAAGAGCAATCTCGAACAATAATTTCCAGAGTTCAATTTCGAAATATCGCACAAAAGATATAACACGTAAACAGTAATAAGACGGCCATAATCTAAAACCCAAACGAAAAATACCGGAAAGTATATACACGTATACCAACCATACAGTACAAAGGCAAGCAGCGAAACGGTAGTCCCTCGACGAATTAGTTCCGTTCACAATTTACCCTCGTCCACCCCACTGCCGTCCTCCGCGCTCCCGAAGAAAGTATAAAAGTATAAATGATTTTATATTTTTATGGGGCACTTTCGTTTTATAGCCTCATAATATAGATGCTACTGCTGGTCGTAAAACTTCTCCAAACCTTTTATGCTCATTCCGATTTTTGCTGTAAAATATTTAACTTTTGGGATTTTATGAAACCCGGTCATGGATTACATTAAAAATTTTCACGCAGCATAAATCCCGACCCGATTTTAAATAATGATAGATGTCGTGATTGCCAATAATAAATACTGCGTTATGGATATAACATATGCAATGCAACATATAAAATTGATATCGTAGTTTAGCTCTATAAACATTTAAATCGTAATCATTAATTATAGTATGGTACTTGCGAGGTAAGAAAGCTAATGAAAGTAATGAAGTATTCCAGCATAAAATGATTAAAAAAATTAATCATTAAATGGAAATACAATAGGCAATTAAAGAATAGTTACACACAAAATTATATTTATTAAAGATAATGCTCATATTTAAAAATACAAATATTGATTATTAGGCAGAATCGGAGTAGTGAGTGTCAGATCTAAACCTCTTTATTTAATTACAATTTTTCACTGAATCCTTCTTTATAATGTAGGTACTTCCTGTTAGTAATGACTGTAATGAGTAGAAACCAAACACATCAAGCCGAAATTACCATGGATCACATAAATTAGTCTATAACAGCGTTTCTTAATCTTTTTGATAAGTGGAATCCTTTTTAGTAGTCACTTTGATTGTGGAACCCCTGGTTTGTTTCAATAGTATGTTTTTAATGTAACATTCTGTAAATGGATTATATGCAACAAAAATGACAATTATTTCAAAAAATATTTATTTTCTTCAAAAAGTAATTCAAAAATTAACACAAAAGTTCTTAAAACAACTTAAATTTACATTTACAGGAATTTTAAATTTTAATTGGATGAGTGATATTGCTTTTTATTATCACAAATATACTTAATATTAGGCTTAATTGATGAAAGTTGAATTCTTATGTCAGGTTCGGCATCAAGTCTGTTCCGGTATTTAGTTTTTGTCGACAAATAAGCTGAGAACCCCGTTTCGCACATATATGTGGTTACAAATGGTAAAAGCACCAACACGGCCTTTTGCGACAATTGAGGATATTCATCTTTTATACTGCACCAGAATTCCGTTAATGGCATTAATTTAAATTTATTTTGCAATGATGAATCAGATGTCATTTCAATAAAAGTTTCGTATTCTTCCGTTGACATGTTCGAAGATCGTGCATTGAAAATAAATGGGCTTTTAAACCACAATTCATTTTGATATTTAATCTGCTGTTCATTTGGAAAATACTTATTAAAAGCTTCACTCAATCCTTTCAGATGTTGAATAATTTCTTCAATAAATGCCTCTGCCATTTCAACCCCTTCTTCTTCTAAAAAGCCTTTTATTGTTAGGAAACAATCAAACTCGTTGGAGCGCATACAAATTGTCCAAAATTCTATTCTTTCTTGAAAGCAAGAATTTTTCGTGGGCAATAAATACATTTACTTGTTTGCCCTGGAGGGTTAAATTAAGTTCATTTGTCTTTGTAAAAATGTCGCTTAAATAGGCAATTTTAAGTAACCAATTTCTATCAAATAATCGACCTTTCAATTCAAAATTGTGTTCTAAAAAAAAGCACACACCTCGTCCCTTAACTCAAGAAAACGGGTTAGTATCTTTCCTCGAGATAACCATCTGACTTCAGTATGTAAAAGAAGAGATGTATGTACACATCCAATCTCCTCACAGAGTATTTTGAATAAACAATTATTTAGCGGTCGAGTTTTTATGAAGTTAATGATTTTGATGACCTCATCAAGAGCATTCTTATAACTGGGGGATAATTTTTTAGCACCAAGTGCCTGCCTGTGGATCATGCAGTGGCTACTAGAACAGTTTTTAGCTATATTTTTAATAAGCTGTAGAGCCCCATTAATTATGCCACTCATGGCCTTTGCTCCATCGGTACAGATATCAATACAGTTGCCCCATGGTATTTTATTCTCTTCAAGAAAAGAATTTAGAAGACCAAATATTTCGACTCCAGTAGTATGTGTTGGTAGAGATTTGCATAAAAGAAGATCTTCCAATAATGCGTTTTCGTGCTGATATCTAACGATTACAATTAATATTGCGAGTCCAGATACATCGGTTGAGTCATCCATTTTGTAATGAAAATTTGCATGATTTGAGACGAAAAGTAAGTTCATTCTTTATATTGGCTGCTAAATCTCTGATGCGCTGAGCTACCGTGTTATTCGAAAGTGGAATCTTAGCCATTTCTTTTGCAGATTTTTCACCTAACACATTTTACCATCTCTATACATGAAGGTTTAATAAGATTTTCTGCAATTGAGTATGCTTCACCGCGTTGAGCTATCAGACAGCTGACTAAGTAAGAAGCCTCACTTGCTTTTTCATTCACCGTTTTTTGTGGTTTGAACCATAACCGTTTTTAATTTTAAAAGTTCGTCACGTTTCCGAATGAAGAATTCAACATTTTTCTCTTTAAGCTCGCCATGAACAGATTCTAAATGACGACGCATTTTAGCTGGAGCCATAGAGCTATTTGGTAGAACTTTGTTTCATATAACACACTGAGGATTATCATTATCGTTCATGAATCTTAAACATATATAACTTTCATCATATTTCCTTAGTTTTTTAGTAACTGCTCTGGGTTGATTACTTGTAGAGGCCATTACTGGCCTAATTTCGCTTGTGGCGATTTCAGTTGCTTCACTTTTATTATTACCACAGTTATCTTTAGCAACAGAGCTAGTTGCTGAGTCCGAAACAGAAGAGTCAAGTCCTGCAGCAGAACACTTTAAAGTGCCTTCTTTAAGCCACCTCTCCATCCTGCAACAAAATATGGAAAATGGTTTTAAGACAAAAATATCAGCACCAGTTACCTTTTAAGGGGGAGTTCTCATTTTTTAATTAAAAAAAGTTTTTTCTTCCTTTTTTTATTTTAATGCTATATGTGTCTAGAATAAGTCTAGAATAAGTACTCGGTTCCGTATAAAAGTTATAGCTTATGTATCACTTGTATACAAGCTGTATACATCACTCGTATAAAGTTTAAGCAAATTTTTCCCAAAATGATGTTTCTGAAATCGGTAACAAGAATTTCTCAGACGTTAATTGACCAATCTAGATCTAGATCTTTTTGTATTATGTTTGTAAACGTGTACACCAGTGGACAAACTAGGATCTTTGATTAAAATGATATTTCAGTTTTAATTCCACTTTTCCTAATCTAAAAAGGTCGTTTTTTCAAATTTTTAGTAAAATGCGCGCCATTCTTATAATTTTTAATTTTTTGAAAAGATCCTATTTTACTCAACAGAAGTAATCTTTGCTACCGTTTGGTATCTCGTTTTTCGGGCGTCAACTTTAACGCCCTCTGCTACAGAGCCAATTATGGCAAATTAAAACACAATTTGTTTTTACAAAGATATGCGTAACGCATTAAAAAAAGTTTCTATATATAAAAAAACAATCCTCTTTAAAAAAAATTATTAAAAATCGTCGTGTTTTTATTCAAAAAATGAGAACTCCCCCTTAAGACCAAATAAAGTTTAAAGGTTACTTACGTTGATATTATTTTTAACAGTGAAATATTAAACACAAACAATTACAATTTCTAGGTTTTAACACAGTTTTTAGACAGTTTGGTTTTAAATTGGTTTTAGACAGAACCAATAAAGTTTATCAATAAACAAAATCACTTTATCAATAACTTTCAATCAGTTTATTTATCTTTCAATCACTTCATTTTAATTTTCAATCACTTTATTTATAAGACACACATCGGGAAGTGACTATTATGCCCGGATACTCCTCGCAGTGTAATGATCAATAAAGAATTGAGCCGGGGAATCACCAATACCGGGATTTCCCGTGATTATACCAGGGTGGCTGCTTTTAAATACCAAAAATTGTCCCGACGGCGCCGTTACAATTCGCGACGTCGGACTGTCGCATTTGCAATGACTATCCAGATTAGTAAGTGGAATTTAGTTGTGCCGTTAAATTTTTATTACTTTTTTTATGTTACTTCCTTGAATGTTATAAGAAAAGCACGTAACTTTCGCGGAACCCCTGAGTGATCTCCACGGAACCCCGGGGTTCCGCGGAACACAGTTTAAGAAACGCTGGTCTATAACATCGCTAAGTACAACACGTAGTTATTGAATAGCACTATTCATTCGGTTAACCGCATATCTGTTTTGTGTCGTTGAATTGTGACGCAATTACTTCAATACTACAGTTAAATTTCTTTCTTCATGGGCGTAGATAGAAGCGTGAGGAGTTTTTATAATTTGTTTTATTTATTAGTTTATATTTCCTAAGATAAATAAAGTACGGTTAGTTAGTTTCTTTTTTTTTTGTTTCAATTGTTAATTACATACTTCGTAATTTTTGTAATAGATCATGTTTAATATCGTTTCATCCAATCTACTTCTCCCAACTATTTTTATGTAAGTGTCTAGCGAATTGCGTTAAGTTTTAATAACTTACGCATACGTTTTTAATTTTCATTTATTTAGATCTAGAACATTGTTTAAGTTACTTTTTCAGATATGATATGGAACAACGTCGAGAATGGTATAGTGAAACAATGGCGAGTTGGATTACGAGTCATACTGATTGTATGTTCATTGTCAGTGATTCCTAAATTAATTGCAAAGTCTGTAAAATATTGTTAAAAAACTCCAAGAAATCACGTAAAAGGTCACATACACAGAAATTAGACCCGTTGGAATTTGACAATTTGAACGAAAGACTCTGTGACAACTTTTATAGCGGCAAATATTCCATTAAATAAACTTAA
Organism: Melolontha melolontha; assembly: GCA_935421215.2. Classification (NCBI taxonomy): domain Eukaryota; kingdom Metazoa; phylum Arthropoda; class Insecta; order Coleoptera; family Scarabaeidae; genus Melolontha; species Melolontha melolontha. The sequence goes on along the minus strand of OW285236.1, from coordinate 567,539 downwards.
CAATCCCAGCCTCATAACATTTCTCCAAAAATATACTGGTCTAAATGTTCCTGATGAAGTGCTATACAAAAGCAGTGGAACGCATTAGAAGCCATCTTTCAAATCAGTACCTATTTGCTAAGTATCGACAAAACTGTCTATATATTAGAACGGGGTGTGGTAAATGTTGTAGCTGGTGTATTACATCCAACTATTCCGGATGGATCTGTTGGATAGAAATGAAATTTCTTTAGACGACATAATGTTTTCTGACGAATCTACTATTACTCTAAATTAAGAAGTGCTCAGCCAGAATTGTTGATATTGGGTTGCCACGAAGCCTCACTGGATGCTCGAAAATCACAGTCAACATCCAAAAAAAGTAAACATTTGGGCAGGCATACTCAATGATCGTATACAAGACCTGTTTCTATTGGTGGCAATTTCACGAGAGTAAAACATCTAAATCTTCTGAGGGACGAACATGTTCTAGTCTTAGCAGTTCTATAGCCAGATCCTCAAGATCCAGATATTCCTTGGAACACATCATGGATTCGGCAGGAAGGAGCACCAGGTTACTTTTCCCTTTGTGTTCGACGATTTAAAACAAGTTTTTTCAAATTGAAGAATTTGGAGGAGGGAATTCATAGAATATCCAGCCATATCGCCTGATTTAACTTCGCTCAATATATTCCTCTGGGGTTACTTAAAGGCTAAAGTTTTTAAAACAAAACCTAATAATTTATATGATTTGAAAGAGCGTATCCGAATGAGCTTTATGAGAAATAAGAATTGACCAGCTTCAGCGTTTTCAATAAATGTCATTAGATGATTTAATCCATGAGTAGCTCTACACAGTGTACAGAGTGTAAACGAAATGTGTCTACATACTTTAACATGTAATAAATAATAAAAAAGATCGAGCCGTGTTAAAGCGTGTATATGTTTCGAAAGCTTACCGATCGGTTAGAAGCTTGTATTTACGCAAATGACAGCCACCTTGAACATCTCCTTTAAGCATTTCATCTGTTTCACACAAATTTACCCTTTTTAGGGCAAAGAAATTGTCATTAGAAAAAAATATGAACGTTCAATTAAAATTACAAATCTCTTATAGCATTTACAATTTTTAAAGAAACTCGATATTATATTATTTTAGGGATATTACAAATGTTGACCTATTTATAAATACATAACAACAGCACAGCTGATGCAAAGAAAATTTATGATTGAATACATGTCTACAAAACTTTTCATACAGAGACATATTATTATATTACTGAAATGTGAAGGGAATTTCTTGGTGAACTTGAGCAAATAAATGCCTATTTGTTTGTTGAAGCGGAACATATAAACGTTTATTTTCTATTTGTTTAGTGTCAATCTGAATACAAGACTGTATTTGAGAAGTTTGTATTTCTAAATTTCCGGAAAAATTAAAATTTCGATAGAATAAAAATTTTTGCATATTTTAATTGCTGTCTTACGTATCTATATATTATTCTTATAAATTAGCATACCTCGTGATATTTCATTTACGCCCTGTATGACACATGTAATGAAAAAAGGAAAGATAGCAGCATTTCAGCGTAATATTTTTATAAAATATATATATAAGTGTCCCGTATCGTTATGTTCAAATATGTATTAGGAGTATAAAGTAGACTTCATTTCAAGTAATAAAAACGCAAAATTTGTATATCCATTTTTATTTGTTTCAAAGTTACAAATCTGTGAATGTGATTGTCAGATCATGAAAAAAAATGTAATCCTAAAGTCAATACAAACTGATTTTATTTAAAAAAAAGTTATACGATTCAATAACAGACCTGTGATTGTTAATGTCGCATTATAAAATTTTATCCTAAAATAAATAAACACGTGTCGTAGTTCATACAGTAATTTCTTGGAGATCTACAAAAAAGAGTACTGCAAATTGCTTTATTATAAAGAAGGTTCTTACTTATTTCGTAAGTGCTGAACCATGAATATTCTACAATAAACAAATGTTCAGATGACCGTTAACATTGTATTTTTTAATAAGGGATTACATTGCGTTTCAGTTCATACAACAGCTTATTAGTGAGTGGACATGTTATCTTTATTTATTTTTTTTTCATGTTATATTTATTTATTTTCTTCTCAAGAGTATGTGGACATGCATCTTGTGTTTGGCTACTGTAACGGCAGTGCACGTCAAGCAGTTATTGAATACCGACATCGGATTCCCGATAGGCGGATTCCTCATTACAGAACGTTTCTGGAAGTACACAGACAATTTCGGGAATGCGGACTGCGTGATTATCTTTTCGACCGAGGAGTAAATTTGCCAGCAGACTTAGAGGAAGGAGCAGTGGCTATTGTTACAAGGATCCAACTCTCAGTGTACGCCGAATCGCTAGACAACTAGGAGTGCCACGAACGACAGTTTGGCGAATTTTAAAACGTGAGGGCTTATGTCCATATCACTATCGCAGGAGATACGGTTTGCTTGAGGCAGACCACTATGCTCGTCTAGTTTATTCTACCTAGATATTAAGACAGTCACGGCTTCATTTTAATTTCTGCAGAACAGTCCTCTGGACAGATGAATCTACGTTCACGAGAAGTGGTGTTACAAATCTGAGAAACCTGCACAGGTTGTCATCAGGAAATCCCAAAGCTATACGCCCATCTAAATTTCAACATGAATTTTCTATTAACGTTTGGGCGGCCCTAATCGATGACTTGTTGATTGGTAATATCGTTCTTTCTGGGAGGTTAAATGCGGACAATTACCTTCAATTTCTTATTGACGAACTACCAAGTCTTTTAGAGGATGCCTCACTGAATGTTCGACAAGACATGTGGTTTCACATGGATGGGGTACCACCACATTTCGAAATTGCTGTCCCAAATTGGGTTAACGTTAATTATCCGAGATGGATTGGTCGAGGTGGTCCTGTTGCATGGCCACCGAGATCACCCGATCCTAATCCCCTTGACTTTCATTTATGGGGTACATGAAAAATTTAGTCTACGCGCAAGTTTCGAACACAAGAGAGGAGTTGTTGGATCATATTCACCTGGCTGCCGAGCAAATACGACAAAACAAGTATGAAATTCGCATAAGTACTTCTTCTGTTGGCTTACGGGCACAAGCCAGCATTCAACAAGGAGGTGGACATTTCGAAAATATTATTAATTGAACTTTTTTAAATAAAATCAGTTTTTATTGACTTTAGGATTACATTTTTTTTTAATGATCTAACAATCACATTCATAGATCTGTAACTTGGAAACAAATAAAAATGAATATACAAGTTTTGCGTTTTTGCTACTTGAAATGAATCTACTTTACACTCCTAAAATTTAAACATGACGGTACGGGACAGCTTATATATCACACACATAATATAAAGAGCTAACCAAAAAATATAGTCAAAATTGTATTGAACCAAATCGAAAACTCTATTATTTGCGTTCGCGATGGTATTGTACTCAAATTGAGAAACTCAATTAAAGACAGTACCATGTTTGATTGTTAGTCATGGCGCAATGCATTATCATTGGAAGATTAAAGTTTCCTATCATTAAAACTGAATTATCTAGAAGGAATAATTCCAACGTATCCAAGAATTCTCTCATAATGTTACAGGTGGAATGTACAAAACTACGAAAGAACTGAAAAATTAATTAACTATACTGTAGATTTACATGAGCTAGTGGCAATTACATGGAAACAGAATGTTAGTAAGACACCTCCTTTCACAAGGGAATCCAAAAAATGTGTGTTTGAATGAGTTTTATTAAGCAGACAGGAAAAAACATTTACTGTATTTTCTCATTATATTAGATTGTTTCTTATCTAAAAGGTATAGCTTATCGAAGGAAGCTGCATTAGACCAGTAAATAGTAAATAGGTTTTTGTAAAAAAAATAGGCTGACAATGAATGAGATAAGCAAGTATTATATATAACTCACCAAACTTGAAATTAATAATAGTTATTGGTTTGTTATATAGTAGACCTGTAATGTTAAAAATGGCCGCCATAACTATTATAAATGTAATTCGTTTAGTGATGGTAACTCTCGAAGTTACCAATAATAATAGCCTGCCTGTGAATACCAACGAAATCGGATTGCGCGACATATTAAAAACTATTCTTCTCGATGCTCAAAGAGAAACATCGCTTTCACTGGAAACTGATACAACTCTAGAATTTTTGCAACCGCACAGATCACATTCCTTAGAATTTGTAGATGAAGGGAAGAAGCGGTAGAAACAATAGAAGCTGAAGAAGAAGAGTATACACCAGAAGAAGGAGGTATTGTAACTTTTATAAAAATATATTTAACTTTTTTGTTACCTGTTTAATAAAACTCGTTCAAACAAACATTCTTTTGTCTTAAAATTTTTTTCTATATCTTACTGTTAACCAGTTATGCGCAGAGGCAGAATGGAAATGGATTTTCAATTTTTAAAAATCCATTCCATCCAGTCAGAGTGTTTTTCCGCATAAAAAATTGCGTAGTACATACATATATGTGATGTACATGTTCCCAAAGTTTCATGATTTTTTGAATTTCCGGGTTCGCGATCTTCCCTTTCAGTAGATAACAACAAAATCTTTGTCAGTGTAATATCATGAAAATAATTCATTGGCAGCATAACCTTTGTCTCAGTTACGAAAACTACATAAAAAATGGAAGAATGTGAACCAGTTAATAATGTGTGCGTTTTACTTCTTAAACTTCTAATGTTATGGTAATTGGCAAAGAACCTAATTTGGCTTCTAGACTTCTACGCTCATTGTCCAATTTTGCTTCTCCGTAGAAAAATTGACAAAAAATATTCAATCAGCGGCTTGACTTGCAACTTCAAATACAAGAACTACACAATTAACACGAGGCGTACTAATAAGTAAAAAATAGAAAATTGAAAAGAAAATTGAGAAAAATATGGCTGTTATCAAGAACAACAGAGAACAAACGAAATCTTAACAAAGAATGCAATCAACTGAAAAAACCTCTCGAAATTAGAAATCGTAATGTCGCGCGCTATCTAATTTCACCAGAAGCCACAACTTATGGATGATGGAAAGCGAACGAGAAATTAAAAAGACCGCTAGAATCTAATCCTGAGTACCTTTAGGTAAGAAATGGCAAAGAGAAAGCCGCTTCATTTGCTGTCTATCTGCAACAAGTTTTTCAACCGTTCGATATTGGTACCAATTAAACGCGGCTCGTGATGACGTATTTAGAAGTGCAAATACAATGATGCGAGTGCTTCGTGTATTCTCGTGTACTAACTGTAACGTTTTCTTAGTAAACACCGAAAACACACGAGGCACTCGCATCATTGTACTTGCACTCCCAAATACGTCATCACGAGCCGCGCTTGAGTACCAATGCTAATTCCATTAAAGAAATTGTTGATCTTCTTGCATCTCCTTTCCAAATGCATATCGTTGAATTCAGAAAAAAAATCCAATCGGAATATACTCAATAATATATATGTTGGAATTTAAAATAAAAAAGTTGACTATCGTTGACATTAATGAAAACAACTGAAAACAAATAAAACACTGCTATTTTGTAGTATTTTTGATGCTATTAAATTAACTTTTTGTTTCAATAAAATCGGACAATAAATAACGAAATTATGATTGTTGGCGTTTTTTACAGGACAGTCTGTATACCGGGTGCGGTAATAGTGAGTCAGCGGAGCTTAGCATGAAAACTAATAAAGTTGTAGCAATGAAATTTTACGTACACATGTAGTATGCTACAATGCATTTTCTATTTTTATTTATATATTTAAAGGGTGTCCCAAATTTCCGCAACCACTTTTAATTTTTTTTTTAAATAGATTGCTATACTTTCTTGATATTATAATGATAGCCACCCAAATTATCTTTGCAATGATATATGACAATGTGCACTTACAGCTGTTAGTTTTGGCTTTATTGCAAATTTTGTTAAAATCTTGACAGTTGCAGCGTCTAACACTTTAAGTCTTAGCCTGAAAATGGGTGCAGTGCCTCACGTAACTCTTTTGTTACCAATTTATGGACTAACACGTTATATGTTTTGAGGGTGAACAACGTGACAACATATACAGAGTGTTAAATGTGTTGTGCCAAAGTTATCGAAGTTTAAACTTTAAACTTCGATAACTTTGACACGACATATTTAACACCCTGTATATGTTGGCACGTTGTTCACCCTCAAAACATATAACGTGTTAGTCCATAAATTGGTAACAAAAGCGTTTTGTTAGGCACTGCACCCATTTTCAGGCTAAGCCTTAAAATGTTAGACGCTACAACTGTCAAGATTTTAACAAAATTTGCAATAAAACCAAAACTAACAGTTGCAAGTGCACATTGTCATATATCATTGCAAAGATAATTTGGGTGGCTATCATCATAATAACAAGAAAGAATAGCATTCTATTTAAAAAGAAATTTAAAGTGGTTGCGGAAATTTGGAACACCCTGTAACTATATAAATAAAAATGGAAAATGCACTGTAGCATACTACATGTGTGCGTAAAATTTCATTGCTATAACTTTATTAGTTTTCATGCTAAGCTCCGCCGACCCACTATTGCCGCACCCGGTATATGTACAACAGGGTTAAAATATTTAAACTGATTAAATATTAGCAAAAAGAAAATATCAACAATGCTTTCTTAATAATTTCCAATTTGAATTGTATTCGGGATAACTCCGTAAAAAAATGTATTTGTTTTAAAATTTTAGCGGAACCAAATACGGACAAAAATAGATATATTTTTTTCAATAATCTTGACAAAACATTTTTTCTACTTGTACAGATTTCAAGCAAAAACCGCATGAGACAATTGAGACGACTCCAACGGCAATTGAGCCCATTTGTCATTTAGAAGATGGGCCATCTGTTTGCGTTCGAACCTGTCAACGTTTGGTTAGTGTGTCGACGTTTATTTTCGAAATAAGCGCCTTTATTTATGTCCTCGACATAACTAATCGCTTACTAACAAAGTCGTTCCGCTCTCATTCAATGCACTTCCACGTCAAAATATTTTACGAGGAACATCCTCATGACGTACGAAAATTCGTAATCGATTTTGTGCGACGAATTTTTGATCAAACTTCACATAAATGCAACAATAATATTTAAAGGTAAGTTGTCCACATGCATAAGTTATGATAGTTTGATCTTTCGGTTTGATAATTAATTGAAACTTAATATTAATGTTTTCTTATCTAATATGACCGAGTAAGTATTTTATATCAAATGGAATCTTACACTACAAAGCATATGTGCAGAGTACGCTCACAGAGTATGTGAATACATCACGGGTCATTTTCCAAATGTTGATAAGTTAGTTTCATCATTTAAAAAGATATTTCTCAAAGCTGAGGCAAAAAGTTGATGTCATATTTAGCAGAAATCCAAATTTGAATATATTATATCAATTCTGCACAGAGCCGATTGAAAAATCTATACATTCGAAGCATGGTGCACTTTTGCAACATTTTAATCACGCACCCTTCACCAGTTATGATGTGGAACGGACATTTTCTATTTTTAATGACGTTTTAACATCTAAAAGAACTAATTAAACACAGGAACACCTTGAACAAATTTTAGTTGTTCATAGTAATGTTTTATACTTTCAATGTTTTGCAGAAAATACATAGTTTTAAGATTTGTTAATTTGTAAACTATTTTTATTCAAAATTCGATACGCAATTCGCTTGTCAGCATTACTTTTGTTTCAGCAGTAGTTGCTGCGGGTTACCAAACCGTTTATTACATTCGCTCTGGTGTGCTTTGACAGGTACATATTAACTGCATTTGTAGGTATGTGCCACTTATGCATGGCCACACGTATTAAATTGTTCGACATTCACGGATCTACCTATTGCGAATACAAGGCAAACGCCTATGCATCATCAATCGCTCGAGTCCGCTCTCTGATAATCTGATAAATAACTGTTACTTAGTCATTCTTCACTTGTCTCCATAAATATCTGTCAAAGTTGCAATTTTTTTTATTTGTAATACTTCCGAATAGAAAGTATAAAAAAAAATTACTTTTAATTAATAGTCAGAAAAACGATATATTAACATAAATGCATAAATGTAGGTATGTATATAAAACAATTTTATAATACAAGAAAGAAGTAAGCAAACATTTAGAATGTATGAAATGCATAATAACAACTGAACGTCCAGAGTAGAGCGAAATAATTGACTTGAGACACGGCCACCAGGATAAAAGGACAGTAATTGCGTCTTGGGTCACGACAGGATCAACTCGCTTATGAAACTTTAACATTGTGTTGTACAATATGGGCAAAAAACGAAAATTCTTACGCATAAGCCTGTTTATATTACATGTTATTAAGCGTTTTGTAAAAGCAAATAGATGCTTACATAATTTATTAAAATAGTGGAAATTTTTACACTATTAAATAATTTAATGTGTGATTTGTGTCTGAATATTTTTCAAACTTATACACATACGTATAAGTTGACCAATACTTTCGCCTTTGACTATACAGGAGCAGTGACACGGGTTTCGATACGTTTTTAAATCGAACTTTATACAACCTCTGGGAAATCAAGGTAGCTATGACATCGTGGCCCGCCGAGATCGCAGGAACCGTGATATCAAGCTGACTTGATTCTTATTCCCGGTCAGATAGAAATATTTATAATGTCAGGTGCTTTCAGGCGGTGGTTATTCAAAAAAAATTGCATTATAACGTGTTAACGTTGATATAACAAAACGCTTACGATTGATTGGTTTTGATGATTGGCTATATTTTTTTTTTTTTAATTTCACACATATAGATGTACATATTTTAATTAAAAATTATGTATTTAATACATTACTGTAAAAAAAAAATATTATTATTAATACGTATTACTTAATATTATTGAAGCCCACGAATAAAACAATAATTAATTAAAACAAATATAAGGGCTTTCCTAAATTACAATAAATTAATTGCATTAAAGAAGATAAGCCCAGGCAATAAAAGTGAATGAAAACATATTAAATAAGAAAAATAAAGATTACGGCTACGGTGAGTGAATAAGCGCCTTGGGTTTACCTAATTCCGACAAACTTCCGAAAAAAATATACCTATAGAGAGGTGGAGTAAAATCATTTTCGGATGAGACTGGTGCAGAAACACATTTTAGTAATTAGAAAGAGAGCTACCTCATAAATGAGAGAAACAGCTAATAGTATAAATCCGTGTACTATACGAGCCACAAACGTTTATCGATTATTTGTCAGTCGGTACCAGGCATTTGATCGGTGCGTTTCGTAGTGGTGTTGTACGTACATTGAGAGTTTTCCTATTTGTAATATTATTGTTGTATTTTATCTATTAATTAATTTTTTTTAAAAGCTATTCAAGAGTAGGAATGCATCCTCTTGTAAGTAGAAATATACTTATCATAAAATTCCTGAAAATTTAGTTGTGCATATTTATTTACACAGGGAAAAATGTCTGATATGGCAACAAACTCTGTCCTGGAGGAAGTGAGCCCTTGTTCGAAAAAGAGAAAAGTTATTCTTGAACAATCTCGTGAAATAATTTTTAGTGTATATAACTATTTTAAAAAACAAGGTGTGACAGGTAAATATATTTACAAATTAGGTGGATACATTATATTTAACCTGTAATAATATTACTTTTTTTTAATCAAATTCAAAATTATAAGTTATGTTGTTCATCATTTATAGGTCAGCTGCTAGATACAGTTGCAGAAGCAACAGGTATTTCTAGGAGCACTGTAGGTCGAATCATTAAAGAAGGTCATGCTGTTGAAACAAGAAAAGTAAATTCATTCTTATCGACAAAAATAAAACCACCAAAACCATCACCAAAATCTACTGTCGATAACTGTGGGGAAGAAATTATTCGCAGAATTATACATAATTTTCATGTGACTGAAAAGAGAAGACCCACAATAAAAGTCGTTTATAATAAAATCCACGATGATGAAGGAATCGGCTTTGCAGGAGGGCTATCATCTTTTAGGAAATTATTACTGCGAATATGATTCAGGTACCTTTTTTATTATTTTTAGTAATATCACTCTAAACTTTTTATTTGCTAGATGGAAAAAAACTACTGATAACCGTAAGATTTTAATGGAGCGGTTTGACATAAGAGAGCTGAGGTGTTCTTACATCCGCAAAATAAAAAATTATCGTACCCAAGGACGTCCAATAATATACAGGTATAAAAAGCATTTAGAAAATCTATTTAGTACATATTTTAAGTACATAAGTAATTTTTAGATGAAACTTACATACATGCAGGGCATACATCTCCTTTTGGAGGTCGATCAATCTAATGAAGGATTAAAGTGTCCAATTTCAAAAGGGAAGCGTTTAATAATTGTTCATGCTGGTTCTGCCGAGGGTTTTGTTAATGATGCGTTATTAATTTTCAAATCAGGTCAAAAAAGTGGCGACTACCATGACGACATGAACTTCATAAATTATAAAAAATGGTTAGAAACATCTTTAATTCCTAATTTGCCTGATAATTCTGTGATTGTTGTGGATAATGCCAGCTACCATAATGTTATGCCATATAAACATCCAACATCAGCCAGTAGAAAGTGTGATATGATACAGTGGCTAAACGAAAGGGGCATAACTTACGATGCAAATTGTACTAAACCGGAGTTGTACAATTTAGTAAAACTTCACAAGCCAAAACCATATACAGTACAGCATAAATGGCATATTTGCAAAAAAAGGTCACACCGTCCTGAGATTGCCACCATACCACCCAGAACTAAACCCGATTGAAAAAATCTGGGGCATTGTAAAGAATCGGGTTGCATCAAGAAATGTTACATTTCATATAAATGATGTTGAAAAATTGGCGAGAGAAGAATTTTCAATTCTTCTTCAATTTGTCGACATGTAGAAGGTGTAGAAAAAGATTACATTATGAAGGAGCACATAATGGATGATTTTTGTGAAGAATTGATTATTAATGTCAATAATGACTCTGAAGATGATTTCTACGATTTTTCAAGCGATGAAGACTGAAGATTTTAAATGTTTAAAAATATATTATATTAATTTTGTCATCAGCGAAAATAAATATTTGATTATACATTGTATGTATGTATATTTGTTTTAATAAATACAAAAATTTTTCTAGGCACATGCTTGTGTATTTATCTTCTTTTAATGTCTCTAAAGTGAGATTTTGGTTAGGAGTAAAATTATAATGAGAAGAAACAAAATAAGGTTAATGAAAACCATATTACAAAATATGGATTAATATAATAATAATTTGTAAATACAAAGACTTAAATGTGAAAGCACTATAAAATGAAATATTTCATTGTAAAATACAATTTATAAAAAATTTGTTACATAATACCAATTGATTTAATAATTATTTTATTTTTCGCGAAGTAATAAGTTTATTTAAAATCGACAACAAAACATAATTATTATGGTTTAATATAACTAAATATTATTTAAATTTAAAACTGCCGCCTATATTGTCAAGATTGCTCAATGTTTTTAAGGTGTTCAGTATTTTTGTAACGTCATCGCTCGCGCATCTTCAGTCTCAGCCGAAAGTAATTTTACTCTAGCAAGCTACATTAAAAAACATCTAAAACCAAAAGACAGCTCCATAAGAACGTAGAACACACCTTAAAACTTGGAAGTAATACCGTTTCATGGAGTAGTACATCCAAGTATTCTATATAACGTATATGTAATAACAACAAAAGTTATAAATACAGTTGATGCGAAAACAGTTGCTAAAACCATTAACGAGAATATTCAAAAAATACTTCATTCGGACGACAGGTACAAAGAAAACATATTTTTATTTGTCAGTGACAGTGCTGCATATATGTTAAAAACAGGTAGACTATTAAAGAAATATATCCTAATATGCTGCATATTACTTGTGTAGCACATGCTCTCCACATAATCTGTGAATATATCAGGGACACCTTTCCGGATGTTGATAGACTTGTATCAGCTTTTGAAAAAGTTTTCAGAAAAGCACCATTGAGAGTAACTCTTTTCAGGGAAAAATTTCCATCTTTGTCACTACCTCCCTCTCCAGTAATAACTAAATGGGGAACATGGTTGGAAGCTACAATTTTTTATGTAGAGAATTTCGATAGTCTACAAAATTTCGTTACATGTGTAAATGACGATATTTCTGAGTGCAAGGAACTAATACAAATTCCAAATTTAAAAAATCATGGATCACCATGACTTCCCGGTCAAAGGAGTACAATAGATTTATATAGTATTTATTGATATATATTGTGGTTAGGGTGCTTTTCTTATTTCTGTTTCATTTATTTTGAAATTAAAAATCTCAAATTAAATGATAGATTAACCACATTAGATGTGGTCATTAATAATTTGAAAAATATTCCAAGTGATTTGAGATGTGGCCTTCAGCAAGAATTAGACGCAATTTCTAATAGAAATACAGATTTAATAACATTACATTGTGTATGGGGACAATGTCTCAAAATCTAACTGCTAAGTACGCTGAAATAAAAGAATATTTCCAGAATGCACCTATAACTAGTTGCGATGTAGAAAGGACGTTTTCTATTTACAAGGATGTATTTCATTCAAAATTTTACAGAAGAAAACGTTTAGAAAGTATTACTAGTTAATATTAATACACCTTTACTCAACTTAAACTACAAAATGAACAAATAAAAATGTATTTCGTATTTTATAGATCACCACCCGTTTGTTTTCCAATTATATAAATAAAATTAAAAAGTTTTTAAAAATAAAAATTTTCAATACTACGTTCGTGGCTGATGAATGTGATGATTCATGATTCATAGGCCTCTCGTGTCCGGTTCCTAGCTATAAGGTGCATTTATTAAAAATTTGTTAAAAAGGACGAAACCAAATCATATAGAAAAACGTGAATAAATGATTAACAAAATGAAAAGGGAAACCTGATGTTAAATTCTCTATTGCAAATAAATAAATAAAACCATGAAACAAGCTTTATCTTTTCGGAATCGCGAAAACTTAGACCTTACGTAAAACTTTGGTTCCGCATTTCACGTTGAGGGTAGGCAGAATATAACGCATACATTATTTAAGGCGGGTCCTCTGAATATACTTTTATAACGGGACTGAAATAAATTCAACGCCTATGCGAGGCAAAAGCACGGAAACAGGTACGTTTCGGATTTATTATTATTTATGAAGTTTCCAGTCCTGAAAGAGGGTTAATGTTTTGTTTCAGATTCGCGTAATAAATCATTTCTGCTATAGCTACGTTATTATCTCGATTATGAATATTAATAACGTTCTATCCTCTTCCTCGGAATGAGTTCATTTTAGGCGGATGTAGATTAGATATTCTAAGTTAATATAATGAAAGAATATTAGTTGAATTTAATCGAATGTTAATGGTAGTTTTCAAAGTAACTTATTGACATTCGTGGAATTGGTTTTTGTATTTAAATCTATTATCGAAGAAGTATGTAAGTGAACAACAGTGAAGAAATGCTGATTAGAAATGGATTACTTGAGAAAAAATGCTCAATGTAATAGTAGAATTAGAGCATTAAAGCACTTTTAGAACATAGCGAAAAAAATTTAACACAACAGTTGAAAAATTACATCGAAGTCCACGGCGACAAAAAAAACGAGAAACACCACAGGTAAGATACATCATCAAAAAGGGAAACATTTCAAAACCTAAACGAAACACCTTAATACTCTAAAAGGATATTCTTTAACTGAAACAATAATTCATCGCATTTCAGCCGAAAAACTTGATCCTTAGAAGTTAATCCAAAATTTGCTCCACATCATTCATTGAATGATGTGGAGCAATCGTCAACACGATCCAGAAAGTAAGCGCCTTAAGGCTAAATGGTGGTGACCAGATGAAGGAAATTCAAAAATATTTCGTTTGGAGAAATTAAAAATAAAAAAAAATGTTTATTGCTTTTTAGGTTTCCAAAGGAGTGATCAACTCAAAGGATTCGTTCAAAGTAGTATAACGGTTAAAGTTGAGAATTATATTGGTGTTTTGATGTTGGCATTTGGTGAAAAATTGGAGCTTTATCGTTAACTGAAAATAGAACACACAAAATAATATCAAATGAAACACTTTTACACATTTACACGAGCAACATAGGAACAACATGCGGGCAAAACATGTTGTTTTTGCATAATGGTGCTCCACCTCATAACAGTTACGAAGTGTGTGAACATTTAAATAATACGTTTGATGATCGATGAATAGGTAGAGGTGGGCCTATTGCATAGCCATATAGATCACCCGATTTGAACCCGAATGTATGGGAACATATGAAAAATTTGGATAATGAAATTAAAAACATTAAATTATTGACCATACGTCTTTAAGATGTTTCAGGCGCAATAAGCCTGCAAGATATCCGAGCGTGTTATACAAGCTGTCCCGTATCGTTATGTTCAAATTTTAGTAGTGTAAAGTAGACTTCATTTCAACTAACAAAAACGCAAAACTTGTATATCCATTTTTATTTGTTTCAAATTTACATATCTATGAATGTGATTGTTAGATCATCAAAAAAAATTGTAATCCTAAAGTCACTACAAACTGATTTTATTTAAAAGAAGTTATACGATTCAATAACAGGCCTGTGATTGTTAACGTCGCATAATAAAATGTTATCTTATTTAAAAAAGTTCAATTCATAATATTTTCGAAATGTCCACCTCCTTGTTGAATGCAGGCTTGTGCCCGTAAGCCAAAAGAAGAAGTACTTATCCGAATTTCATACTTGTTTTGTCGGATTTGCTCGGCAGCCAGGTGAATACGATCCAACAACTCTTCTCTTGTGTTCGAAACTTGCGCGTAGACTAACTTTTCCATGTACCCCCAAAAATAAAAGTCAAGGGGATTAAGATTGGGTGATCTGGGTGGCCATGCAACAAGACCACCTCGACCAATCCATCTTGGATAATTGATGTTAACCCAATTTTGGACAGCAATTCCGAAATATGGTGGTGCCCCATTCATGTGAAACCACATGTCTCGTCGAACATTCAGTGGGACATCCTCAAAAAGACCTGGCAGCTCGTCAATAAGAAATTGAAGGTAATTGTCCGCATTTAACCTCCCAGGAAGAGCGACAGGACCAATCAACAAGTCATCGATTAGGGCCGCCCAAACGTTAATAGAAAATTCATGTTGAAATTTAGATGGGCGTATAGCTTTGGGATTTTCTGATGACCACCTGTGCAGGTTTCTCAGATTTGTAACACCACTTTTCGTGAACGTAGATTCATCTGTCCAGAGGACTGTTCTGCAGAAATTAAAATGAAGCCGTGACTGTCTTAATATCCAGGTAGAATAAACTAGACGAACATAATGGTCTGCCTCAAGCATACCGTGTCCTCTGCGATAGTGATATGGATATAAGCTGTCGCGTTTTAAAATTCGCCAAGCTGTCGTTCGTGGCACTCCTAGTTGTTTAGCGATTCGACTTTCACTGAGAGTTCGATCCCTTGTAACATTAGCTACTGCTTCTTCCTCTAAGTCTGCTGGCAAATTTATACTCCTCAGTCGAAAAGATAATCACGCAGTCCGCATTCCCGAAATTGTCTGTGTACTTCCAGAAACGTTCTGTAATGAGGAATGCGCCTATCGGGAAACCGATGTCGGTATTCAATAACTGCTTGACGTGCACTGCCGTTACAGTAGCCATACACAAAATGCATGTCCGCATGCTTTTGAGAAGAAAATCAGTAAGGCATTTTGAATAAAG
Organism: Melolontha melolontha; assembly: GCA_935421215.2. Taxonomy (NCBI): domain Eukaryota; kingdom Metazoa; phylum Arthropoda; class Insecta; order Coleoptera; family Scarabaeidae; genus Melolontha; species Melolontha melolontha. The sequence goes on along the minus strand of OW285236.1, from coordinate 551,771 downwards.
AATACGTTTCCACTCACTAATAAGCTGTTGTATGAACTGAAACGTAATTAATCCTTTATTAAAAAATATAACATCAACAGTCATCTGAACATTTGTTTATTGTATGATATTCATGGTTCAGCACTTACGAAATAAGTAAGAACCTTCTTTATCATAAACCAGTTTCCAGTACTCTTCTTTGTAGATCTCCAAGATATTACTGTATTCACTACGACACGTATTTATTTATTTTGGGATAACATTTTATTATACGACGTTAACAGTCACAGGCCTGTTATTGAATCGTATAACTTTTTTTAAATAAAATCAGTTTGTATTGACTTTAGGATTACATTTTTTTCATGATCTGACAATCACATTCATAGATCTGTAACTTTGAAACAAATAAAAATGGATAAACAAGTTTTGCGTTTTTGTTAGTTGAACTAACATTTGAACATAACGATACGGGGCATCTTGTATATAACTCGCAGATACGGCGAGCACAAGCTTGTATTCAAGCAGGGGGCGGTAACTTCGAACATTTGCTCCTGTGTTGCTCGCATAAGTGTGAATATCTCTGTTACTTTACAACTTTTATTACATTTTTTTTCATTCGTCATTATTTTGTGTGTACTATTTTCAGTTAAGAAAGAGCTTCAATTTTTTTATCACTCTGTAAGTATACGAAAAACTATTTTAATGTATGTTATATGTACCTAGACTAGGTATATATTATAGATAATACATGTGTGCATTATTTATACATATTACTACTATGTTGTAAGTAATAATAGAAATTCATAGAAAAAAAACATAATTTATCTTTTTTAAAGTAGGGTTTAATTTTTGCTTGCTTTAATTTGTTTAGCTTTGATTTAGAAACTACAGCTTCACATGTACCTACCTAAGTAGAATTCGAGAAACGTCATATAAATTTCACCATTGCACAATAAATAATTGTGTATTTCTCTTAATTTTGCCCACACTTCGCTCATACCAGATAAAGTAGATTTTGGAGTTTCACATTCGTCCACATCATTATTTTCATAGTTATGTTCTCCATCATTATTGCACAGTTCCTCAACAATTTCCGTAATACTGAAGTAAGGGCTCGCTGTAGGCACATGACTATCAACAGAAGAGTAAGGGCTCGCTGTAGGCACATGACTATCAACAGAAGAAAATTCATCTAAATCCACAATTTCGTTACGAACTGTAAGAAACAGTTGGGCAAGGGTCTTCTCGTCTTCTTCATCAAAAATTGTATCCTCTTGGATAACATCAGAGAATCCGGCCTTGGAAAACATTTCTTAACTGTTGCAGGAGATACATTTTTCCAAGCAACTGTAATCCATATAAGTGCATTGGTTAAATTTATGTTTTTTTTTCAAAATTTTCAAACGGCAGAAAGACTAGTTTAACATTCTCTAATGGAACGTTTGAATGTTATGTGGAATTATCCAAGAAGCACTTTTCTATTTAGTTTTTCCATTTTGTTATTAAATTTATACAGACATCTTGTCATAATTTCTGTTGCTAGTCAAGCCTTTTGATTAGAAACACATTCTAAGGGTAATCTGTTAACATGATTACCCATAAAAACAGCGAGGATTTTTCCTTTTTTCGATTATTAATGGATGTTCTTTCTCACCTCCCATATTTGCAGAGTAAAATAGTCAAATGTTGTTTTACTTACAAAATTCTCATTTTTTAATGTAAATGTCTTATTTGGCATGTCGCGGTAATAAATACCTGTTTCGGCATTATAAGCATCTCGACGAGAATAATTCCTTAAAATCAACAGTAACTTAGTTTTTTAGTCCTCTATATCGTTTAAAGACTCGCCACAAATTGATTTAAAAGTTATACTGTGTCGCGGGCAGAAAATTTCCTACGAGTACCATCCATTTGATGCTGCTTATCTTTAAACTGCTTGCTGCCTCCAGTGCTTTTTGTTTAAGTAGCGGCCCAGATATTGGAACGCAGTACACAAATTGTATCGTATTTATTGACCATAACTGTTTTTATTTCAGCTTGTTTGAAAATTTTATTAATTTTATTAGTGATTGGTGGCATATAATTCTCCTCCATATAGTTCTCCTCAATCTCGTCTGTTTCTTTTTTAGAATGTTACCTATAATGTTTTCATTGTGTTTTGATTATGGATAGTTCTGTTTTGAAATTGTCTTTGTTTAAGGGGGTATTAGGGAGTCTGTTTATTAAACTATGAAAGGACGAGATTTTTATTTTTCTTTGGAAGGAGTAATATGCGAATACATATTATTTTTAATAATGGCATTATCGCATAATGCAGATTGTCAAATTCGATATTATGATGCCCTGAATCTCCTTAATTTAGTGAATTTTGCACCTAGAGTAAATGGAGTATAGAAGTTCGACTGTCAAAAGTGTTGAATTTTAAATATCAGAATATTGTATTAGTAGGAAAATGGAAATTTTGACATTTAAAATTAATCACGTTTGACAGATAAGTAAATTAAGTTAAGACATAACGTGTGTTCATTTGAAAAGTCAATCTAGGTTACTTTGAAATTTTGATAGAATAAGACGCATATACAGGCTGATTCATTTTCGGCCCTCACCATGGGGATCTCTCTTATTATTGGATTATAGGTTTAAATTTGGCAAAGTTGTTAAATTTTGTGTTTGTTATAAATCCGTAAAGAAAATAGACCTGTAACAAATGACCTTCGTTATTTAAAAAAAAAACGCGAAAACCCCATTTTCTTCTTTTACCTGTGGCACCGACATTTGGCCTTGTAGAGAAAAAATAAAAACACATCCTTGTGGCCATTTCTAAACCTCTATCCAGTGGTGTACACTAAATTTTTATACGACGTTTCGTTTCTTTCTGGCCATCATCAACTATCTAATTTCTTATAGGCGCCATATTGGATTTAGACATCTTCAGAAAGAGTTTTTTTTTCTGATTTCAACCATGTACCACATGCTGACTATAGTTTTTGACATTAGGTTTTATTTGAAAGAATAAATTATAAGATTAAATAAGGTAGCCTTTGGAATTTGAATCTGTCAAACATTTCATTTATTGTTCATTAATAATACAAAAATGTCATACACTAACGAAGAGAAACGAGATATGATAAGTATTTTTTATTCTTCGAAACGAAATTCAACAGTAGCGAGTACAAGATAACAAAAACATTAATAAAAATACATAGAAAAGTAAACAATAAACAATTACAGTAAATGTTCAATTATTTGGCCATCTTCGGTAATGCACAATTGGGCACGCCTTCTGGCATTTTGTACTGCCCTTTGTATAGTTCTTCTAGGAACTGCATCGAAGGCATTCTGAAGTCTGTCTCGTAATTCTTCAATGTTTTGTGGCGCATCTACTTTATAAATATTATTTTTAACATATCCCCATAAAAAAAATCTAGCGGACTTAAATCAGGTGATCTCGCAGGCCATTCAACAACTCCCCTATTTCCAATCCAACGGTTTGCAAACTCTTGATTTAAGAAATTTCTAACAACAGCTGCATTGTGTGCTGGTGCGCCATCTTGTTGCCACCATAAATATTGTAATTGATTTAATGGGATATTGTCGTCAAGATAGTCAGATACGTATGTAGGTAAAATGTTTAAATATCTTTCTCCATTTAAATGTTCTTCACACATAACTGGTCCTAAGAGACGATTTGCCAAAATAACCATCCAAACGTTTATTCCAAAACGATGTTGTGGTCTTCTAGCCCTGTTTTGTCGGGCACTTCTGCCCAATAGTGCTCCGTATTTCTGTTGAACATTCCAGAATTTGTAAATTTTGTTTCATCTGACCAGATGATTTTGCTTAAAAAATTTTCGTCATTTTCTATCCTTCCCATTAACCAATTACAATATTCTAGCCTTCTCAAATTATCTCCAGGCAGTAAAGAGTGACTAACATGGATCCTGTATGGTTTAAACCTACTTTTATGTAAAGTTCTCCAAACTCTGGACTGGCACAAATTTAATTCTGACGCTACTTCGCGTGTAGAAATTGATGGATTATTATTTATCTATAAAAATACAAGATTAACATGAAATTTGAAAATACGCTCTTAATTTACCATTTGTAAAATATCTTGTCGATTTTCATTTAAATTCATGTTGTCTTGACCATTACGCGGCTTAGTAAACGATCCATTCTCGACCAAATTTCTGTCGAGATCTAGAAAAATGGTACGATGAGGCTGTTGTCGTTCTGGATATAATTGTAGATATCTTGTACTCGCAACTGTTGAATTTCGGTTCGAAGAATAAAAAATACTTATCATATCTCGTTTCTCTTCGTTAGTGTATGACATTTTTGTATTATTAATGAACAATAAATGAAATGTTTGACAGATTGAAATTCCATGGCTACCTTATTTAATCTTATAATTTATTCTTTCAAATAAAACCTAATGTCAAAAACTATAGTCAGCATGTGGTACATGGTTGAAATCAGAAAAAAAACTCTTTCTAAAGATGTCTAAATTCAATATGGCGCCTATAAGAAATTAGATAGTTGATGATGGCCAGGAAGAAGCGAAACGTCGTATAAAAATTTTGAGTACACCACTGGATAGAGGTTTAGAAATGGCCACAAGGATGAGTTTTTATTTTTTCTTTACAAGGCCAAATGTCGGTGCTATAGGTAAAAGAAGAAAATGGGGTTTTCGCGTTTTTTTTTAAAATAACGAAGGTCATTTGTCACGGGTCTATTTTCTTTACGGATTTAAAACAAACACAAAATTTAACAACTTTGCCAAATTTAAACCTATACTCTATCTCCAATAATAAGCGAGATCCCCATGGTGAGGGCCGAAAATGAATCAGCCTATATATTAGTATGTGTTTGTTGTTCCGTAAACGTAAATCCAAATGACATTTGATAATGTCAATCACATTTGTTATTTATTTGTATGTATGAACCTGTCAAAATATACGACTTCGTAGGTTAAGTAGTAAATTTTAATTTACGACATACTTCAAAATGTTCTCAGTAAATCACATGCTACTAGATTGACTTTTCAAATGAACACCCGTTATATTTTTGAAATATACGTAATTCATAGCCACCACTTATAATTTTTTTTTTTTAATAATATAGTATTATTTAATTAATAATATTATAAATCAGTTTCGAAAAAATGACAAATAATTTTGACATTTGTTTTATGTTTTAGAACGAAAAAGGCTTGGGCGTTCTAGAACATAACAGTTATTTGTGCACCAAGGGCGTTATGGGTATTATATTGCTCCGAGGTCGATGTTAATTCAGCTCGAGGGCCTCTAGCCTTAGGGATAAATGTCGACCGAGGGCAGTATAATTACCATAACGCCAGTGGCTCATACAAGATTTTATTTTTCACGAAGAATTAATTTCTTAAGCGGAAAATTCAAATTACATTGGAAAAGTTCCAAGATTTCTGTCAACTGTCATGTCGTTGACAGTCGCTCGCATTATTACGCATCTAACATGACTCTTTGAATCAACCATTTAACCTTAATATTATTTTAAATGATAGCTATTGACACTTTGAAGTTTTCAAGTTGTCAATGTTTAGATACTCTTAATTTGAATAAAGAATGCTAAAGTTTTGCTTCTTTGTTTAGACTTTCTTGAAAATGTAAATTATTAGTTCTGTAAACTGTGAATAAATTACCGGGCGTTATGGGCCATATCGCCCGGTTATTATGCTCATGGGCGATATGACCGTGTTTATGGTAACCGTATCCAAGGTGAAATGAACAAATAATACTTAAGTGAAAAATAAAAGTATTTTGCTGCTAGGTACCAAAAAAGACTCACTTTGTGAACTGAAAATTTAACAAAAATGTCAACTTTTAATGACAATTTTCTCATGTGTTTCATTTAAACACACATTCGTAAAAAAAAAGAAACTTTAGTGGCTTGATACATAAATAACTATTTTTATTCTTCACTTCATAGACACTATTTTTGTGTTTATTTTAACCTTTTCATCTAACACACATTTTTAACCGAAGAGAAACATACACATAACCTACAAAGTCACTCGTTTATAAAATGTTGGTAGTCTAAAAAAGTTCAAGAACTAGGACGCAAATATATGGCAGGAGATAATTTTAAAAATACATAGTGTGGTATCTAAAATAATATAAAAAATTGGATGTCAATTTCTATTTTACATTCGACTTTTTTCTACGCATAGATCTAGTTACTAGAAAAAAAGTATGAAAAAAAGACGAAAAAAGTTAGGTATAGAACAGCCTTAAAGCTTTGATTTTATTAAGTATGAATAGTAGTGTCTGTGCACGTGGGTTTTCTATAAAAGCTGAATGCCAACTTTTCCTTTGCTCTTTCTATAGTTAGATCTAGAGTTGGAACTTCGTTCGAAACAATCGATGTTATTGATATTTAGCATCGATAAAAATGAATATCGATGTTCAAAAAATATCGAAAAAGAAATATCAATGTATCGATATTATTTAATCAATTAGACTCAATAATGGATGTTTCATCTACTCCAGCGTTTCTCAATCTTTTTGACAAGTGGAACCCTTTTTAGTAGTCACTTTTATTGTAGAACCCCTGGTTTGTTTCAATAGTATGTAACATTCTGTAAAAGGATTATATGCAACAAAAATGACAATTATTTCAAAAAATATTTATTTTCTTCAAAAAGTAATTCAAAAATTTACACAAAAGTTCTTAAAACAACTTAAATTTACATTTACAGGACTCTTAAATTTTAATTTTAATGGAATGAGTGATATTGCTTTTTATTATCACAAATATACTTAATATTAGGCTTAATTGATGAATGTGGAATTCTTATGTCAGGTTCGGCATCAAGTCTGTTCCGGTATTTAGTTTTTGTCGACAAATAAGCTGAGAACCCCGTTTCGCACATATATGTGGTTACAAATGGTAAAAGCACCAATACGGCCTTTTGCGACAATTGAGGATATTCATCTTTTATACTGCACCAGAATTCCGTTAATGGCATTAATTTAAATTTATTTTGCAATGATGAATCAGATGTCATTTCCATAAAAGTTTCGTATTCTTCCGTTGACATGGTCGAAGGTCGTGCATTGAAAATAAATGGGTTTTTAATTCACAATTCATTTTGATATTTAATCTGCTGTTCAATTGGGAAATACTTATTAAAAGCTTCACTCAATCCTTTCATATGTTGAATAATTTCTTCAATAAATGCCTCTGCCATTTCAACCCCTTCTTCTTCTAAAAAGTCTTTTATTGTTAGGAAACAATCAAACTCGTTGGAGCGCATACAAATTGTCCAAAATTCTATTTTTTTCTTGAAAGCAAGAATTTTTCGTGGGCAATAAATACATTTACTTGTTTGCCCTGGAGGTTTAAATTCAGTTCATTTATCTTTGTAAAAATGTCGCTTAAATAGGCAATTTTAAGTAACCAATTTCTATCAAATAATCGACCTTTCAATTCAAAATTGTGTTCTAAAAAAAAGAACGCACCTCGTCCCTTAACTCAAGAAAACGGGTTAGTATCTTTCCTCGAGATAACCATCTGACTTCAGTGTGTAAAAGAAGAGATGTATGTACACTTCCAATCTCCTCACAGAGTATTTTGAATAAACGATTATTTAGCGGTCGAGATTTTATGAAGTTAATGATTTGATGACCTCATCAAGAACATTCTCATAACTGGGGGATAATTTTTTAGCAGAAAGTGCCTGCCTATGGATCATGCAGTGGCTACTAGAACAGTTTTTAGCTATATTTTTAATAAGCTGTACAGTCCCATTAATTATGCCACTCATGGCCTTTGCTCCATCGGTACAGATATCAATACAGTTGTCCCATGGTATTTTATTCTCTTCAAGAAAAGAATTTAGAAGACCAAATATTTCGACTCCAGTAGTACGTGTTGGTAGAGATTTGCATAAAAGAAGATCTTCCAATAATGCGTTTTCGTGCTGATATCTAACGATTACAATTAATATTGCGAGTCCAGATACATCGGTTGAGTCATCCATTTGTAATGAAAATTTGCATGATTTGAGACGAAAAGTAAGTTCATTCTTTATATTGGCTGCTAAATCTCTGATGCGCTGAGCTATCGTGTCATTCGAAAGTGGAATCTTAGCCATTTCTTTTGCATATTTTTCACCTAACACACATTTTACCATCTCCATACATGAAGGTTTAATAAGATTTTCCGCAATTGAGTATGCTTCACCGCGTTGAGCTATCAGATAGCTGACTAAGTAAGAAGCCTCACTTGCTTTTTCATTCACCGTTTTTGTGGTTTGAACCATAACCGTTGTTAATTTTAAAAGTTCGTCAAGCTTCCGAATGAAGAATTCAACATTTTTTTCTTTGAGCTCGCCATGAACAGATTCTAAATGACGACGCATTTTAGCTGGAGCCATAGAGCTATTTGGTAGAACTTTGTTTCATATAACACTCTGAGGATTATCATTATCGTTCATGGATCCTGAACATATATAACTTTCATCATATTTCCTTAGTTTTTTAGTAACTGCTCTGGGTTGATTACTTGTAGAGGCCATTACTGGCCTAATTTCGTTTGTAGCGATTTCAGTTGCATCACTTTTATTATTACCACAGTTATCTTTAGCAAAAGAGCTAGTTGCTGGGTCCGAAACAGAAGAGTCAAATTCTGCAGCAGAGCGCTTTATAGTGCCTTCTTTAAGCCACCTCTCCATCCTGCAACAAAATATCGAAAATGGTTTTAAGACAAAAATAACAGCACCAGTTACCTTTTAAGAGGGAGTTCTCATTTTTTAATTAAAAAAAGTTTTTTTTTCTTTTATTATCTTAATGCTATATGTGTCTAGAATAAGTACTCGGTTCCGTATAAAAGTTATAGCTTCATATATCACTTGTATACAAGCTGTATACATCACTCGTATAAAGTTTAAGCAAATTTTTCCCAAAATGATTTTTCTGGAATCGGTAACAAGAATTTCTCAGACGCTAATTGACCAATCTAGATCTAGATCTTTTTGTATTATGTTTGTAAACGTGTACACCAGTGGGCAAACTAGGATCTTTGATTAAAATGCTATATTTCAGTTTTAATTCCACTTTTCCTAATCTAAAAAGGTCGTTTTTTTCAAATTTTTAGTAAAATGCGCGCCATTCTTATAATTTTTAATTTTTTGAAAAGATCCTATTTTACTCAACAGAAGTAATCTTTGCTACCGTTTGGTATCTCGTTTTTCGGGCGTCAACTTTAACGCCCTCTGCTACAGAGGCAAATTATGGCAAATTAAAACACAATTTGTTTCTGCAAAGATATGCGTAACGCATTAAAAAAAGTTTCTATATATAAAAAAACAATCCTCTTTAAAAAAAATTATTAAAAATCGTCGTGTTTTTATTCAAAAAATGAGAACTCCCCCTTAAGACCGAATAAAGTTTAAAGGTTACTTACGTTGATATTATTTTTAACAGTGAAATATTAAACACAAACAATTACATTTTCTAGGTTTTAACACAGTTTTTAGACAGTTTGGTTTTAAACAATTGGTTTTAGACAGAACCAATAAAGTTTATCAATAAACAAAATCACTTTATCAATAACTTTCAATCAGTTTATTTATCTTTCAATCACTTTATTTTAATTTTCAATCACTTTATTTATAAGACACACATCGGCAAGTGACTATTATGCCCGGATACTCGCAGTGTAATGATCAATAAAGAATTGAGCCGGGGAATCACCGATACCGGGATTTCCCGTGATTATACCAGGGCGACTGCTTTTAAATACCAAAAATTGTCCCGACGGCGCTGTTACAATTCGCGACGTCGGACTGTCGCATTTGCACTGACTATCCAGATTAGTAAGTGGAATTTAGTTGTGCCGTTAAATTTTTATTACTTTTTTTATGTTACTTCCTTGAATGTTATAAAAAAAGCACGTAACTTTCGGGGAACCCCTGAGGGATCTCCACGGAACCCCGGGGTTCCGCGGAACACAGTTTAAGAAACGCTGATCTACTCTTTCCATGTAATATCTAAATATGTATGTGCATTATTAGGGAACAATAGGTTGTGTTAAGTAGAATTAGTAATGTTCTTTTCCATATTTTTCACTTCAATTTTAGGCAAGACGCTTCGAAATTTTCAGTTTAGTAATAATTTCTATTTCGTAGGTTCAAAATGCTTGTGTAAATAGAGCAAAGAAAGGTCCCAGTCCGCATTTAAACGCTGTATGTTTTTTATTTGTGTACAGTACATCGAAAGTATGAATAAAATTACATAACTGTATACTGATAATATCATTTTATTGATGGCATAGTTGGGACATTATCATGTACTATGTTATAGGGAGGAAATAAATAAAATAAACTTTCACGTGGCTTTTAAAAAATCATCAATCATCCACAATAAATATTTCAATTCCCGAAACTCAAACAAATACTTGCATACCCACAATAACACATAACTTACAACCCCTGTGGCAAATCAATTAGTCTTACTCGTCAAAAGATCACCTCCAAATAACCATAGATGCGGTTTATTTGGAATATTGCTTTATTATGTTAGGTCACCTACCTCTCTCTTTATCTGCTCTCGACAGGACAAAAAACATAGACCATCTCCGTCAACGACATTTGGTCGGTCAAACTAAAAATCATTTTTATACTTTTATTGGAGTTCATAAAGGAATAATTCTTTGGAAATTTTAAACCTTTAAACTTGCTACGTCGGTTCTTATCTCTTTAAACGTTCGCAAATTATACATATTATCATTCACTAACGGAAACTTTGGGGTTGCAAAATTTTATTACTTAACGGAGCATTGAGTTTTTTCTTTTGCTCGGATAAGAATTTTTGTAGCTGTAAAAAGGCGGTTTATGATTTTTAGGTTCTTTTTACGGTTTTAAACCGAACATTTACAGTTAAGTTGTGCAAATTTTTTTCGTTGCATAAATTCCGTTCACTTTTAACAAAAGAACTAAGTATTGAACTATTTTCTCATTGTAAAAATTATATTTACCTTTTTATTTGTCATAATATTCCGTTCCTTATGCAACAAAAAAAAAAGGAAACAACTGTAAAAGGAGCTGTGTAATAGTAAATAAAATAATGTTTCTGTCATTCTAAATTGACTTATTCCAATAGAAAATAAAATATTAAAATTTCCATGGAATATATTTTCTTAGAAAAAAATGCGTTCAAACTGTGTATCACAGACGTCAATATAACAATACGTCAAACAATAACCAAGACTTTTTGCTTTATATTAAAGCATAAATATCGCTGATTATAGTCAATTGTCAGCTTTAAAATTTTCTGGCAAATTTATAAAATATTTTGTAAAATGCATTTATTTTTATTATAAATCTTTCACGATAACAGATGAGTCATGTGATAAATAGTTACGAAACAGGGTTGACAAATCTACATTGCCTTGAGTCAGCTGTCAGTAAATGAGGTTAGGTTTATGTCATTTTAAAATAACAACTCATATTATTATATTTTAATAAAAAACAAAATCAAAATATACAAGAGTCCCGTATCGTTATGTTTAAATTTTAGGAGTGTAAAGTAGACTTCAATTCAAGTGACAAAAACGCAAAACTTGTATATCCACTTTTATTTGTTTCAAAGTTACAGATCTACGAATATGATTGTCAGATCATGAAAAAAAATGTAATCCTAAAGTCAATAAAAACTGATTTTATTAAAAAAAGTTCAATTAATAATATTTTCGAAATGTCCACCTCCTTGTTGAATGCAGGCTTGTGCCCGTAACTCAACAGAAGACGTACTTATTAGAATTTCATACTTCCTTTGTCGGATTTGTTCAGCAGCCAGGTGAATACGATCCAACAACTCTTCTCTCTTGTGTTCGAAACTTGCGCGTAGACTAAATTTTTCATGTACCCCCATAAATGAAAGTCAAGGGGATTAAGATCGGGTGATCTGGGTAGCCAAGCAACAGGACCACCTCGACCAATCCATCTTGGATAATTGACGTTAACCCAATTTCGGACAGCAATTCCTAAATGTGGTGGTCCCCCATCCATGTGAAACCACATGTCTCGTCGAACATTCAGTGGGACATCCTCTAAAAAACCTGGCAATTCGTCAATAAGAAATTGAAAGTAATTGTCCGCATTTAACCTCCCAGGAAGAACGACAGGATCAATCAACAAGTCATCGATTAGGGCCGCCCAAACGTTAATAGAAAACTCACGTTGAAATTTAGATGGGCGTATAGCTTTGGGATTTTCTGATAACCACCTGTGCAGGTTTCTCAGATTTGTAACACCACTTCTCGTGAACGTAGATTCATCTGTCCAGAAAACTGTTCTGCAAAAATTAAAATGAAGCCGTGACAGTCTTAATATCTAGGTAGAATAAACTAGACGAGCATAGTGGTCTGCCTCAAGCAAACCGCGATAGTGATATGAATATAAGCCCTCCCGTTTCAAAATTCGCCAAACTGTCGTTCGTGGCACTCCTAGTTGTCTAGCGGTTCGACGTACACTGCGAGTTAGATCCCTTGTAACAATAGCCACTGCTCCTTCCTCTAAGTCTGCTGGCAAATTTACTCCTCGGTCGAAAAGATAATCACGCAGTCCGCATTCTCGAAATTGTCGGTATTCAATAACTGCTTGACGTGAATTGCCGTTACAGTAGCCATACACAAAATGCATGTCCGCATACTCTTGAGAAGAAAATCGGTAGGCATTTTGAATAAAGAAAATGTGTCCACTCACTAATAAGCTGTTGTATGAACTTAAACGTAATGTAATCCTTTATTAAAAAATGCAACGTTAACAGTCATCTGAACATTTGTTTATTGTATGATATTCATGGTTCAGCGTTTTCGAAATAAGTAAGAAGCTTCTTTATCATAAATCAATTTCCAGTACTCTTTTTTCTAGATCTTCAAGAAATTACTGTATGCACTACGACACGTGTTTATTTATTTTAGGATAACATTTTATTATGCGACGTTAAAAATCACAGGCCTGTTATTGAATCGTATTATTTTTTTTTAAATAAAATCATTTTGTATTAACTTTAGGATTACATTTTTGTTCATGATCTGACAATCACATTCATAGATCTGTAACTTTGAAACAAATAAAAATGGATATACAAGTTTTGCGTTTTTGTTACTTGAAATGAAGTCTACTTTACACTCCTAAAATTTGAACATAACGATACGGGACACATATATATGTGAATTAATTTATTTTAGATTACCTATAAACAAATTATACACAAAAAATTTATACGCATATTAGAGATTAAAAGGATTGATTGTAACATTGGAATATATGATATAAATAAAAAGAAAATAATATGAATATAAAATATGGACTAGTCTTTCTTTGGAGACTGTGGTTAAGTAAAAACTTAAAAAGGTATATAACCCCTTACCACAATTATTAATCGTATCCTAAATACGTTTTACCTACTGATGATGACAGCTTAGTTGTCGAAATGCGTATTTAGGATACGATTAATAATTGTGGTAAGGGGTTATATACATTTTTAAGATAAAATACTAGTTTTAGTAATCATTTACACTGTCTTCCGAATCAGAGTCACTTTCGTTGATTATAAATGGTAATATGTTTTGTCTTTCGAAATCCACTCTCTATCCCACCATTTTTGAAATTGCTTTTCGAAATGGTTAATGCTGTCAACCCAATAGTTTTACACGTTCTTCTTCTTTCCTACCATATTTTCCTATTATCGTTGTAATATATTTTTATCATACCCCATATGAATTCGATGGGGTTAAATATGCAATGGTAGTGTAAAGAACTTTCAAACCGTAAAGCAACGGTGCTTTACGGTCGAACAACACCATCAAAAGTCTCCTAGGTAATACCAAGGATAAAGTTAATTTGAATTTGAAATCAGGTATATACGAAATTAATTACGACGATTGTAATTTGAAATATATAGGCTCAATAATAACCCCTTTTTAGAGAACACATATCACATACTAAATTTAATATACCGGAAAAATCGTGCGTTGCAAACCATGCATTGGACTCGAATCATAACGTCTCGGTGAAAGGGTTAAAACTTGTCTAAAATATCAACAAGTCCAAAGATCACGACGGATACGAAAGTATTCATATTGCTAACAGCAAATTTAATACGTTTAATTCGGACAACGGTCATATCCCATACAGTTGTCTGATTTCATTCTTAGAAAAAAGGTAAAAAGGTTGAGGGCGTGAGAATAAACATATGGTGTTGCTGTTTTCTTAAGAGGAGTAAGTTGATGTAATTTTAATTTGTGTATTTGTTTTAATGTCAGTATATACGTGGACATCGTGTAAAGTTGTATGCGATTCTATGTGTTCAACACTTTGATTAGTGATTTTTACCTCCTGATGATGGCAAATTAGTTGTCGAAATTCGTATTTAGGATACGATTATTAATTGCGGTAAGGGGTTTTATACCTTTTTGAGTGTTTATCACGTGACTCGTTTGTTATCGTGAAAAACCTATAAAGCATAATTTTTTTTTTTTTCTTGATAACAACGAATCACGTTATAAACAGTTACTTCGGGCCTGTGACATTTCAATATAAAAACACGTATATCGAGTGTCCCAGAATCCGATTACCATAGTCAAAATATATCTGACATCAAACCTAGTTTACTTAAAAAATACAATCAAAATAATAATAATCAACTGCAAAGTCACTGAATAGAAAAGTAATTTTTATTTTTTTCTTCTTTTTGCGCATGTCAACGGAAAATATAATGCCAAATATTTCACTCTAATCCAAACAAGTTTGATATATTTTGAGATCTTTTTGACAAACTTTTGTATTTTCACATATAAATCGCAGTAGGCTGCGGTAAAATGAAAAAGAGATTAATTACATGAGTTTATAAATGTTTAATACATAAACGGAGATGTAAGGAAACTTTGCATACCACTTTCCACTAATAAACTTAATATAACTTTATTATGGACCCTACAGAAAAAATGTAACGGCATTGAATCGGGCAAACGCGTGAATAATAAAATGTGACCATGATCACCTATCCATTAATCATAAATCTCTTTTTTAAATATCACTGGGTGTTATGCTGAACTAGTGAAGATAAGAACATGCATTTTACCATAATTTCACGAATTTACGTAATAAAAATAATATTGAATACCGCCATCTCATGTTGAAGCCGAATTTTATACCTATGTATTAACGGTGATGGATGTAAACGAAATTGGCGCTACGAAGTTCGATATAGTGAATTTCATCAAAAATCCATACATAAACCTTAAGTAAACTAGCTAGAAATGCTAGAAACACTGTTCTTTTAGTATTGCAAACATTCTATTCTTACGAATTCGTATTAAAGCAGATTTAACATTGACATAGCAAGACAATGCAATTAATTACGCTACTACAATGAACATCAACACTTCAGCCAAAGGTTTTCCAAGAGATCGGTTCCAAGATTTGGAAAGAATTTTCAACCCCGGATTTCATTTTTTTGTGCTAAATAAGCCATGCGTAAATAATTCAACGTATTTAAATGAATCAAAAATTTGCAGTTAAGAAATAAGAAAATTTTCTAAACAATGTCAAAAGTTGTTTAGGTTAGAGTAGCGTATTTGTTATCGACACAAGAAATATCATAATAACACTTAAATGTTTCGATATTCTTTCATTAAATGATCTGAGAAAAAATAATAAATTGTAATTTTTTTGCAGAAATAAGTATATTTATCAAACCTTGTTTTTACAATATGAAACACCTTGTTTTATTTATTCTATATCTCCGTGTTTCAAAAATAGTCTAAGACCTTAATTCACAAAAAATATGACAGTAACAATACAGGAATGCCAAATGAATAAACGTAAATTATAATTTTGAAAGATCTTTTAAGTTGATCGTAAAAACCACATTAACACAAATGAGCAGGAAAAATGATTATGTGTAATAATAGATTTTGAGCGTTTCATATTTTTAACATCATAAATGTTATATTAGTGAGGATTTTGTTGAGTTTAATACAAGGAAATATATTTTTAGATTGTAGCACTGTTAAGAAACGGATTCTTGTATTATCATAAATACGTATATAGCTTGTAGGTTAATCTAAGTGATAGACAATAATAATAATAATAATAAAGGTACGTTCAAGATTTGTAGTTAGTCTAATAATTATTTTTTTACCGGAATCATATACTGGACGGGACATATAACGATTTTGACATGTATTTAGTTTTGTAAGTAAGTCTTCTGTCAATATTAGTAGCCATCACAATAGGTAAAAGCGTGCCCCGTTTTTTTATGTCGCGAACCGTAATTACAAGTTACGTATTAATTTAAAATCCAAAGGATTCGAATACAGAAATAATTTCCATAGAAAAGGAGAAACCAAGATATGTTCTAACCATTCAATTCTAAAACCTTCAATTATATAGCAAGTATAATTGAAGGAAAAATAAAAGAGAAAATGGAAACTTCAGAGGAAACTTAGTACGGATTCAGAAAAGTAGCTGACAAAGTATTTTGAATATACTGTGTGAGCCAAAAAGTTTTTCAGAGTACGCCATGAATAAAATCACTTGTATCTCAATTTGATTCGATTTAGAGCTACCTACCTGTCACTTTGTTTAATTTAACGAGAGTTCAAACTAAATATTCTATTTTAAAAATATATTTTTCAATTTAATTATAATATCAACAGATGTAATATTTCTCATAACAAAATAAATAATAAAGATTAATAATATTAAATATGATTTATTATTATGTTGAACAAAAAAATATAGAATGACAAAATGACAATTTTGCTCAAAATAGCCTACTGTAGCTCATCATCATGTAACATATTAACAAGTGAAGCTAAAATTTCTAACTGGTACCGTCCAGCATTTATTGTTCCTAATAAGTTAAAATAATTACATTATTGTGCGAACATAGTGTTTTAGAAATCTAGTCTAATATTTTCAGAAACTATTTTTAACATACCTTCAAAGAATATAGGTCCAATAATCCTTCTGTGGGTAATAGATGTTCAAACTCCATTTTTTTGCTAATGTAATGAAGTCTCTATAAAAAAAAGTGTGGATTATCTGTACTCCACATTCTCATATTTTGAGAGTTGACAAACCCCGAGAGGTGGAACCACGATTCGTCTGTAAACATAACTTTCGGCAATACTTCATCGTTAGTATTGAATTGTTCAAGAAATCGTTGGCAAAATTGCATAGATGTGTATATGTGTTACTTGTATAGAACAGAAAAAAAATGATTCTTCTTAATTTCAATATCTACAGAAGACATTCCGGGAGAACAGTAGAGTTATTTCAGTTTCCAAAAAAGGAATTAGATCTAACATTTTTAATTATCGGGCTGTGAACCTTATCAACCAATTTTACGCAAGTCATTGAAAACTGGTTAAATCAACAAATTATTTCTTAATGTAAATCGGTATTTGCTGTACAGAAACGCGGTTTCATTGTGGGTAGATTCACCAATACAATTTGACCGAAAAAACAAATACATTAGTGAAGTATTACATGTTAGAGTACAAGTGGATGTTTTAACCAAAGCATTTGAATCTATTAATCATTATATACTTTTAGACAAGTTGGATGTTTTCGGTTCTTCGATTGATTTAATTTCTTAATTAAAATCCTCTTATTTGAGTCAGACATCTAAGTACGGTCTACTACAAGGGCTTTATACTTCATTGTCAGGCGTTCTTTCTTGGATTGCAGCGAACTTGAATACGCTGACGAATTTAAAATCGTTTCTAGAGTTTTGACGCCTTCAGTTTGTGGGTCATGGGTGATATTCTAAATGTGCAATTGTCTCGTATGTCAGAGTTACGAGTCCAATTCTATTCCTATACGCTGTGAATTACATTCCATTTCAAAGTTCCATTTGAAAGTTAAATGTAAAATAAGATGCGTGAAATTAACTTAAAAACAATATTTTAAACATCTTTAATAATAATTTACAGAATTTCTAGAAAAATGGAACAAAATTTCAAAATTAATCTTATATTGAATTAATAATTTTGATGAATAAGGAATTAATAAAGAGTTGGGCCTCCTCTGGAGTTTAAAAGAGCTCTGCATTTTCTTGGCATTGACAGAATAAGATTGTCCAAGTCTTCTCGCGGAAAAGATTCCACTGTTATGAAAGCAGTTTTTGCAACTTATTAGCGTCCATATGTGGCAAGCATCTTCTCTAAAGCATATCCCATGCATGGTCAATGACATTGAGGTCTAGAAATTGAGCTGGCCATGGCAAAACTTCAATTCTTGCTTGATTGAGCCAATTGGTAACAACTCTTGCCACACGTGGTCGTGCATTATCATGCATAAGGGTGAAATTTCGGCACAACGGATCAACAATATTCTGGGTATATTCCTCAGCATTTAAGAATTGATCTAGAGAAACGAGATCTGTTTTCCTACCCAGCATAATTCCCGCTCATATCATTACAAAGACACCTCGGCAGCTGGGGGTAGCTTCTTGGGTGTGCTGTAGCTTAGCTGCGTTATTAGGCTAACGCTAGACTCTGAAGCTGCGAGTATCTGGTCTTAATCCGAATCACGACTCGTCAGAAAAAAGTATATTCGACAATTGCTTCCGAGTCCAGTTTAAGTGTTCCTGAGCCCTCGATTTCCCTTGCTTAATGGTCGAGCCCGAAAAGGGCGTCTGGAGCGAAGATTAGCTTCTCTTAAACGGCGTCTGATGGTTTGCCTGTGGACTGTCACGTTATGTGTTGCTTGGAGACGCGATCCTAACTCAGTAGCAGTTACTAAACTCTGTCGGCGAGCCTGAAGGGTGATGTACCGATTCTGAATAGCAGTGGTATCACGTCTTCTCCAAAGATGTTGTTCTCTGGGGTTACCTGTATCTCTGTTGTACCTAGTTGCTTCGCTACCTCAACTTGTCTTACTCCAAATTCCAGTATTCCAACTGCCTTATTCATTTCGTCAGAATGCAAATGACAACGTCTATTTTGTAAATTCATGTTTGCTTTTAACACAATTTACGCTTACACTTATTAAAGGGTATAGATTTTTTTTGTGAAAAATCCAGGAAACAGTGAGAGAAGTAACTAAACGTAAAAAACTAAAAAAAAAGGCACAATTACTAATCGTATCCTAAATACGTATTTCGACAACTAAGTTGTCATCATCAGTATGTAAAATCACTATTCAAAATGTAGCACATGGGGTACAGTAAAGCTAAACACATATGCAAACGCACCAACTTTACACCGCGTCCACGTATACACTGAGTTTAAAATAAAAATAGAAATGACATTTTTATTTTAAAGTCAGTGTATACGTGGACGCCGTGTAAAGTTGGTGCGTTTTCATATGTGCTTAGCTTTACTGAGCCCCTTGTGCGACACTTTGATTAGTGGTTTTACCTACTGATGATCACAACTTAGTTGTCGAAATCGTATTGAGGATACGATTAGTAATTGTGGTAAGGGGTTATATACCTTCTTTGAGCTTTTACTTAACCACAGTCTCCAAAGAAAGACTTTTAACGAAACGAAATTAAAATTCAACACCTTTTAAGATTCAACAATTAATTATGGTTGCTTAAAGTATAGTTTTGACAGATGCTTGTTTATTCTCATTATTACGACACTAGAAACCCTCATTTTGTGCAATCCATGTTATACCAACAAAAATGGAGTGTTAACACCTGGGGAGGCATCGTAGGAAACACTATTATAGGTCCATTCTTTTTTAATACTACTTCAAATTGTGAAATCTACACAAATTTCCTACAAAATAATTTACCATTGCTTTTAGAAGGCCTACCAGATAACGTCATAACGAGATTGTGGTACCAATATGATGGTGCATCTGCACATTACATGTGCTATTCTTAAATTAAGTGAAAACAACATAGCTCAAAATGTAAGTCTCTCATTAAGAGCATGTGTAGAGCAGAATGGACATATATTTGAACACATTTTAAATTAATTTTGTTTTATTATGGAAAATTACAAAATGTAATTCTAAAACTAATAATAAAGAATTAAAAAACAGGTGTTTGTAAAAGTTACTTTGTTTGATATCATTTCATGGCCAACCAACTATTAGATACACCGCATATTGAATATTATAAACATAGGTATATCCCAATAAAGGGTTATAACTTCGAAAATACTAGAAATAAGTACTATGTTAATGGTACCATTTTAACGGCAATTTTACAAGAAATTTGCTGACTTGATTTGCTGAAAATTGTAGGTTCAATTTAAAAAAAAAGAGAAAATAGCCTTTAAACTTCGATAACTTTGGCACGACATATTTGACACCCTGTATATGTTGTCACGTTGTTCTTCCTCAAAACATATAACGTGTTAGTCCATAAATTGGTAACAAAAGAGTTACGTGAGGCACTGCACCCATTTTCAGGCTAAGACTTAAAATGTTAGACGCTGCAACTGTCAAGATTTTAACAAAATTTGCAATAAAACCAAAACTAACAGTTGTAAGTGCACATTGTCATATATCATTGCAAAGATAATTTGGGTGGCTATCATTATAATATCAAGAAAGTATAGCAATCTATTTAAAAAAAAAATTTAAAGTGGTTGCGGAAATTTGGAACACCCTGTAAATATATAAATAAAAATAAAAAATGCACGGTAACATACTACATGTGTACGTAAAATTTCATTGTTTCAACTTTATTAGTTTTCATGCTAGGCTCCGCCGACACACTATTGCCGCACCCGGTATATTGTATTTTTTAATTTACTGCCTTTTTATTTCTTGTTATTCCTTTTTTAGCAATGTATTTTTATTATTTATTATTATTATGTTTACTTATCCTTCGTCATTTCTTTTAAATTTTTTCATGTTATGCTTTTATTTGTTTACGTCTCTGTTCCATAGATTATTTTCTTTTTTCAATGCTACATACATATTCTAAATATTTTAAGTATTTTATTGACATTATTTTAACATTTATAATTGAAACTAACTAAACCTTAAAGTTGTTACTTGCGTTGCAGAAAATTACAATTTCTTCCCAATTCTAAATCAGTTATTACAATTTAACCAAATTCAACATATTTTACGATGGCAAAAACGTTTGGGGAAATTTTAAATTTCACAGAAAACCTATCTCTTTCAAATGATTTTACCACCACAATATCAATAAAAGACATTTCCCAAAAATCCTTTCAATGTTACAGCTTCATTTATTGACATCTCATTGCTTTACTGCCCCGAAAATATTATTTCGTGGTGACCGGAGAATGTTATGTATTCACTTTATTCTTACGTGTTGAAGGAAGAGGGAGTAAGACAACCAACTTAACTTCTATTACGGTTTGTTAATATTTTTATTGGTATATGGCTGCCAATTGCTGGTTTTAGGTACCCTAAGTAACTTGTTTTGTCGGTCCGTTAGTTCCAAATGGAAGTAAGGTAAGTTGTCGTATAATGGTTAAAAAATAGAAAAGAGATAAGAGATCCGAAAGAGTCGCTTGATAATTTGCATAGCGTTTATTAATTTATGGACGCGTAATAATGGATGATGGTAGGCCTAAAAGGAACGAGAAAAGGTCTTGCGATAATCGATCGTAAATGGTGTCTCTTAATGGTCGGCCTGTCATAAAAACACTGCGGTAACTTTTTATCACTTCATATGGATGGTGATGAGATGCCTACGGACAGCGTCTGATGTCAATGACATATTAGCGATTCAAAAAAGTTGAATGAGACCGACACACACTCGGTTACATACGAACGCGGTGATTACAATCGATTATTACCGAAAGTGCTAATTGTGAGGATTGAAAAGGAGAATTTTTTCCTCGACAAATGACTCATTAACAGGAAAGTTGTTTTAACACCTACACGATTATGGGTCGTTATAAGCGATAATAACGCAAGTTTCATTATGTTTATTTTTTGTTTGGATTTTTTAAATGTATGTATGTGGGTGAACGACAAATACATACATCGAGAGGCAACAGTTGTTTTTATTTATGGGAAAAAACTAAGTGTGAAACTATGTGAAATAATATCGTCGCACTGATCTTTGCTTCTCGTATACCTAACATAAACACCGCAATTTTCACATTTATACATATACAATACCTGAACAATACAACTTAAACAGACCTATATACAGCTCTGAGGTAATTTATTTATTTGTACGTACAATTCGATAAATTATTGTAATGATTAATCGACGTAGAGGATACGTGTTGAAAATTTACTTAAATCTAAATTAAAAAACTAGTTTTAAAGGTTTCGAATAATTTTTAATACACTATAATTGTTCCACGACACATTGGCATCGTCAGGTCAACCACCTGATGAAGTCAATGTTTCGTAAACACGTACGCAGTTGAATCTTGAGTTTGAGGGCTTCTTTCTGTTTGAGAATTCTGTTTGTAATAGATGAATACCACATTAGATATTTGTCCGCACTAATGAAATGTTTTGCACTAATCTATTAATTGCCGATTGTACTATATTATAAGAACAAAGGTTTGGTTTAAATTTCCAGAAAGTAAATTCAGCCATGACGCAATGACGCAGAAGTTGTTTAAATCATCATTACGAGGCATTCTTAAAGATGTATTTCCAGAATTGGTTGAAATCAATTATCTAAGTTAAGATGAAATTTTAATGTAATGCGACATTTTGTTAGGGTTAAGGCAATGCAAATTGGCTGACCTGTAACAAGTTAAGCTTTGTGACCACCTTTTATCTGATCAAGCTGCTTTCACTTGGCTTGCTACAAGCCTGCAATTTGTGTTGTATAAAAGGTGTCCCGTATCGTTATGTTCAAATTTTAGGAGTGTAAACTAGACTTCATTTCAAGTAACAAAAACGCAAAACTTGTATATCCATTTTTATTTGTTTCAAAGTTACAAATCTATGAAAGTGATTGTCAGATCATGAAAAAAAATGTAATCCTAAAGTCAATAAAAACTGATTTTATTTAAAAAAGTTCAATTCATAATATTTTCGAAATGTCCACCTCCTTGTTGAATGCAGGCTTGTGTCCGTAAGCCAACAGAAGAAGTACTTATCCGAATTCCATACTTGTTTTGTCGGATTTGCTCGGCAGCCAGATGAATACGATCCAATAACTCTTCTCTTGTGTTCTAAACTTGCGCGTAGACTAAATTTTTCAAATATTTGCTTAAATAAAAGTCAAGGGGATTAAGATCGGGTGATCTGGGTGGCCATGCAACAGGACCACCTCGACCAATCCATCTTGGATAATTGACGTTAACCCAATTTCGGACAGCAATTCCGAAATGTGGTGGTGCCCCATCCATGTGATGTCTCGTCGAACATTCAGTGGGACATCCTCTAAAAGACCTGGCAGTTCGTCAATAAGAACTTGAAGGTAATTGTCCGCATTTAACCTCCCAGTAAGAACGACAGGACCAATCAACACGTTATCGATTAGGTCCGCCCAAACGTTAATAGAAAATCCATGTTGAAATTTAGATGATCGTATAGCTTTGGGATTTTCTGATGACCACCTGTGCAGGTTTCTCAGATTTGTAACACCACTTCTCGTGAACGTAGATTCATCTTTGCAGAGGACTGTTCTGCAGAAATTAAAATGAAGCCGTGACTGTCTTAATCCAGGTAGAATAAACTAGACAAGCATAGTGGTCTGCCTCAAGCAAACCGTGTCCCCTGGATAGTGATATGAATATAAGTCCTCACGTTTCAAAATTCGCCAAACTGTCGTTCGTGGCACTCCTAGTTGTCTAGCGATTCGACGAACACTGAGAGTTGGATCCCTTGTAACAATAGCTACTGCTTCTTCCTATAAGCCTGCTGGTAAATTTACTCCTCGGTCGAAAAGATAATCACGCAAACCGCATTCCCGAAATTGTCCGTGTACTTCCAGAAACGTTCTGTAATGAGGAATGCGCCTATCGGGAAACCGATATCGGTATTCAATAACTGCTTGACGTGCACTGCCGTTACAGTAGCCATACACAAACTACATGTCCGCATACTCTTGAGAAGAAAATCGGTAAGGCATTTTGAATAAAGAAAACGTGTCCACTCACTAATAAGCTGTTGTATGAACTGAAACGTAATGTAATCCTTTATTAAAAAATGCAACGTCAACAGTCATCTGAACATTTGTTTATTGTATGATATTCATGGTTCAGCACTTACGAAATAAGTAAGAACCTAAATAAATCAATTTCCAGTACTCTTTTTTGTAGATCTTCAAGAAATTACTGTATGCACTACGACACGTGTTTATTTATTTTAGGATAACATTTTATTATGCGACGTTAACAATCACAGCCCTGTTAATGAATGGTATAACTTTTTTTTAAATAATATCAGTTTGTATTGACTTTAGGATTACATTTTTTTTTCATGATCTGACAATCACATTCATAGATCTGTAACTTTGAAACAAATAAAATTGGATATACAAGCGTTTGCGTTTTTGTTACTTGGAATAAATTCTACTTTACACTCCTAAAATTTGAACATAACAATACGGGACACTTGTATAATACATTGTGTATCTAGTAGTAAACCCAATACATTCCTAGACGACAATGTAAATCGTTGCCAATCGAGGCCAACAAGCATTGAAGTCCGGGAATGTGCTTACAACGAAGTAACATACTTTTTTTCCTGAAATCGGAATCAACATTATCAATTTAAGAATTTTGATAAATGCAACATTTTTTCATTACCGCCTAATTGCCTATGAAATCGTTTCCTTGACAATCACTATTTGTTTGTTGTTATGAAAGGGGTTAGAGATTTATTATTTATTATTTCGCTTTAAAAGCTACTATAATATCGCTAATAAAAAATTTAAATGGAAAGGGATGAGGATGACCGGGTGCGCGGTACACCATCGGAGTTAATAAAAGCTGTTGAAAATGTTATCTGTGTGTATTTATTTACTGTCTAAAATGTATATAAAAAACCTGTACGGGAAGCTACCGATTTAAACGAACACACGATTATGCCCGCTAAACGTTAAATATAAAAAAAAAGAACTGATCAACAAATAAATATTATTATGACATTTAAAAATTGGAGTAGTGAGTGAATTCAAAGCTAAAACATGACTTTTTAATTCACAACTAATTAAGAGTGGAAATTTATTTTATTTTATTAAGAAATAATTAAAAAATTAGCTGATGTAGACAAATTCATGCAGTCTTTATAGGACAGCGCAGGTATTCACAAACACACAAATATGGGGCGATTCGTAAATGTTCCAATTTTAAACTGAACTGCCAGGCGAGATAATTGCATTCCGGTACCCATTAAATGGACAATTAAGCCGACAAACTTCAATAAATAAAAATAAATCGGCTAAACGGACATCAAATGAACTTAATAGGGCGAGAGTAACACAAATCGGTTGCGGGTAATGGAACCATTTATTGGCCGTCCTCGATGGTGGGTGGCTGTAACCGCATCTGTCATCGGACATTAGCGGCAATTGTTATTGCTGCAAATCTAGTCAACGCCGGACATTGTCCATTCAATTAAAAGACATTGATTGTCGTGCGCCTGACAAAAGCCGGTAACTACCACCGATGACAAAGTACACCCCCGCTTGTAATGCGGCATACGAGGTTATTTTGATTGAAATAATACTGCCTATTTCCTAATAGGAATCTAAATTGTAGTGTTGTGGTTTTCTCTATAAACTGATGCATACTGAAAACTAATAAGTTTCACATCAATATCTTATAATAATAGTTATTTATTGTAGGTACAAGTGTGTTATGTTACAAATAAGTCACGCGAGAAAATGTTTAGCTCACGAGTCCGCTAGGACGAGTGAGCTACTTTTCTCAAGTGACTTATTTGTAATTAACACACGTGTGCAATACAAAACTTTATCCAACACCTCTTAAGATCCGTTCAAAATGGCTTTTAATTTTTTATAAATTTGAAGTTCCATGTCAAATTTAAATTATAAATTTGACGTTCCATGTCAAATTTAAATTATAAACGACTAATGCAAAAAGTTCATATACAGTAATGCAGTTACTATGGCGAATAAATAATGCAAATCAACAAGCAAACAAAATTAGTGATTGATTAATAATACTGCAGTTAAAAGTTGATGGTAATGGAAGAGTTGCAAGAGGCTGTTTTCATTCCGCTAGAAGTTAAGAAAGAAGCTCAAGCAGCATGTTATAAATTACTGCCAAAAAAATCGAAGAATAATTACGACAAAGAATTTCGTCATGTTGAGGAATAGAGAAAACAGCAAAGTATCACTGGAATTAACGAAGAAGTTATGCTGGCGTATTTCCATATTTATAGAAGGAAAATAGCACCTTCTTCATTGTGGACGAAGTATTCCATGTTAAGAAGTACTTTGAAAGTGTATATGAATAGTGACATATCGAAATACGGAAAACTGATTTCCTATTTGAAGAATGAGGCAAGAACCCACAAGTAGGGCTGGGCGAAGTATCGATACATCGTCCAATACCCGATACCATAACTGGTATCGGGTACCCGATACCTCATATAACGAAGGTATCGATTCTTAGGTATCGATTCCAAAGCATCGATTCCAAGGTATCGATTCCAGGGTATCGATTCCAAGGTATCGATTCCAAGGTATCGATTCCAAAGCATCGATACTTTAGCGATTCCAGTACTCGCTAAGTATCGATGCATCGGGTAGCGATGTATCGGGTAGCCATGTATCGGGTAGCCATGTATCGGGTAGCTTACCTTTCTGCATTTTTTTAAATGAGTATGCGTACATCATAGGTATATAAGTTGTTGTTTTATGCAAAATGACAATTTAGAATTTTCTTATTTTTCATGCAAGGATTAAAAAAGAACTACATACATAAGTCTGCAGCTAGTATAATTATAATTTTACCTTTCGGAGGCCAATATTTCAACGTCAGTAACTTCACTATCACCGTCTCTTTTGTCTTTCTTTTCAATAATATTAAAATATGTAAAAGGATGAACACATTTTATCTGCTTTAGCATATTTGTAGTATTGCCAGTATACTTATATTATTTTTTACATACATTACAACTCACGCCCTGGTCGTTAATTTTATCAAAGTATTTCCAAACTACACTATTTTTTTTCGACATTTTGGTACGTACGTATCCACTTATTACACCAAGATATAAGAACAAAGTGATGAAGCTTAAAATGATATGAAATATAAGTGCTTATATTAAACTTTAGACGACGAATAAAGGTAGGAATTATAATAAATCAAAACTAGGGAACAGCAAAAATTTGTTGACACATAATTTGTATAAAGCAGTGTTGAGAGAAATATAGGTGATATTCATATTCATATAAATATAAAACACTTTCCTGTTCTATAGAATGCACAATACACGACTGTAAATTGCAACTAAAATAAACAAAATATAATATAAATATGTAGTATTAATTAATATAATAAGGTAAAAAAAGTTGGGTCAAGAATTCTTATCAAGCTATTGTAGGTATAAAACGTGCTTGGTTTGTTTCAATTTTGAAATGAATATTTTAGGCTTTTTGTATAATTTTGTAATAGCACGCATATTTGCCTATATTATTTTATCTTTCTGCGTTTTTTAAATGTATATAAAAATAACTTTTTAAGTAAAGAATTTTTAAGTATGTATGCATAATATATATTTTAAAGACGTTGGTTATTATGCGTAGTAAATTCCATATTATGACATAACTTTAATTATTACTAACAAAAAAAACAAAATATCACAATATTGCAAATTTCATACCGTAGTTATGGTAGAATCGAAATTAATTTTACATTTCTTGAAACCGATATCAAACAATCGACACCTAGAAAACGGGTTATGAATACTGATTCCTAGGTATCGAATCAAGGTATCGATTCCAAGGTATCGATTCAAGGTATCGATTTCCAAGGTATCGATTCCAAGGTATCGATTCCAAGGTATCGATTCCAAGGTATCGATTCCAAGGTATCGATTCCAAGGTATCGATTCCAAGGTATCGATTCCAAGGTATCGATTCCAAGGTATCGATACTTTACCGATTCCAGTACTCAGAATCGATACCGTGCACAGACCCGATACATCGCTAAGTATCGATACCTCGATTGGTATCGGTACCCGATACCGAAAACGCCGGTATCGCCCAGCCCTACCCACAAGTCCAAAAAGGCGAAAATCTTGGAGAAGCTATATATAGAGAAGTTTCTGAATGAGGCTCCTAACAATAAATATTTGATGATGAAGGTATTATTTATTTTCTTATATTTAATTCAAAATATTTATTCATTATTCGTTCGTATATTCTATACAGGTTGCCTTAATAATGGGTATATCAGGTGCGTGTCGTTGTGATGAAATAACTAAGCTGAAAGTTGGCGATATAGAAGATAAAGGAGGATACTTGTATGTTTCGATACCTGACACAAAGACAAACGTATCTAGAAGTTTCACTGTTATGGCAGAAGGATTTACAACAGATATTCTTGACCTCTACAGAAAATATGTCTGTATGAGACCAAAAGGTATTCCACATGGCAGATTCTTCCTAAATTACAAGAAAGAAAAATGCACTATCCAGCCAGTTGGAATTAACACCATTTCTAAGAACCTCAGAAAGTTGCATCTTTCCTGAACCTACCAGATGCTCAATTATATACAGGACATAGTCTGAGACGTTCGTCAGCATCTCTTCTGGCAAACGCAGGAGCTGATATTACAACAGTTAAACGACATGGTGGGTGGAAATCGTCGACTGTGGCAGAAGGTTATATACAAGATTCAGTATCCAACAAGATTGATATAGCCAGGAAGATACAAGGTCCAGACAGTCTAACGTCCTCGACTTCTGGTCATCAAATTTCTGTTCAGGATACTTCAAATACGTCTTCTAGTATAACTCTAAATTCGAATAACCTGAATGCAGTCAGATACAAAGAGGATTTCCTTCAACTTTAATATTAATGTAAATGTTAATTAGTTGCTATTGTTTACCCTTTAGAATTAATATAAATGTGTTAATACTATAGCAGTTTGAATGTCTCTATGCAATCTAAATTTCACCTTGTTTTAACTCACTAGTGAGATAAATTATGTTTTTAACTCACTAGTGAGTTATAAGCTACATAATTGATTTAAAATCGCCATAGTTATAGGCCTATTATTAGGAGGTGTTGGATAAATCATTAAAACTATGTATTTCCAATAGCAAGGCAAAAACCCATTAAAAAGAAACTAAATATCCAGGGTGTCACGACGAGCTTAAACTCTCTGTATATTAGGAACTACTAACATGATATTTATGAAAATTCGTAGACATGGATTACAAGTAATGGCGAATTTAAACAAAATATTTTGACAGACATACTATTTCCGATTATACCCGAAGTGTACAGAAACTTTATTATTTTAAATACATTATCCTATAAATTATTGCACTTTCGAATTCTACGTAAAATTTTAGATAAACTTTGTGTAAAATACCCTATATCTAAAATGTATACTTTTCGAAATATTAATTTTTTTAATAAAAAAATGACAGATGAAGACCTTTACATTAAAAATTCTATGTGAACATCCCCTACATCAAATAAAAAGGATCTTGCTGTGGTGGTCAGTAGGAAGGTCAAAGGTAATTGGTGATATGTTAAAAACTTCTTTACTGTATACAGGGATTTGTACAGAAGTGATGGAAAGTTCAACTTAAAAACTGTCAAATATTTTAATTGTTTTAAATGGAACTACCCATTTTTCTTATTTTAATGAAATTCACGGCAGAAAATAAGGGGAGTTTATGTTGACTTTCCTACACCTAAACGTAGTCGTTTTTGAGATATAACATTGCATTTAGAAAATTTTGCTGTACGTTTCCGGTATAATCGGAAATAGCATGTCTGTCAAAATATTTTGTTTAAATTCGCCATAACTTGTAATCTATATCTACGAATTTTCATAAAAATCATGTTAGTAGTTCCCACTTTACAGATAGTTTAAGCTCATCGTGACACACCCTGTATATTTAGGGGTGTTATGGCGCTGTATTAACATGTTTCACTTCTTTCCAAGTCAAGTAAATTAAAATAGTAACACTGGAATGAAATTACCAAATTTCACATTTTTTTTATTGCCATTAGTCGTATTTAATAAAATCTTATAAATACCTATTTCTCTCAAATATGCTTTCCACACTTTACGACGCTATTTTATTCAAATTTTTAATATTTAGGTACATTTACATTACTTCGCGAAAATGCAATAAATTTGTACAACTGCCGTAACGGGCAAGATATACAGGCTGATTCATTTTCGGCCCTCACCATGGGGATCTCGCTTATTATTGGAGATAGAGTATAGGTTTAAATTTGGCAAAGTTGTTAAATTTTGTGTTTGTTATAAATCCGTAAACAAAGTAGACCTGTGACAAATGACCTTCGTTATTTAAAAAAAAACTCGAAAATCCCATTTTCTTCTTTTACCTGTAGCACCGACATTTGGCCTTGTAGAGAAAATATAAAAACACATCCTTGTGGCCATTTCTAAATCTCTATCCAGTGGTGTACTCTAAACTTTTATACGACGTTTCGTTTCTTTCTGGCCATCATCAAATATCTAATTTCTTATAGGCGCTATCTTGGATTTAGACATCTTCAGAAAGAGTTTTTTTTTCTGATTTCAACAATGTACCACATGCTGACTAAAGTTTTTGACATTAGGTTTTATTTGAAAGAATAAATTATAAGATTAAATAAGGTAGCCTTTGGAATTTCAATCTGTCAAACATTTCATTTATTGATCATTAATAATACAAAATTGTCATCACTAACGAAGAGAAATGAGATATGACAAGTATTTTTTATTCTTCGAACCGAAATTAAAAAATATAACATTGATAACACAGGTCTACAAAATTAAACTTTTTGACAGATGTTTTTATTTTGAAAATTGATTTTATATAATTTTGGTAGGCTGATATCAAAAATTCTATGCATTTACTTGTATCACGTAAGGTTTTTTGCAAATATTAAATGAAAAAAAACGATATTTCTAAAAAAATTTATTTGTTTATTGAGTAAAAAGGTGGAATACAAGTTAAAAAAGTGGAAAGTCTTTTTTAAGTGAAATCTTTGTCTTTTTGCCAAAAAGCTGCGTTGTCCGGACATTCAGTTGTATGTTTTTAAGGGCATATCCCGTTTTAACATCCAGCAGTAGTCCGCCATCATCGTTATGCTCCATCTGCCTTGGTATCGCCGTTCCATTTCCTTAATGTCTTGGTGAAACCTCTCTCCCTGTTCTTCGCTAACTGCTCCAAGATTTTCAGGAAAATAGTTCAAGTGTGAAAACAGGAAATGCACTTTCAAACTCATATTACAACCTAGACGATGAAAGTGTTGTAACATATTTTGAACAATATTTTCGTAGTTTTCGTCCTTAGAGTTCCCAAGAAACTTATCAATTACTTCTTTAAATGAAACCCAGGGGTTTTTTTCGATATTGGTCATTGTGTTTTGAAAATCCTTGTCTTTGCATAATGTTCTTATCTGCGGCCCTACAAAAATACCTTCTTTTAACTTGGCATCGGATAAGGCTGGAAATGTCTCGTACAAATATTTAAAACACTGTCCATTTTTGTCTAGGGCTTTAACAAACTGCTTCATCAAGCCAAGTTTGATATGGAGAGGAGGCAGTAAAACTTTTTTGGGGTCAACCAAGCTATCTCTTAATACATTTTTGCTACCAGGTGTAAGGCTTGTTCTAGAGGGCCATTCTATTTGAGTCCAATGTCTATCCCTTGCTCGACTATCCCACTCACAAATAAAGCATGGAAATTTTGTATAACCTCCTTGTTGTCCTAGTAGCATGCACATCACTTTAAGGGCACCACAAAGCATCCACTGATGTTCTTGATAGTTTATTTTCTTTAAAAGAAGTTCAAAATTTTCATACGTTTCCATTAAATGTACCGAATGGGCAACGGGAACCGAGGCCAGCTCGTTACCATTGTGCAATAAAACGCCTTTTAAACTACGCTTACTTGAGTCAATAAACAGGCGCCATTCTTCTTTTACATACGGCATATTTTCTAATTTTGAAATTAAGTCAGGAATATTGTTGCAATACACTAGCGGTCCGTCTTGAGTAAAATATTGACATAACTCTTTTTCGCAATCCCTGTAAAAGCTTGATGTGGCGCCAGGTGCCAGTAAATGTTTCTCACGAAGTCGGGAGGCTAACAATTCGGATGCATCCTTTGGAAGGTGCAAATCTCTAATTAAATCATTTAGTTCGCTCTGGTTACACACTTCGTGGTCTCTGAAATCTGGTGTGAAATCTGAGTCATCTGGGTCGCAATTAGATTCCTCTGATTCTGACGATATGACGTTTTCTAGTGCTTTTGGGGCGGTAGGTATCGGTACATCTGGTCCATGAGGAACTGGTCGAATAGCAGAGTCAAGATTGGGATACACAATTTGTTTCTTATTTTTTCTGTTGAATCCTTGAACATTACACGAACAAAAATAACAATCATCACTGTGATTTCTAGGCTCTCGCCATACCATAGGAACACCAAAGCTTAAACATTTCTTCCTACCTTTTTGCCAGTTTCTTAATGCTTCAACGCGCAAACGGAACAAACAGTATGAGGAGCCCAGGACTTGTCTTGGTCGCCAATTTTGACACCAAAATAAGCGTGGTATACATTTTTCACAAACGAAGTTATAGTTTGCCTCTGCTTTACTACGACATAACTACCACAGGTATAACAAAAGTTATTCGGATTGTTCACACAATGTCTTCTTTCCATATTTATACGTTCTAGAACACTTAAAATACGCAACAACGAAGACAACAAGCGCGCGGACACAGTAGCACGACGACTAACACAACCAAACTGCACATAAGCAGGTTTCAACGTTGTATTGACGCTTCTGCGCCGACTCTGTTGCTTTGCTGAGAAATCTAGTATTAACTAGTGTTGCCAAATCACATTTAATTTCATAAAAAT
This sequence comes from Melolontha melolontha, assembly GCA_935421215.2. Taxonomy (NCBI): domain Eukaryota; kingdom Metazoa; phylum Arthropoda; class Insecta; order Coleoptera; family Scarabaeidae; genus Melolontha; species Melolontha melolontha. The sequence goes on along the minus strand of OW285236.1, from coordinate 518,790 downwards.
CAATTCATTTTAAAATCATGCCTAACATGAAACAAACATATTCTTGTCATAGGTATGTGTATTAATAAATTAACGTTTTTAAGATATAGAGCGCTATAAAAAAAATTTACGTGATAGAGCAAAAATATGGCGTTTTTTGTAATAAGGGCCCCCAAACATATACAAATTAGCAAACAGCTTTCAAACATCAAAATCACTGTAGACCTGTGTTATTCATAATTCCAATACGAATTCGTCACACTTTTTCAATAAAAGGGTCACGCGTTTCTGATGCTATCTACTATGTACACGTTCACAGTATTTGGGAAAAAGATCATAATAGTTGACATTGACGATATTAATGCAGAAATCTCCAGCGAAATAAAACAATTCAATCGCCGGACTGTATAATGTAACTGGTTTGTTATTTTGTTTTTTTTTGGCGGCTAACTAACACGATAAATAAGAAGTCTCCTATACCAGAGTGAAATAAACAGATGTCGAACGAATTCTAGTTGGTGGAATTCATCCGTGTCGGTAATACAGATAAATGTGTTATCATCCGAGGGGTGGAACAATGGAATAGCGTGACAAATTGTTCGTATTCCCAATCGTATTAATCCTCCTTGTCGTTCCGGCTCTATGTTACCCTCTCTTGAATTGGTACACGCGCGGGTGTCTGTGTATATATATAAATGCAGTCAACATTGTAATAGATATAAGATAGGATTACGACGGATACGTGGTAATAGAAAATCGATACGGCGTAATTGTATTTGATATATATCTGTGACATTGATTTACTCATTAATAATGCGAGTTCAGTCATAGCTCTAGTATTTATTACAAATTATCAGGCCCGTTTGATGTACAAGCGATATTACAGTAAATACAATATTAAGTAGTCACATAACAGATGCAATTAATGTAGTAAGAGTTAGTAGCAAGAAAAAACTTGAATAATTGAAAAATAAAAACAAAAAGTCATAAAAAATAATTAATTGAGTTAATTTAAATACTTGCTGTTTAGCAAATTTTCCATTTTATTTGAGACGTTTTACACGGGTAATTTTTTTAAATTATTAAGTGTGTAATAACATTGTTTCAACAGAGTAAGCTGTTCAGAATTTTAACAAATTAAACAATGAATAAAAAGAATTTCTACATTTTCTACTGTACGAAATTACTTATATTCATGTGGAACAACAGGAAAAATTGATAAAAAGGCTTCGATTATTATATGACGATTACGATGGACCATATAAATAGTCTATAACATCGCTAAATACAACACGCAGTTATTGAAAAGCACTATTCATTCGATTAACCACACTCTGTTTTTGCCGTTGAATTGTTACGCAATTACTTCAATATTACAGTTAAATTCCTTTCTTCATGGGCGTAGATAGAAGCGGGAGAAGTTTTTATAATTTATTTTATTTATTAGTTTATATTTCGTAAGATAAATAAAGTACGGTGAGTCAGTTTTTTTTTTACTGTTTTAACTGTTAATTACATATTTCGTAATTTTTGTAATAGATCCTGTTTAATATCGTTTCATCGAATCTACTTCTCCCAATTATGTTGACGTAAGTGTCCAGTGAATTTCGTTAAGTTTCAATAACTTACGCATACAATTTTAATTTTCATGTATTTAGATCTAGAATATTATTTAAGTTACGTTTTCAGATATGATATGGAACAATGTCGAGAATGCCACCGTGAAACAATGGCGAGTGGGATTAAGGGTCAAACTGATTGTATATCCATTGCCAGTGATTTTGAAATTTATTGCAAAGCCATATTGTTAAAAAATTCCAAGAAATCGCACGTAAAACGTCACTTAGCATCGCAAACACATACACAGAAATTAAACACGTTGGAATCTGACAATTTAAACGAAGAATTGTGAAATTTTAATGGCGGCAAATATTCCATTAAATAAACTTAACAATCCCACATTCAAAACATCTCTCCAAAAATATACTGGTCGAAATGTTCCTCATGAATCGACCTTACCCAAATATTATTTTCCTGTTAAGTGCTACACAAAAGCAGTAGAACGCATTAGAAGCCATCTTTTAAAATCAGTACCTATGGATAAGTACCGACGAAACTGTCGATATATTAGGACGCTGTATGGTAAATGTTGTAGCTGGTGTACTACATCCAACTATTCTATATAACGCATATGGAATAGCAACAAAAGTTATAAATGCAGCTGAAAACCATTTACGAGAATATGCACCAAATGCTTCATTCGGACGACAGATACAAAGAAAAAATACTTTTATTTGTCAGTGACAATGTTGCATTTAAGTTAAAATCAGGCTATTAAAGGAAACATATCCTAATATGCTGCATATTACTTGTGTAGCATATGCTCTCCACATAATCTGTGAATATATCAGAGACAACTTTCCGGAAGTTGATGGACTTGTATCCGCTTTTAAAAAAGTTTTCAGAAAAACACCTTTGAGAGTAGCTCTTTACAGGGGAAAAACTTCCATCTTTATCACTGCCTCCCTCTCCAGTAATAACTAGATGGGGAACATGGTTGAAAGCTACTAGTTCATATGCAAAAAATTTCGATAGTTTACAAAATTTCGTTACATGTTTAAACGACGATGCTCGAAGTATTTCTGAGTGCAAGGAACTAATACAAATTCCAAATTAAAAAAAAAAATTGTACTTTCTTCAGGAACACTTTGGAAATTTGCCAAAACTAATCACTTATTTAATAATCAAAATCTCAAATTAAACGATGTATTAACCACGTTAGATGTGACTATTAATAATTTGAGAAATATTACAAGTGACTGCGAATGTGGCCTTGGGCAAGAATTAGACACAATTTTTAATATAAATCCAGATTTAATAACATTGCGGCAATTGTGCATGGAGACAATGCCTCAAAATCTAACTGCTAAATGCACTGAAATAAAAGTATATATCCAGTACACACCTATAACTAATTGCGATGTAGAAAGGATGTTTTCTATCTACGAGGATGTATTTCATTCAAAGAGAACAAATTTTACAGAAGAGAACCTTGAGAAAGTATTGCTTGTTAATATTAATACTCCTTTACTCAACTTGAACTACAAAATGAACAAATAAAAATGTATTTCGTATTTTATAGATCACAACCCGTTTGTTTTCCAATTATACATGCTGTCCGATATCGTTATGTTCAAATTTTAGGAGTGTAAAGTAGACTTCATTTCAAGTGACAAAAACGAAAAACTTGTATATCCATTTTTATTTGATACAAAGTTACGGATCTATGAATGTGATTATCAGATCAAGAAAAAAAATGTAATCCTAAAGTCAATACAAACTGATTTGATTTAAAAAAAGTTATACGATTCAATAACAGGCCTGTGATTGTTAACGTCGCATAATAAAACATTATCCTAAAATAAATAAACACGTCTCGTAGTGCATACAGTAATTTCTTGAAGATCTACAAAAAGAGTGCTGGAAATTGATTTATGATAAAGTAGGTTCTTACTTATTTCGTAAGTGCTTAACTATGAATATCATACAACACACAAATGCTCAGATGACTGTTAACGTTGCATTTTTTAATAAAGGATTATTACGTTTCAGTTCATACAACAGCTTATTAGTGAGTGGACACGTTTTCATTATTCAAAATGCCTTACCGATTTTCTTCTCAAGAAAATGCGGACATGCATTTTGTGTATGGTATTCAATAACGGCAGATCACGTCAAGCAGTTATTGAATACTGACATCGGTTTCCCGATAGGCACATTCTCTTTTCGACCGAGGAGTAAATTTGCCAGCTGATTTAGAGGAAGAAGCAGTAGCTATTGTTACAAGGGATCCAACTCTCAGTGTACGTCGAATCGCTAGACAATTAGGAGTGCCACGAACGACAGTTTGGCGAATTTTAAAACGTTAGGGCTTATATCCATATCACTATCGCAGGGGACACGGTTTGCTTGAGACAGACCACTATGCTCGTCTAGTTTATTCTACCTGGATATTAAGACGGTCACGGCTTCATTTTAATTTCTGCAGAACAGTCCTCGGGATAGATGAATCTACGTTCATGAGTAGTGGTGTTACAAAACTGAGAAACCTGCACAGGTGGTCATCACAAAATCCCATAGCTATACGCCCATCTAAATTTCAACATGAATTTTCTATTAACGTTTGGGCGGCCTTAATCGATGACTTGTTGATTGGTCCTGTCGTTCTTCCTGGGAGGTTAAATGCGGACAATTACCTTCAATTTCCTATTGATGAACTGCCAGGTCTTTTAGAGGATGTCCCACTGAATGTTCGACGAGACATGTAGTTTCACATGGATGGGGCACCACCACATTTCGGAATTGCTGTCCGATATTGGGTTAACGTCAATTATTATCCAAGATGGATTGGTCGAGGTGGTCCTGTTGCATGGCCACCCAGATCACGCGATCTTAATCCCCTTGATTTTTATTTATGGGGGTACATGAAAAATTTAGTCTACGTGCAAGTTTCGAACACAAGAGAAGAGTTGTTGGATCGTATTCACCTGGCTGCCGAGCAAATCCGACAAAACAAGTATGAAATTCGGATAAGTACTTCTTCTGTTGGCTTACGGGCACAAGCCTGCATTCAACAAGGGGCTGGACATTTCGAAAATATTATTAATTCAACTTTTTTAAATAAAATCAGTTTTTATTGACTTTAGGATTATATTTTTTTTCAAGATCTGACAATCACATTCATAGACAAAATAAGAATAGATATACAAGTTTTGCGTTTTTGTTACTTGAAATGAAGTCTACTTTATACTCCTAGAATTTGAACATAACGATACGGGACAGCTTGTATAAATAAAATTAAAAACTCTTTAAAAATACAAATTTTCAACAGCACACCACAGTACACAACAACAGTAAATTATTTTTAATATATTTGGCTCCACTTGTCTGGCTCCACTTTAATGATCGGGTACCAGACAAGCAGTTTAAATCATTTACTTACATAGGTCAACAGCAACTTAAATTATCAAAATTCCTTAAAAAAGAAAACATTAATATTGCTTATAAAACTAATAATAATCTAGCCAAATATATTAAAAATAATAAAGAAGAAACTACCAAAGACAATAAATCAGGAGTCTATAAGTTATCATGCGGATCATGTACCAAAACATATATTGGACAGACAGGTAGAACGTTTAAAAAACGAATCCAAGACCACTATCATTCTTATATCAATAAGAAAACTGACTCAACCTACTCTAATCATTTAATAGAGAATGAGCACGAATTTAATTTACAATTCGATATCATACATGTAGAAAATAAAGGTAGAAAACTAAATTGTTTAGAGTCTTTAGAAATTAATAAACTTAAAAACTCAGAAATGTTACTAAACGATAAATTAGACTTGAATTCATCCCCACTGTTAAATCTGTTCACCCATTGAAATATTGTTTCTTAGTTGCTTATACTATATTTTTATACTTAAACCTCACACAAGTAGGACATGGTATAGTTTTCAAAAAGCAAAATGTAAATGTAATAGTTCCTAGAATTTTAACTTGGGTCAACCACCTGATTAACGCTGTATCTTGTATGTATCTTTAGTCTTAAGTTGAATTTGAAGAAGCTACTGTGTTAGCGAAACAGCTGTCATTATTTTATTAATAAAGTGTAAATCTAAAACATCTTATGTGTGTTTTATTTATTTGTGATATGGGTATCATATGGTATATTTTTGAAATCAGAAAAAGATCATTATAAAAATTTAGTAATATACAGGGTAACAGAAAAAATTAGAACATACATGAGTGAGTAAAAATCTCGCCAGTTTTGCATAACACAAAAGTATTTGTAATAATATAAAATATTATTACAAATCAGGTGTGAAGAACTTGAATTTGTATAGTGTTCTTCACACAATATTTTATATTATTACAAATACTTTTGTAATATAAGGGTATTTCATTAAAAAAGAATATTTTTTCTGTATTCTAATGAATCTGCACACCACTGGGTTTATGATGGCATGTGAAGAAAATTCATTCACTATCACACAACTTTTATTTGAAACATTTTTCATATATGCAATAATGACGACGATAAAAGGTGGGTAATTTATAATAAATAACCCTATACAATCGAAATTACGTCGGCATTCAATAATAATACAATCTTTGCATCCAATAATTAAATAAAAATCGTCAATTTTTATCAGTATGCGTTTTTAGCAGGATAAGTAGCACAAGTAAAGACATTTTTATCGGAATTTACAGTTATTAGCCAAACGGTTTATCGTATAGTCTAACATATTAATAATAATTAATTAAGAAATAACTATTGGCACCTCGAATATTACCAGCTGCAATTATGCAATTCTCTGTTATTTTAGCTTGTCGTCATAAACATAGTAATTGATAATGTTTGTAATGGCCTTGCAACAGAAAAAAATAATGGAAACCGTTTATGATGTGATGTTTTATTCAGAGTCGGTGTGTAATTTTCAGTGTATGTAACGGTGTTAAGATCACAAAATGTATGAGGGAAAGGCATTGACACTTAAGATGCAAGATCAAAAGCACCGACTTTATGGTACCCTTTTATCCTGCATGTCCTATGTCGCCTAGTTTATTGCATTTTACAATGGAAAAATTATCTTCCAGGCATATACATTATTAGACCTAATGGATTTGTGAGTAAGTGTGATGTGTTGTTTCGCGAAATTAAATGTGCACATCAATAATTTCTGACCGTTAAGTACACACATATGTACTTACATATATAAATACGTACATAGCAGTACTTAAAATTTTATTTATGTGTTCTTCCAAGTCGAATTTTGCGTTTGTTATTGGCACAATCCTCTTTAAAAGGACAGTAAATAATAAACTCGTTAAAATCAATGCCTTTCGCCAACGCACTCTAAAATGATTTTAAGTAAAATATGGGGAAAAACGAATAATCGCAAATTAAGTATGTTAGGAAATTCCAAAGTAATTACAATAATTTAGATTACAACTGGTTGCATATGAGGACGAATGTTGGGAGCATACCGCCCTTATCGAATCAGAATTCATCCAGGTGCATTAGATTCATCTAACTAAAATCTATTTACACAATAAGGAATTTATATTCTAAAGAAAAAAAGGGGCAAGTTAGGCGTTGACAATTAATATTATGTAAGTGTCTAATGGCTGGTTCTACATGACCTAAGATAAAACTCAATTAGTTATCCGTACTTTATTCCACGATTTATACTTATTATTAGAGCAGACCAATTTCCGTGCGCGCCATGTGCGCCGATGTGAGGATGATTGTATTGCATCAGAACTAATAAAAAGCATTCAGTATGTGTTTGGCATTTGCTTAGACTGCATGTAAGTAATAAAATGTCGTCGACACACAAATCGAGAAAACGACCGTTGTCAGACGAAGTGAATAAGTTTATTATGGATTTCCCGGACTTAATATACGATGGCTCAAAAATTAAATGTTTAGTGTGCAATACATATCTAATGTGTTGCTTAAAAACACATTATAAAGAACACGTAAGCAGTTCGAGGCACAATAATAACAAAATTAATCGACAACAGTTTATACATAAACTATGTGTAACTATGATTGCGTATACCCTGCCGTTTACCTTGTTAAGTAATGATTCATTTATTTCATTTTGGAATAAATGCGCGAATCAAACATTACCGAGCACGACAACGTTACGAAGGAATTTACCATCGGTGCGTAAACAGGTTGAAAATAAAATCAAAGCCGAACTGAAAATAAAAAGTGTGGTTATGTGTGGACGAAACAACTTACAGCAAAAAAAAAACAATCTGTAGTTAATGTGATGGCGCGTAATATGGGACCACATCAACCAACGTCTTCAATTTTATTAGCATCCAGACGACTAGAACAATGTAATGCCGAAAAAATTTCAGAGGTGCTATTAGATACTTTGGAAAAATTTAAACTTTCGAAAGACCAAGTATTAATGTTTATGACCGATGGTGCCGCAACCATGAGTTCTGTAGGCCGGTCTCTTAGAAAATATTATCCTAACTTGTTACATATTACTTGTAAACTCCATTCTCTACACCTTGTGACAGAACAGGTTCGTAGATGTTATCAAGAGGTAGATGCTTTAATATCGAGTACAAAGGTAGTATTCCTGAAATCTCCAAAACGTATTCAGAAATTTCACGAATTGTGTCCCCATACCCCTGAGCCACCACAGCCGATTCTGACACGTTGGGGTACATGGTTACGGGCGGGGTTTTACTATCACGAACATTTTGAAAAAATTAAAAACATGGTTTTATCATTCGATCCGAAAGAAAGTGCAGCTATCAATACAAGCCAGAAAGAAATTCAAGATGCCCAGATTAAAATGGATTTACAAAGTATTCGTGAGAATTACTTGGGACTAGAAGAAGCAATAACAAAATTCGAAAATTCGTCACTGTCGTTAGAGGAATCACCGCAAATCGTTAAAGATGTTCACGCACAACTCTGTGCTGTAGAAGACGCAAAAAGTGAAAGTGTTCTTAAGTGTTAATTAAATTTGAAAGTGTTTTAGACAGAAATGCAGATTTTGACACCTTAACGTTGCGTTAAGTTGCTTAAAAAAGTATTTCGATTATGCGAATATAACATCACTAGATGTAGAACGCTCGTTTGCCGAATATAAACATATTTTTTCCTCACAGCGGATATGTTTTTAAGAAATAACCTTAGAAACGCACCTGCTGTTGAAAATATACAATCGAGTTTCTCCAATTTGTCAATCCTTGGAAGACGCTTAAAACGGTAAGTGTTTTTTTAAATCCTCTGTCGTGCACACAATCACTGATTTCATACATTTTCCATTTTATTGATAGGTACATACAACGCTGCTATAATATGTACTATTCTTATTGTTCGTGTGTTTATGCATATTACTTTAATAGCAGAAAACCAAATGTATATTTAATTATTTCTGATCGAATAAATGTCTCTACTTCTATACTTCTATCGGTAACAAGCTCATGTTGCGTCCCAATTCTATCGCATATTCTAATATATTACGGATTACACACGGAAATTGGTCTGCTCTACTTATCACCGTTCTATGCGTATTTATTAAGTTCCGTTTAACTATAGGTACCGCAAAATAAACAAAAAGTATTTTATGTTCGTAGTATAATTAACAAATTAATGTCAATTTGTGCATTATAAATTTACATTAGCAAATAAATAAATATGCATCATATAAATATAAATGTCGATGTGTTTAATTCAGATAGTGACAAAGAAATTAGTTTGTAAAGGTATATGTAGTTTATTTATCAAAGAATGTGTATTCATCAATATTACAATATTATTTACAGGATTGATTATTTTAACATTTTATCGGACGAAGAATTTAAAAAACGCATCCGTTTGAATATACATACATGTAGAAAGATTATAATTTATAAGACCTGAAATAGGTAGAATCCAGAAATAATATCAACTTAAGAAAGAATAGGTGTTGAGACTAAAATCTTGGTAACGCTAAGATTTTTTTGCAACAGGTACAATGTTAATAGTTGTAGCTGATTTTGTTGGTGTTTTTAAGACTTCTGCAAGTACTATTGTAAAAATCTTACACATGCAATTGATAGATTTCGAGATCAATTTATATATAATGCTAATTTGTGTAGCGACAAAGAAAGGAAGAGGTGAAAGGTATATGTGAATAATGCGTTCATAAAAAAAATCGCGGTCGAGTCGAATGTTCACGTAGTAACGAAAAAATTATTTTTCTTTATTCGACTCCAGCCTATCACTATCACTATCACAGTTAAGTATACGGGTAGCAACATCTAATTCATCAGTAATTCTCGTTACCGATTAATTATATTGTTCTATCGGTAGGTATTTATCAGTATCACACACAAATTTAAAGAAAAAAATATGTTAATAATTCAACACAAATAATTAAAAACCAAGTATTTATCCCATTGGACACGGCATGGACACGCTACATAAAGCTTTTTATTTTATGACGACTTTTGTTTAACTATAAACATAATAATTTTATTTTAAATGAAATTTAATGTTCGTTTAATTTTAATCGCATTAATTAAATGCGGCTTAGGTTTGTCGACATATTCGACGTAAAGGCTATTATTGATATCCATAAAAAGAACATCGTAATAAAAGCACTATATGTGAGGGCATAAATGTTTTGATATGAAAATGCCAACAATAATTATTTTTATGAATAATAACTTATGTAGATGGATAGACCAATATCTATGAATTCTATCTTTTTTTTTTGTCAAGTCAATGAACTTGAATTACAGCTGTATTTCGGCAAATATAGAATAAACAAAGATATGGACCGACTTTAATTACATTTGGCCCTAAAAATTTGGAAATTTTTGATGGATTACAAAAAAAATTCCTTTTGATTTTCAGTTAGACATTTATACGTATTTTTCGAATTCACTTTGGCGTTATTCAGCGGTAACCCTGTGCATGTCAAGAAATGCAGAAGAATTGGAAGAAGGCAAACTAAGATTTTATAGGATTGCACGATTTCCACATGTTATCGGAGTTATTGACCCATATTGGAATAGAATCTAGCAGTGCTTCTTAAATAAAATAAATCTGCTACTTCTGCCTAAGCTTTTTCATATTTTGATGCTGCGTCAGTGGTTTTGTTTTCTGCAATAATGGTTTTTAGTAAGTGTCAATTATCAATGTTATATTTTGATACAATCTGCTTACCAATAATACCACTGTGTCTTTCTATAAAGTGTTTTCATGAGCGTAGATAGAAGCGTGGTTTTTATAATGTATTTTATTTATTAGTTTATATTTCGTAACATAAATAAAGTGCTGTGAGTAAGTTTCTTCTTTTCATAGTTTTAACTGTTAATTACATCGTAATTTTTGTGATAGATCCTGTTTAATATCGTTTGATTGAATCTATTTCTACCAATTATTTCGACGTAAGTGTGCATTGAATTTCGTTCAGTTTCAATAACTTACGCACACATTTTTAGTTTTCATTTATTTAGATCTAGAGCATTGTTTAAGTTACTTTTTCAGACATGATATGGAAGAATGTCGAGAACGGCATTGTAAAACAATGGCGAGTTGGATTGACGGTCATACTGATTGTATGTCCATTGTCAGTGATTCCGAAATTTATTACAAAATCCGTAAAATATCGTCAAAAATTCGTCACTTAGGATCGCAAACACATCTGAACTCTGTAAAACTTTTATGGCGGCTAATATTCCATTAAATAAACTTAGCAATCCCACTTTAAAAATATTTGTGAAAAAATATATTGGTCGAAATGTTCCTGATGAATCAACTTGACACAAATATTATGTTTCTAGGTGCTATACGAGAACAGTAGAACGCATTAGAAGCCATCTTTTAAATCAATACATATGGATAAGCGCCGACGAAACGGTGGATATGTTAGGACGCTGTGTGGTAAATGTTGTAGCTGGTGTACTACATCCAACTATTCCCTATAACTCATATGTAATAGCAACAAGTGTTATAAATAGAGTTGATGCGGAAACAGTTGCTGAAACCATTAAGGAGAATATGCAAAAAATGCTTCATTCGGACGCCACGTACAAAGAAAAAATACTTTTATTTGTCAGTGATAGTGCTGCGTATATGTTAAAAACAGGCAGACTATTGAAGAAAACATGTCCTAATATGCTGCATATTACTTGTGTAGCACATGCTCTCCACAGAATCTGTGAATATATCAGAGACACTTTTCCGGAAGTTGATAGACTTGTATCAGCTTTTAAAAAAGTTTTCAGAAAAGCACCATTGAGAGTAGCTCTTTTCAGGGAAAAATTTCCATCTCTGTCACTGGCTCCCACTCCAGTAATAACTAGATGGGGAACATGGCTGGAAGCTACTAGTTATTATGCTGAGAATTTCGATAGTCTAAAACATTTCGTAACACTGCTAAAGGAGGATGCTAGAAGTATTGGTGAGTGCAAGGAGCTCACACAAATCCCAAATTTAAAAAATCAGTTGTACTTTCTTCACGAACACTTTGGAAAATTGCCAAAACTAATCACTTATTTTGAAAATCGAAATCTCAAATTAAATGACGGATTAACTACATTAGATGTGGCTGTTAATAATTGGAAAAGTATTCCAAGTGACTTCGGATGTGGCCTTCGGCAAAAGTTTGAAGCAATTCTTAATAGAAATCCAGATTTAATTACATTGCAGCAATTATGTCCTATAACCAGTTGCGATGTAGAAAAGACGTTTTCTATTTATAAGGATGTACTTAATTCAAAGAGAACAAAATTGACAGAAGAAAACCTTGAGAAACTATTGCTAGTCAATATTAATACTCGTTTACTCAACTTGAACGACAAAATGAACAAATAAAAATGTTCCAATTATAGAAATAAAATTAAAAACTTTAAAAATACAACTTTTCAACAAATACATATGTATTTCGTAATTTTATAGATCACCATCCGTTCGTTTTCCAATTATATAAATAAAATTAAATATTTTAGAAATACAGCCTTTCGCCAGTACTGCACTGGGTGGTAAGCGTGTCCGTTCTCTAGTGATAACTTATACTGCAATGTATGTAATTCAAATTTTAATTAAAATTAGGTACTGTAGAACGTTTAACTAGAGATTAACTAAACTCTAATCACATTCAGGTTATTTAACGCAGTGGCGGCTCTTGATGACGTACGATGTGCGCTGCTGCACGGATGAGACTACTTCGAACTATTTCGGAAGATTTCGGTACGGTTACTTGCTTCTCTGTATATATGAAAGCTTAAACGAAGCAGTCTCATCCATGCAGCAGCGCACATCGTACGTCATCAAGAGCCGCCACTGAATTTTAACGGTACCTATAATAATTGATGGGTGAAACTGGTGAAAGTTAACTTATTGAAGAACCTGCCCTAACAGAATTTCATTGAAAGGACATGCAAAATAAGTAAGTGAATAAAACAATGTACGGGAAAAAAATATTTATAAAACCTATTTGAGACGGTGGTTGAGAGCATTTGAGAGAATTCATATTTCATGATACTTGGCTAAGTAAGCGCATAACTACCGCTCATCGTCTCTTCAATTGATCTGCCCTCTCTATCTGTTTCGAAGCTGTTAAAACTTTTCATGCTGTTTATTACTTGTTTATAAGCTGTTCAGCTGTTCCATGGTAGTTTGTTATCTGTTCAGAAAGTGTACTATTGAATACCCTAGAAGCAGGTCTGGACATGCAATAAACAGATCTTAAACGAAGAGAGCAAAGTTCAATTTAAAAGGCGAATGTTACGTTTTAATAACCTCTTGGAAGTTTACTGTTTTTACTGTACTTATTAGTGAAGGAGAGGGGGAATCAAAGACTAAGCTGAGCAGTTATGTATTGACCAACGCGAAGTTAGCTACATTACTCAGATGTGACGTATTGACCTGAATGACATTTAATTGCCAAATCAAGCTTCATAAGAAAATACTTTGGATTTGGCGCTAGGACCGAATTGCCTATATGCGTTGCTATACTTATTTCTATACTATAAATGTAGATTTGGCAACTTAAGTTTACTTGCTCCTTTACAAAATATCAGACCTGTTCTATTTCTTCAAGTAGCAGTGTGAGCCCTAGCGCTATCCTAATGCAAATCTTGGACGATTTTATCGGACACTTCAGACAAGCATTAAATTTTTCTCAAACTTCGAAACAATTTTGCGCCATGCAAAAAGTTCTTTTACGTTTGAAGGCTCAATGTTATTCTTAAAAAGCTAGTTCACTAAATATTTCAAAGTTTCTAGAATAGGTACTGAAGGAAACAACCAGGAGAACAAGTACATGTGCTTACCATACCATCTAATCACGAAAAACATTAACAGAATTCTTAAACAACAAGGTCTCCAAGTTGCTTTTCGGTCCGAAAACACCATCGAAAGTCTCTAGGTAATACTAAAGATAAAGTTAATTTGAATTTTACATCAGGTATGTACGTATGTAGAAAAAAGGTAGCAAAGGTCGAGGGCGTGGGAATAAACACCTGGTGTTGTCGTTTCCTTAAGAAGGGTAAGTTGACGACATTTTAATTTGTATATTTATTTTAAAGTCAGTATATACTAGGACATCGTGTAAAGTTGTGCGTGATTCTGTGTGTTAGCTATACCATACCTCATGTGCGACACTTTAATTAGTGACTTTGCCTACTGATGTTGACAACTTAGTTGTCGACTGCCACAGTAATTAAGCTTGTAATGGCATCATTAATAACTTGCTAAGAATAATAGGAGACGCAAAATTATTATTGAATCCCATAGTGTATTTTAAAGTCGAAACCAATGACGAAATTAGTACGAAAATTAGACTATTCTAGCATCGTGTCAAACAGTCTTAATACGAAAACATACGAGGGTTATTTGGCAGGAAATAATATTCGACTATTTCGGAAAAATTTAGTGCATCCAATCGATATTCCCACGATGTTAATTATCTTCCTGATGTTAATTCTTGGGTCGTTCAAAACAATAACATGAATTTTGTTGATAATTGTCGCTTGAAGTTATATAATATCACCCCACTTAAATTGTAGTTTTCGAAGGAGCATTGTCACCTAAAGTGTCTTGCATATCACCAAAATTTCATACGCGTCTAGTCCTCCAAAAAAATAAATATTGTAAATTACATTATTCATGGTAAGTTTTTGCATTTTAGAATTTCCCATTAAGCCACTTATTCGCACTGCTGTAATTTTCTAATCGAAATGTCAGAAAAGAATCAAATTTGATTCGAGCATCACCTTCCCTCCAAATTATTCTCGCCAAGTTAATTTCATTAAGTTTTACAATCGGGGAATTTTCTATATTTCTAATTATACGTGCACATTAGGTTGCCAATTCTTTTAAATAATAATTATAGACACACCTCTATCAAAACAATTTTAAAGTGAGCGGCATTTCTCAAAGAGTTTAGCATTGAAGCGGCAAGAACAAACATTTTAAATCGCAGATTATACAGACTTGCAGCAATCATTACTACTTACTTACATGAAATTGAAATAATCGAAAACTAATTGTACGTTTGCGGTACAGAGTGTTTATTTGCTTATATTCGGCATTATAAAGACCTACATTACATGTATATAATAAGTTACTGTGTAATAAATAATAATTAACATAATTCAGCTACCTCTGTGTTCTATTGCCGATAAAAGTCCGTTTAATAAGCTATTTATGTGATATTATGAGATCAAAAGAAAAAAAATTGAAAATCATGCACATACCTATATTACTTGAATAAATTGCGATAAGATTAAATCATTATGGTTTTTCGAAGAAAACAAAACAAAACAAAATATAATTGTAACTAAAACATTTAATTTTGTATTTGTGAAGATTTAAAAAAATAACAGTTTAATCTATAAAATAGACTAACATGTTCCATTGGAAATCTAAGTCTAGGCGTAACTTATTCATATGTTTCTTTTCTTTGTGAATAAATCCTGTGAAAAAAGTAAGGTAATTGTACGTCTTGGGTGGTAGAAACAAAAACATTATCATAAGACTGTTATAAATGATATTTCAATAAGTTTTTTAAATATACAAGTGTCCCGTATCCTTATGTTCAAATTTTAGGAGTGTAAAGTAAATTTCATTTCAAGTAACAAAAACGCAAAACTTGCATATCCATTTTTATTTGTTTCAAAGTTACAGATCTATGAATGTGATTGTCAGATCATGAAAAAAATGTAATCCTAAAATCAATAAAAACTGATTTTATTTAAAAAAAAGTTATACGATTCAATAACGTGATTGTTAACCTCGCATAATAAAATGTTATCTTAAAATAAATAAACACGTGTCGTAGTGCATACAGTAATTTCTTGGAGATCTACAAAAAATAATATTGGAAATTCATAATAAAGAAGGTTCTTACTTATTTCGTAAGTGCTGAACCATGAATATCATAAAATAAACAAATGTTCAGATGACTGTTAACGTTGCATTTTTTAATAATCGATTACATTACGTTTCAGTTCATACAACAGCTTATTAGTGAGTGGACACGTTTTCTTTATTCAAAATGCCTTACCGATTTTCTTCTCAAGAGTATGCGGACACGCATTTTGTGTATGGCTACTGTAACGGCAGTGCACGTCAAGCAGTTATTGAATACCGACATCGGTTTCCCGATAGGCGCATTCCTCACTATAGAACGTTTCTGGAAGTACACAGACAATTTTGGGAATGCGCACGTTATTATTTTTTCGACCGAGGAGTAAATTTGCCAAGACTTAGAGGAAGAAGCAGTAGCTATTGTTACAAGGGATTCAACTCTCAGCGTACGTCGAATCGCTAGACAACTAGGAGTGCCAAGAACAACAGTTTGGCGAATTTTAAAACGTGAGGGCTTACATCCATTTCACTATCGCAGGGGACACGGTTTACTTGAGGCGGAGCACTGTGCTCGTATAGTTTATTCTACCTGGATATTAAGACAGTCACAGCTTCATTTTAATTTCTGCAGAACAGTCCTCTGGACAGATGAATCTAAGTTCACGAGAAGTGGTGTTACAAATATGAGAAACCTGAACAGGTGATCATCAGAAAATCCCAAAGCTATTCGCCCATCTAAATATCAACATGAATTTTCTATTAACGTTTGGGCGGCCCTAATCGATGATTTGTTGATTGGTCCTGTCGTTCTTCCTGGGAGGTTAAATGCGGACAATTACCTTCAATTTCTTATTGACGAACTGCCAGGTCTTTTAGAGGATGTCCCACTGAATGTTCGACGAGACATCACATGGATGAGGCACCACCACATTTCGGAATTGCTTGCTGTCCGAAATTGAGTTAACGTCAATTATCCAAGATGGATTGGTCGAGCTGGTCCTGTTGCATGGCCACCCAGATCACCCGATCTTAATCCCCTTGACTTTTATTTATGGGGGTACATGAAAAATTTAGTCTACGCGCAAGTTTCGAACACAAGAGAAGAGTTGTTGGATAATATTCACCTGGCTGTCGAACAAATCCGACAAAACAAGTATGAAATTCAGATAAATACTTCTTCTGTTAGCTTACGGGCACAAGCCTGCATTCAACAAGGAGGTGGACATTTCGAAAATATTCTTAATTGAACATTTTTAAATAAAATCTGTTTTTGTTGACTTTAGCATTACATCATATTCATAGATCTGTAACTTTGAAACAAATAAAAATGGATATACAAGTTTTGCGTTTTTGTTACTTGAAATAAAGTCTACTTTACACTCCTAAAATTTGAACATAACGATACGGGACAGCTTGTATAAAGGATACTTGTTGAAATTTCATTTAAATGTTGATATTAAAAAACTAGTTTAAGGTTTCAAATAATTTTGGTTCACTACAATTGTTTTGCCAGATTAATAATAATGAGTTGGTAAATTAGCAATAGAAACAGCATTACACATAAATAAAACTGTAGACCAACAAATTGTTTAGCAACGGGTAATACCTTAGGTGCACCCATTACCAGGAAATGTTTATGAACAATTTAAAAAAATTAATAATCATAGAAGTATTTAAAAATTGTATCTATAGATGTCAGTTATATGGTATGTAGATAGACGTAAATATTTATTTTATGACATTGAAAGAAGCGAATTGAAATTGGTTTCAAGCTTATTAAAAAAGCAAAAATTTATTGTTTTGAGTGAACCACAAAAAAGTTTTCAGAGTATGCCATGGATTAAATCAATTATGTCTTAAGATTTAGGTATAATAGAAAATTATAATTTTGATTCACTACGAACGTTTACGGCGTTTTTTCTTGTTTTTTTTTTAATGTGAACTAGCTCTAATACTAATCTAGCTTAGTAATTTTTCCTTGTTTGGAGTATTTTAACATCTTTATAATTGAAGGTGTGCCTATTTTTGTTTTCGTGTTTTTATAAGGCTGTGATGTTTCTTGCATATTTGTGACCATTGATTCTGTCTTTTAAATGTTGTTCTGTTTGACTATATAAACGACACTACAATCATTACATGGTATGCTATACACTGCATGTGATTTTTTTTCTGTTGGAATGGCTGCTTCTAATTTTGTTTTGATGAAACTTTGATGAAAAAACTCAAAACTATGTATTTTCTGTGAAACATTGAAAGTGTAAAACATTACTATGAACAACTAAAATTTGTTCAAGGTGTTCCTGTGTTAAATTAGTTCTTTTAGATGTTAAAACGTCTTTAAAAATAGAAAATCTCCGTTCCACATCACAACCGGTAATGGGTGTGTGATTAAAATGTTACGAAAGTGCACCATACTTCGAATGTATAGATTTTTCAATCGGCTCTGTGCAGAATTGATATAATATATTCAAATCTGGATTTCTGCTAAATATGGCATCAACTTTTTGTCTCAGCTTTAAATAATGAAACTTATCAATATTTGGAAAATGATCCCTGATGTATTCACATACTTTGTGTAGTGCATGTGCTGCACAGGTAACGTGGAGCATATTGGAATAAGATTGCTTTAATAACTTCCCTGTTTTCAACATATAAGCTACCGCATCAGTCAAAAATAACAGCATATTGTCTTTATAGTTGTTATCTGATGACAGAATATTATGAATACATTGATCAATTACTTCTGCAACTGTGTCACCATTTACGACTGGCAATATTTTAGTTGCAATTAAGTATGGTTGGTATGAAGTTGTCGGATGAAGAATACCAACAATTACATTTAATACATATCATCCCATTACATCCGTTGTGTCGTCTGCACTTACCCAAAGATAATGACCAGCTAGGTTGGTTCGTATTTTTTCAATGGTTCTCAAATATCATTTTGGTAAGTGGTATTTACTTAAAGTAGATTCATCTGGTATATGACGATGAGTATATTTTGTAAGAAACTTCTTGAGGACTAGATTGTTAAGCTTTTTGAATGGAATATTGGCCGCCATGAAAGCTTCACACAGTTCTTCGTTGAAAGTGTCAGGTGTAGATGGACATATTGTCATGAATTTTTCCCCGAAGAAAAATTAAAGAAACAGTAAAAGACTATATATATATTTATGTACATTTTATTCCAGGAAAATAATTAGAGATATTTTATATTTTATTTAAAATTTGATTATAATGTGTATTTTTGTCCACGCCTGTAGGATTTTCGAACGTGGTCATGACGTTTGCGGTTCCTGCCACGACGGAAGTGTATCGTCGTAGTCGGACTTTTTGATTTATGTTTTAGGTTTGGAGATATTCATTTCCGCAGAGGAGAGTTAGAGATTTTTCATCCTTTACACAGATAGGTCGGGTTTTTTTGAATAAGGACTTCCTTTTTATTCAAAGCATTATTAGTTAATTTCGGTTTGTGTTTAGTTGTGATCTTGGATGTGTTTAAAGTAATTTTCGATTAATTGCGAGTTTTAATACTTGTAATTTTTGATTTGTGCGACCTATCTGAAATCTCTCTTTTAGTATAATTTTTTTGTGAATTGCGACGACTACATTAATTAATGTACGTGTGTTTTTGCAAGTATATTTATATATATATATATATATATATATATATATATATATATATATATATATATTAATTTAGTTAAGTTATTTGTATATTGATTGAGCTCGTAAATTCAGTAAATTTATTCTTATAATAATATATTTTAGTCAGAAAAATTTTCAACATTTTCGTTTTTTGCTAGTTTTTGCTTTCGGTTGGCTGTAGTTGTATGAAGGTCAGGGAAATTTGGTGGGAGTTTGATCATGTTATGAAGCGCATGATCCAGTAATTTTTTTTTTTGAGTTGCGCGCTCACAGATAATTTTCTGTTTGACGTTTGAAGTTTTTGGTTAACGTAATTAATTAAATTTGAAAGTTTTGCTAACTATTTAATTAGGTTAAGTTTGTTCGCGGTCAAATTGAGGTTTTTTATCTTGTGTACAAGTCAATATTTATACAAGTTTTCCTCAGTCTTATGCATTAGTGTTGCATAAGACACTCTTAATACTTTGTTAAGAGAGTTTTTTTTTTATTTATTTTTTGAAAATTATATGTTTGTGTTGTTAATGTGAGTTTCATTTCTAATACCTTTTTTATTTAACACATACCCTTCGAGGGTAACCTGAAGATACAAGAGCTCCTGGAAGGCTGAACCGACTAGAGTTAGACTGAGCAACCTGTTGTGTATTGTGGGCCAATTCAAATAATTAATCAACACCACAATTCATAGCAATAAGTTATCTAGATGAGTTTTCAAATAAACATGTCTCTGCACGTTAAATTTATGTGGACGCCTTAAACTTAATGAACAGGCACTGCAATATATCTCGGTATCATTACGAATATGCAACCAATCTGTATGACCTCTAATCCATCCTACCATGGTTGCCCTACGAGAATTCTCCATAGTTAATGAAAATAAAGAGATAAGTATACTAAGTACAAAAAGAAATGGACTAGAAGGAAGAAACGAAAATTACTCCAAAAATAAGGTAGTAAACTAAACTTAATATTTATAAAAAATTTTAGGATAAATATACAATATAACAATATAAAACGAATTTTTAAAAATACTAAACGTTGTAACCAAATAACACTGAAAGAAACGAAACCAGAAACAATCTCTTATAGAAGAGAATAGAAAATATATATCTCAAGAACAATAAATACATATATGTATAGGCATGTATAATAGCATGTAAAACAAGAATACACTTTGGAAATTAGTTTTAAGCAATTATTTCAACCAAGTCAAACGAAATAGTATATAAATGTATATTTCGTCTTACACGCCACTGTTGA
This sequence comes from Melolontha melolontha, assembly GCA_935421215.2. Taxonomy (NCBI): domain Eukaryota; kingdom Metazoa; phylum Arthropoda; class Insecta; order Coleoptera; family Scarabaeidae; genus Melolontha; species Melolontha melolontha. Next base: position 498,000 of record OW285236.1, on the reverse strand, counting down.
ATTAAATTTATGAAGGAACACACACAATGTACTATTCACAACGACGAAAATAACATCTGCTCGACGAATGCAATCGAACAAGCAAATAGTGGGGCTATTATAACATGCAATACTAACATGATAGCGCCACAACGTTTTATCGGGGCAATTGGTCATTCAATCGCTTCAGTCCGCTTTCTGGTAATGAGGGCTGCAATGGGTAAAAAATAGTTTTTTTTAGATAACGAAAAACTATTTTTATTTGAATTTGATTTTTCTTTTAAATTTTTTATTTATGAAAATACTAGGAACGAATAATTTAGTTTAGTCGATTTACCACATATATTTGAAATTTTACTCCATTCTGATCGTCTACATTACATTCATTGAGAAGTGAAAGTTTCCATTTCATTTTTATTAGTGTTTATTTTTATAAAATTAACATCGGAAGACGATGTTTAAATAGAATGTACAATTTTATTGTTGTATATACTTACCATTTATCGTTTATTTTATTACAAATTGGTGACTTTATTCATGAATATTTGGGCATTTTTACTTCATATCTAGAGTTGTCAGATTTTCCTCACATTCTATTCATATTACGTACGCACGTTTTCGAAACACATCGGGTTTTATAAAGAACACGTGTTCATATGAAATTACAACTCAGCATTTTTGTTAATATATACCGTCCGATAAGATTTATTAAGTATTAACAAAGAAATTACATATTCTCGGCTGTTGTTGCAGATACTTCTTGGTGAAACATTTTAACTTCATACAGTAAATAATAAAAATAAATTAAAACACTTGGCTTGTTTCACTATGAGATTTATTTAAATACTCTAACAATTGTTTCGGCTGTTATGCCATTCTCAAAGAGATCTATAAATCTAACTTAAAGACTATCGCACTTGTTCTTATATGTTGTCTGTTCTTGTGTGTAGTGGGGGTGGTATTATATTGTGTATTACGGTGTCTATAAAGGGTGTATTGGCATATTCTATCTGTGTGTTGGTGATTAATAGATTTTGTTTTTTCGCTATTTTTATTTCTAATATTTCTAGTAGGTCCAATCTCTTGCTTTTTGTGATATTGTGTATTAATTCGCAGTTATCTATATCGGGGAAGTGGTTGAGTTCTATACAGTGTTCGGCAAAGCCTGTGTTTTTCTCACTATATAAAATTGACTTTTTGTGTTCTTTAACTCTGTTTTTAATGGCTCGTCCACTTTGGCCGATATAGATAGCTTCACAGTCTTTACATTTTAATTTATAAATTATTTATAGTATTATTTATAATATATTTATATTTTATATAAATAGTTTATAAATTAAAATGTAAAGACTGTGAAGCTATCTATATCGGCCAAAGTGGACGAGCCATTAAAAACAGAGTTAAAGAACACAAAAAGTCAATTTTATATAGTGAGAAAAACACAGGCTTTGCCGAACACTGTATAGAACTCAACCACTTCCCCGATATAGATAACTGCGAATTAATACACAATATCACAAAAAGCAAGAGATTGGACCTACTAGAAATATTAGAAATAAAAATAGCGAAAAAACAAAATCTATTAATCACCAACACACAGATAGAATATGCCAATACACCCTTTATAGACACCGTAATACACAATATAATACCACCCCCACTACACACAAGAACAGACAACATATAAGAACAAGTGCGATAGTCTTTAAGTTAGATTTATAGATCTCTTTGAGAATGGCATAACAGCCGAAACAATTGTTAGAGTATTTAAATAAATCTCATAGTGAAACAAGCCAAGTGTTTTAATTTATTTTTATTATTTACTGTATGAAAAGAAATTACATATTGTAAGAGATGTTTACCGAAAGTTTTGTTTTGTCTAGACGCACCCAGTTACAAAAGAAAGATTGCGAGTTTGAAGTTAAGTAGATTCATTGTATGCATTCTGTTAGGTCATGTATGCCGGCTTTACAAAACGCTACGTATATTGAAAACATTTGTACATATTAATTTGTCTGAGTAGGACTTTGAAATGTGGGGAAAATCTATCATATCTGATTTTTTAATTCGAAGAGTTTTTGATTATTACTCATATAACGTTGGAGCCAATATCATTTCATTAGATTTACAACTAAAATATATTGTGTCTAACATTAATGTTGGAACAAATGATTTAAAATCTAAGAACTTTACACTTTAGTAATTAAATAATACGTCGCCGATACTTTTCGTCCAAAAGGTTGAGATCGACATTTTTTTTGGAGATCTACACTGAATTCTCTGACATTTGGTTCCTAGTTCGTAGTGCTAAGGCATTACCCAGTTATTGCTAACGTATCAAATACTATTAAATCGTTTGATTAATTGACCAGAAACTGTGTGATAGCTTATGGAATGAACTGTTCTTGCGCTAATTGGTTATCATTTGAAAAAGTTTTTTACTTATTTGAATGTAATTCCCAATAACTAAGTACATAATGTACATGATTTTAATGGCTGCAAAAGTGGAAATTACTAAATACAACTAAATATTTAGACTATTCTTTGTACGTTCTTGATCAATAACACCCAAAATTTTAAAAATAATAAACTAGATTTTAAAATAATATTTTTTTTATTCTCTGAAAATGCATAAACAATAATTTTCTATAGTGTAATCGTGCCTTTGTATTTTATTCCGAATTAAAAAATAATTTATAACGATTTTATTTATTAAATTAGTTTGTCTAATAGAAATGATTGGTATGTAATGATTCTGATAATGTTTAATTTTGGAAACTTCTTTCTACAATCCAGTGTATATGATTTTACTTTAACTAGACTTTTTCTTTAACTAGGTATAACAAATTATTGTAAGGTGTCTGTAATAATTATAATTATTAGGATGTTAAATTTTAAATCGTAAATAAAAATTGTAACTTTCAATTTAGTGTTAAAAAAATGGTATACTTTTTATATTAAAATAAAATTTCAAATATATTTGGGAAGTTTAAGGTGTTGTAATAGGTCTTTTAATGAAATACAAAGTAATGGAATCATTAAATTTTATTTTTTCTATACATTTCATATTTAAATATATTTACAATAACTTATTTACTCTACAGATATAGGGGAGCTAGTGAAATCGTATACCTGCGTCATACTTTAGATATTTTAGTATCAATGGTATCATAATAATAATAATAATAACAATTATAAAAATACAGTCAGCTAATACTGTTCTATGACATACATTGATAAGTGGGTTTAGCGAAATGTTACCCGGCGATAGGCTAATAAAGTGTAAAAAAATCGGTGATAAAAATATAATAATAATTTATTCCTCTCAACTCATGGTAGGAAACATTAATTCACTGGGAAAAAATACATGCATACACATACATATGCATATACACTCATACATATACCGATGTCCTTGAAATAAAAAGCCAACGTATAAAAAATGGAAAGATTAAATTATCTAGAATATTTACCCAAAATTCTCTCAAATAAACGAGAAAAGGACAAGAAAAGATATTTAAAATTTTTTTGTCACGCCACTGTGCGATGGACTATATTATAAAAAACGATACCCTAAAGTTGAACGCCAATAACAAGAAAAATAGTTTTGTTATTATCCATCTGACTTTAAGTTTCGTTCAGTTGTCGATCCATACATACGTTCGATACAATTTCTCGATTAAAGATAGAGTGTTATCAAATAAGACGTTAAATGTCCGTAAAGCACACATCTTACATGTTCCTTTAATATATCATCTTTAAAAATTCACAAGTATAAATTGTTTACAACTGACTCAGGTTATTGCACCCTTAACATAATAAAACCAACACAATGTTATTTTTTAGCGTTTTTATAAACATAACCACTGCCGGCTTTAAATTCAATATTAATGTTTTATATTTCTTACATCTCGTAACAAAAAAAAAAACATTCACGTAAAACACACGAAATGATGTCAGTTCTAAAACTCCACAAATTATTTTAAGTATGATTTTTAAAATGGGTTTTTAAATTAATGTAACACACATTTTAATTTTTAATAATTCAGTTAGCATACAGGATATTATAGATTTTATAATATTGAAAGTTGTTACGCATGGAAACAATGGTTTATTTGTAACTTCAATAGAGATACATATTTATTATTTATGAATTCCGAATATTTTGATTTCATTGGCGGAATATGATACAATTTTCAGGAGGCTTTTAATTTTTGAGGTCCGTGTCGTAATTGACTAATTCATATTTTACATAATTAGATCTTTCCATTTTTCATACGTTGCCTTTTTATTTCAAGGACAGTCTGCATATCGATAAAGTAATGAAAATCATATAAAAAAATCTGTTAAGTGATAGCCTTTCGCTGTCAAGAATTGCTCGGACTTATTTTTAAATCTGATACACGGCCTTAGTTTGTAACTGTCTGATAATTTATTCATTAATTTTATAATTAGATATTGAGGATTTTTCTCACTAAATCCTAATCCAAATTTTAGAATATCTAATGTCCGTATAGTCTATTTACAATTCCAGATGAGGTACGTCCTAGACAGTAAGATCAGGCGCTAATACCTAAAGATCACGAATTACTAAAATAAGGGGCCTGTCATTGCTGCATTTAATAGTAGTTTATACAACGAGTCAATAATGACGGTTATTATTCCCGAGAGCTGAATTTGCGAACCGAGCCGCGAAGCGGTGAGGGAGTAACTCAGCTCGAGGAAATAATAGTCATAGTAAGCACTTCTTTATCTACGACTAACTGAAAATTACTAAAAGAAAAATAAACGTTATACTATAATATCGATATGGCGCTTGACGTTTTGACAGTTACTATGGTAACGCTGTTAAGACTATGTTGTATTGGCGGAACGCAGGGAATAACGTTATCATTTTTTCCCTGCATTGCGCCAATAAGAACGGTCGCATTTCATTATTTCCTGTGGGAATTATGTCCCATTATTAACTAATAATCACTAATATAATGCCTAATTTATTGTTTAGTCGTAGATAATAGATATTTATGTATTAAGGGAATAAACGACAGTTTTAATCCCGAGACAATAAGTAATGCCTCAGCAACCGAAGGGAGCGAGGGCATTTTCTGTTGAGGGATTATAGACGTTTATTCCCGAATTACATACAAAACTTTTCTCCCGGCCTTAAATGTAATAATTTATTTCATTATTAGTTTGACAGTTGATTGATAGATTGATCGGATGTCATTCAATTAAGTTGGTTTGTCATGAAAATGTGCATAGTTTCTGGTTACTAAGGTAAAACGAGTTTGTTTGTGTCTATATATAAATATTGTAAACTCATCTAATGCTACTATTACGATTACAAAATAAAATTGATTGATCTATTTAAATGCTTCGTCAATCTGACAGTTAAATTAATTTTGACTTAAATAAATGAACCAAAAGTCATTCAGACAGTGTCTTCTCGACACTGTCAGAACAACTGTCATTCTAGGTGTTGCTTTTTTCATGTTATTTTCTGATATTCAAATTTATGAACCATAACCTAAAAAGCGTTCTAAGGAAAAATATAAACAAAACTTAGCATCGCTGCGTGATCCGTCTATGACGTATGTTTATATACCGTTCTCGTGTGTAATCGTACTAACTTGGCGTACTAACTACACGTGACGATGTTCTTCATTAAATTCGAAGTCTAAAATCCTAAAACCAAAATGTTGTACCATACCTCTGCACCAGGTTCCTAAAGTTCGGAGTTTCAGTCATTAATTAAGCGTTATTAATCGAGATTTGTTGAGAGAAAGAGATACAATTTAGAATAAAGAAGGATTCTTATTATTTTTTTGCTAAAGTTTTCTTTTTATTTTAAAATTTTTTTTTTATATTTGTTGATTAACTTATTTTGACGAAAAACACATTTGACAACGTTGTAAAACAATGCCACAAGTAGGTAGACTAATTATGTTTCAGTCAAATGCATTGCCATTATCAAATTTTGACAATTAGTACCTGTCCACTCGATGTTTTGACTCACGTCATCAGTTGCGTGGCGTTATCACGGCCATGGGCACCTGCAATCTATGTATTCTCATTTCATTCAAAGCCCAATGATCAAACAAGAATAAAACTGAAACGAAAATGTGGTATTGTCTTCGCCATAAGACCAATAACATAGGTAGAGATAACATGCGGTCATCAGCCCGCCATGACACCTCTGTACTACGATAGTCGAATAATTAAATTTTAACGTTTGACATCGTACCTTGGTTTATTTTTGCTCTAATTAATTTTCTTTCTATCTAGCAAATAATTGTTGTTTTCAGAACACAAAGAACTGTTTTTAATACATTTTCAATAAGTATTCTAAATCACTAAGTTATTTATTGGTTATAGGTTAAGAATTTACATTTATTACAGATATGCCTGGAAAACCTCTGAATTCACAATCCCAGCAACGTGTATTGAATGTTTTAGACTTTTTTGAAAGAGAGAAACTAAATCAAGCACCTCTGATAAATACAAATGGATCTTTTGAAGTATTTATACTGTTAATGTATTTTGACATCATAATAAAGATTTGAATTTTGCAGAGAGCTACAGCTGCTCTCCAGATCTTCAAACAAACTGTCAGAAATATTAGAGAACGTAAGGGACAAAATCCAATACTTTCTTCACCTAGTAAGAAAAGACCATGTGCCAAAACCGAAACTGTAGATTTGCGAGAATCTTCAAAGATGGAAGTTCGAAACACTATTTATAACAAGTATAAAAGAGTATGTTGTTATTTTATTAATTATTCACAATTTTAATATATTTGAAATTATTTCAGAGAAACATGTTACTCTGTTGCCGTTAAAACAGGAATTAAATACCAAAGCCATAATCGATATTGGGAAATCTTCCTTATCCATTTTGTTAAAAGATATCGGTTTTAAATTCAAACAGGAAGACAACAGACGAACATTGGTGGAACAGCATGATATAGCCCTTTACCGAAGCATTTTTTTGCGAGAGTCAAATTCTCCAAAACCAGTGATATTCCTAGATTAAACATGGATATATTCAAAAGGTAGTAGGGGAAAATCTTGGCAAGATGCATCTACGAAAAGTGTTTGAAAAGCAGAAGGTTATGATGGTAAAAGGTTTATTATTTTACATGTTGGAAGTGAATCAGGTTTTATTGCGAGGTGCGAGTTTAATATTTGCATCGAAAACCAAGGCAAAGGATTATCATGCTGAAATGAACAGTCACAAGTTTGAGGAATGGACTAGAACACAATTTATGCCACATTTACCAAACAATTCGCTTGTAATAATGGACAATGTACCATATCACAGTGTAGTATTAAATAAAATTTTTAATACTGCGGCGAGAAGACAGGAAATAATAGACTGGTTATCCAGCAATAATATAAATTTCTCAGGTGAATTGACAAAACATGAATTGTTGGATTTAGTTAGGAGAAACAAACCTAAGAAACTTAAGTACTTGATTGATGAAATTTTAAGAGATACTGTACATGAAGTATTAATATTGCCTCCATGCCGCTGTGAATTTAATGCCATTGAACTAATTTAGGCTGTAGCGAAGAGCTACTATGATAAAAATATTGGTAGGGATAGCTATGGGGATGACAAAGTATTGAAAATGTGGAATGAAGCATTAGAGCATAGCACTGCAAATACCTGGGAAAATTGTGTTCGACATACAAATCATTTGATTAGTAAATGGTGTGACTGAGAGAAACACTTGGCAGACGTGAATATTCAGTAAATTATTATAAATTCTAATGAAACATCTAGTTCAAATTCAGATTTAGAATCTGACTGAAGTGTTTGTCATGTTAAAACAATTATTTTAGTGTTATATCTTTCTGTAACTTTTAAATCATGAAATTCATAATAAATGCTTTATAAAATTCTAGGTATAAATTCAGTTTTTGTATTTCCTCTTCTTGTAAGTTATATATTGAATTAGAATAATTGAAACATACATGAGTAGGTAAACCCCACCAGTTTTGTATAATACAAAGGTATTTTTAATAATATAAAATATTATTAAAAATCTGGTGCGAAGAACACAAATACAGGTTCACTATTAATATTTTTGTGAACGTGTCCGAACATATCCCTCCCCAGAGACGTAGATACGTATTTCGCCTTTCTACAGGCTCATCGGTACGCCCCCTGTGAACCTGTATTTGTGTTCTTCACATCAGATTTTTAATAATATTTTATATTATTAAAAATACCTTTGTATTATATATTTAATTGTTTGTTATTGTTTTGAAATAAATTAATTAAAAATTTCACGTTATTTTTTAATCAAAATACGCTAGAAAATTTTTAGCGTTTTGCTTACCTACAAAAGGTCTAGCATTAGATGTAGTAGCTCAAGATTAAACTCAGACATAGAAAAATAGAATATTGTTTGACAAGTGATGAAAGTAACATTTTTTTAAGCGAGAGAACAGTTTGCCAAACGAGGCGAAGCTGAGTTTGGCAAACTCCAGTCTGAATATCATCAGAAATTTTGAACGGAGGATTTTAAAGTGCATTGATCTTGAAGGACAACATTTTCAACATTAGTTATAGTTTTCAATAAATACCTATTATTTGTTATTTATTTGTATGTATGAAACTCTCAAAATATACGACTTCGTAGGTTAAGTAGTAAATTTTAATTTTGCGACATACTTCAAAATGTTCTCAGTAAATCACATGCTACTAGATTGACTTTTCAAATGAACACTTGTTACTTCATTCGACATGCTTATTTTTCTGCAATCTCTGTTTTTTCGTATTTATTTGTAGTTTTTGATTAGTTTTCGTGTTGGCTTGTTCTTTTGTTCATTATAATTTTTACGTGTAGATGTTAGAAAAAAAAAACACTCGTGAAGGACATATGAGAGCTTCCAAAAAAATTAAGTTTTCTTCACCTAACAATGGAAAAAATGGAGGAATTCATAATTATTAACACATAATTACCTTTTTTAAATATATTCACTAATATTTCAGGTAATTAAACCTGCAGAGATAGTTTTATATTAGCTTTAAAGGAAGGTCGTTAAATAATACTATTCGTGTCTGATACAAGTTCAAACTTGTATTTTAAATATTCTGTTTTTCATCCACCTTATGAAGCTATTGTATGGCGAAATAATATTATAGTGGATTTACAATAAAAGAATTTTTCTATTTTGCGTTCGAAATGAACTCATTATGAAACCCAAAACAGTATCGAAATGAGCTTCATTTCGATACGCTTTTTTTCATTTTTCAATGTTGGCGTTGTTCGAATACAGAAATAAATATCATTGCTGTCATTTGATTTTAAGAATTTATGTACATTTGACAGATATGATATATGTCCGTATTTTATACAAACAACGTATGTTGTATACAATTGACAACAACATATATATGTTTCTATGTTACTCATGTTTATATTTTTAAATGAAGTATCAAGTAATGTTAACGAAAATTAGTAAGTAATATGTAATATAATATACTTCGCGGATAGCAAGATTTAAATTTGAAAATGTCAAGTATCAATGTGACCAACTGCATGCTTTATATAAAAATTAAACTTTGAACTTTCAATTAAATAATTCCAGTTTAAGCAATTTATTAATGTAAAAAATGCAAAATAGAAAAAATAGTATAAAAAACTCGTTTCATAAGGCCTTTTGCCGCACTCGCTCTTTAGAAAACTCGCCGCTATCGCGGCTCGTTTTCTAAACTGATCTCGTGCGGCAAAATGGTGCCTTATGAAACTTGTTTTTTAATATACTATTTTGAAACTAGAAGTTTAATTCTTTCAATGGAGACTGTGGTTAAATAATAATTTAAAAAGGTATATAACCCCTTACCACAAATTGATAGTCGTATCCTAAATACGTATTTCGACAACTAAGTTGTCATCATCAGTAGGTAAAAACTACTAATTAAAGTCACACGGGGCACAATAAAGTAAGATAAACGCTTACGCACAATAGTCAGTCTTTACAGGGTTGCAGTGTATAGTAGTTGTGCGTAAGCGTTTATCTTACTTTATTGTGCCCCGTGTGACTTTAATTAGTAGTTTTTACCTACTGATGATGACAACTTAGTTGTCGAAATACGTATTTAGGATACGACTATCAATTTGTGGTAAGGGGTTATATACCTTTTTAAATTAGAAGTTTAATACTTATTTCTTATCGTTATAATGAAGTTTCAACAAGTATCTCCTTCGTCAATCAACGATTTAAACTTTCTTAATCTGAAGTATGTCTTATATTTCAAAATAAATAAATTAAACTGAAATTATTTCAAAATCATGTATTAAATGTTTAAATCATAGCCTGCAACTGTTGTAAATAAACAGACTAATCTTTAAAAGTAAATGCAATTCGTAAACAAACAGATGCTTCTAAAATGAAATTGTTTAAATTATGTATAACAGCATAATAAACATAAATATCAAGAAAGCCAAATAAAATTCGTAATATGAATGAAAAAAGCAGTATACTCTATAACCTATAAGCCAATAAAGTAGAAGATAAGATCTGCAGTGGTCCATTATAACTGGCTTATAACTGGGGTTATTAATTACTGAGACCAGTCTGTTAGGTGTATCACATAACTCCTATTAATATTATTTATATTTTTGTTATAGCGCGTAAATCTTGCAACAATAAATATGTATTTTAACGAACATCTTGCTGCAATATTTTCGAGCTCAGTATACATATACAGAGTTGGGTTTTCATTGTACACTTAATATTTTCGTTGAGAGTATCATATTTAAAACAAATCAAAAAGTATCTAATACTACTTTTTGCCCTTCTTCCGAGTCTGTGAAACAGAGTGCTACCACTCGTAATTTTTTTTTTCATTGAACCCTATATATTATTGGATGCTAGCCCATTCAATTCTGAATACATTTTTATTTATTTTTTTTCGTTGGGCGATGAATGACGCCATTATAATAACAACAAAAAGAAACACATAAGTCGGATATATGTATCGGTTAAAGAACAATAGAAAAATAATAACACCATAAAGCAAAAATATCTACTATCGAAGAAATTGTTCAAAATGTCTACCATTTTTGTTTCGATAAAGTGCAATGGACCTTATTTTTTATAAAGGGGGCCATAAATGTCGCTCTTTATTCCCACCCACCTATTTTCAAATTCTAATTGTAGAAAATCTGTTACTAATTGCACGTTATGCGGTGGTGCGCCGTCATGTTGGAATCACATTTGTCTCGGGATATCTTTAGGCAAATGGTGTAAAAATAAGTTTAAATATCGGTTTTGATTAAGTCTGCCTTTATTAAAATAGGGTCCCAATAACTGATTCCCTATCACACCTATTCAGACATTTGTAGAAAAACGTATTGGACATCGAGTTTGCTGGATCCTACGAGAATTCACGTCATCCCAAAAGTGATTACTGATTATTGTGATTATTAAACACACCATTCCTATGAAAATTTACGTCATCCGTCCATAAAATGCTAAACTGTATTACCTCATCAACTAGTATACAAACTGACATTTATATAATATTATGTTTTTTACTCGGTCATATTTCCAAAGCAAACTTTTTCTTTTTTTATTGTTGTTATTATGGCGTTATTCATTGCCCAACAAAAAAATATATATACTATGTCTCACTAAGTTGGAACCATATGCAAAACTTTTTTATTATTAATTTTAGGAAAAAAAGTTATTCTTCATAAAAAGTTCTGCGTGTTCTAAAATCTAAAATGCAATCATCAGATATTAAATTTTTTCAGTCGTATACACGGTTTGTTAAAGAATATGAATTTTACTAAGAGTAAAGTACTTTTATGTTTGACAACATCGAAAATTGTTATAAAGAAAAGTTAATCAGAACTAAAATCTATGTTTAAATATGCAATTACATCTATTTACATTGAAAAATTTTGTTTTGTTATTTTTTACCAATCTTTTCATTTTCAACGAACATTTATCTCTTGTGATTATGAAACACATGATAACTTCTTCGTTTCTAAATGTTTTCTAACATTTTTGCAATTTCAACACGTAATTAATGTATGTGCGTTTATTTTGCAAATAAGAAAATACATACAAATACTAAGATGTGTTTAATACTAGAAATAAATTGAAATTTATTTTTCACTCATTTCACTAATGCCTCGACATATCCACCCTCTCGTTCAATACATTTAATCATTCTATTGGTAAATTCACGTAATACATTCCTTATCATTTGTGGAGAAATTTCCTGGCATGTTTCTAAAATTATCCTCTCCAAATGGTTAACATCTTGTAACGGCCCTTTCTGATAAACTTTTTGCTTCAAGTAACCCCATAAGAAGTAATCAAGGGGGGTTAAGTCAGGGGACCTAGCAGGCCAGAAAAGATCAGAATATCTGTGAATAACTTTTCCATGGAACATATGTTCAAGATATTCCCTAACATTCAATGTACTATGGCATGTGACACCGTCTTGTTGTAACCAAATACATTGACGTTCTTGTATGGGTAGTTCGTCTATGTAGTCATTGATGTGAGTTTGTAAAAACTGTAAATAACGTTTGGCATTCATAGATTGTCGAAAAAAAAAGGTCCTATTACTCTGTTCTTATAAATGCCACACCACACGTTCGTCTTAAATGAATATTGGTCATGAGCCTTTATTGTAAAATTTTGGATTATTGTCAGACCACCAGCGACAATGTTGTGACGCGACAGTTCCATTTGAGGAAAACGTTGCTTCATCGGAAAAAATTATATGCCTCGTAAAAAAGGGTCCTCTTCTCACTCTCCTTGTATGAGACAGCAAAAATCAAAGCGCCTATCATAATCCCTTTCTTTCAATGTGTGAATGATTTTTGGTTTGAATGGTTTGTATTTATTTAATTTTAAAATTCTTGCCACTGTATCTTTACTTACATTTTGTTGCATCAACGATTTCCTTTTGCGCAATGACAGTTTCGGAACAGCCAGCATGACTTCAAACTGCGTATTCTCATCGGCAACCAGCTTTTGGCGTTTTCCATTAAAATTATTTTTAATACTTCCAGTACTCAAATTTATTTACTATTTTCGTAACAGTTGAATTATTAATATTTTTATTGGGATGTCTACTATTAAAAATAATAACTGCTTCTCTGTGTGTTTTATAATTTTCTCCCACAATCAAAACAATTTCTATTTTCTCTTCACAAGTTAACGCTACCATTTTTATGTGTCATAAATTCTAACGCGTTTTGAAACTCACTGTCAAACATTTATTGCTATCAACAAATCATTTGTATGTCAGTGCATCCTAGATTACATGTAACAACAGTTAAATTTGCATTGATATTGTAGACAAAAAAGAAAAAATAGTTTTTTCAATGTAAATGGATGCAATTGCATATTTGAACATAGTTTTTAGTTCTAATCATCTTTTATTTATAACAATTTTCAATATTGTCAAATATAAAGGTACTTTACTCTTGAGTAAAATTCATATTTTTTAACAAACAGCGTATACGACTGAAAAAATGTAATATCTGATGATTGAATTTTAGATTTTAGAACATGCAGTACTTTTTATGAAGAATAACTTTTTTTCCTAAAATTCATAATAAAAAAGTTTTCCATATGGTTCCAACTTAGTGAGACATAGTGTATATAGGGTTTTTCACCTAAACCGTTCGTTAGAAGTTTTCTATGTTAACGCCTCGGATAGTTTTAAAAATTTGTAGCACATAATCTTGATACTTGATGTATTAAAATAAAATATTTACACCTTATTATAACCTTTCGGTTATACCGGAAGTCATAGCCAACTTTGATATTTTAAATAGAATTTTATACTTTTTATTGCTTTTTTAGATTCCTTGTAAAATACTATAACACTTTATATTAAGGATTCTTTTGCAAAAAATTAACCGTTTTTGAATTATTTTGAGTTTTGTGAAATTTTTTGTTTTATCAATGTACTTTTTAAAACTATATATGTATCTCAATCTCAGGTGTATTTAATCTAAACTTCGTCATATTTCTACTGGAGACACCGAAAGGTATAAGATTCCGAGGAATGTCGAAACATTTAAGAAATCTCTTACAGGCTGTTCGAAATTTATTCATTATTTAAGTAATTTTTAATTAAAGAAAAATCGTTTTTTTTAAATGGAATATCCATTTTGCATCGTACAGGTATAGGTTTCCCTATGGCTTTCTCTCATAGTTTTAGAGTTATTAATGATTGTTTTCTAAATTGAGCATTATCAAGAAAAATCGTTGTAGTAAGCTTTGAGAAATAAATCTGATCTGTCAAATTGTCACAAACTATATTTCGTGTCTAACTGCTTTTATGTTGTTCACAAATATCCAAGACGAATTAAATATTTATTCTAATAGAGGTATTTTGAATTTATTCTACATTCATGATGAATCTCTTCAAATTATTGAAAGAACATGTCGACTTTTAATGAAAGATACCCACATTTTATTTTAATAGATCAAGTATCAAGTTTACGTGCCATAAATTTTCATAAGTGTCCTAAGGCATTAACATAGAAAATTTCTAACGAACGGGTTACGTGAAAAATCCTGAATACTGTATTCAGAATTGAATACGCTAGCTAAATATCCAATAATATATGGGTTGTACAATTAATAAAAAATTTCATAAGATCATCTGTTGTTTTTCAAGTGATTCAAGTGATGATTTCACTCTTATTTCACAGGATCGGAAAGAGGGCAAAAAATAGTATCAGATACGTTTTGATTTCTTTAAAATATGATACTTTCAATGGAAATATAGTGTACAAAAAAAAACTAACCACTTTGTATATATGTCGACAAACGAAAATATATATTGATCCGTAGATATTTTGCGGTAATATTTTTCTCTTCGAGCTTTCGACGAACATGCAACTGTCATCTTCAGGACGCTGCTTGATTCTAAAATGTTTTCGAATGAAATAACGCAAATGCATGTTCATACATGCATTTTAAATATATTTAATTTTAATTATTTATGCTGCAGCTCAACTGTAACAAACCTATTGGTACCTAAGCTTCTTTTTGACTAGTTTTATTATGTTTGTATAATTGCAATTCTGGAATTTAAAAAAATTACCCACAATAGAAATGCAATAAGACTGAAATGTATATGTTATTTCTTTATATAAATTTTTACAGCATTTTGGCATATGGTTTATGCAACATAATTTAAAAAGGATTTATTGATTATAATGCGGCAAACCATAATAAACCAAACTAAAATAAACATACAATTTTATAACGTAATCGAAGTGACGAAATCTATGATGCAGGTTTAAAGAAGGCGCTTTCACTAGCTCGTAAATATAGGACTATGTACAGTTTTGGTTTGACGCGTGACGTCATTTTTTCGTGTTGTAACGACTAAATAAGGTACACATATCGCGGAAATGGAGACCGGTAAACGTTCATGTTTTGTTATAATACAAAAAAGAAACAATAACTTACATTTAAAATCACAATACAACACCGCAAGTAATTTATCTGTCCGATCTTCAGACTTCGGATTTGTACGGTTTGAAAAGTTTCGGCTTTTCGGGGACCTGCGTGGCGAGCGGTGATATCCTCGCTGGTATTAGGAGACCTTCCGGTGCCGGACTAAGACTGATCTCCGAATGTACGGGCGAACTCATGGGCGACGATTTTGTTTGATGTTCGAATTTTGGATACGGCGGAAAGTCCAGACCCAAATTGATGTTGAGTCCTTGCGGAAGTTGCGGGTGCGGTATACCTTGGGGAATGCCTTGGTGCATGGCGGGGTTTAAAGGAATGTTCTGGTTCAAGTTTAAAGCGGCGGGATTCGCCATCGGCAAACCGGCCTGCGGCAGACCGAAATTCTGATATGAATGGTATCTGGGATACGGATGTGCGTAAACAGGAGGCGGCGGTGGATAATGCAGAGGTAAAGAGGAAGCGGCAGCTTGGAGTAACGAAGCCGCGAACGCCGGATCCGTGTACACGGCGGCGTACGGCCACGCGATTGCCATCCGTTGTCTTTTATCTTTCATCCTTCTGTTTTGAAACCAGACCTGCGATTCGAAAAGCAAACATTCAAACAAAGGGAAAACACACTAATTACTGGACAAACGATCGCATTCAGACGCGTTCGGTACGAAAAAGAAATAATGTTTATTTCATGAATGGATGTCTAAAAAGGCCGCCTTGATCTCGAGTAGTTAGCACGTCGTAAAACATATGATTCCAACTTATCTTCCATTAGGCTACCGCCAGACACAAATTAAAATCTAAAGTAAGACGTACTTAAGGTTCAATATCAAAGTAGACGCGGCGAACACTTGATAGCCGGCCTCCTTTGATCTTTTAAAAGCTCTATTAACGTTTCTATTTGACCAGAAACGTGCTAATTGCGACATCTCATCATCTTAATGGCATTCCGTAGGGAGAATCGAAATGAACAATTACCTTGATGGTGCTCTCCGGTAGATTTAACTGGGCGGCTAGTTCACATCTTCTCGGTCGAGACACGTAGTTTTCTTTATAAAATTCTTTTTCCAGTCTGCCCAGTTGATCTCTTGTAAATGCCGTACGATACCGTCGGATATTAGGATCGTTCTGCATAGAGCTATTAGATGTATTTAGTTTAGTCTCCGAAGTAGGACTATTACAATCTGTAATTAAACAGAAAACCTTTAAATATCGTTCTTAAGTACCAATTAGCCGAGGAATAAAGGAGGAAGCTCTATCTTAAAACGCGGGTGAGATAAGGGGGGTTGTAAGTGTATACCTACACAAGTGTTTACATATGTTAATTCTTGTAGGGGGGTTGGAAAGGTTTTAGAGAGAGATATTTACACTTGAATTTACGGAAGTCTTAATTGACTTGGCGACGAACTTCCTTCTTTTAAAATAATTTACATTAAACTTACGACGACACATTAAACAAACTTAATAAATATTGTAGGTTATGTTATTAAATATCTAATAAAAAACAAAAAATCAGTTTTACCTTTAATACATTGCGTTGTGTTCGGCGATTGCGGCGGGCTCGGTTGATTGTGATGTAAATTGTAATGCGGCGGTATAACATCCAAAACAACTGACGTATTTTTACTTTGCTCTTGCTGATGGTACATCTTGAAATTCTGCTGCATTTGTAATTACGCACTTTTAATTCAACGAAAAAGAAACGAACGCCGTTAAAAACACCGACACCAATTAGCAAAACAAATTATCACAGAAGTCACAGAAAAAATATTTATTCCGATGTATCTAACAACCTAATGCCGCTGGAGTGATGCGCTGTGAAGTTAATACACGGACTTTAATGACCGGACCGGTTCGGGTGGGGAGTTTAAGGAAAAAGCTGCTATTGGTTGTGGTTCGAAGACCGGTGATTGGTCGCTCCGCCCCCCGCGACTTCCGTATTACTGATTTAAAGTCGAAATTCCCGCGATATAGTCCTTATGGACCCTAAGTAGATGTCGGATACCATTAAACGGATATATGGACCATTCGGCAACTTAATAAAGGAATTCCGTGCCCTATACAGCTTATTCAGTATTGATTATATTTTTATGGTTCAATAAAGATGTTTTAGTAGCTTAATTTTATGCGACGAAAAAGGCGGGATTGCGCGTTTTAAAATATTAATGTTCATTCATTTTCATGGGATATCCATTTATTTCCCGTTATGTTCGGCTTTGGGGAAATTAAAAGTTGAATTTTTAGATTACGGTGAGGATTTGTTCTTTTTGATTGAGTATTTTCAAGTACTACATTCGCTGAGAAATACATATGTTCTACTTTACTAACCAAATTTACTAAAAATAAGAGAAAAAAAATAATAAAAATAGAAAAGATGAATCCGTCAATTTATTCTATCAACTGAGTAAAAAATTTCATCACCTTTGCTACCATATTAAATTTCAATTCACCAATTTGTAAATTATCGAAATAAGAAAAAAGTATCCTTTGCAAAACTTAGGTTTTTACGTTTTTCCACAGGTTTCTATTTAAAGTTGAGATTTTAAAGCAAATTTAGTTCCAGTTTGAGAAAAATATTAGCAGTACTAGAATCAAGATTACTTTTTTCAATTTAAATAATTTTTTTAGAATTGTTTTGAATAATAAATTATTGTTATTATTCGTTATTTATTGTTAGATACACTGTGGCACTGGTCATGCCCTACGTAATAAAATAATAATAATAAAGTTTATTCCGCATATAGATATGTAGGTATGTAAAATGTCAAGAGACAGTAGAAAACAGTAAAAATTAATACTTACATTAGCACCAATACCATTAGCACATATAGAATAAAAGTTTACATCAGATTACAATGCGAGTCATCACTAGAGAACGGACACGCTTACCACCCAGTGCAGTACTGGCGAAAGGCTGTATTTCTAAAATATTTAATTTTATTTATATAATTGGAAAACATATGGGTGGTGATCTATAAAATTACGAAATACATATGTATTTGTTGAAAAGTTGTATTTTTAAAGTTTTTAATTTTATTTCTATAATTGGAACATTTTTATGTGTTCATTTTGTCGTTCAAGTTGAGTAAAGGAGTATTAATATTGACTAGCAATAGTTTCTCAAGGTTTTCTTCTGTCAATTTTGTTCTCTTTGAATTAAGTACATCCTTATAAATAGAAAACGTCCTTTCTACATCGCAACATAGATTTTGTGGAATTGTCTCCATACATAATAGCTGCAATGTAATTAAATCTGGATTTCTATTAAGAATTGCTTCAAACTTTTGCCGAAGGCCACATCCGAAGTCACTTGGAATAATTTTCAAATTATTAACAGCCACATCTAATGTGGTTAATCCGTCATTTAATTTGAGATTTCGATTTTCAAAATAAGTGATTAGTTTTGGCAATTTTCCAAAGTGTTCGTGAAGAAAGTACAACTGATTTTTTAAATTTGGGATTTGTGTGAGCTCCTTGCACTCACCAATACTTCTAGCATCCTCCTTTAGCAGTGTTACGAAATGTTTTAGACTATCAAAATTCTCAGCATAATAACTAGTAGCTTCCAGCCATGTTCCCCATCTAGTTATTACTGGAGTGGGAGGCAGTGATAGAGATGGAAATTTTTCCCTGAAAAGAGCTACTCTCAATGGTGCTTTTCTGTAAACTTTTTTAAAAGCTGATACAAGTCTATCAACTTCCGGAAAAGTGTCTCTCATATATTCACAGATTCTGTGGAGAGCATGTGCTACACAAGTAATATGCAGCATATTAGGATATGTTTTCTTCAATAGTCTGCCTGTTTTTAACATATACGCAGCACTATCACTGACAAATAAAAGTATTTTTTCTTTGTACGTGGCGTCCGAATGAAGCATTTTTTGCATATTCTCCTTAATGGCTTCAGCAACTGTTTCCGCATCAACTCTATTTATAACACTTGTTGCTATTACATATGAGTTATAGGGAATAGTTGGATGTAGTACACCAGCTACAACATTTAGCACACAGCGTCCTAACATATCCACCGTTTCGTCGGCGCTTATCTATATGTATTGATTTAAAAGATGGCTTCTAATGCGTTCTACTGTTCTCGTATAGCACCTAGAAACATAATATTTGCGTAAAGTTGATTCATCAGGAACATTTCGACCAGTATATTTTTTCAGAAATATTTTTAAAGTGGGATTGCTAAGTTTATTTAATGGAATATTAGCCGCCATACAAGTTTTACAGAGTTCAGATGTGTTTATGATCCTAAGATGACTCATCACACTACAATAAAAATCCATGCTCCAGAAAGTCTTGTACATTGTAAAATGGTTTTGATGTTAACAGCCACACAATACTTCTTTAAATTTTGGCTCTTTTTTCAGTTTTATATCAATTGATAAATGATTATTAGGGACCGGACAAGAGAGGCCGAAATTACGATGTAAATAGTCTATAACATTGCTAAGTACAACACGCAGTTATTGACTAGCACTACTCATTCGGTTAACCACACATCTGTTTTTTGTCGTTGAATTGCAACGCATTTACTTCAACATTCCAGTTAAATTTACAGACTTAGAACGTATCGACTTAAGAAGTGTCCAAGAAGTATTCAGACGAAATCCAAAAAGTGATAACCTTCTATCGTAAAAAATGATAAAAAGGGTTCAACTTCTGTATTCTAAGAATTATCGCTAAGAACTGAAATTAAGTTTACACAATGAATTAAAAAGTGACAATCGTGTACAGTAAAAATATTCGTAAAATGTACTTTATGTTTCTCTAATTTATGGGTAACACTTTAGTAGGTGTCGTCTGTGCATAAATAATAATTGTTACAAGTGACTAATACTTAGTACAATTCTAATTCTACATAAGTATAATTTAATTAATGTATTAAGTAAGAACACAATAATTGTTCATTACATTTACTTTTCACCGCTATTTTTCCAACTATGAGAAAAGTTACAACTGCAACTGTCGCTGACGACTAGAGATCGGACGCATCATACCGAAATTTCGATGGACCATATAAATAGTCTATAACATCTCTAAGTACAACATGCAGTTATTGAATAGCACTATTCATTCCGTTAACCGCACTTCTAGCTTTGTCGTTGAATTACGACACATTTACTTCAATATATGAGTTAAATTCCTTCCTTCATGGGCGCAGATAGAAGTGTGACCAGTTTTCAAAGTTTATTTTATTTATTAGTTTATATTTCGTAAGATAAATAAAGTACGGTGAGTACTTTTTTTTATTGTTTTAACTGTTAATTTCATATTCCGTAGTCGACAAATTTTAATTTCTGTTTGCGTATATAGTGTATGCTTGTTATATCCAACGATGCCAGCTTTGAAAACAGTGGAGGGAGAAGCAGAGTGGTATGGACACACATACACATTTAACATGCCTATAACAAACACTTAGCGGGTGTACAACAAGAAATTAAAAATTGTCGATTACGGTACACGTAAATGTCCAGTGAACTTCGTTAAGTTTCAATAACTTACACATACATTTTTAATTTTCATTTATTTAGATCTAGAACATTGTTTAAGTTACTTTTTCGAATATGATATGGAACAACGTCGAGAATGGCATCGTGAAA
Source organism: Melolontha melolontha (assembly GCA_935421215.2). Taxonomy (NCBI): domain Eukaryota; kingdom Metazoa; phylum Arthropoda; class Insecta; order Coleoptera; family Scarabaeidae; genus Melolontha; species Melolontha melolontha. The sequence goes on along the minus strand of OW285236.1, from coordinate 476,948 downwards.
CAATGGCGAGTTGGATTAAGGATCAAACTGATTGTATGTCCATTGCCAGTGATTCAGAAATTTATTACAAAGTCTGCAAAATATAGTTAAAAAATTCAAGAAATCGCCCGTAAAACGTCACTTAGCATCGCAAACACATACCCAGAAATTAAACCCGTTGGAATTTGACAATTTTATATGATACTTTAATGACGGCAAGTATTCCATTAAATAAACTTAACAATCCCACCTTCGAAACATTTCTCCAAATATATACTGGTCGAAACGTGCCTGATGAATCCACCTTACGCAAATATTGTGTTTCTAATCTTTCAAATCAGTACCTATGGATAAGTGCCGACGAAACTGTCAATATATTAGGATACTGTGTGGTAAATGTTGTAGCTGGTGTACTACATCCAACTATTCCATATAACGCATATGTAATAGCAACAAAAGTTATAAATACAGTTGATGCGGAAACAGTAGCTAAAACCATTTATGATAAATGCACCAAATGCTTCATCCGGATGACAGGTGCAAAGAAAAAATAATTTTATTTGTCAGTCACAGTGCTGTATATATGTTAAAAATAAGCAGACTATTAAAGGAAACATATCCTAATATGCTGCTATTGCTGTATTACTTGTGTGGCATATGTTCTTCACGGAATCTGTGAATATATCAGAGACAGCTTTCTGGAAGTTGATAGACTTGTATCCGCTTTTAAAAAAGTTTTCAGAAAACAGCATTGAGAGTAGTTCTTTCCATCTTTGTCACTGCCTCCCTCTCCAATAATAACTATATGGGAAACATGGTTGGAAGCTACTAGTTTTTATGCAGAGAATTTCCATAGATTACAAAATTTTGTTACACGCTTAAATGACAATGCTCCAAGTATTGCTGAGTGCAAGGAATTAATACAAATTCCAAATTTAAAAAATCAGTTCTACTTTCTTCAGGAACACTTTGAAAATTTGCCAAAATTAATCAGTTATTTTGAAAATCAAAATCTCAAATTAAATTATGGATTAACAACATTAGATGTGGCTAGTAATAATTTCGAAAATATTCCAAGTGACTTCCGATGTGGCTTTCGGCAAGAGTTAGACGCAGTTTTAAATAGGAATCCAGATTTAATAACATTGTGGCAATTGTGTATGGGGACAATGCCTCAAAATCTAACTGCTGAATACGCTGAAATAAAAGAATATTTCCAGTATGCATTTATAACCAGTTGCGATGTAGAAAGTACGTTTTCTATCTACGAGGATGTATTTCATTCAAAGAGAACAAATTTTACAGAAGAGAACCTTGGGAAAGTATTGATAGTTAATATTAATACTCATTTACTCAACTTGAACTACAAAATGAACAAATAAAAATGTATTTCGTATTTTATAGATCACCATCCGTTTGTTTTCCATTTATATAAATAAAATTAAAAACTCTTTAAAAATACAAATTTTCAATAGTTTCAATGATTATAACGTGTGTGTTCATTTGAAAAGTCAATCTAGGTTACTTTGAAATTTTGATAGAATAAGACGCAAATATATTAGTATGTGTTTGTTGTTCCGTAAACGTAAATCCAAATGACATTTGATAATGTGAATCACAAATATCAGTTAGTGCATAAAATAATCGTGCGTCGATTCTGGTTTAAATAAATCGCTTCTCAGTTTTAAAATGGCTTTCACTTTAGAAAATAATTTTTTTTTAGTCCAGGCTTATTTTTGAAGTGGTAATAAAATTGATGGTTTATGGGTTGGTTTATTCAGTTCAAGATTGCATTGTAGAATTTCAAGTTGAGTTTCCACATTTTGTAATAGATTATATACAATTTAAGAATACTTTGGATAGAACTTTAAAACTTTTTTCTGAAACTGGTAGTCTCTTAAGAAAATCAGGCAGCGGAGCAGTTAAGAAACGTACACCTCAAGTTGTCAATCGTGTTGAAGAAATAATGGAAAATGAACCACAAACATCTGTTCGACATTTGAGTCAACAAATAAACCTTTCTGTTGGTACAACTCACAAGTTATTAAAAAAAGATATGCAACTTTATCCATACCGTGTCACAGCAGTACAAGAATTGTTAGAAATTGATTACCCACGTAGACTACAGTTTTGTAATTGGTTTGTAAATATGAACAATAATGGAGAACTTTCGCAAAGAGTCATCTTTACTGATGACTGATGAATCTGATGATACATGGTTTTATAAAACGGGATACCTAAATTCACAAAATACAAGAATTTGGGGTAGTGAAAATCCATATGTAATTAATAAAGAATCGCTACATCCAGAGAAAATTGGTGTTTGGGAAGCGATAAGCCAAAGGTACCGTACGGAAATTTTACAACCATTTGTCAATCAGTTGCATGATGATGAACTTCAAAATGCATATTTCCAACAAGACGGAGCACCTTGTCACTGCAGAATCTTTAGATTATTTAAGAGAATTTTTTGATGAGCGTATAATTAGTCGAAATACTGAAATTGCCTGGCCTGCACGTTCATGCGATTTAACACCTTGCGACTTCTTTTTGTGGCCTTATCTAAAAAATATCATATTTCGAACACCTATATTGAATTTGAATGATATGCTACAGAGAATCGAACAGAAATACATGGAAATGAATAACAATCCAGTAATGTTGCAGAATATCATCAGCAATTTTGAACGGAGGATTTTAAAGTACATTGATCTTGAAGGACAACATTTTCAACATTTGTTATAGTTTTCAATAAATACCTATTATTTGTTATTTATTTGTATGTATGAAACTGTCAAAATATACGACTTCGTAGATTAAGTAGTAAATTTTAATTTACGACATACTTCAAAATGTTCTCAGTAAATCACATGCTACTAGATTGACTTTTCAAATGAACACTTGCTATATTCGAGTCGCTTGTGTTAGTACACTCTTATTAGAGATTCGCTAATTTGGGGAGGCTCTATATACGTGTTTCTAACACCTCTGGTGTCATCGTGATGAGTGAGTTCTTTGCTTACAAATAAGTCATAGTTTGCTTTTACGAATAACGCGCACTCAAGTATATAAATGCAAGGAAGGTAAGTATGTTGTTTCTTATAGATACTGGTCTACAAGTGTCTCTTCGTCTCAGGCCAAAAACATTCCTAATGCGCATTTTTTTCAGAATCAATATTTTGGAGATGTTCACAGACGTATCTCGAAAGATTATTGCATATCGCAAATGCAATTGAACATAATCATAGTAGACATTCAGTGCAGTGGCTCTACCTACATAGAAAGCTAAAGTACGCATTGCATAGGTAAATCCAGACGTACTCAAAACTAAATGTTCAATATGTGCCTTCCAATTTAGTTGGCTATCAACATATACTTCCAGAAATTTAGTGCTATAATAAAGGGTAAGTTCTTCTTTCTTATATTTCATGGGATTTTTACTTTTTTGTAATAGTTAATTTGGATAGCCTTGGTCTTATTTACGTTAAGTTTTAAGTCGTTTTGAAAACCATTCTTCAAATTCTGTCGTATTTTTGATTATTTCCTCCCCGATATCACCACGAGACCTCACAACCACAGCAGTGTCATCCGCATACAGAGTTGTTAGGTGGTTAGTAATTGCCGGTATTTCGTTGATGTAAAGGAAAAGTATTGGACCCAGCACCGAACCCTGAGGCACACCCCTTTCAATAGTGCCCCAGTCGGAACACATTGCAGCACCAAATCCTTTATCAACCACGCGTTGTTTTTGATTTTACAGATTTGTCGTTTTTGAGTGATATACCTCTGATGCCCATACGTTTGGTAAACAGCTCAATACGTCTCCTATAACTTCGTAAATAACGAGAGATCATTAAAATTTTCGCTCAAGTAAGCCATGTACACAAAAAGTATGTCCTAACTTAAGTTATTAGAGGAGATCTGTCATTATAATTTCAAACGTTATGATTGTTAAAAAATAATTTGAAATGCTGACTTTTATATTAAATATATTTATAATTTTTATACAAAGTAATAGAATATTATAAAAAATGTGTAAAATGTTGACCATTCTCCACCAAGCATAATCGCACTCTATTTCGTAGAGCATTGAAAACATTGATCAGTATTTGCGGTGAGTTATTGATATGTTCACATTTTTCTATGATTTTATGTCTTAACTTTTGTAGATTATTAATTGGTGTTTCATAAATAATATTCTTTATATATGGCCACACAAAAAAATCCATGACTGTTAAATCACACGATCGTGGTGGATATGGAATCGCTGTATTTCTACTTATTATCCTATCGCCATAAAATTGTTGCAAAAACTGAATATTTTCAAGTGTAACGTGAGATGTAGCCCCATCCTGTTGAAAATATCCGACCTGGAGTTCATCATTAGTCAATTGATTAGTAAAAACACTGAGAATTTCGTTACGATATTTCTCCGATGTTATCGTGCCCTCAAAGAATATAGGTCCTATTAATCGGTGACGACTCATACCTACACATACGCCTATTTTTTGCGAATGTAGAGGAACTTCTCTGTAGAAATGAGGATTTTCACTGGACCACATACGCATATTTTGCGAATTAACATAACCTTTCAAATAAAACCAAGCTTCATCGGCGAAAAAAGTATGATTTAAAATATTGTCTGTCATTGTTTGAATAAACCATTGGCAAAATTGTGTTCTTTTTTCATAATCCGTAGGTAATAGATTTTGTACAGAAGTTAATTTATATGGATACATGTGCAAGTCCTTTTTTAAAATTTTTAGACATGTTCCATACGAAAGCCCAACTTGTTGCGAAACTCTGCGAATAGATGTTTGAGGAGATTCGTTAATAATTTGTCTGACATTTTCAATTAGTCCACGACTTCTCTTGAGAGGAGGACCGCTTCCTTTTTTCCTTAAAATACTGCCTGTTTGACGAAAAAGATTTACACAATGCATTAGCGTATCACGGAAAGTTTTATAGCTAGGAACAGTATTTGGATATCTCTCTTCAAACTCCGCAAGGCAATTTTCTATTGAATGCTGCCAAATACCATCAAATTTTTGAGATGTCAGGAAGTAACATTCTACCATAGACGCTTTATGCATATCATTAAAGGCCATTACTTTTTCTTTTGATGAAACTTTAAAATATATATTTGACACTGACAGATGTTTGAAATAACATCTTAATGACTAAAGCTACGACATAATTTTTATATACACGGCCAGCTACGAGTGAAAATTTTAATGATCGCTCGTTAGCTCTTGAAGTGGATTTATCTCTTATATAACCATTTTGTCTGTTAGTAATACAACAAATGTATATAATCTCCTATATATAATTTGTTCATTTATCTTGGATATATTGGGTAGCAGGGAAACGGGTTTGTAGTTTTATATTTCTTTCTTGTCTCCTTTCTCGTGTATAAGTTTTATACTCGAGTGTTTTAGCATATCAGGAAATATACCTGTTTCAAGCCTCTGGTTTATTAAAGGTTCTAAGATGGTTGGCAGTGTAGCCTTGCAGTTTTCGATTAATTCTATGGGCACCTCGTCAAAGCTTACCGAATTTGTGGCCTTTAAATGTTGAATGTTTCTATTTAAAAATATGTAGTTGGTTTCAGATATATTGTATGATGGTTATAATCCGAAAATTCGCAGCTATACATCGTTGCTTATGTAATTAATGCTCGTAAGACAACAATTCAGTTCTGTCTAAAATCTTTATCTATATTTACGTCTGCAACATCAAGTCGACTGTGTTTCTTTTTTGTAACAATTTGCTGAACTAATTGCCAGGTTGTCTTGATTTTGTTTTTTGGGTTGTTAATAAATGCACTGTTCTCTTTCCTTTTTTGATATTGTATTTCCTTTTTTAATATATTAGAATAAACTTTATACGTTTCCTTATCAATCAAACTCTGTTTCATATGTTGATGCATCTTTTTATACAACGTTTCTGTTTTACTTCCTTAATTATCCATTTGCAGTTTTTGTCTTTATAGGATCTACAGAATTTCCTAGGATATATGTCATCTAATTTATTTATAATGTATTGCTGAAGAGTATAATAGGTTGCATTAGGATCTTGCATACTCGCAGTCACTGACCAATCAATAGAGTTCAAGTGCTCTAGTATCTCTTTCAAATTTTCATCAGTAATCCGTCTTCTATATATTCCTTCGAAGATTGGTTCTTTATTTTCGATACTAAAACTAAATTTTTCATTGACAACATTATTGTTGAAGTTCTTTACAGTTGAAAATATGTTATCAAGTGTTGTCGCACTATTTTTGTAACTCTGGTAGGCTCCCTTATAGACACAGCTAAACCAAAAGATGCCAAGATGTCTCTTATTCTTTTGACGTTAGTATCTACTTCTCGCCGCAAATCTACATTAAAGTCGCCAGAGACCAACAAACCGTTGCTTTCCAGATATAGTATGCAGAATACACAGGCCTGCGTTTTTTAATTTTCTAAAAATTGTTTTAGCTTTGATAGCTGATTCTTATGTGTTTTTGGGCGCTGAATCCAAATATGAACTCTATTTTTCTCCAACAGGTAAAGATTTTTCACAAAAAGGCTTCAAATTATATTTTTTAAAAATTAAAAATAATTTTTAATTACATTTTGAATTTATTTACAAAGGATATAAAAAACAAAATTACTTACAAATATCATTAAATCTAATGAAAAGAAACAGTAAAATACTATTTATGTCTTCGCAAGTCCTTATAATATATTTTTCATTGTCTTTCCATACTCCTTTTTGTGCTTTTTCTTCTGTAATCTCGTAGTGGACCATCCCTTTTTAACATCCAACAATAATCAGCTATCATGCTTATATTCCATCTTCCTTGGTATCTTCTCTCCATCTCTTTTAGGTCTTGGTGGAACTTTCCCCCTGCTCTTCACTTACTGCACCAAGATTTTCAGGGAAGTAGTCGAGATGCGAATCTAGAAAATGCACCTTCAAACTCATGTTACAGCCTAAGGTTTTAAATTTTTCTAACATATTTTGCACAATATTTTTATAATTTTCATGTTTTTTGTTGCCAAGAAAATTTGTAACCACATTTTTGAAGGCTATCCATGCTTGTTTTTCTGCTTCCTCCATTTTAGATTCAAAATTTTCATCTTTCATAAGCTTTCTTATATCCGGCCCAACAAAAACAGCCTCCTTTACCTTTGCTTCTGACAAGCGAGGACACTGGCTGCAAAGATACTTTTTTTAATGTCTTCACAAATTGTTTCATTAACCCTAGTTTTATATGTAATGGAGGAAGCAAAACTTTGCTCGGGTCTACTAAACTTTTTCTTTCAATGTTTTTCATTCCAGGTTGTAAGGTTTGTCTTGGTGGCCACATCTTTTTACAATAGTGCTGCTTTCTATCACGACTATCTCACTCACACAAAAAAACAAGGATATTTAGTATTACCGCTTTGTTGTCCAAGTAACAAACAAAGAACTTTCAAATCACCACAAATTGTCCAGGCTTGATTCTTGTAACGAATTTTAATTAAAAGTAGCTCAAGATTTTCACAACACTCTTTTAAATGAACTGAATGTCCCACTGGTATAGAAGCATATTTACTTGCATTGTGTAGAAGAACGGCCTTAAGGCTCCTTTTTGAAGAGTCAATAAAGAGTCTCCATTCAGAACCATTATATTCTACGTGGAATTGTTCCATGAGCCCGGGTACATCATTACAGAAAACTAGTGCATCTTCTTCGGAATAATATCGAGCAAACTCTTTTTCTCTGTTCCTAAACCAGTAAAATGTTGTGCTAGGTGCTAACAAATTTTTTTCTTTCAACCATGAGCCTAAAGCTCAGCTGAGTTCTTAGGAAGGTTTTTTAAGTCCCTCACCAAATCATTTAATTCAGATTAGTCAAACAGTTTTGGCTCATCACTTCCAGTATCATAGTAATCACTTCCCTCATCCTGTTCACTTGCGCATGTACGTGAAACCATTTCGTCATCAGATACATCATCTAATGTATCTGGTAGTGAAGGAACAGGTACTTCTGGTCCATGAGGTGTAGGACGTGTTGCGGATCGAAGGTTTGGGCAAACGATGTCCTTTTTGGTTTTTTAAGTTGAATCTGTGTACTACACACGAACAAAAATAACAATCATCGCTATGATTGATCGGTTCTCTCCAAACCATAGGCACTCCAAAGCGAAGAGACTGTTTTTTTTCCTTGTGACCACTGGCGAAGCTCTTCAACACACACTGAACAAACCTTATGAGGAGCCCAAGGTTTGTCTTGGTCTCCTAATTTCACACCAAAATATGCAAAATATACTTTTTTTACAAAATCTCTTGCCTCTTGATGCCATTGGAATTTAATTTTAAAAAACTCGTAAAATAAAAATTAAATTAACTCAGCAACTAATCACAAATATCAACTAATTACACAAATTCACACCACGGTTGTAAAGAAGATATTGAATGAACTAACTGTTTTGTCTAGAATAGCAATATGTTTGTAGTGGAGGTGGGGAGGTAGACATGCAGTAACAGGAAGATGATGAGTCATGTCTTGCGACATGCTCAATTATTTCTATTTGTAACTTCTTTATCATAAATCTAGTGTATGTTTATTCAAAATATCAACTTCTTGCATCATCATAAGTAAAAAAATTATAATAGTTTATTTAAACAACGGTTTAACAAAATTGTCCTTTACAAAAAGACTAATACATGCAGATAGGTCAAAAACCCCCAGATTGTAAAAAAACCTAACGTGATGGAATTTTTTAAATAATTTTCCCATTTTCAGCACCAAAAAATCTATTGAAATCACTGTATAAAATCCAAACAATTTTACCATCGCAGGCCTGTGATATCCTTGAATACGTCAAAGAATGTATTAATATTTCCAGATGGCGTTAACAGTTTATATGTTAATTCAACAAAGAAATAATTTATTACTATTGATTAAGACTATTTGACTCTAAACAATGCACCGTCGCTGTTCATCAAACAGTCAAAAATTGTTTAATATTGGTCAAAGCGATATTTCAAGAATGCTTTAGCGAATACACAACATATGCATGTTTGAATGCAAGCTTATTCCATTCCACATGCTTACCTATTACAATATAATCTAACTTCATTTTAACCTAGGTTGTAAATTAAGCTAAAAAGTCAATAAACTACAAATAACACTTTTATAATCAACATTTAGAAAAAAAGATATTGAAACAAAAATTTACACACTTTAGAAACAAAATTAGTAGAAAACATTTTAAAGTTATTGAGTTAAAGCTGATATTGTAATCTGCATAAAACGTTTGATTAAGGGAGAGACACACCATTAGAGCAATATTTTTATGTTTAAATTCAATTGATAATGCATTGAGTGGATATCAGTGCATAATAAACGAAGTGGACGCTCACCCCGATTATCCTAAAGATAATAATAATTTAATTATTATACCTAACTGCAATAATTAAAGGCTGCGATTGTAACTTATCACATCATTAAAATTTACAATCACTTATGCAGCTAATAAACGTGTTGAATTATCAATTGGTTCTATAAAGAAATTACCAATTCGTAAATTGAAAATTTCCGATACTTTTGTACGATAACATGATCATACTTAACAATCTGATATAAACAAGGTAAATTTGCAAACCATAATAATCCTTTCTGACAAACGCCGCATGTCTCGTAGGTCGTATAACCACAGGTATATGTAAACAGAAAAGACGATAGCAGTAAGAAGTAATTGCTGTAATAATGGTCAAGCATGATTATTTACGAAAGTATTTCGGGAATACTGTAACCCCAATATAATATTTTCGAATTCCTTTGATCAGCAAGGTCATTTTTGCAAATTGTTCTCGGTTTGGCAGATGTAAAGCTATAAATGCAACTTTAAAAGAGTTAAAATAGTCCTTTTGCATAACGACTTTCGTATTAAACCTCCTTGTAAAAATTTATTGGCTGGTGCCTTTCGAAATTACATGGAGCGACAGAAACTTCTAAACCCGCTCACCGGTTGTAAAACGAGATTTCGGGAAAAATTACCGCATAAGCATAACCCTTGCAAAAAGGAATATATTTTCGCTAAATATTTTATTATATTCATATTGCCTGGGAGGGTCAACTACCTTAACTATATTACCTGTCATTAGAAACTCAACTTCATTGCTTGTAATTTTATGTAAATAGTAATTTATACAACTGCAATGAAACACTTTAATAGCTTTAATAACACTCCGCATACAAGAAATAAATACTAAATAACATACGTGTTTCGATAACTATGTTGTCGTCTTCAATAATTACGTTGATAAATATATTTATTTATTAATTACCTAACAGAAAAAAAAAAAACAATCGGACAAAATATTTAATCAATAAGCGAAAATATATAAAATAAATTTAAATAAAAAATGCCAAAACAATGTAAAAACTGATGAATAAAATTCGACTCACGTAAAACAACAGAGAGTCAAAGCGACAATTGCAATTTAACACTCAAACAGTCATTTTATTATTTTTTAAATAATAATAGAAAAAAAAAACAAATATTAAGCAAATTAATAGAATAGATAGATAACAAATAAGAAAATATAAACATATAAATCAACGATATACACCCTTCATCCAAAAAATGCCCGAAAGGACTATAAAAAAAACATAGTTTGTTAACTGGAAATTTAAGAAAGTTTAAGGAAATATCTATACAAGGTAGTGTTGGATAGTTAGTTAACAAATAATCCTTTTGATTACAGAAGTATACTAAAGGTCAATAATATAAACAAGATTAAAAAAAAACATATAATAGTAGTAGTCATTAGTATATACGAGGGTATGTCAAAATATAACGAGACTGGTGCTATACTTAGAATTTTACAATGCAAAGAATAGAACATGAGACCCGCTCTCTAATGTATTTATCCACAAGTAGGCTTTGATTTAACTTTTGACATTTATTACAAATTAATTACTAAATTGTCAGTATTTGACGTACCCATCGGAAAAATAAGGGTGGAGCAAAGATATGCGATAAAATTTTTGTTTTCGGTTGGATAAAACTCCAACTGAAACTTTTGAAATGATTAAAACTGCATACGCAGTTTGCATAGATAGTTTATCACGATGTAGAGTGTTTGAGTGGCATAAGGAATTCTAACACGGTTGTGAATTAGTGGAAGATGAACCTCGACAATCAAAGGCGCGAGTAAAATCACGAAAGACACCTGTGTCATAGTCACCCCTGTCAAGTACCTCAACTACCTCAAAATATCCGTGTTGTCCCCAAACCAAATCACTACTAAGGGAGCTGGACGGAAAGTTTTCAGCCAACCTAATTCGTAGTAACAAAAAAGAAATTAAAATAATTACCGGGTTATAACCGGACATTGTCTTTTAAGGAAACATTTGTACAGCATTGGCTTGGTTAGCGAGCCCTGGTGTAGGAGATGTGAAAAACAGGAGGAAACTAGCTTTCATGTAATATGCACGTGTGAGGAACTGAAGGAACTCAGACAGAAATATTTCGGGAGAGATCTATTGGATCCTTCGAGTGTATTCAAACTTCCCCTGAGGAGGATAGTGGCTTTTAACGATGACACAAGACTAACAGAGTGGAACTAAGTGATCTATTGGGGATAGTACAAAGAGCAGTATGCTCAAGTGCCTGGACGTGCAGGCGTCCAACCCAAACCAGACGAAGAAGGAGAGAGACCCGAGTTGTCCGTTACATAATATGATGAACTCGGCCAGATCATTCCTATGTCTATTAAATATAATGTTTTCAAAACGTTTGGAAAAATTAGATGGCGCGAAAATTCGACATATCTAATGGAGAACCGTTGTTTAAGAACTGGCATGACCACCGCTTTATTCAGACAGTCTAGAAGAACGCCAACCGGAAAAGATATGTCAATAGGTTGAATCAGAGGGTTAACGAAACTCGGTGTAAATCTCCATATTAATTTGAATGGAATATTATCAGGTCCGTAATAACATTTATTTTTTAACTGAAAAATAACCTCAAGGAGTTCTTGTTCAGAATAGAGATAAGCACACATACTACTAAAAATTAGTTTATCTGACTTAACATTGGCTTTTAGTATCAAATTGCTTATTTGGAATACAACTTTATGAACTTCACTTACTTGCAAAAAACAAAACTCCCCAGCCGCATCACGAGGATCCTCCATCGCAACAACATTAACCTCTATAGTATGTTTGACATTTGTTGTCCCCAATTAATAAATTCAGATATAATATTCCGCGGTTCTTTTGAGATGTTTACAATATCAGTTGTCTTCCTGATATTCGCTTAACTTTTATTTAACACGACAACACCTCACTCGACTGTACGTTTTTCATCAAATGTTTAGCCACGCTTGAATTCATTGAAATCTGTTAATCATTATCAGAGAGCGGACTGGAGCGATTGAATGACCAATTGCCCAGATCAAACGTTGTAGCGGTATCAGGTATAGTATGCATGTTATCTCAGCCTCACAATTTGCTTGCTCGATTGCTATCGTCGAGCAGATGTTGTTATTTCCGTCGTAATGGGTAGTACATTGTGTGTATTTCTGCATAAATTCAATTCAACAGTGGCGTATAAGACGGAATATACATTTATATATTATTTCGTTAGACTTCGTTGAAATAATCGCTTAAAAAATTATATCCGCTAATTTCCAAAGTGTATTCTCGTGCTGTTATACATGCATATATATATATATATATATATATATATAGTAAACCTAATCAGTAGGCGATTAAAGGTCTGTATATTACTTCAAAATATATGTATTTAAAAAACTCTACATGTTTCGGCTGTATACGCCTTTATCAAGAGAATACAAAATATATATATAATAATATATATATATATATATATATATATATATAGTAAACCTAATCAGTAGGCGATTAAAGGTCTGTATATTACTTCAAAATATATGTATTTAAAAAACTCTACATGTTTCGGCTATATACGCCTTTTTCAAGAGAATACAAAATATGAATATTTTGTATTCTCTTGAAAAAGGCGTATATAGCCGAAACATGTAGAGTTTTTTAAATACATATATTTTGAAGTAATATACAGACCTTTAATCGCCTACTGATTAGGTTTACCATATCATACCAAGGTCACGAAGTTATTATATATATATATATATATATATATATATATATGTATGTATTTATTGTTTTTGATATAGTATATTTTCTATTCTCTTCTATAAGAGATTGTTTCTGGTTTCGTTTCTTTCAGTGTTATTTGGTTACAACGTTTGGTATTTTAAAAAATCCGTTTTACATTTTTATATTGTATATTTATCCTATAATTTTTTATAAATATTAAGTTTAATTTACTACCCTATTTTTGGAGTAGTTTTCGTTTCTTCTTTTTAGTCCATTTCTTTCTGTTTTTAGTATTTCTTTTTATTTTCATTAACTATGGAGAATTTTCGTAGGGCAACCACGGTAGGATGGATTAGAGGTCATACAGATTGGTTGCATATTCGTAATGATATCAAGATATATTGCAGTGCCTCTTCATTAAGTTTAAGGCGTCCACAAAAGTGTAATGTGCAGAGACATGTTTCTTCGAAAATTTATATAGATAACATATGTCCATCTGCACCTGATAATTTTAACGAAGAACTGTGTGAAGCTTTCATGGCGGCCAATATCCCATTCAAAAAGCTTAACAATCCAGTCCTCAAGAGGTTTCTTACAAAATATACTGACCGTCATATACCAGATGAATCTACTTTACGTAAATACCACTTACCAAAATGCTATTTGAGAACCATTGAAAAAATACGAACCAACCTATCTGGTCATTATCGTTGGGTAAGTGCAAACGAAACAACGGATGTAATGGGACGATATGTGTCAAATGTAGTTGTTGGTATTCTTCATCCGACAACTTCATACTAACCATACTTAATTGCAAGTAAAATATTGCCAGTCGTAAATGGTGAAACAGTTGCAGAAGTAATTGATCAATGTATTCATAATATTCTGTTATGAAATAACAACTATAAAGACAAGATGCTATTATTTATGACTGATACGGCAGCTTATATGTTAAAAACAGGGAAGTTATTAAAGAAATCTTATCCCAATATGCTACACGTTACCTGTGCAACACATGCACTACACAGAGAGAGAGATGTGAATACATCAGGGGTCATTTTTAAAATGTTGATAAGTTAGTTTCATCATTTAAAAAGGTATTTCTCAAAGCTGAGACAAAAAGTTGATGCCATATTTAGCAGAAATCTAGATTTCAATATATTATATCAATTCAGCACAGAACCGATTGAAAAATCTATACATTCGAAGTATGGTGCACTTTTGGAACATTTTAATCATGCACCCATCATAAGTTTGGATGTGGAACGGACATTTTCTATTTGTGTCTAAAAGAACTAATTTAACACAGGAACACCTTGAACAAGTTTCAGTTGTTCATAGTAATGT